>JBBDHG010000090.1:2400000-3600000 GCA_037951165.1 Lophius americanus | reverse complement strand
ACTCTTAGTTATATTTTCCAGTCCTCCTTCGCATAGCAACAGCAGGACCAGAGAGGATATGTTGTTTCTATACAGCTGTCACTGCTAGCCCTAATCAGCCTGAACTACTGCTGGGCATAGGTCCACGCAGGAGGAAGGGTCGAGACAGCCGTCAGGAGGAAATGAGTCCACAAGGGCAACAAAGTGGAAGTAGCTAAACCACAGCAACCAGCAGTAAAGCCTTGCAGGCCTTCATGGTGCAGCCGGGCACCGATAAATGGCTTTAAGTTTTCCTCCAGGTTTAACCATATAAAGACGTGGGTAAACTAACACACAATGTATCATCGGTTATACGTGTAGGGATGAAAAGAAAGGCTGTTATAAGGGTTTGATTTTGGAGACCAGCCGTATAATAGGTAGGTAATAAGTTGTATTTGCTGAAGTTCCACAAATGTAGATAACATATGTTCACGCCTTACCGTCACTAACTTTTTTGAACTCTTATATTATTATATTGATTCAACTGAACCAAAATTTGGGTTTGGTGTAGCTTTAGACAAATTTGGCCACCTTAGTATGAGACCAGTGTCAAATACATAATCAGCCATAATATCATAACCATTACCTACCAAAGTTGTCCAAGGAAGAGCGTTTAGTAAACTGGCAACACGGTCATACTAAGCTGTGTTGTCTGGCTCCAGAGAGGAGCTCCTGAAGTTGTTGTAAAAGTTCATAATTGTGCGGACAGAAAGGGGGGGCAATAAACGGAGTAGTTTCAGTGGCAAAAAAGGGGGTCCTACACAATACATTGCAGGTGGTTGTAATGTAATGGCTGATCATGTAAATCTGAGTTTACTAATGTTTTAAAATGGAATACCAACAGGAGTCTCCTGAGAGACCGGTTCCTCCCCTTAACCATCCCCAGCCTCCTCCCAATGTTTTCACTCTCCCAGATTTTTTCCATGTGCCATAATAATCATATCCACTAGAGGTCACCAATGTGACCAAAGCTGCCTATATTGCTGCTCTGTAATGCAACCGGTTTGGAACAAGTGGAACAAGTTCAGTCATCAATAAAGAATGGATTGCTAATGTGTACTGATAAAAAACCCATACACCACTAATGAGACAAGTATGGATTGTAGGTATTGTGGAATCTTGGACCAAAAGTACATGCATGCACACACACACACATGTAAGACTGTAAAAAACATGTTGAAGTGTTAAATTTAAACAATATCCTCCTCCAGTGGTGTCAATTATATAAAACTTTAAGTACACACTGATGAATGTTCCTTTGTTGTATGACAGCATCAGCGCTTCATGCAAAACTAATTCCACTTGATTTATGGATTAAAAAAACAACCTGCAAAACAATGCGGAAAGAAAACAAGTCAGCTCCACTTAAACGCCACTATGACAAAGACAGATCGGTGCTTCTGTTCCCATGGCGCCTGTCTTCACAATGGGTTTCTACAATTCACTTATGATGCATCAGCTCCAAGCAGGCAGGGCAGCCGCCTTTATCCAAAGCTGCAATGTTATTTTCACAAAAAAAGGACAAACAAAGTGGCCTGTCAACTATGAACAACTCCTAAATGGAAGCTTTGTTGCAGTTTGTGGCTACTGAATTGTTTGCAGATAAAAAAAAAGACGGAAGTGGATGTTCGCATGTGTGTCTGATAAATAAGAGCCTCACTAGCATTTAGTCCATGCTTGACCAACTTTGGCCTTTCAAATAGGACTAATCTTGATGGGTGGCTGATAAAACTTAATAGCAAAGTGAAAAACTCTGCCACAGAAGCTTCTTTTCCACCAAAGCAAAAGGTTCTAGCTCTGGGTTTGTGCTCGAGACAGTTTGAAGTTGGTTTAAAAGTGCACCTACCGAGATTTTTGGTTGACTTTTTCTTGGTTTAACTGGCTGAAGAGGCCCTAGCATTATGATACAGGCTGTTTTTACCCAAAATCACTTTAATACAGCCACAATATTTCATTTATTTACAATTTGGACTGATTCATTTCCCTTTTTTCTTTTTTGTTGTGTTCATACACATTTAAAAAAATAATAATAATACATTTAATTTATAATGCACTTTACATTTGGATCAAATCTCAAAGTGTTGAGTATTGCGTCTCCACTGTTCCAACAGTTTTCTGTAGCACTGCTCTGTTTCATGTGTATCTGTAAGTTCTCACAAAATTCGTAGAAACATGAATAAAATGGCTGCACAGTCTCATTTTTCTTTCACTTTGTTTCACAAACAACAACAAGTTGGTTCTGGTAAGAACTGTTGTGTTATCTCCCTTGAAATTGTTTCAAGGGAGATAGCGATTGGATAACCTGACATTTTGGTTCAAAGAATTTAATTTCTGCTTGTTTTGATCCAGAAAGTTTTGTGTCATACTGACTCAATAGTGTTTCTATGTCTTTTTCTGCCCACCAGGAATGGGATTATGTGGGAAACAGAGAGAGATAAAAACACACAGCAGCGTGAGCGGCAGAGGCAACCCAGCGACACTCAGCATGTTTGACGGCAGTCATCACCTTTAACCGTGTAACTGGATTCGGCTCAAGACTTACTGGAATGTAGCACAATTTGAAACGTTTCTTAGCTCTTTCACCCTGCTGAGTAATTCCAGAGGGAAACAGGGTGATTGACAGTCAACACACACAAATCCCTCCCTCCTGAGACAGGCTATCTGGGTAAGCGAGCCCAGGTTGATAACGCTGACTTAGGTTTGGCGGGCTCCCTGCTGAGCGAATGGTGTTGGACTTGTCATCTATTTTATCTGATAAACATAGAACGAAACATATATTTAAGCACGTACGGAGGGAAAAGGCTGTGCTTAAAACAGCTCCCCCTAGTGAGTAAAATATGAACTTTTACCTATTTTGTATATAACATACACAATGTAGATCTCCTTGATTAGATTCATTCAAAGTAGGACTAAATCGGAACAATGGTAGATAAATTAAGACCTGAAAACTTTTGGAGATAAAAGCTGCCCCTAGTGTATATATATACTTACTCCATACAGTTCTGATGGAAAGAGACTCTGCGATACGTTGTAGCTTGCTGCCTCTCGGCAAAAGTTGCACCAGCGTAACCGGCTCCGTCATAAGATCAATTAGGACCCAGCTGAGGTTGATCTCCTCCAGCAGAGCATGTGCCTATGATGAATCTTCAGATACATTGACGCTTCAGTTGAAAACAGTTTGAAGAAAGTCAAATCAATGTGAGCCCTTAGGGCTTCTGGAGTTTTATATTTCACCAAAAGAGCGGACTTGAACCTTTAATTGTTTTGATCTTTAGTTTTAAAAAAAATCTAATTTACGTTTTTTCAATTCAGAAGAATGGCATCTTATTGTTTTGAGGGGTAAGAAATGAGGAGTTCCCAAAGCTCCGTTTTGATAAACACAAAACTCTAATTGGACCGGTTCACATATCACTTAATAGGAGTTCAACACCCTTTCCTGGAAGCTGCAGAGAAGCAATGTGAGGAACGCCTCTTAGTGGAATTACTTTGAGTGCATCGCCCCTTGCCAAGGGGGGGGCAAAGTAATGGGAGTAGTTGTCAGGCTCATGGATCACGTATTGACTGTATCATCTTTGATTAATCTAATGATGAAAATTCGTAAGAAATACCTTAGAGGGAATGAATTCAAAAAGAAAGGAGAGAGCGTCACTGAATTCATTTTCTTTCTTCTCTTATGAGCACACTTGGCAATGGATGGACACACACACACACACACACACACACACACACACACACACACACACTCACTCACTCACTCACTCACTCACTCACTCACTCACTCACTCCTAAGATGCTCTCAGTTGTCTGTCCCATTTTTTAAATTTAAAATGCTGTATGAAGACATCTGTTTGATGGATTTATAGAATCGAAGAAGATGGGAGCTGATGACTGAGCTGAAGATTTTCCAAACGGTCAACAGCTTTTCTCTAATGACAGGGTACCTCTATAACTTATAACTTAATTAGTGCCCACACAAATATACATCAGATACCAGTGTTTCTCACAGACTTTAGATAAACTGTAGGGGTTGCATCCCCAACCTTGTCGGGGGGTCAAAGGGCATGCTCCCCCTCGAAAAAAATGTTATGCCTTTTAAAGTTACATGCATCCGATTCTGGTCAAACAAAAAAAAAAAAATTACAGGCAAATTGTCCAAATATAAATTAATATTTGACCATACATTCCAATTTATATGACCTCGGCTGGTCCGTTTGGTGCTGCTGCTCGTCAGGAATATATGTAGAGTGAAAAAAGTCTGAACAGACATCAATGAATGACAAAGTCATTGTCCTGTCTCTTGAAAATCAGCCTAAATTAATATTCAGTATAAGCGGTTACAGAAAATGAATGAATAACTGAATGAATATCCGTATGAATAGTTACAGAAAATGAATGAATGAATGAATGAATGAATGAATGAACGAAAAAATGTCCAGAACAAGCTGTGGCAGAGCTGTTGCATGTGTCTTTGGGTGGCTTTGGCTCAGAAGGTAGAGCAGTGGTCCCTAAATCGGGGGACCAGGGTTCGAGCCCAGGCCCTAACACAACATACTGTGGGTTCTTGAGCAAAACCCTGAAACCTCAGCTCTCTGGGCGCTTCACCAGTGCCGCCCACTGCTCCCTCAGGGATGGATCAAATGCAGAGATAAATTTCAAAATGTTGAAATTTATCTCAGTACATACATTCATTGTATGTATGTATGTATGTATGTACTGTGTAACATGTATTACATAAAGGAAATTATAATTATAATTATAATTATATATTATTATAATTATAATTATAATTAATATTATAATTTTTTTATTATAATATTTGAGTCATTAGGGGGAGCTTTTCTATAAAATACACATTTTTCAGACAACTTTACGTCTAATTTGAGGAGTTCATCATGGGAATTGTTTGTACTATGCAGTGGATTGGGGGCTATTGGGGGGATATATTTTTGCTGTTCGGGATGACAGCCTAATCATAGTTAAGTTTATGGGCTCCTGAGGTTTAATCCATCTTTACAGTCCACATATCAAGCCACATTCCCATTCCATAACCAGGCCTTTGTCCAAAGTTGGAAATTTTGGAAGTTTCGAATTTTTAAAGCTGGTGGAAAAACATGTCTGAGGCATTTCAGCTTAGTGGAGTACAAGCTTGTTCCACCTATCTGTCTTTGGGTCCACCCATTAAAACATCCATTCACTTGGATTAATTGCAATCCTTCTCAAGTCCCCCATGGCATCTATTCATCTATCCATTTTTGCCATCCGTCCATGTTCTGCTGCTGAGGACATTGATATGAAAAAGACAGGCAGCAATAGGCATTGAGCAAAAAACAAAGAAAGTGGAAAGACGTATGATACAGAGGGAGTTCATTGCAAAGTTAGGTGTAAAATGCTATGAGATTAAAAGGAGGGGGAAAAGACGAGGATGGTGGGATAATGGCCTCACATTGTTGGTATTGACCACTCATCAGTATTCTCTACCTCCGGCTTTATGTCAGTAGAAATCGTCCTCTCTTAGTCTCTGAGTTTCTTCTTCTCATCTTGTATTCCCCTCATGTCTACAGACCTCCCTAATCATTCCTGTGCTCGTGTTTCCAGGGCATCGGTTCACTCTGTGAGGACTTTAGCTGGCTTTACCAATCAGACTACTGGGATTTCTGCCGTGCTCAAAGTGAGTGCGATAGTTCAACAACGTGTTAAATCCCACGTACATGTGGGGTACATTCATCCGTAAAATAACTGGTAACATGTTCCTGATGCCGCCAGTCCAACACGTTTTCCAGTCTGAACTATTATGTATCTACAGCGTGGAGTGATATAGTTGAATGGATCTCAAATTGAATATGACATCAAGTGATTTCAATGATCCTCTTACTTTCTTTTTATTTCATTTTAGTCTTAATAATGACCTTCATAAGGCGGGTGTGAGTGTATTTTCCACTGTATGTATTTGCAAGTTTTCCTATAAATACAAAAGCCTCCCTTTGTTCAAACATTAACGTGATGGCCTCTGTGATACGTAGTCAAGGTCCAAGGCTAGCACACCTCCACCTTCTTTCAATCCCATACAACCCATTATAGACACAACTATGTGTTCCATCAACAAGACATAACCTTGGTGAGGAATTCAGCATGTAACATGGTAGTCAAGGGCAAATTCAGTGCTTGGATGTTCTTCAGTATTAAAGGTCAATCTTATATGGGGCATATCCCACTCTTCCAAGTAGGTTATTACTTAGAGACCAGGCGATGTCCTTCAGCATTGGAATGACATTCTGTATGTATTGTATGTATGTACCAACTCTGTTAGACTGAGTTATATTAAATGCTTCAGTATAAGACATCAAGTCCACAGAGCGTCCTCCTTCACAGTTGAGTCGGCCAAATAACAAACTTAACTTCAGTTAACTTCAAACAAATTACTTGCAATGATCATTTTGGATAGTTATCATCCTACTGACGCATAACTGAGGGTTAAAGTTCTGCTAAGTTAGGTTTTAGTTAGAGGTTTATCGATCAATTGCCGGCCGAATGATCGGCCTTGGTAGGTTTATTTTTATATAATGGGTGACCGGCCGTTCTGACTCAGTGTGACCGATTCTGTGTTGGTTCCAGACCAAGCATGAGTTACCGTGGCTACAAACATCTAGCCAGCTTAGAAATCTTTCCCTGTGAATGAAGAAAAACACAAAGCTTGCAATTTGAAGTCCCTGCTGTGCAAAAATAAACTGAGTAGGAATGACCCCGAAAATGTTTGGCACAACAAGTTTAATCAGACACTTAAAAATGAATTACCCCCAGGAACAAGAAGCTAACATTGGAAGAGCGGTTTAAGCTAGTGAGAGCGCAGAGCCAGCCTCGAGTCAGCAGTATGTATGTATGTATGTATGTATGCGGTCATTTATGGTTTTAAAGCCTTTATAAAAATTGGTAAAGAGCTCTAAAGGTAGTAAAGCTCATATCTGTATGATCTGGCTTCATTTTTACCTCTGCCTAAGAAATTATGTTTTCACCTGCTTTTGTCTATTTGTTTGTCTGTTAAAAATGATTTTTACAAAAACTACTGGACAGCTTTCCACCAGACTTGGTAGGATGGTTGGAGAAATGACAAGGAACCATTTAATTCATATTTCAAATTAAAAATGTTGACTATCTGGATAAGAAGCGGTGTCACAAATATTTCTAAAACATTCTGTATGATTGGTAGACAAGGTTTTAATAATAAAGCTAGCAAATATAACCTTTGATGAGCAAGAATTTTGCTTTGCTGAAGTAACTGAGAAAATACTGTAATCTGAAAGAGAACTGGGATAAAAAGAGATTTAGAAAAAGATTTCCAGGAAGGCCGATCAACTTATGTTGAACTCCGTTGAAGTGAAAAAACCCATTAATTAAATTCAAAAGCAGGTCACATGTAGACTCGGGTATTAGCAGGGGTTAAAGAGTTTTACTTGAAACATGTTGTGAAGCAGATAAAGAGTCAGTTTGAGGTCAGGGGTAAATGTGCTTCAGCTGTGTGCAGGATTCTAGTCGCTGCAACAAAGAGACAGACGCACCGATGTACCAGAGAATTCTAGCTCCCTTAATACTCTGCACCAGCGTATTCATTTACTACTGTACTCTTGTTTACAGTCGACAACCACAATATGACTTCTATAAGACTGAATTCATGCAGTTGTTCAGAAGTAAACTAACTCATCCATAACATTAATTACATAAGTCTCCTCATGACGTTAGATTTACAGGAAAAAGGCAGAGCGATCGTCTCTTATAGACCTTATCAGGGAGCCACAATGAATCATGGCCACAGGAACGTAAATATACATAAATCCAAAATGTGAATAGTTTTTTTATGCATTCTTCCGAATCATGATAATTTACATCCCTGTATCTGCTGCATTCAGACGCCGTTGGCTTGCAATTAGGTGGATGCTCAGATTCATCACTAGTAATAATTGCTGCTCATCAATGTTGAAAAGATGGTATTTATCACCCTGTGAATGATTAAAGGGATCGGCCTTGATATGAATTCCTCTAGAAAGCATTATTCTGTCGGTGTGGCATCGGTGTAGGGTCATTAACATTCAGCTGCAGTCACTCTTCATGAAAAGACATGACAGGTTCGGGAATGTTTATGCATTAAACAAATAACAGTAATACATTACTGAGTCTTGAGTCCGCCATGAGGTGTCTGTCAGTTTTGTAATTTTGAAATACATATCTGACATTGTTTAGGATCTCTTTTCCTTGGCAACGGAAGGGGCTAGAGTCCCTGTTAGCTGACCAGGATCTTGCCACAAAAAAGTTTTTTGATCTGTTTCATTGTCTTGGTTAATGTCATGTTTCATAAGAAACCAGTATTCGTTAAGACTTCTTTACGTCTATTATGTTTGTCAAGTAGATTTCATCCATTTCCACTAATGTGATTGTTTGTTTGATTTTCTGAAGGATTGCGCTAAAAGATGTGAACCAACATTTTTAAGACGCTACACTGACGCTATTCATTATAGACACTAGCTGCAAATAGAGGCCGCAGCAGAGCTTCAGTGAACCAATTTATAATTTAGATTCAGACCAATATCCAGATTGGGATGCCTTTTGACCAATCAAAGGCATTTGATTAGTTAAAACTCTATCTTTAATGTCAGAATTTTTTTCCCAATTATTATCAATTAATCTATATTCCTTTAGAAAATAAAGATTTCGGCAACAAAATATCATTCCCTTGTCATCCCTAAGAACGTCCATAAGTCTTAAATATTTTTAAGTGCCTATGAAGATTCTCATGGTGAAAAGTATGGGCTACTCGTGTTCTCTCAAGAATAAAAAGGCTTATATCAGTCATGTGACCATATCGTAAACAAGACTCAATTAGTCGAAATGGCAGATTCCCTTATAGCTTCCCTTATTTCTATCGACACAGTTACGCTTTGCTTTTTAATTAATTTGTTTCTACTTTAAGGGATTAATTAAAACATTTCTGCATGTCTTCTATTTTCTCGTCTTGGGAATATTTTCAGCATTTTTATTACAAGTCTTACAGGTGAGCATCGGTAGACATTTTCACTTATGGTTATTTGGTTCAAACTATACGTTTTAGTCAACAAATTAAATCACAATCGGCATTTAACCTTAAAAAATTCATTCATTACCTTTCTTAAATCATCAAGTCTGAATGTGGTATCTTCAAATGATTGTTATAGTATAAATAATGTTGATTGTAAGAAGAGTTGACCTCCTAAACCTCTGATCTGGGCTCTGTTGTGAACCACTCCCTCAAACCGCTTCTCCTCTTCCCCCTGGAAAGAAGGCCCCTCCCCCTTCCTCCTGCTCTCAAACATAGCGCTCCAGTCCGTCTGAACACTTCCTGTTTCACTCCACTGCAGATCTACAGTTTCATGATGGGTGTAACCACCACATTGAAGCTGACAGAGCTGCAGGAACACATGTTGCTTAGATCAGGGCTCCAACTTGTTTCAGCTAAGAGGAAGTGAAGCTCCCAACTGCAGTTGACACTCAGAGGTAGAATGGCGCAGAACGGAGTTCAGCTGGATCGGGAAACTTTCTCTTGTTCAATCTGTCTGGATCTTCTGAAGGGGCCGGCGACCATTCCCTGTGGACACAGCTACTGCATGGATTGTATAAAAACCCACTGGGATGACAAGGGTGAGAGGAAACTCTACAGCTGCCCTCAGTGTGGGCAGAGCTTCACACCGAGGCCTGTTCTGGTTAAAAATACCATGTTAGCAGCTTTAGCCGAAGAGCTGATGAAGACTGGAGCAGCTGCGGATGACCTCCGCTACGCTGGACCTGAAGATGTGGTCTGTGATGTCTGCCCTGTGAGAAAACTGAAAGCCCACAAGTCCTGTTTGGTGTGTAGGATTTCTTACTGTCAGAAACATCTCCAGCTTCATTATGATTCCCCTGCCTTTGAAAAACACAAGTTGGTGGAGCCTTACAGGAATCTCCAGGAGAACATCTGCTCTCGCCATGATGAGGTGAAGAAGATGTTCTGCCGTACTGAGCAGCTGTGTATATGTTACCTCTGCTCGGTGGATGAACATAAGGACCACGCCACAGTGACAGCAGCGACAGAAAGGATTGAGAGGCAGGAGGAGCTCAAGGCGAGACGAAAAAACATCCAGCAGAGAATCCAAGCCATAGAGAAAGACCGGCAGATGCTTGAAGAGGAGGTGGAGGCTATCAATCACTCAGCTGATAAAACCGTGGAGGACACCGAGAAGATCTTCATTCAGCTGATCCATCTCATGGCGAAAAGAAGCTCTGATGTGATGCAGCAGATTAGATCTCAGCAGGAAGCTGAAGTGAGTCGAGTCAAAGAGTTTCAAGAGAAGCTGGAGCAGGAGCTCACTGAGCTGAAGAGGAGGGACGCGGAAGTGGAGGAGCTCTCGAGCACAGAGGATCACAACCAGTTTCTTCACAACTACATCACACTGCCACCACTCAGGGAATCTACAGCTCCACCCAGCCTCAATATCCGTCCTCTGCGCTACTTTGAGGATGTGACAGCAGCTGTGTCAGAAGCCAGAGACAAACTGCAGGACCTGCTGAGGGAGACACGGACAAACATCTCACTGATGATGGCTGAAATGGATGTTTTACTGTCTGAACCAGAACCTAAGACCAGAGAAGGATTCTTAAGATATTCATGTGACATCACACTGGATCCAAACACAGTCCACACACTCCTGTTATTATCTGAGGGGAACAGAAAAGTCACGTTGAGTCAAAAGCATCATTATTCTAGTCACCCGGAGAGGTTCACGTATTGGTTTCAGGCGCTGAGTAGAGAGAGTCTGACTGGGCGGTGTTACTGGGAGGTGGAAAGGACTGGGGACGCAGTCCACATAGCAGTTTCATACAAGAGTATCAACAGAGCTGGGAGCTCAGATGAAAGTAGGTTTGGACTCAATGACAAATCTTGGGTGTTTGAATGTTTCCGAAACGGTTATAGAGCTTCTCACAATAATGTCAAAACTCCCGTCTCAGGTCCTCAGTCGTCCAGATTAGGGGTGTACTTGGATCAAAGAGCAGGAACTCTTTCCTTCTACAGCATCACAAAAAACATCACTCTGCTCCATAGAGTCCAGACCACGTTCACCCAGCCTCTCTATGCAGGACTTTGGGTCCCTCCTGTGTTTGGCAGGAGTTCTGTTGAGTTCTGTAAACTCAATTAGACGGACGCCATTGAAAGGATCGAAGCTGGTTGAATTCTGTGGTTTAGCGGAGCCCTGCTAGCTGGCCTGTTAGTTAGCGTTAGCACCATGACATTGTCTTATCTCTTACTCCCATCATCCCAGCCTGTTGTATCAAAACAGTTTTGTGTTGTTGTGTGATGTTAAATATCACTGCCCCCCCTCCACCATGTCTGAGAATCCGGCTGATGATGATTATTACTAATAAAGTTTGTGAAATGGAAATATTAACTGGAGTTTAATATTTGATAGATGTGTTCAGGTCAGATTTTGGTTAAAAAGAAAATTTGTAAAACTCGAATGTAATATGAATAAATAATAATCTATGTCAATTTCAGGAAGAGTATATTTTTATCATTCAAAGTATTGAATTTGATTATTCTATGCTAATACTGCTTAAATTTAATAATGCATTACAATTCATTACGTTGCTAATCATTGACCTACGCCAGCCTCGGTTAATAAAAACACATCCTCTCCTCTGCATTTGATATATGGACAAATATTATTTGGTTTAAAATCAGATATAATGTAAACAATTTGGCAGGACCAATACCAGGAAGTTAAGTTATTATTAATTTTTTTTATCTGTAGTGACCAAATCTGTCTGAAAAAGTTCTGTATTTTAAATAAAAATGAGAGAAGAGTCTGGAATAAAATAAGGAAACAGGGTAGAAATGGTTAAGCACAGGGTTGGAGCTGCTATGAGTTGAATTATTAAAGTAATATTTTTTTTTAACCATTACACGGTTTGCTGAAATGCTATGAGAGAAGGTTTCACTGGTTTCATGAGCAACAGAGCAAATTTGACAGCCAACATATCTGCAGTACAAACCCGGTACTCACACGGCGTGGTGCTGACATGAATCAGGCTTTAAACCGCAATAAATACCAGTACATAAAAAAATGCCTGAATAAGCTTCTTTTCCAATAATGAAGTTTGATGATCAGTGATGATTTAATAAACTGGGGAATTGATCTAAAGTCATGTTTTCATGTATATGTGAATCTGCTGTACGTTATCTTGACGGTGTTAAAGCAGCAGTAAGGGTGTCTGGTGGTTGAGGTAAGTTTTGGGACGTTTCACCTCCTGGTGAACTCATGTCTGTGTTTCCTGAAGAAAGGTCTTTTAAGGTGAATTCAAGATCGGAATGAACATTTCTCTCCCTCTGGCAGCAAGGTTTCCACCTCAATGATCTGTCCCTGCTCCCCGCTTACTTTCTTAATTTCATTTTCTTTCTTCCTCTTCTACTTCAGCAACTCTTTGCTGTTCTCACCTTGGTGTCTTTTCTTCATCAGTGAAGCAGCAAACTGCTTGTGTGTGTGTGTGTGTGCCCAGACGTCTGTGTGATCTTTTCTCTGTCTGCCTATATTTGGAGCATATGAAGTCATTCATGCGTGGCTGTTTTGTTTAGGGAGCCAGACTGTTTTGTAAAAATGCCCGAGGACGTTTGCCTGCACGGACCATCGTTTCTGTCTGTGTGTTAATATTTGTGGTGTGTTTTGGCCAGTGGGCCAGTGGTGCCAAGACTGGCACTAACCCGACAGGTAAACCATAATGCCGACTGGGCACTGAGTGTACACAAATGGCACATGTTGCATATCAGCGATAATCTTAAGGCAATAGTGTTTGTGTGTGCGTGTTTGTGTGCGTGTGTGTGAGTGAAACAGTAACCAAGACAATGAGACGCTTGTTGGCCAAGAATTAATGGTTTCCGTCATTACAGAGATGGAGTTGGACCGTTGCAACTGTTCACTGACACAATCAAAAGAATGACGCTGTTCGGCAACTCATTGAGGTTTATTTGAAAGTTTTTCTTGACCCGGTTTAGTCATGTTTTCTCTCCTGTACTTTCTCCTTAACTGCATCTGTTCCAAGCCCGTTCCCTATCTCAAACACACGTCTGCCTCCAGTTCTGGTTCTGGAGCTAGTTCAGAATTTTCCCTGACTGGAAAAGCACTAGAGGCATGTTGTTACATCACTAAGGAGCAAGAGCCACATCATTACATCACAGAGACTTCAGAGACTCTGCATTATGTCACAGAGGCACTAGAGCCACACCATTATGTTACAGAGGCACTAGAGCCACACCATTATGTCACAGAGGCACTAGAGCCACACCATTATGTTACAGAGGCACTAGAGCCACACCATTATTTCACAGAGGCACTAGAGCCACACCATTATGTCACAGAGGCACTAGAGCCCCACCATTATGTCACAGAGACACTAGAGCCACACCATTAAGTTAAATATATATCAAAGACACATCATTATGTCACAGATGCTGTAGAGCCACGCCATTATTTTACAGAGGCACTAGAGCCACGCAATTATGTAACAGAGGTACTACAGCCACGCCATTATGTCACAGACGCACCAGAACACCACCATTATGTCAAAGAGGAACTAGAGCCACACCATTATGTCACAGAGGCACCAGAGCCACGCTATTATGTTAAAGAGTTTAAGAGAGTCATCACATCACTAAACCGTTAGTATCTCAGAGATGGAGTGATTAAAGGTTACAGCAACAAGCCAAGTACCCTGTAGTGCCACAGTGTTCGTGTGTGCGAGACAGAGAGAGAGAGAGAGAGAGAGAAAATGTGCGCACATCCTCGTGTTCTGTGATCAGCAGTGTAAATATGTGTGAGACGGACAGCTGTGTTTGAACAACCAGGCCCTGAAGCCTAAACATACACAAACAAACACACACACACACACAAACACACACACACACACACACACACACTGAAGCATTACTCTGCAGACATGACAAGGTGAAAAAACGACACACAAACACATATTAATATAAAGGTTGACTTGACTTCTGCACAAATTTGCTCTTAAACATTCTCATGAAGTCTTGAGGCCGCCAGCATAAAACACCAACACCCACACGGATCTCTTTATCATTGTTTCGTCATGAAGGCGCAGGTCCCCATATTAATAATTCCAAACGAACTCGTGACCAGGTCGCTCGATACGACTCAATCTCATTATCCCTAATGAGGGCTCCGTGACCTCAGTGACCTTTCAGGGTTAAGCGCACTCTGGGAGGATGTTTCCGTTACATTTCTCAGAGTGGCGGATCATCATGATGGGAAATCAAGTATCTGAAGGCTCAAATAACAGGGAGTCATCTGCTGTCTGTCTTTGACATATCCGCAATAGGGTCAGAGGTCACAGACTGGCAGGAGAGTACTTCGACATTGTAAGCCCATCGTGGGACCCTCTACATCTCCAAAGACCTAACATCTACAAGCTGAACTCAGCTTAGAGGACGTGTTCAAACACACAGATGTGTGGAATCTGCTCCTGCATGGGTTAAGGTTAGGGTTATAACTTTAAACTAATAATAGTATTAGTTTAGTATAGAATTTTCTCCATTTCAATGAAGAAAATAAAATGTACACACTTAAAGTGAATTATATTTGTAATTAACCCATGCAGAGACAAGTCAATGATTAGCAATAACACTGATACAAAAACATTATTAAACATGTTCTGTATTATATTAAAACACACAAACCAATCCCAACCTTAGAGGAAATACAATTTCCCCTCTTGAAACTTTTAATAAAATATGATTAATTCATATCATTTTACACTTTTACTGACTTAATTCTTTGAACTAATGTCAGTCCTGGTCATAACTATAAAATAGTAATTTATTTTCAGGATTTTAACCATTAAAATTAAATAATGTTCCTGATTTTTTCAATAAAAAAAAACAAACAAACAACATTTTTGTAACTAACACCTTAATGGCCATGTCAATGATGAGCAATGACATTCTTATAAATATATTCATACACTTTTTCTGTATTATATTAAAAACACACCCGCAAAGCTTTCCCAATCTTAGAAGAAATACAATGACCCCTCCTGAAATGTTTAATAAAATATAATATATTAATATTAATTAACACTTTGACCTACGTAATGCAGGTTATAGTGTGTCCATGTGTGAGTGTGACACTCAGGAGAAGGCATGATAACTGGTGACCAGGATAACCTTTTAAGAAAAATAGAGAAAAATGGAGAGTGTTGCAGAGGGTCAAAAAGGGTCAATAGGCAATGGAGAAAATGAAAAATCAGATGCTCTTCGGCGATAGTGCTAAAGAAATATAGATGAAAATAATGAATTCAAGCAATGAATGTCAAACTTACTGAGATAATGTGTGACTTGATGGATGGCAGTGTGGAATTATCCGAGGCACTTTGACAATGGGTTAAAAATCCTTTATTTGATCATGGATAACGCCAAAGCGCTTCAACTTAAACGAGTATTCATTGGGGCATCAGGATAATTCTCTATTGGTAACTGGGCGGACACACACACACACACACACGCACGCACATGCACACACACACACACACACACACACACACACACTTTTTTTTTTACAGAAAGCACTCTCTACCATTCACACAAACACACATACTAGTCCGGTTACAACCATTGTCTGTCTTTGTTCTACCATACAGCGATGAAGCCCGACACAGGAGATAAGGATTAGAGCATGCATTCCCCCCTCTCATGGGAAATTGCACCATGCCTTACAAAAACGTAGTTTGAAGTTTGAAGCTAAGATGTCAGAATGAGAGCCTAAAAACAAGGAATACTTGTTTTTTCTTTCCTTTTCTGACTGTGGTGTGATAAAAACGATTCAGTTTTAATGGGTGTGAATGGATACATTTTCTGAAACACAAAATGACTAAAACATTTTGTGAATTATTGATATATTAAAGGATTGAGGTTGAAATGAAAATAGACATCCTTTACAAAACTCAAGACAGTTCTGTTCTCACTCCCATGATTACATAATTGTGTAATCCGTCCTTTCTCTCATAGCTGGTCTCCCATGTGACTGTGTTGATTAAATCCTAGGCGAATGACTCATTAAAACGTGTGGCGCTGCTTCACAATATGTGTTCTTTTTTGGCTGTGCCATCATGAAGGTTTGATGGTTTTCCAGAGACGTACAAACACATACCGCAGGGGCTTGAATCAAAACACACCTGGAGTAAACTTACACACGCACATGCATTCTATGCACTCCATTATTGTCCATTCATCATCCTCCCGGCCCACTGCGTTCCACGCACATTGGTAATTGCTATGTGCAGCTGGGAGAGGGTCTTAATGAGGACTGCACGTCTGCAGGAGATACGTTCTGCATAACTGTTTGTGTGTGGAACTACTCAGAATACGCCATGGAACAACCCATGAACTGTGACATTCACCATGCAAGTGTTCAGAATTACCTTATTACACACATCACCGACCAAAGCAGAAGATCCCTTTAACCTGTCAGGAAATTTCATTTGATTTGATGGATTTCATCCTTGCAGGATTAGATTTTATTGCAATTCAACACTTTTAAGAGGTTAAGATAGAAACCGTGCTGCTCTGTGTTTTTTTTTCCTTCTATTTATAGACCTTGAGATATCAAAAGCTTTTCTCCGAGACATAAAACGGTTAAAACAGTTTAAGTTCAAGAGACTGTGAATATCCTGCCTATCAATACAGACATGTATTGATAGGCAGGATACTTGATTAAACTTAAACTTGATTATTTGATTTACAGTAGGTCTCTTAAGGAGTAGATTATCAAATAATTAAAAAAGAGATGTTGTAAATATGTAAAGAGAGATGTTGTAAATATATAAGCTCATTTGTGCATCGCTCGTCGCACGTGACCCACAAGCGTATGATCCTTCTCTTTTGGGAAAGGTAAAAAAAACAATGTTTCTTTTCACCTTTCAAAATATTATCATCCATGACCAAGTAAACCAAACTTCTATTTTGTGTTTATTGTGGAAGTCAAAGATTCGTCTGAAGACCAGACACAGCCAATTCTGGGTTGACGATGTTATTCTGAGGCAACTCCGATCAGCCAGTCCCCAAACCACTGAATCAAAGTTCATCTGATACCTAGATGAGTGACACTTGAAGAATCTCAGCAGTGACAGGCTTCTACATCACACAAATATTTTGCCTGAGTGGAAAATAGATACAGAAATATATACATATATATACAAAAAAAAAAATATATATATATATATTTATTATGTATATATGTATATGTCATACGCGACATCTAGCAGACTGAGCTTCACAGAAAAAAAAAGTTTCAGAATTCTCCTTGCACACTTAAATATGTAAGTTTTGCACGGGTAAATCCAAATTTCCAGATGCCCTGAGATCCCAAATAAATAAGGAATAATGTTAAGTTGAAGTCTTGCATTAGTATTTTTTATAGTCAAAGGAAAAACAATATAAATAAGATAGAAGATATGTCCTTCAGTGGCGGATGCATGTATTCAAACCTTTCAACCCTGCTAGGATGAGCTGCACATTATAAATGTAGTCTAGAGCCTAACACAATGACTTCCGCTTAAAAAGAGTGTAGAAAACCATTTTAAACATGAATTCCAGGGCTTTTAGGGATTTGGTTAATTCTGAAAGGAGCTGTAAAGGAGTGACTTTATTTTCATTTTTCTATTGTTTGTTGTTTCAAAGTAAGTTCAAATTAATAATTTAAAGGGTTTATTATTAAACAAATACATTTCACAGAAACGACATGGAGATAAACAATGGCTGAATTTTCATTTTTGGGAAAAACTATTCCTTTAATATTAAAAGCAATTGGTTGGCTCTGCATAGTGCTTGTTTTCATGGTTTTTAACTTTGGTCCCTGAACAAAATGAAATTGAAAGTACAAACCCATCGAGACCTGCACAGTAAACCTACAGCGGGAGAACAGACCAGCACTAGAGAAACTGTGTCGCCGGGATGGTAAAGGCAAAATCTGCACTGAAAACAATAACAGCAGAAACAAGAGGGTCTGAATGCACGGAGGTAATTACCCAGAGCTTTGATATCCTAGACACACTCACAGTCCGACACACAGGGCTTTTCATATTGTTGTTAGCTTTGTTCAAAGCCATTGTTACTCCGCTACTCTAATTAGAGTGGAGGCTTTGTGTAAATTGAAGTGGGCCACTGTGGAGAGCAAACTCGCAGGCAGTGTGAACCAGCGGCCAGTACAGAGTCCTCAATGTCCTTAAAAAGACTTTGTTTTTCTGCTGCTGTGGTTAAAGGTACTAAAAACATCCAGTTGAGCTCGACTCAGTTACAAAAAGCTTCACGGTTAAAAGAATCATCACATTCTCAGGATGCGTTTCACCGAAGAACGACAGAAACAAAAGAAGTTTTTCAGGTTAATTCATATTCTTCTTCAAGCAAATCAGAAAGCTACATATTGGAAAGAGGATTGAACTGTACGTGAGTTAAAATCCAGAATCCTTCATCTGATCGAATCCCAAAGAACAGAATGAGCTAAAAGTTCCCAAAAGTTCACTCAGTGTCTGAAAGATGGAACGATTGAACACATTCTCATATCACCCTCCTCACCTAGTTGGTGATGGGTATAGCTAAACAACCGTCAGTGAGCACAGAGCCCTGCCAAGATAGTTGAAACTATAACTAGAATTTAAAATCACATTGGCGCCATTGCGAGTTTGGAAATATATATTAAAAGTGACACTTAATTAACTGTGGTTTCCTGTGTGAAGTACATCCAAAATGTGACGATAAGTCCTGTGGCATATGATCCACTTATCCATCCACCCAGTATCATGGAAATCTCGGAACTATCTAATGTGTAATCTAATTGATTAAAGCAGTCCAGACTCCAATAACTTGCAAAAAAAAAGAAAATGAAAATCAGAAATTCGTGAATCCGTATCCGATTCACTCATAATTCATTAGTCATAACATGAACTACACTCATACATACATAATAGTCAGAATCATCAGATGCCCAACTTTAAAGTTGAACTGAAAATATAAAAAAAATAATCCAAAACGTCCTGAATCCCCTGTATAGTGCAAGTAATGGCCCTGATTGATCTCCTCGAATTAAATGTGAAGTTATGTCCACAGTATTTTTAATGAAAAAAACATCCATTTAGTGCGTAAAATACAAACTATTACACTAAAACATGATATATACAAGATTGTTCTCAAGTCAAAGTCAACCGTCCTTTCATGCCCAGAATTTTGACTAAATCGAATCAATGGTTGAGAAACTACGATGCAAACACTTTTGGAGATAAACTTCCCCTAGTGTCAGAAAGAGACAACCCTACTTTCCCAAATTCAGTCCAGTTCATCTTTGCAACAACATCTATGTGGGTTTAGAGTTTGTAAAAGAAAGAGTTTTTGAGTTCTTTCAAGGAAACAGTGTTTTCCATTAAAAAAAAGCTCCCCCTAGTGATAAAAATGTAAACTACAAGAGTAAAGTCTGATTCTTACTAGATAGATTTTCTCGCGTGCATTCATATGCAACATATTTGGACTAAATCAGACTAAAGTTTGAGAAATTATGGCCTGAAAACCTTGGAGGTTAAGTGTCTTCTGACACGTTCCTGTCAAAACTAGCGTTAGCCTCCAGAAATTTGTGCATCGCCAACGTCAGGACACAAATTCTGTGTCAAATGTAAAAAACAATATGACAGGATGCCATGAAAAGTAGATAATTATTGTTATCTGACTTCACATATCTGTCGTAAAAATGTTCAAAGCATTTTAATACAGTTGTCACCAAATCCAGACAACAAGGGCCTTAATGACAATGAGCTAAAATAAGTAGGAGTTAAAACAGAGAGGGCACACCGCCATAGATCATTTAACAAAGCAGGGAACATACACTGGAGAACTTAATAAAGTTATGGACACACTGGGCCTTTTAAACAACTGCACTCTACAAATACAAGGCTGTTAGTCAAAGACAGGCACCCACCAGGGCTTTTAATAAAGGTAAGGACGAGGCTATTCATCAAAAGAATGGGCACACTGGGTCGCCCTAATAAAACTGTTCTGATTCCTGCTGGCCGCTGCAGGATAAACGCCGACACATAGAGGGCTCTTTGTCAAAGGTGTGGACACCTGCTGCGTGGGATAGCAAAGATGAGGAAACACGCATGGACAGCTCATGCTTCGATGAAATAGAAAACACTTCTTAGTTTCATCGTATGTGACACGATCATTGTGTTTCGGATTTCACGGTTATGAAGTGAACATGTTAACACAAGGGAACAAAGTGGGTGATAGGATGGGACTCCCTTCATTACGGATTTATAAATCTAAGTATCTTACTAATTAAGTTGTAAACACTACAAAGCATTAATAAGCCTCTTTAACTCATTAGATATAAAGAGTATCAGGGACCTGATGCTTGCCAAATGGTGAGCAAACTTATCTGCACTGCTTACTTGATATTACCAAATAGTGACCCACACTGATAAATTGAGAACTATTTTATGAGCTGTTTATATATGCAAGGCGCCACCTGGCCATCAGGATGGGTAACCATTCCACCACCAAGAACAGCCACTGGGAGCAAACTGGGGTTGCTTCGGGACACTTCGACATGGAGACCGGAGGAGCCGGGGATAGATCCACCGACCTTCATATTATAGGACGACTTCCCTACCAACTGAGCCACCGTTGTCCCCATTAGACGGAGGTTTGGCTCTCTGGTCCAGCAAGCACTGCAAAATGATGAAGTGAATCTTTAATCTGAACATTATGAACTCCACCTGAGCGTTATTGCAGGTTATTGTGATAGAGTGCTTAGGATTGCTCAGATGTACCGAATAAACCTCCTCCCCGGACCCCGTCTGTCTCACCAGACATCTTTGTTCAACCAAATAGTCCATTCACGCCAGACTAAAAAAGGTCAGGACGAGAGAAAAAGAGGGTGAGTGTTTCACCTGGTGTAAATGGTCTTGTCTAAAACATGACCTTCTACTGGTCTACAGGAATATTTACTGAGAGCCATAACATACTTTTAGTTTTCATGATCAAAATCTGTATTTGAGCATTAACGCTTCATTCCTTACAAACCTGATCTTTGAAATGTGTTTTTTTATGGCTGCAGGACGTGTTTACCCTCTTGTAAGTGCTTGGTGAAGCAACATTTGTTCTTAACCCGTTCTTAATTCGTCCTTTTTCTTTAAACTTCTGGAAGCTCTACAAGTATTGCTTTGGCTTTGGGCAGCAAATGCAAGTTTTAGAACAAACGTTTTAAAATGTTACCGAGTATAAAACCTACATTTTCCCTAACATAACCAATATGAAATGAAAAGATTCATACATATTATGTGTTAGGGAGGTCTAAGGCGTGAAATGCATGCACATATTTTGCAGGGAAAAATTTGGGATTAAACGGGTTAAGTGCTCTACTGAAGAAATGGAGGGCAAAAAAAAATTAAGGACACTAAAGCAAATCGGCATTAAGCATCAAAGTAGTAAGAGGGAACTTTAATTTAATCATATCAAACTGAATTCGTCTGTTTCTTTGCATTTGCATTTAGACTAATGGACGCGCATGTGTATGCATATGTCACAGCTTCAGAAGACTGAAGGAAAGAATATACACTGAACATGAAAACGTGTTTACCTGTGACCTGCACAGAATAAACTGAACATGCAAAGAGAAATACAGTCATTTCTGCTGAGTTCGGTTCCGTATGAATGGATCGGCTGGGTTATTGATTTAGGATAAATAAATAATAATAAAAATAATAAATTGGACTTATAGATAGCAGGAATGACTGTTTAACTTGATTTATGGCTTGGATTAATTATAGTATCAGTCTAATCATCATCATGTCACGATACAAATACCCCTCATGAAGAAGAAAAGACATAAATAGCATAGTCACATTTACGTTTAGACTCTCATCTTGGCATTGGACTTGCATCTCAGGTATTAGGTCAGGTTTAATATATAATAATTGACAGGTTTGCATGAAATTGTACCCTGATTTAGGTTTTGGTATATCCTAGAGATGAGACGTCACGCCACAGTACTTTATTCTTAACTACTGCGAAATAGGGAAGCTTTCCGATTTTTGTTTTTTTAATTTCTCTGTCAATAATTCACCATTTTGATTCAGATTTTATGGCAAATCTAGCGTGGTACCAAACAATGAATCACTGAAATGAGTCATATCTGGAACCGGAAGCAGTTTTTATGATGGATTGTGGGTTTTGTTTCTTACTAAACAATCCCCAACAGTCAAAATTTAAATATATCGTTCTGAAACAGATTTTATTATTAATACTATATTAATAATACTGTATAAAGAGTGTAAATAATTGACCAAAATTGACAAACTGTCAATTTCCAAGGCTATGTGACATTATCATCTGAACTGCTTCTTGAATAACACCTACCTCTGGTGCATGAGGATATCTATTCAAATCAAGAGGGAATTATATTATTTAGATGGGTTCAGTAATTAGAACATTTCATAAATAAAGCAATCTAATTTATTTTTTATATCAATAATGTCTACCTTGGCAGAGGCTTGCACTCTCTGTTTTGGTTCGATGACAAAAACGTCAATGTTGACAATATGAGAACCAGGACAAGCAGAAAGTATTTCTGAAAAATATCAGAGAACCTTCTGCCCTGGTCCGGACTAAGAGAACCAAACAATAAGTTAGAACTGACCCTAAATGATGCATGGATGATGAAGTCAACAGATGCTCATTGAGATGTTCAAAATAGCAGAATTAGTACTTTATTCCTTTATTTTAATGTATATGTAAATGTTAATGTATAATTGCTTTGGGAATTAATAAAGTTTCTCTCTATATATCTTAATCTATATCTTCTGCTGATTATGGTGTTTAGCACTGTTGCCTCAAAGCAAGCGGGTTTTGAGTTTGAATCTACCTGTAATCTATTAGCGAGGAGTTTGAATGTTTTTCCCCTTAACTGGGTGCTCCGGCTTCCTCACGCAGTTTAAAGACACGCAGCAGAGGTGAAGTGGTTTATCTATGTTGCTCGTCGAATGTTTGTTTTCCTACGAATTGGGTGCGTGATGAAGTGGCCACTTGTTCAGGATCTGCCCTGCATCTCACCTTTTGTCGGCTGGGATAGTCTCCAGCCCAAGGATCGGGCACAAGATAAGCAGTCACTGAGAATATTTCTAGTAATAATAATAATAATAATAATAATAATAATACATTTAATTTATAATGCACTTTACATTTGGATCAAATCTCAAAGTGCTACAAAGTAAAAGCAGATAAAAGCATCAATAGAAAATAAAATAATAACTATAAAAACCTGACAAAAAAGCAGCAATGTTAATTAAAGTTATAGGTTTTGCTAAAAGGGAAAGTTTTAAGTCCTTTTTTAAATGTGTGAGTCGTCTGTGGAGCCCTCAGATGGTCAGGGAGGGCATTCCACAGACGAGGGGCAGCAGAACAGAAGGACCGAAGGTGCAGTAGTATAGTATATATATATAATAGTAGTTGTGAATGCTTTCATAGATTTATTTTACTTTAAGTTGATTGTATTTATCATGGCCAAAGTATGTCAGTAGACCTAGAAGTCATTAATTCTACTGCTAAAATCAAACTATTTAACTCTGCCAGCTGGAGCCACTGCACCTATAGTGTAAACTCTTCTGCAATGGGAGCTGAGAGCTGATGTGGAGGGTGGATGTGCCGCTGGATGACATTCTCTGATTATTTTCACTGCAGCATGCTGGTAAAAGCACAGCCACATCATCAGCACTCAGAAGGGGAGCCTTATTAGTTGCTCTAATTAATCCTCCGTTATTCCTCTTTCATTTTTTGCCTGAGCTTTAACAAGGACATTTTCTTAGAGTTCATCGTCTTAAAAAACAACAGGAGAGCGACATCAGAGAGTCTGGTACAAATGTAAAGTTAATGAGTTGTTTATCACATTTGGTGTGTTAATAGCGGTTACTGATGGAAAAATATTGAGAAATAAATCTATGATTTCAGCTCACACAGTTCAATCAAAATTAGGGAACACGTCCGAGAGTAGATTGACTTTAATGAGGGCTTTTTGGTTCTACCTGTCTGTCTTCCTCTGTGTCAGGACTTAATATCAACCAGCCTGTGTGTCTGTCATGGAAATTTCCAGTGTCTTCTTACCGCCTGTCCATCTGTCTACCTAAGTGTGTATGTGGGACACTGAACATACGCCACAGAATCAGAGCATTCACACACCACAGCAGGACGAAACACACACACACACACACACACACAGACACACACATACACAAACACACACACACATACACATACACAAACACACACACACACACACACACACACAGACACACACATACACAAACACACACACACACACACACACACACACACACATACAAACACACACACACACACACACACACACACACACACACACACACACACACACACACACACACACACACACACACACACACGTTGTTCTTCTGAGAAGGTCAGCCTGCCTGTGTCTTTGGACGTGGGCTGACAGGTGTCACACAGCGCCGGATAACACACATTGTCTTTTTTCCTCAGGCTGTCAGCTTTGACAGCAACCCACTACCTCAGTGAAACAAAGATCTATAAGAACACACACACATACAAAGTAGCGCTTTTTAATGATGCAGGCATATGCATATGTGTGCATCATTAAAAATAATTTCCTCTCAGGAATGTTATCTTTGTTTGATGATGGTTGAGAGAAAGAATTGTGATAAAAATGAATGTCGACCGGGAAAATATAGGCAAATATTGATTCTGCAGTTGTAATCAGAGACAGCTAAAAAATTCTCATTTTGTTCATGAGGTATCTTCAATTAACAAAGATTTAAATCAAAAAAAAAAATCTGTTTTGTTCAACACTGCATAAAAAAATGTGAAAACTCATCAGAGTAAATGAATATTCCTAGCATTGTTTTTAAAAGTGGGGTTTAGTTTGCTGCCAACACCGCTAAATGTCAAAACGCCATACAAATCTTTAGTACAACAGAACATCAGTGTGTTTAATACTCAAACAAACTGTGTCGGTATAGGGTTGATACAGCTGAAAGATCGATAGTCCATCTTTTTCACAAGAAGATCGCTCCATTCCTGCAGGTAACCAACCACATCAAGTCTTTTATCCTCTGGTATATTCAGAGTCTGACCTCTGTGCAAACTTTGTTGTCAAATCTGTATGCTGACAGGATGGGGATTCATTTAACGAAGTTTAAAGGAGAGCTTGCCCAAGAAGTACACACTGCCACGTCTGATACAACTGAGGCAGTTAATATAAATCGACAGAGACGTTACAATATTTACTGGCTCGGATAAAAATGAAAAAAAGCATGATTAGAATATAAATGAAATATTCTATCTACCTATTTCCGCACATTAGTGCACATAGATTCATGTTTAAGAAGGCATGTTAGAGTCAGAGCACGGACTCAGACACACAACGGTGCAACACTGATGACCAATAAAAGATGAAGAAGTGACGCAGAATATGTTTTACTTATTGTCAGCTGGTCCGACTATGTAGAAAAGGGTCTTGTTTGGAATGAGCCGGTACTGCACAGAATGGATGAGCAGAGATCGATGCACCATCAGGTGATGCAGGCAATAACGGCCGGTCTAGACTACATGATTGAACTCCATTTAAAACTTGTTTTGGTCATTGGCAGCAGATTGCTTGTGCCTTGAATATGAATATGGAGTTGACGAACGACGATCAGGTATTGAAGTAGGACATAATCAACAAAGAACAATGTGGCATGTGGGGTGCTCCAGCTCAGACAGTCCACAGGGTCCACTTTGTGAGGACAGGAATCGGACCACAATCTTATTTTGTTCATCATTCTTCTGTGAGCACAAGGCAGTGTCTCTGTAGCCACGATTGAAGAACCTCCCCATCGACATCAAATCAACTGATCCCAACAAATATTTGGGGTCAAACTTGTAGTACTGTCAGTTGTCATGGCACCGTGATCAATTAGTTGGACATGGTCTTTAATATTAATGTGGAACACACAAATATTTTTCGGTCTGAACCTGGTATTCGATTTGCACCCAAAAAAAAAACGGGAAAGTAAAAGTTATTTGAGTTAGCTGTCATCCCTACAATATTTTGCTGCCAACAGGATTCTGGTAAAAAAAAAAGAAAAGCCAGACAAATGACGCCGCAAAAATGCAGCCGGGTGGTGTGGGACATTTTAGTTTTTTTTGGCATTTGACATATTGTGTTTGTGGACCTACTAAATCTTGTTGGCATGCAACATTGCATGGTACAATGGGCGTTACAACATCTGTTAATGAACTCCATCGGCTAATTCATATAGGAGCTGTATGTTCATGTCTCTTTGATAAATGTGCCCTTAAAGGTAAAAGCCCCCACGCAGCCGAGTATGAAGGCACACAATTAGCCACCTGAAAAATTGCGGTACCACATGTCCAATAAACATAAAGGCTGCTTGCAGAGTGATTAAAATGTAATTTGCCATTCAATTACCAGAACAGCAAACGTCTGTCAAATGTCTTTTCAAAGCGTCATAACTCCTTCCCACATCATTTTTCACAACATGTCTCGAGTTTTCCCAGCATTTGACTCCAGCAGATGTTTCCTCTGCCAGTCTTTAATCTTAAACTTCCCTCAACAGCACCTTTTAAAAAAGGTTGCTGCTCATGACTATATTATCTCACGGCAGAAACGTTACTGCAAACAAGACAATACTCTTAGCTGAGACCTCAGTTTGAATATCTGCTACACTGGCAGAAACTGATGGCATGCTAATGTAAGAGAAGGGAAGGAAAAATGGAGAAAAAGGAGAGGTGAGGAAGGGGAGAAAGAAGAAGTAAGGAAAGGACTTACTTACGTGATCCGGAGGCACCTCAGAGAGCACATACCTGCTCCGAGGAGATTTACATGTCCCTAACTAAAATGACTCATAACTTCTGCCTCACTACTGTTAACCCTACTTTCACACTGTTTAAATAAACTACTTTAAAAAGAGGACAATACAAGCAGAGAAAAATAAGTTAAAATATATGAATATGTTAAGGAAAAAGGAAAAACAGAAAATGGGGACACAAGCTGGAAAAGTGGGGGAAAGAGAAGATAAAAATAGAGTTTGTGCGCTGAGCTGTCAGCTACAGAGGTGTAGTGAATTCAGCTGGACTCAGCGGCCCAGGTGTTGGTACTGGCCTGCAGCAGCGACCAGCATGCACCTCTCTCTCACTCTGTAGGAGTTTGTGCTGATGGAGAGGAAAAGTTCTCACTTAAACAACAAGGAGGAAGCCCTGGAGGCCTGACCTTCCATTAACACACTCACACACCACATCAACAACAGACATGGCTGACATGTAAGCACACTGATGGGGAGTACAGAAATACATTACTCACAAACACGGTCCTCCTCCCGCCTTATTTACCTCCAACCTTTCCTCAAACAGATGATGACGCTCTCTGAGAGGCGCCGTGATGGAGCGACAGCTTTACTGACAGCAGAATCCGACGGCAAGCACTGGCTGGATCATAGCCGACATCTCATGTAGATTAAGAAGTAGAATACAGAGGATTGTTCTGATCGTTCCTAAAACTCCCCTTTCTTTTGTAGCCCAGCTCAACGTCTAAGAATGACTATCTATGACTATAGTTCTCCGAACTTTTGAGGGACTTCCCCTGTCCATTTACACCGCTCTACTTTTACCAATTTTACCAGAATAACTTGACATTTTGTTTGCGGCATCCCAAACCAATCTTTGACCATGCCTGAATGGAGGTCAGACATGTTGGAATACAAAGCTACCTGTTTGGAGTCCTGCTAAAACTGTAACGTGTGACCCCTGAAACTTACAGGCTTCCATAAGGCAGCCTCACTTGAGCGATTAATGCTAGATAGATTATTTCCACATCAGTACCATGTAATAATAATAATAATAATAATAATACATTTAATTTACAATGCACTTTACATTTGGATCAAATCTCAAAGTGCTAAAAATGTAGCATAAATATCAAATAATAATTTTATAAACAGGCTATTTGAAAAACTGAGTTCAGTATTTAGAACTAGGTACCCCTTAAGTGGATCCAAAGATCACTGACATAGCAAAATGGGCTAGGTGGCCAGGACTGTGATTCTTCTGGCCCAAGAAAAGAATCCCATTCTCACGGTGCAATAATGTTTAAAGGACAAAAGATAAGAGGAAATTCAAAGGCAGAGAAAAAAACAAACATTTCCTGCTTCCTTTTGTTTTGGGCTGTCTGTGATATCTGATTTTAGAGCAAAGTGAGTCCTTGCTCCTCATATTTAATATCTCTGCTGTGAAATGGAGCAAAGGTACAACTACTTTTATTGTGATCATTTAAATTTTATGAAACCTGAAATGATCTGGTAATGGGTTTGCTTTGTTGCGTGCCAAAAGACCTAGGCAGTTAGTTTCGTTTGGCCTCAGCAATGGATCAATAAAATGTTTCCTTTGTGAAATATTTTTCTCAATCATTCAGTTATTTTGCACAAAGGCATCATGAAAAGACAACATAAGAAACCGAGAAACAGCCAGTTCCTTCTCCCCCCTGTCGTTATTGATGCATTATGTTTCTGTCAAATACATTTGTAGTCAAGTTTTTATGTTGATAGAAATACCTGAACAGCCACAATCTAATATATTTAACAGTGAGTAGCTCCATTTCCTGGATGCAATGCATTGTGGGACTGCCCTTTGCACTGACATACATTCAGTCATCATAATATATGTGGGCAGTGTGATCCTATACTTAATGATTGACATTTATTTTCCTTATCACTTAAAAGTATTTTATATCTTCGTCTCTTGCTCACTTCTTTCTTCTCCAGTTTATTTTTCTTCATTTTTCATTACTTGCAGTGGCACCCTAATTTAACTTCATATAAGCAATCCAAGAGCCTGAACCATCCGAAGAAATAATTTCACACAGTGAATGAACCATGGTCCAGTCTAATCTGGACCAAGACTACCTCTTTTCCAGACTTTGGAGAAGGGGAGGTTTCACACCTGGAGTTCTGGTATAAATCAAACTGAAAAGTCAGAAAGTCCAGACCAAATGAGGTAGATGTGGAAGCACCCTCCGTAACTAAGAACCTAACATTAGAAGTTATCTGTTGTATGGGATTTGGACCAGGTATTTTATCACGTACCAACAACAGGAGACTTGCTTAAGTCGTAACCTGCCGATACTCTTCTATTTGAGGGTCTTCTGAGAACTGTGATTTCTTCAGCATCCTCAAAAAAAGAGACCCGTCAAGATTCGAGTTGTCCATTCATCAAAGGTGCAGTGTGGGAATGTGTCACTAAACCTGCATCTCAGACAAAGTGTGAGATGCTTCCACTCTGTGGAGTGTCACTGCTCATATCTGGAATGTACACCAAGAGTGAATCTGTAGAAAAAGACTGAAACACAAGACAAACACAACTAATAAGTGAACTGAAACTCTCAGAGGATACGCTGTTCTGTACAAGTTTCTTGTTCTGTCATGTTTCTGCCAGCAGGGGATGTCAAAGCTAGGATTTTAGATCTCAGTGAAGTAGAACTTCATTAACAAATTATTCTTTAGCAGGAGACTAGGTATAACTAAGGGAGCAAACTCATTTCATTCACAATTTGCAGTGGATCCAAGGCTGGTGTTGTGCTCACCTTACTCCAACCCGGTAGGTTCAGTGGTCTAAGTTTGTAAATGGGGTTTACGGGTCCCAAATGGGCAAAGAAATAATCCATTCGATCAATAGTTGTAACACCACTCCTAAAACATATATGATCTATTCTGACCTTTGACGAGAGCCAAAACACTTTTTCTTTTTGTCTGCCCGAAAGCTCTCTTTGTTTAGTTATCCCAAAGCTAACTAAACAAAGCTCTCGATAGGTGTTGGTCTAAGTTTATTAATAAATGCAGTATTTATCTCCACATCTGCTTCTAATGTTATAATTAAATAGTTCAGATATATATCATCTGTGTGTCACAATGAAATTCTTTATGATCTTCCTCAATAATTTTAGTGGACCAACTTATCACTTTCGCAGTCGTCCTGAAAGAGTCACAGGAGTTTACGCCTGCACGCTACATGTGTTGTGTGAATTTTGAGAGGGCCTATGACCCCTTAGGCCTCTTCTGCAAGCCCTCTGATGAAGTTATGGCTGTATTCTCAGTGGGTGTTGGACATTGCCAAGTTTGCCCCTTGTCTCCGATCCTGTTTCTGATATTAGTGGACAGGATCGCAATTAGGTTGATGGCTAATTTCGGGAACGTGTCCTTTTTTGGAAGCACGGAATTGAATGTCTGCTGTTTGCTGATGATGTAGTTTTATTGGCCCCATACTTCTGATGTTCAGAATGCGTTGGAGGGGTTTACAGCAGTGTGAAGAGTTTGGTGAGAGTCAGAACTTCCTAATACTGGGTTACAAGTGATTGAAAAGTGGACTGTGAGATATACGGGCAGAATGGTGAGGCATCAGCAGTAATGTGGATGTCAATTGTGAGGAAGGGAGATCTAAGCTGTAATAATAATAGTAATAAAAATTATGATAATTTTTCCTTTATTAATCACATACAGTCAAACACAGGACAACATAGTGAAATTATTTCTCTGCATTTTACCCATCCCTGAGCGAGCAGTGGGAAGCTCCTTTGTGGTGCCCTGAGGAGGCATTATTGGGTTTGGGGTCCTGATCAAAGACCCTATGAAATGTACACTAGATGGGGTTCGAATTGGCTACCGTCTGAATAGGGAGACAGATGATCTACCCGCAGAGCTACTGCAACCCCATGAAGAGAGAAAGAAATCTCATTTACTGCAATGCTCCAATACCTCCCCTAGACCCACTGCTAGCCGGAGGGACTGTATATGACCTCTGGCTTTGAAATGTCTCAGCGTCACTCAGTGTGAGCTGGACAGTGTTGCTTTGGAAAGGGATGACTAGCGACTGGACTACCCACTTAGACTTCCGGCACATGGTGCAAACAAAGCAGAAGCAAATGTAAGCATGGATATTGGATTGAGGTTAGCCCAACATTGTCTTCATAAAAGTCCAATGTTTTCAAGCGTTTAGATACGAAGGACAGTCTCCTTTGTCAAAACACTTTGTGGAAAATACACATTGCAAAAAAGAGGTACAGCTTTTGGGAATTTTCACCTCCATTGTGTCTCATTAATTTAGTCAAACATCAGAACCGCCAAGCAGGAAATTATAATGTAAACTCGTGTTTACATGTTTAATTCATTAGTTTGTGATTTTAGTGCCTGGGATGTTAAATCTGGAGGACAATCAACGCTCACTCTGTCTTCAGTCTGATCCGCTCTGTTTTAAACATTCATCTCATCTGGTGGTAGCAGTGAGAAAGAAAATCAACACTGCTGCTTCATATCTCTAACTATTTCCCCGTGTTATTGCATCTTGAGAAATGAATATGCTGCGAAGACTTGGAGATGAAAAACATTTGGAGCAAACTGATAATAGTAAACCATGCTCTATTCTTCTTTCAAATACCCTGAAATCAAAGCCAAGAAAATACCTGCATTAATATGACTTTGTAAACGTATTGTCTGAATTATGCTTATTAAATCCTTCATGTTTGTATCTCTTTCTTTCCTATCACTCTCGCTCCTCTATTCATTAATTAAGTTTTCCTATCTGGTTTTTGTTTTTAAGAGAGGGGAAATAATTATTTTGGTCTCTGAGTGTTGGTTCCCATCAGTGGCTCTCTGAAATCTGTCTGTCTGTCTGGAGAGGATATGACCCACTATTCTAGCCATCACACTGTGGCCCTTGTCAAAGTCACATAAATCCTTCACTTACATCTTTCCTGATTCCAAAACATCAAATAAAGCACAAAATGTTCACTTGCTTACAAGAACATTCTACGTGCTGACGGCTACTATTCTAATGAGATAATACATTTTATTTGTTGACTTTGTCAATAGTTATAATGTTATGGATATAAAGTGTGTGTATTTACAGAAATATCAACATATATCATTTGTAAACAACCATAAATGAAAGCTGACAGCCCATCAGGCATATTGTCCAAGTAAACATATTTTATTTCACAATAACCTTATGTTATCTAATTACCTGTGGCAACGAGAGCTGGATGAGGAGGTAATGCGATCCGTGCTCTTTGTTTATTTGTGTGGGTGTGTCTGTGTGATTACAAATACAGTTTAGAATGTATTCCAATTAAATTGATTGGAAAGGTGAGCCCTGGGGAGAGAAACTGATGGTAAGGTTTGGAAGTTTATCTCCAAAAATGGTATGGAAATCGTACCTCTTTTTCATGAATCTTGTGACACCAACGAACCTCAAAAATCCTCCTTTGGGAAACCATGATGCCTCATGCCGAGCAAATCAGTGGCAGTTAAGTGAAAGTTATGTTGTCATAATCATAAGATTCTAACATGGCCTTTTTAGATATGCACTACCTGAGTGTCCTCTGGCTAATATATATTTTCTCCTCCAGGTCTCTGGAAAAGGAACGCTGCCACAGCGTTGTGCAATGATGAACCACCACTGGTGATGAACCCGACAGCAGCATCTCAGGACGTAGAGCGGACGTCTATTTATCAGAGGGCCAGTGGTTCAGATCCCCAAGCAGTTTACATGTCCTTAAGCAAAAACACTAAACAAATGGCTGTTCCATTGGTGTACGAATAATGGTGATATTGCTTATCACTCCTGATGAGCAGGTAGTCTCTGCACATGTTGTAAAGCACTTTGAGTTTTTAAGCAGACTAGAAAGGCACTGCAGTCAATTAATTTACTGTTAATATAACAAAAAAAACATGGAAAAACAAACTCGCTCATAAAGGAATAATATGCCTGTTTCTGCCAACTGATGCTGCGAAAGGAATCCTCGACATGGTCGAGAGCTCTGCATCTTTAACCAAGCTGAAATCCCATTGAATCAGTAATCAGGTTGATGACTGCAGTAAGATTGCAGTCAGTGGAAGTTGCACAAAAGCGCAGTTCCTCCCTGGGGGAGAACACTCTTGCATCCAAATTGTTTACCAACCAACCACAGAATTAAAAATGAATCCCCTGATACATTTCACAGGAGGAGAGATGGAGGCATCGTTCCTTTATTGAAATTGTTATGACCAAGAGATATATAAATCAAATATATATAATTGTATTCTTGATTTTTTAGTGGTAAACTCTGCTTTTATGTTATTATTTTATTTGGATATTCTGAAACCATAGGAGACAACTGAAACCACATTTTGTAGTGAGCAGCAGCTGAATAAAAATCACTGGTCATGTACACCGTGATAATTATCTAGATCTGATATTAACATGTGTTATGTTTTTATGTCAGGATTTATGGGTCATCTCCTGAGAAATTAGGTAAGGCCAAATGCCTTTCCTCAATCTGCACCGATATTTGATTTGATCCGCTTCATCACTTTTTGTAGAAATTTTGTAGAAAGCGGTTCAGTTGTTTTTGTAAAACATAGCTCCTTGCTTCAAACGTATTTAAATTGTATTAATGACTATGCAACATTGTGTTAGAGTTCAAAATAAAGCTTACAGGCAATCCTTTGACAATTTTGTGAAATTGGTGCTGTTTTCTTAGATGTAGGATCAAGAACGGAATATTTTGCGTTGAAAAGAAGGTCTGTGTTCGTCTGACACGACTGTAAAATGATCCCTGGGTACTGGAATCAGTAAAACGTCTAGAAAAAGAAGTAGTACACATGCAAGGCCAGAGGATTGGGGCAGTGTATCTATCACATCCATACAAAATACATCTCCCACAATTATTTTTGCTGATGTTCTTTAAAGTTGTGTGTGTGGTGAGACCATGTTGTCAGTTTTCAACCCGACTTTTTTTTCAGTGAATATGGAAACGGTTAGGGTGTTTAAAAAAAAAGAAAAAGATAACATTCTGCAAACTGTTTTTTAAAAGGTTGGACTTTAAGGCCACTAAATTTGCTGGAGGGATGGTATTTGTAATCTGGCCTGGGAACACCTCAGGATCCCCCAGGATGAGCTGGCGAGTGTTTCCGTGGAGAGGTCACTATCCGCCACTGGCTTTAAATATGACTCTCTTTCCATTCATCTAGTTCTTTCTGGCGGCTGGTTCATGCGCCCTCCACCTCCCAATTTCTGCCTTGTCTTCCCAGCTAAGGCATCAGTCTGAGCACCAAATACTTTCTAATAGACTTATTATCACATATCAGCCGTTGTAAGAAGTCATTAATCTTTGCTTCATTATTTGCCTTCTTGTATTGAAACTTATCTATAGAGGGAGTTTTTACAGTAGTTCCTTGTAGCATACTGATTTAGGTCATTTCAATATCAGAATTTCTAAGTTTTCAAGTTTGTAAGGGATTGTTTTCACTGGAGATATGAAATGTTTACAGAATAATAAGGATGAGGATATGATTAAACCATAACAGATAAGATAAGATGTTCTTGCACTGCCTAAACTTTTCAAAACCCTAACCCCTAAACTAGATTACACTGTGAAACCTCCCCAACATTATCAGAATTCATCCACTGCTGGTTTTATTGCCTTTTAATACCACTGTTATCGTTGCTCTGCTTAACAGCTGCTGCTGCAACAGTCACCATCCTCTAAACTGTAGAGACGCCTTTGTCTTTGGCTAGCTAATAGGTGTGTCCTCAAAACTCCGGTACATGAATAGAGTTAAACGCAGGTATAGAGGCCCACATCGAATCAAATGAGTAAGATATAATGCTTTTCAAATGCATTGAGTGTTACCATCTGCCAGACTTTGTCCACATAGAATATTTTTAGAGCTTTTGTTCTCTGAGGCCACTTTTTGTTCATGCAACATCGTTCAGTGTAATGACGACCAACGTGAGAATCCTGAGAAACATAACTTCATCTTAATAATAATAATAATACTAATAATACATATAATTTATAACACACTTTACATTTGGATCAAATCTCAAAGTACTACAATGTAAAAGCAGATAAAATAACAAAAAATATAATAATAATTATATAAAAATGTGACCAATGTTCTGCTAAAAAGTAACGTTTTTCCTTTTTAGTATTTCCTTATCTTAAAGGTTATACTATTAAAATTCTATAAATTCTATGTGCATTACACATGTATTGTGACATTAAGTCTCTTTAATTGCTCTTTTGGGAATCATCATCGTTCCACCCCCGACCAGTCCACTACAGATCCTTCGTGCTAACGTGATAACTATTTCATGGATGGCTCTCAAGTTTTATTCCACATGGACTTTAGTGCTAGGTAGACCTGGGTTGATTTGGAGAAGGGCCACTTTTTCTTTTTAATTACATTTATAATAAACTAATTTGCATATACATCTATGGGGGAACTGTCGTCATCGTGTGGATAATGTTCTCACATAAAATGACCTGACTAATGGAAACACTATGCATACAGTCTGTGCTGCAGAAGAGACTCAGGGACGGGAGTACAACTGACTGATCTATCTGAAATGTTACTTACTTGCAAATAACTGGCAAGAAATGTTTCTGCAATATTACATGAAATAATCAGAAACTATTTTATATTTTTGTTCAATTCAGCTCACTTAAAGAATAAAATTGTCTTTTTACAAACACACGCACGCACGCGCGCACACGCACGCACGCACGCACTCACACACGCATGAACGCACAGCCAGCCTAGCAGAGACAGCTGTTGACCAACACAGAAGATCAACACACCTGTCACACCTTTGTGTAAACCGTCAGCATGAATCTGCAAACACAAACACACAGAAAACACACACACACACACAGCTGTTTGTCTATCGGTGTGTTGACAGATAAAGGTTTGTGTGTGAGTGTGTATGTGTATCTGAGAATTTGCGTGTTAGACAGAAACAAAACAAAAATTGGATTCACCACTAACCTGCTAACGGTGGAATGTTCAGTATTCGAGAGTTTGCTCAAGACAGAGACAGGTTCTTGGTATTGTTGAAGAGCCATTTCTTATTCTGGCACATTCAATATTTATCAACTAAAGACGCAGGTGTCAGCCTGATAAATCGGCAACTACCACCATGGGATGAGACAGAGATAGGCATCCAAACAGAAAGAGAGAGAGAGAGATAGAGATGTGTGGGATTTTAACAGCTATACATTCTCTAAACCAACGAACGAACCAAAGAATCTCCTCAAGCATTCTTGTTCACGTCACATATGTATGCTCAAACCTCTCAATCATTATTAATACACAGAAAGAGATTTTCCTGTAATTAATCACCTAGTCGGTATGTCACTGATCCGAACATGCAAAAGGCAGTAACACCAGTCCTCTACTGGTCCTGAAGAAAACGTCTCTCCTCATCAAATGAAGCCAGTTCCAAGTGAAGTTGGTTTTGGATAACGCCGTAAAAGAGCAGATGACTATCATTACAGTGAAGAGGACTTACCTGTTTCAGAGGGTTTTCAGTGTTTCCTTATCAAGCGCAGCCAATCAGGACCAAGCCCAGCTGACAAGATTTGATCTGCAACAGCCTGAGAAAGAAAAGAGAGAAATGAGAGTCTGATTTGATATGAGAATATGAAATCAAAGACTGTATTTGATAAAGTTAGTGGTGCATGTATCTCTGATCATTCGTGAGAAAACCGAAGGAAAATATTGAAAAACAGATTTGAACTAAAACTTAATGCATTCTTCCTTGATCATGCCACATACATAACCATGTTTCACAGAGATCTGTCCAGTCATTTTAATACAATCCCACTAAAAAGACTGCAAGTCATGTTTTTGGATGTGGCAGCTTGACAAATCCCAATGGGACAAGAACCAACAGGCTTCATATTAAAGTCACTGTTCTGTTCAGGTACAGCTCGGGCAGACATCTCGATTTTTCTCCAGGGCCTGTTTTATAGACCTTTGTTAGTCCGTACATGAATAAAAGTCTAATTTGACAATCCATCATCGTTCATTACTGTTGAGTTAATGACAGGTATATCTTTATATTCTTAGAGGCACCCAGTGTGGCAAAGAGCAAAGCGTGTCACTGTCTGCTCATATACAGCTGTTTCAAGTCTAACTGATATGATTTTAGCATCTTCGTTCATGTTGGCGTCATCAAACTAGTCAAAAGGGCTTCAGTTTCAGTTCAAGTGAACAGACTGATGTTTTTTCACATGTTTATCAATGTTTTTAAAACAACACTGCTTACTGCTTGTATAGCATGTATGTGCCAAATAAAAGCTCCCCTCCTACACAGTACGACTTCAGAGCAAGATCCATACTTTACATCATGTTTAACATGATGACATCCTTGTCCACTGTATCTCTTTGTAGTTAAGCAACTGCTAATTAAGATATAATACCAAGTGTATGTATTAAATACATGCTGACAACTTGCTCAATTAAAGATGAAATGAGTGCAGTGTGCAGATGAAAGACGGTCTATGTCTGTATCCGTCTTTAGTTAGCCTTTTGTTGTTTTATCTATCGTCGTAGTTTAATTGATATTGAATACTCTACGGTATTTCCATTGTAAAGAATGGCAGTCAAAAGTATGCTTGGTTATGATAATTCCCTTCCTACAGCCACTGATGCAACCGGTTCTTGGTTGTGGACTAGCGAGGCTTTGGTTCCACTCTGTTCCCAGATTGCCAGGCAGTACGCCCTTGCTTTGTGTATAGAAACAAAAAGAAGGTGTACCAATTATGGCACTGGCTCCAAATCAGCCCTGGAGTTGCCTTGAGGGGAAAAAGGGGCATGTTTTGGAAAGTAATAGGAATCTCTAACTACCTATGGGAGACAGATCTATTCAAAGATCAAATCTGATCCAATTTACTGCATCCCACTATCAGACATCTGAATCAAGCATTCCTCATCTTCAACTCGGCACTCAAGCCAGCAACACTGGTTGAATGAAAACAGAAGCCCCTCTGGTCCTTCCTCAAAGAGTGCTGGTTACTGATATCGATGATGGCACACATAGAGAATGTCCAGGTTTCTGCTTTAAATGAGTCAGTCAGCATGTCTGGTGTCAGCTCCAGAAGAAGCCCTTTGTACTGCAGAGGCCAATATATCTGGCTAATGAGACTGTGCTTCAGACCCACACAGCGTGGCCTTCTGGGAAGGCTGCTGCCACTGGTGCTCAGGTCTTATTAAGATGAGGAGAGATAAGTGGACAGGAGAGAGTCAGTCGGGCTTGGTTGCCTGTCCAATTCTTCTGTGTCTGTAGTCTGCTGACATTTTGTTATACTCCGCAGCAAATGGGCTTTGGTGAGAGTTTTGTCTGCAGCGGGAGATGTAGGTTTAGTTATGGGTGTCTGATTGGAATGGTATGGGCTTTTCCATTTTCATGCATGCTCAGATCTGTGGAGGCTTCACCACAGACATGTACAAATAGCAAGACAGCTGTAGCCACTGACCATTTTGTCTGTCTTCAAAAACTGGGAGTGATAACTGGTCTGATATGTATCGGGTCTTTTTGTATGAAAGTGACATAGTAAACTTTTACTGGATTACAGCACTTTCAACATTGAGCTGGTAATGAAAAATTGACGTAGCGTTTCAAAGAAAGTGAGGTTTCACCACGAACATTATCACAGCAGACAGATTATTTGAGTGACATGTCAGGATATATTTAAGCCATGCATGTGGTGATAAAACGAGTAGATTTAAGGCAAGACATGATGTTTTTTTTATAAATTTAATTGAGCATTCTTTGGTGCCTGAATATGATTCAATTTTAAGCAAGTAAGTAAACATGTATACGAGCGATTGGTTGGTTGGTTATTCAAATCACTCTGGAAATGCAATTTCTCACTTCAATTTGTTTCCCCTGTATTCGTTTAGATCGTTTTGACAGCCGCTGTACGGTGACAGTTTGCTTCGCCGAGGAAAGTAAGAGTCAACATAATTTAGTCAAAACTTTTCTTTTCCCGAAAAAGCTGGACAAGTTTATGTCGTGTTATAGAACGCTCTGGAAACTTATTCCGAGGAGTGTTAAGTGCTTGATGGGTGTGCCTCCGTGGTTGGGTGCCGTCTATGTCCCCTCCACAGAGACGGATTCCAGCTGACGGTCTTATTTTCAATTCATTTCTGCTAAAGACGTGTTTTCTCCCCATCCTTGTTTAGAGCAGGTTTCATTTCCAATCGGTCTCTGGCCGGTGTTCTTTCGTAAGCTATCCCTCTTGTCTTATTAAGACATACTTGTCATTCTTCTCCCTCTCTCCACTCGATTTCTCTCCCTTTTCTTCTGATATGTCCATCCATGTCCTTCAGCTCTCAGTAGTAATCCCCAATGGAGGACAGAAGGAGGAAATGAGGAGGAGGAGGTGCAGAGGAATGATTGAAGGGAGTGAGGGAGAGGTTGACACCAATTCTCTGATTCCATTCAGTTCTGATGGGGATTTGTTTCACATTTGCACATGTGTGGGATTATTACTCTTTCTAATATGGGATTTGACAGCTGTCACACCTGTCAGCAGCAGTAATGCACGGAGGTACATCTCCAAAAAAACCTTTGCACACAGGCAGAAGAAACATTGAGCTTCTTCTGAGCGACAGTTGAACCTTTTTTTACTGATCTTAAAACAAATACGGTCTTTTAGAATGGCACTAAGCACAAACAACTGCTCTAATGGTATGCTTCCCCAGCCTGGCCCATTTTCATAGTTCATTAGCCCTGACATCATGAGGGAAATTATCAGTAAACACCTTTTAATGTTAAACGGAGAGGACAAACTCTTGAATGTTTCTCTGCGTCAGCAACAAAGTTAAATTGGTACTTCCCTGGCCTGTTCCCCATACGGGATCCATCAAGTTTACTGGATATTTAACAGTCTTAGTCTGTAGGAAATGAAAAATGGGCTTTGTGGACCAATGACATACCATTTACCATCCAAAATGTCAACTACAAACTTGGCCTACGCTATTTACCTCGACAGCAAGGTTACTATTACAGTAAATATGATATACATAAGCAAGATTATTTCGAGTGGATTCAGATGCACCAAGGTTGGACTAAAAAAGACCAATGGTTATGAAGTTATGCCAGAAAAACAGTGTTTTTCAAGGAAAAGGTCTCCCTAGTGAGTAAATACGATATAGACAAGATAGAACTCCTTGAGTCGATTCATGTTATGAGATCATATCATGAGAATATTTTTCACTAAAAGGTACCCCTGGTAGTTAAATATGCAATTTATTCAGATCTCAAGTTGTGTTCATGTGGATCAATTTTGGAGTATATCGGACCAATATTTAAGAAATGACGCCCTGAAAACTTTTGGAAATTAAGCTAACTTTTGTGTCGGAAATATGCAATCGAGCTTTCCCAAAATCCAGTTCTCTGTGGATATAAAATTTGAAGATTACTCATGAAATACTTTTTGTGTTATTGTGTTAACACAAAGGATCTGCGGCGGATGTGGACGTAGCGATGATGATGCCATAATCTCCATCTACAAGTTTTCAGGGTTAATATTATGACATTACTTCCAAACAAATAAATATGACCAACAGCCTAACAAATACAAATATCCAGTATAGCAATACATTTACTTGTCACTGCATAATCACGTTTGTTGTATGTATCGTATAAATGCACCGACAATAAACTATTTATCTATATGGCACGGCAAAAAGACAAAACTTGGGCATCAATGTGTTGAGTCTTGTTGAGTCCCAATCCCCTGATTATCCATCCATGTCTTAAAATCTAGACACAGGTATTACATTTTTAGACTTATTTTAGAATTATTTTAACCCTATTAAGAATCCATGAAACTCACAGAACAATTGCTTGTTACATGCTCGTGTTCTAAATCATCTCACTCGGCCAACCACATCTGTGCCTCCACAGTCAGGGATATAATAATAGATAGAGGGAGACAAGGAAATCTGCCCCTCTGTCAGTTTCAATGTAGATAATCTCAAATTTGTCAGATATGACCTTCAGTTTTGTTGAGGTTATGCTCTAGTCATGCTCTCTAAGGTGATATGTAACATCTAAGGGGTTTGTGGCTAGACTGGACATAATTTCTACTCTAATGTAGTAATTGTATTTGCTAACATAACAGGAGATCTGAGAGGCAGCCTGAGAGACGGCTAAAGGTACAAAGGGAAAGGAAGTGACAAAAGAACCCTTTCAACATAAAGGATTAGCTGTTTTGCTTTGTCTCTCTATCTTTTCCTTTCTCTGTTTTTCTCTCTCTAGTTCGGTATTTTCTAACATTTCCCTGAGTTCTGACTAACTCTGTGCCTCCGGTCCATTAATCTCCTGTGATCTCTTCCCTGCCTGTCCCACTGCACCATCGACTCCGTCTCTCCCAACCTCATCTCACCCAATATATAAATAAAACTGCCTTGTAAGTGTTGCTGATATAATGTAAAGGATTGACTGGTGCGAAAATGGATAAAGGGTGGAAGGACACAGAATAGATGGATAAAAATAGTGCTGATGAAACACCATGACAATCTAATAAGGTCATGATTTTATTCAGGCACTTACATTTCTGCACATGTATAGTTGTGTCTTTGTAGTTTGACGATTCTTATCGTTTCTATGTTCTACTGCCATTCTGTACCAGTGTGAGGCACCTCAGTGTTCATTTGTGAGGTATTACCATTTCTGTTGCCTGTTTTGTGATTATTTGTGTACAAAACGTGTTGAGTATAAACAATTATTTTTTATCTACAACCATTGTTATCAGAGGTATGCTTTTGTGTTCTACTTTCTGTACGTCTTGCTTAAAACAGCAAGACGTACAGGAGGACTTATGGTCTAATGGCAGAGGATGTATATGCTGGATGGAATCGCAAACGGAGGACAAATTGGATTTGTGAATCCAATAAATTCAAAAGCCGACTTCTCACTGTGGTTCTACAAACATCAGCGGTACAGAATCTTGAGCCAGTTTCCAACGGCGAGCTTAAATTTGATACTTAAAGATGCAGAGCATGAAAAAAACAAGAAGAATCCAATTTACAACAGGCACACTTGTGATCCAGAAATCTCAGAGCAACTTCAAATTGACGGTTCCTGCCATGCGATTTTCCAAAAAGCACAAATGAGAGTTTAGCGAGGACAAGTCACCAACCTGAAGAGAAAATGGAACTTTTGGGGAACAGAGTTCACAACGACGGTAGAGGAGACTGAAGTCAGGTAAAATTATTATTCATTGGATTAATCAATTCAGAGTTTCGCTGCTGCAAAGAATGAACAAGAGGTGGGGCAGGAAGTCAGAACTGTGACTGATCTTAAATTACCTTGCTTAAGAATTCATTATGAAATTAACAAGGGAAAAAAGAAACATAAGGTTGATGATTCCTAACACATTTAATGTAAAATTTTGCTCAGCCATCCATAAAACTCATGCAAAGCTTGTCCTAAACTGTCTGAAGTACCCAAATATGACCGAAAAGTCCCTTTAGATAGATGTGGTTCTCTGCTTAAGTCATACTTAAGATAAAAACGGATAATGGGTTTTAGAAATGAGTTACCGTCAGACGTAAAGAAGAGCGGAAGAGCGAGAGGATAAGTGGGAGATACTTTAAAATGAGCAGCTCCCTTTGGTGAAATGACAATTTACTCATTCTGATAACAATCAATCTGATTAATTTCTCGTCTCATCGAATTAACACCTGTACCTGTGTTAATGGGGGCAGCTCTAAGAACTCTGATCCAAAATGTGTTGGAGGAGATGATGATAAGGAACCTGGAAGAAAAAGTCCTCATATATATATATATATATATATATATATATATATATATATATATATATATATATATAGAGAGAGAGATAATTTATGTCTTATTTTACTATATGAGTAGGTAGCTGTCTGAAAAAGCCAAACAGAGACCAAAGTAAAATAAATAGCCTTTATCTGACTGACATCACCCCATTTTTACTGATGTTCTAATCATGGATTTGTGAACTGATCAAGAGCTACACTAATTTACTCTCTGCAGATGAATGCTGGTTTTTTAGAGGTAAAAAAAATGTTTGGAACAAAGTCTACTCTTTTCTTACTCTGAAAAGAGTAAGAAATATTGTGATTTGGATAAACTGAGCTTTTACATAATATTAGTTAGTTTTTAAGTAATTCTGCAAAATAAACCAACAGAAACAACAGAGGTGACTATTGAACCTCTGGAGAGTGCATCTTCACATTATTAATCTATTATTATAACTCTCGTAGTAGAAATGACTAGAGTCTATTAAAGCCACAACATACTGAGCAGCCATAACATTATAACCAATGACAAGTGGAATCAGATTTAGTCAATGATCTTGTCAGGAGGGTGCAGGGATATATTAGGCAGACAATTAACATTTTGTCCTCAAAGATGATGATTTGGAAGCAAGGAAAAGGAGCGGCACAAGGATGTAAGTGACTTTGGCATGTGGATGGATGCGGTGAAGTGATGAAATGTTGGAGAGAGACAGAGACGGATGAAGTGATCCTGGAGCCATAGAGGGACGAAGAGGAGGGATAGAACACGGTTGGACGGACTGAGATTGTAATGAGTGGAGGGTTTAACCTGGAAGAGATGTTGGAAGCCAGCAGGGAACCTGTACAACAACAAGAGTCAGCCTCCATCCTGCCACGTGTGTTTATGTGTGTGTGTGTTTGTTTGTTGGCAGAGTCTGGAGGCTGGCAGATGGTCAGAGCTAAGTCTCTCTCCCCTGTGGGTCCCTCACCTCTCCCTCACTCCTCCCCCATCACCTCCAGGGACTCCCCGCCCGTGTTTAGCCCCATAATCTTCCACTGCCTGGAGATGATTTTGCTAAACTTTCTTGGATAAAATGTATCTGCTGTTATATTTTTCTATGTTTTTCATTTGATCGGTACATTGATTGAAGGTGAATGCTGCAGTAAACAAACATGGAAGGTTGCTCTGTGGCTCTAGGAGCAGACAGATATTTTGATATATCCATGTGCATCACCTCATGTTTTCTTTGATTAATAATAGATATGATTTCTGATGTTAACTTAAACTTTCCTTTTCACTATTGAGCCCCGAGCTGACAGCGGTTCAGTTTCATCATCAAGGGTATCTATTTGCAGGTACAATTTTATTAGAACTAAACCTAAGAATAAGAACCTCGATTTCAAACTGTTATTTCACCTAAAGTTGCTAAAAATTATTAGTATTTATGTATTTTGTCCTTATTGAAATATATATTTTATAAAAAGATGTTCAAATTGGACTGACACCGTAGCAATAACTTTGCTACCGAGCAATGCTTAAATGAATTTTGCTCAGAATAAATGGGTTCAGTTATGTGTAGGCTTCCTGCTAGCTTTAAGAAAAAAATAAATGCAGACATCATAGAGTCACAAGAAGTTTATTTGAGATATTTAGAGGTCAAAACTATGAGCCAATCCAGAAAGGGCAACAAAGTCTAAGACAGGAGGCAGAGGGTAAATCCAGTGAATGGGCAAAAAGGTTTGGTACTTGTGAAGTCAAGGAATTCAAAAAGATGCATTCCTGAAAACAACCAAGAGGCAAACATCTTGTCCAAAACACAGATTTACATGAGAATACACTGGAGGAATGAGGGGAAATGGCGTGAACATGTGGAGATGACACACATGCAGCAGGGAATGCAAAGCAGAAGACTTGGAGAAATATACTTTCAAAATAAAACTGTTAGCCCCAAAATCAAGAACAATGACAATAACCCTTGGAAACAAGACCAAGACAACCAAGACTGTGCAACCAAATACAGCTAGCTGTCTAACCTTAGCTCAGCTTACAGTCAGATAAACAAGCATTCTTTTATATAAAGGATAGAGAATCAAGAGCCAAACAACAAAGTTGGAATACAGTTACAACCCGTTAACACATTAGCAAAGTCATTAATACACGTAAATCTTTTCACGGCTTCACGTATTTTACCTTCAACGTGGCAGATTCTTCACATGGTCATAAACCGCGTCTAAGTTCTGTAGGTGAGGAGAAGTGCAGCTCCAACGGGAGGAAACACATTAAGATTGCACTGCTAACAGGGCAACACGATTACTGTAGTATCACCTGTCACGGGTGGGAGAGAAATGATGACCGTGTTTTAATTAAACTGAGAAGCAATATAAAAATACTTGGAATGGTTGAAGGCCACAAACAGGAAGAGAGCTGTTTGATGATTGTTTAATGATGTTTACCAGCAAAAAAATAGACTTGTGAATAATAATCCATCTGCTTTAATGCCAGAGAGAAAAAAAGATTAAAAACAAGAACTCAATTATTGACTAAATGGCCTTGATAGCACTGATCAAGAGGGTGAGTGGAAGGTGAAACAATACCCAAAGATTTAATGAGGGGAATCTCTCAAAACACAAGACATTAAAACAGTGAGCACAAATGGAGAAACACATCTCCCATCAATCCATTCTTCTCTTTAATATTCCTGAATCATTGCAATCAGGCAAACCTGTGCGCCATCAATCCATCCATCCATCCATCGTTATTCAGATTAATACTAAATAAAATGTTGAGTATGTAATTGCTGATTCATAATCACAGCCTTTCCGAAACAAGGGTTTTGGATGTGTGTGAGGTGACACATCAGTTTATGCAGATTGATGGATTGATAGCAGACACAAAGACACTTTCCCCTGGATTTGATGTCCTTTTAAAGACAGACTGTTCTTATCCACCAATCAGAGGAGAGCTAAGTCTCTCTCCCCTGTGGGTCCCTCACCTCTCTTTCACTCTCTCCCTCATCACCTCCAGGGACTCCCCGTCCGTGTTCAGCCCCACCATTTCCCAGGTTAACAGCGACCTCCACCACCTTCCCACTGCCTGGAGATTATCTCGTTAAACTTTCTTGGATAACATGTATCTGCTGTTAGATTTTTTATCAGTCAGACAATTCGGTTTGCTGCCGGTCTGAGGTGAGGCGTGAGTGAGCGTGTCTGTTTTTTGAGCTTTTTTGAACTGCTGCTGTTGAATGAATGACAAGATGGAGGATTTGGTCGGGTTGTCAGCGAGCCTGAGTTGATAGAATGGACCTCATTTAAGTCTCTTTGTGTCTTTGCTACAAATGAGTTTTTGTCACATTCCCCCGACAACTCCATGTCACTTGGGCTTTCTCCCAACCTTTATTACACATTTATTCACACTGCGCTCTTTGTCACTTTGTTCAGTTACTGCACGAGATTTTTCCCATATTTGTTTTTTGTGTTCACTTCGTATTAATTTCAAAGTACAGTCCATTTATATTGAATTGACTCTGGGTAATAAATAATTTGTGGAATAATTTTGATTTGTTTTCACTGTTATTTTATATAACATGCCAACGTTTTTACAACTGGAGTTGTGGTTAAATGCCATGAGAATGTGACATCAGTTCTTGAATGGTTGATCCAACAGTTGTGGCTGAGACAACCGATTACACAATGAACACACAGATAAATGGCTGAATAGACCAAACCACACCCCTAAACTATAAGACAAGGACATAGGGAAAATAGACAAAACTGTCCACACATAAATCTTATTTCTATTATCCCTTATTTTTACGACAGAGAGAGAAGACACCGACTGATAAATCTCGGGTCATCTCTGTCAGGGTGTTCATATCTATAAATTTTCCATGGAAATCCATTACCGACCAACTGTGTCTCTTCAGGATTGGTGGTCAATGGAGAGAGAGTCGGAAATGATAGAGGTGATGAATCACAAAAGAAGATTTTCTCTGAAATATGTGGCTCTAAATCAAACAGATAGGCGAGGAATCGTTTGGAGATAGAACAGAGAGACAAAGAGTGACGAAGGAACCAGATAAATCCCTGTTATTTGATGCATGTGAAGTTAAATTGTGCTCTCATTACAGTCTCATTTGTCAGAAATGAGAGCTAAAACAATCCAATTTAGTGTTCACACTCTGGGTGTTTAGCTGATAGTTCTGACAGATCAAGTAGCAGTGGATTCAACAATGGAACCATCAAACCTCACAGCCAAATTAAGATCAAGTATCAGCAGTACCAGCCAGTTTTCTTAGATTATGCAAATAAAGATACTTGAATGGCACACTTCATGGTAAAGAAAGTACTTATTTTACAATAGAAAGTACAATAGCAATTCCATTCTGCTCTTTCCCTTTTCAGGGGTCGCCATAGCGGATTGTCTTGTCACACATATCGATTTGTCATAACCTGCAAAAAATTGTATCTTTGACATCACCAACTGTGCTATGTGAAGCTATGTGGAAATATTTCAACGTGAATCAAAAAAACACAAAGCTCCCATTTAGTAACACCAGTTACGACAAAATAAGGTGTGGACCATCGACCACAGAGACGTTCGGCATAACAAAGTTAATCAGACACTTCAAAGTTAATCACCCTAAGGAATATGGCAAGTTTCAAGAATCTAATGTTTGCAGAGTGGCTAAGGCTAGCGCGAGCACAGAGCACGTCATGATCCTGCTGTATGAATCTATGTATACTGTCAATTGTGGTTTTCAAACTGTCAAGAGACAAAAATCGGTAATCGGCCGAGAATATTGCTATCAGTGCACCCCTAATGAGAAGCATGGGTGTAATCAGGGTGTGGTCAGAGGGGTCTGATTGGACCTTGTCCACTGACTTATCCGATTTTAGGGCACATTAAACTTGTCATAACCTGTATTTACATCAAGTGGTAGGGTAATAATGTGAAAGAATCCCATTTTTATGACCTTTGATGCAATTTGATGGTAATAAGAATTGAACATATAAATAACAAATGGTAACCCCAATGTGACAGACATGGAATGAGACGACACCCGAGGAAGCAAATGACCATATAGATTTAATGTCCAACAAAAACTTCATAGAAGTTATAATACCCCATAATACTTTCTGTTAATGTGTAAAAGAGTACCTACATACCTGCATGCAGTTTTAATTACCAGTGCAAGCGTTGGCAGAGGAGGCAGAAAAGGCGAGCTACTACTTGTGGCTACGAAGGAGTCATAGCGCTTCGGGTACATCAACCCAATAAGGTCAGGGGTGGTGGGGAAATGTCTTGAACTGGCCACTATTTAGATTGAAGTGGCAGAAAGGAGATGAAGAAACTCGTCACTTCAAAAAGAAACAACGAAGAATAAGAAGAATATAATAAACTGTAATTGGATATCTATTTCAAATCATTGAAATTTCTTCTTCTTTCTCTCTCCCTCTCTATCTACCTCTTAATATATATATTATTATATATATTATATTAGTATATTAGTTAGGAAATGGGAAAAAACGGTTAAGGATAGGTTTACATAAACCTGAGCTTTCTCAACTACCACAGGTAGACTTTCTATCAGGCCTTTACTAAGTCTTGTAAATGTAAGCCAATCAGGTGCAGGTGTATGTCTTCCAGGAATAAAACATTACTGCAATGAATATTAGAACAATATATTATTATGGTTCACTTAGCTATTCTTGGGGCTATCAAACATGTCCCCTGCAGCCTCCCTCAGAAAATGGCACTCAAGAACCTGCACATGATTTGAAAACAGCAAAACTGTGATAAAGATTGTTCATTGGTTGGAACAAATCAGCGTTGATTTTGTTAAAAAACAATCAAGGAACTTAATCATCTTCCGTGGATGTGAAATGTGCATTATTGGTTTTTAAGCTGTTTTTGAATTACTTAGATTTTGATAAAAAATGTATGTTGTGCTTTCCTAGAGCTTCACTATATACTTTTCTTCTTTTTTCAAACATTATGAGGTTAACTGTAAAAATAGGGGGCACAATCGTGTTTGCTCAAATTCAATTTAAAAGACCCCTCACCATATCAAATGACAGCTGTTGCAACGTGATGAATCTGGCCGATGTGTTCTCCCACCAACAAAAAGGGCTCAGTAATAAAAGGAGAGGCCAGAGACTCAAATAGACAGAGTTGCGAGACAGAAATCAGAAAATTGCAATAAAAATGAGACATTTTTGTTGGATGGAGACGAGGCATTATCTATAATAATAGTTTGTGATAATAATGATGAAGATTACAGCTAGCAGTGTTTTTGCATTCAGCTGCTCCCTGGATGCTGGGACCACATTATCAGCTGTGAATATGAGTATTATCAAGCTGTCTAGACATCAACTGTGTCCTCTTCTATTTCAGCCAGTGTGATCAACGTGAACACAGTCATTTAATTTTGAGTCTGAATACATTTGTTTCCTATGTGATGCAAACATGGCAACTGACTGCGGGTCAGTGTCCAACCTTAGCTGTTGCAGCTTGGAAAATAAACTTAAAAATATGTTGAACATTGTCACGTTCAATATACTATTGTTCTTTAACACACACCTAAATACTTTAACAAGCTAGTGGACATTTAAAAATGAGAAATTACTGAATTTCTAATAAGTTTATAAAGTTAACCACATCGGCTGACAAAAGTAGAAATACAGGATTTTGGTGGTGGTGCATTCTTGATATTGATCATTGTGAACGTTTGACCTTCTCTTCAAAGGTGGAAGAGTGTGACAGAAAATCGAATAAATCAAAAGGAACATTGAGTCACTAAATTATAAAATTCAAATACTGTTGTATTGTCGATATACACACTACTTTTCTAAACTATGGCTCACACTAGCATTTTGTCGTTTCACAACCTTCAGCTTTCAATCGTAATATGCAATGTGCCGGGAATGCATTACGGAGCAATAATGTGTATATTGTTTACGTGTATGTAGTACCAGGGTTAAGTGGCGATCAGTATGTGTGTTTCTGGGGGAAGTCACAAATCAGTCAGTAATCAATGAGGGCGATACATTGATTTTGGAAATGATATTGGGATCTGCAGCCCCATCAATCTTGAGCATTAGAGTGAGTGCATTAGAAGACTCTGGGGGAGTAGATTAGAAGTGAAATGTATTAGTATTGATCCTAATCAATACGACAAGAGGTTGAATAGATAACCCGTTAGGGTAATAGATTAGTAATTGACCCCTTCTGGGAAAAAAGATTTGTGGGTTATTGATATTATTTCTGCTCAGATCTGAAGTAGAATATCATCAGCAGAGTCACACAGAGATCAACTGACGACCATCATCCTGCTAAAAAATTCAGCATCATTGGTGTGTGAAAGAGCAGCGGAAGAAAAAGGGCCCAGCAAGCCTTCATAATCCATTCAGTACAAATGCTATTCTTTGACTTTGTTTGTTATGGGCACATAGTGATATTAGAGCATATTTTTACATATAAATCAACATTTTATCAAGATACATTTGGCGCCGGAAGAATATTTTAGAAGCCAGAAACAACATAGATTAAATAAAATTAACCATTATCTAAGAACATTTAAATAAGGAGGTAAATAGTTCTAATGCAGCTCATTGGTTGGGAGACGGATTTGTTCACAATCATAAAAACAAAGGATACGGTCCTGAAGAAGTTTGTTTCACAGAATTATCAAAGTATCAGCAGAACATTCTCGAACAACAGACAAAAACTATCAATACATTCATTCATTTATATGGCTACTGGACTAGCTCATAGGGTTTTCCTAACGTAACCGTGAGTGAGGCGATGTTGGCATCATGGTACGAATCTACTCTCAGCCAAGTGGCAAAATAAAGAGCAAACTTTCATTCTAGATACAAAGATGCGGAACACGGGATCCAAAATAAAAGCATCATAGTTTTATGTGTTAATGAATAAGCTTATATAACCAATGCTAGACCATTAAGGCACAAGTAGAGCTGTCTATAATTACATTTCTGTATTCCATTAAACAAATGGATTTATTTTCTTATGGTGTGTATCTGCTCTACTCTTTCAACTGTAACCCCTGCAGAGTCAGCCGTCCCACCCTCTCCATCCTCACCAGCTTCCATGCTGGGCTGGTGAGGATGAAGAGTACATGGACTCATCCCTACTCACCACACCACTAAGCTCTTTGGCCAGTTCTTTGTGCCAGCAGCCATCAGGCTGCACTACAGAGACTTGAGTTCCAACCTGTAGGCCTTAATTTACAAACTATTAACTATTACAATATACGTTTGCTTTCTGGAAGATAGTATGGCTCTTGGGTTTTTTCTTTCTACTAAGCTTTTCATGAAGGGGGTTATATTAGAAGCATCATTGACATGTTCGCAGGAGTAGAGCATGTTAGTCTTCATTCTTCGCCATTATAGGATTCATACATCCACCTGGAGGTATATGCTCCATATATATGACATCTACATTTCCCCAATCCCCCCTACTCAGTAATGGTACCAACCAACAAAACGTTTTTCTATCAAACTCAGGTCATCTGTTTCTAAGTCAACCATCATATCCACAGAAGCAGCTGGTATGACACAGCTTCTAGAATTACAAAAATTAAAGCCTTTTAATTCTTTTGACAAAGTTGACAGTCACTGTTCATTGCAAAAACACGTCAATCTAACAATCACTACATGGACTTTGAAATGCACAGAAGAAGATTTTTGGCTGTTCAGTAAGGGTTTAAACAGAGGAGCTAAGGAAGAGCTTTGAAGGCAGCAGTAGAGAGCAGTGTCTTAAAAATAACAAGCACATATTACAGCTAGATGATGTGGCAGAGAGGAAATGATGAGGGAATTCAAGTGTCAAATCTAGACTCTGAAATAATGACAGTCTGGTTATGGCAATATATCATCCTCACAAAGGAGCTTTATTTAATATCAGCTTGTCGGAGTCATTCAGGTGTAGGAGCTTTCTCCGTAATGGCAAATTCAAAAGAAGCTATACTGATTGTTTTAACGCACCCCTTTTATTCTTGTAATTTATTATTACTCATAGAGAACATTCCCATTGCACAGGAATGCTTTCACAGGTGAAATAAAGTTGACATTGAGAAATACTGGCTAAAAGACCACTGAGTCCCCTTCAGGTTGATGCATTGATCGACTGACTATTAAACCTCAGCAGGCACACAACACTGGCAATTTGTATTACGACCATATCAGTAAATAAGAGTAAATTCACACATTAAGCAGAAACTCCATGAAGAACGAGACAACTTAAAGACTAACCTTGCATGAAGAACGACGAAGAAATGCATTTTAGTTACTTTAGATTGTACAGAATTAAAATATAAACCTACTCTGCATTCAGGTCAAAATCAATTCAGTTGCACATGAGAATAATCAGTCCCAATGAAAGCTTCAGCCATGGAAGCTTGACTTTGTGGCCAGAATCAGATGCAAAAAATGAACACCGAGTTTTCAGCTGTACTTTTGTCTTCTAAAGTCCATTAATGCTCTCCACAGGGTGATTTTTTGAATTTACTGTCAAGTTTTTATCACAACTAAAACAAACTAAGGAGGTACAACTGGTGACAAATTGAGTAGCTTCTTTTGTCTTAAGCCAGCAGTTACATAAGTTCATGCATTTGTCATCTTTAACCGCTCATCCTGAGTCACAGGTGGGAGGGAGCCCATCCTCGCCGACATTAGGCGAAAGGTGGGGTACACCCTGGACAGGTTGAAAGTTTATCACAGGGCCGCAAATAGAGACAGACAGCCATTCACACCCACCTGTTGACCTATACTGCTATAGTTGTTGGACTGTGGGAGGAAGCCGGTGTACCCAAACCCACACAGGCATGGAGAGAACTTGCGTGCTCTGTACAGAGGCCCTGGAGGTGGGCAGATTAAATTTAAACATCACAGGCGCACAAACAACACAGAGCAATCAGTAACCGGGATACATCTACACAAAGATATGAATAACCAGGATTCTCTGTGTATCTCCGGAAACATCAGTCTGACCAAAACCTCCTTATACTGGTTTTATAGTGGCTCAACTACTTTTCAGGTATGGGAACAATCAGACACTGAAAATGTCCTGCCTAAGAAAAGACAGAGGAAGACGGATGGAGGAGATAGCAAAAACACTAAATACACCGGGTACGGAAAACTAACGAGTGAATTAATCAAGGTAATCACAAATGTGGGGAAAAAAGTAATGCAGTGAAGCTTGTGCATTAAAAAACAAACAAACAACACACCCATATGGAGAAATAATATTATATATCAACAACTTTTCAAAACTGTAGCAGAAATATTTGTCAGTACAAAACATCCTGTCTTTTTTCTGCTCAGATTTATCTTCAGATGGCCACCGACCGTGAGAGGAGCTCAGGATATTGAGGAAGAAAGTCCCAACAGCAACACATGGCAGCTGACAGGAATGAGAGAAATAGATTATTCCTGAGAGGAAAGGTTCTGGGAACACTCACACCCTCATTAGTATGTATGCAACACAGTCCAGTTATTAATTTCAGCAGTCTGACATGTTTTGATTATTGTTGAAGGGAGCTTTAGGGGTTTGGATGTTTTTCTTCTTATTTTAAGACGGTGCGTTTTCTACTTTTCCCCATGAATATTGATCATCAACGACAAATGACGCTCAGAGGTAGAGAAATAACATTACCTGAACATGAACACATCTGTTGGGGTCAAGAACTCACCACACTTCCGTTAAAAAAGATTCAAAAGAACCGGGATACTCTTGACTGTCATGCTCATTATAGGAACTTTAAGAAGTGGACAAAGGTCAGGACTGAGACTCTGACTAGATATGGCCACGCATGAAGGAACCAGGAAGTTGTTTTGTACTGTGTGTACTGAGCTACATTAGCTCTTCTGTGTAGTTCCCCTACTTTGGAGACCCCAGGAGGCACTACCCTCCTGGGGTTTGTCAGTTTTTCCTAACAAAACATCAGCTTTGAGAAGGAGAAAATTAAAAGATGTAATCAATGCCATTCACACAACCTATCAGTTGTTATAAAGTTTTTTCTGATTGTTGTATATATTAATAGGGTAGTTTTCCGTTACCCCGTTTACAAGAATGAGGGAGACGCACCTCTATTTAATGATTATACATCTGTTCTGAATACATTTACAATAGCTGTATCTATCGTTAGTAGCCTACATGCTAGTACCGCGTTGAAAAAATACTGACCTAATACTTTTTTTTTTATAATAAAAAGTATTATTCCTGTTCTACTGAATCATTAGATTAGTGAAGTATTATTTCATTAAATGTGAATGATTTCTGAAAGAAAGAAAAATAGGAATGGGTTTCTTGTTCCCGGCAGACTCTCAAAGCTCTCCGCCATGCAGGGAGGAAATATGGAATTTTTCTTGGCTTGATGTAGCGGGTGGAGGAATAAGAGAGGGATCAGACTCGGCTGACGAGAGGTGAAAACATGGAGGCAGGAGGCTTGTTAGGAAGTCACGGAGTGTTTGAGAGTGTTCCTGCCTTTAGGCATGAATGTGTAGGTGAGGATGAGCTTGTGTGTTGTTGTAGTGTGTGATACTGTGTATGTGTGTCCTGTTGTCCTCCACCCACCCTCCATGCATCACAGGAAACTGGTGAAGTTTCCAGTATCAGACTCTTGGCTTATCGATCGGTGTCCTCTCTTGTCCTCCCGGGCTCCCAAGTGAATTTTCTCTTTTTTTATACATCTGTCCTTCCTGTCCTCTTGTCTCTTCCTCTGTTGTTTCTACACTTTCATCTCTGCTCTCTGACTCTTTATCTCTTCTAGATGGTTGTTCTGTTATCATTCCGCCCTATCCATCCTCTTCACACTTTATTGCTTTCAGTTAACCAACACTCCTGGGCACGTGCATCATTATTAAGATCTTAATATGTCTTTGACATTTTGTTTTCTTTCATTTTTTGAAGGACATGCAGCACTCAGCCATAATATTCTATTCACTGTCGGCAATGGTTGTTACTGACCAAAGGAAGGACAACTGGTGAACCTTTGACACAGTCAGGGCCGCAGAAGAGCTACTGTAGCAAAACTTGATGATAAAGGTAATGCTGGTTTTGATAGAGACATCAGAAAAACAGGGTACAAAGAGCTGATAGAGCTGATGAACAAAGGGGACCTACACCATATTAGGCAGGGGGTTTTATTATTATTTTATTATTATGAATAATTGGTATAAACCACCAGTAAGCCCAAACTGCCTGACATTATTCACGAGGAGTAAAGTCACATAGAGCACAATTTCCCTGCTCTGATTACAGGCTGAGATCGCAACCGGTTTGGAAGAATATTACTGACACCTTTTTTACAGCTGAACTCTTCAGTCTAAGCTTTTAATGTTTGGCCCCCATCTGAAAAGGATGCACAAGCATTGTGGGAGTATAAGTGCGGCTGAGTAGGATCATCTCGGTTTTGAATTTCAGATCTCAGTGCTTCTGGGAACTTGGATTACCCCATACAAGCTATATGGAGTCTCTTTCATTATAACTTGGTTATTTGACTCTGATTTAAAGCAAGTCCCAGTACATTGCTTGAGGAGAAGGCTGTAGTGTTGTGTTCAGAGTTGAGTGTTTTCAGGTTACTGTACTTAATGTTTGTATTTACATTTATCATTCATTCTAAATTTTGCATCATTGCACGATTTTCCCAAAAAATTTCAATCTATATGGAAGATAATAAGGCATTAAAAACAAAATCCATTTGTGCATCTACTGGCGCATATCAAACGCAACAAACAAGGACAAAAGTGTAGAATTGTTCAACCCAAGTGTCAAGGAGGATGATAGGGAGACAGATTCCACAGGCATTTGTCTTCTCCAAAGGTGATTTCTTTATTTGTGCGCCATCGACTCTGACAAAAATAGAAAAAAAAGGACCAAAAGAAGAATTCTCTAATTTAACTCTTGGATTTCCAAAGGCACGTGTTCATAGCAGCACGTCCTTCGCTCCAATTCCCTCCTCTCTCTCCCCAGAAGCTAGGTATTCAATTTCAATGTCATTCAACATTTTCAGCATTAATTACTAATAAGTAAAGAAAAGTAAGTGGATTGTAAAAAAAAAACTGACCTCACACATTTTCTTTGGGTTTGCTTCTTGTCAGTTTCGTGCTTTCTCAAGAAACGACGCAACAATGTTTTGAAAAACTGAAGGAGTCGAAAATGCCGACATTTCTGTTAAAATGTAGGGAGTTAAAGTAATAAAGTGTAGGAAAAATAGTACGGATAAAAAGTACAGATACCTGGGAACTCTGCTTAAATACTGTAACAAAGTGTTTGTACTTCTACTACTACTTGTGTGTGTTTCCCAACTCATTTTTCTTTATTGATATTTGGAGTATATTTCAGAGCTTGAAAGTATTTCTAGGCACTTCCCCAGCATGCTGACGGTACTGAGAGCAGCATGACATTACTTCTTAGAAACTCTCTTTCCCGCTGCAGCCCAGATGGACAACGAGCACAACTCAAATACCCACAATCCCCTGGGCGGGTAGAAGGAAACTGGCAATGTTAGATTAGATGTAGCTATGTCAATAATACAACACTCACATTGGCAGTCACCAGGAGAACATATATGTTCAACCAATGAAGGCAATAACAGAAGACGGTGAAATATTACAGAAGGACGGAGGATCGTTTATAAAGCATCTCACAAAATTAGGAATAGTAATGCAACTGCTTTGAAATTCCTGCAACAAACACCAGCAACAAAGAGAAAGGTTGTATGCAGGATCATTAAAGATATACATAAATGCATACAATGAAAGGGTGCGATGATAATAGGAAGCAAAATGAAAAGCAACAAATATAATTGGGGTAAAAATAGGTTGGTGGGCGGAAGGAAAAAAAAAGAACAGCAAGAAGAAGCAAATAAAAACATTAATTTATGGTTGCTTTCATGTTTTAGATAGTGTGGAGATGGGGAGGATGGAAACTGGAGGCTTTCATTGCAGAAATCGAAAACAGCGTGATGGAAGAGGAAGAGGAAGAGGTGTGATGGGAGAGAATAACGGGGGTAGCTAAAGACTAAGGGGGGCCGTGGGCAGATAAAACTCAGGGCGTACCCACAGAAAAAGGGTGATAATGACCGAGGGTTTACTGAGCACACATGTGTCTTAATTGTTAACACCCAGGGGTCTCAGACTTAATCGCAGAGGGGGCCAAAATCAAAGATGGAGACTACACAGAGGGCCGAACAATGCTGGGCTTATGCTACTTCATGTTTGTCTCTTTTAAGTCCCAGCATTATGCACTATGCTGCAAAACAAATTGCAACTCTGGGACAAATAAACTTGAACTTGAACAGGACTTAAAATTGGCCATGTTTAATATGAGGTATTATGACAATATTGTTCTTATTTTATTGAAGTCTGAACAAACCAACGGAATATAATATATTTCAATTACAGATTTCATTCAAAATAGATCAGCAGAACTCATTTTATGTCCCCGTTCTATCAGCATAGTTTCACAGAATCATATCCAATGAAACGTTTTCTTCGTAGGCATCAATGACAGCCAGAAAAGTGTATATTTCAAGATACCAATTCCATCTAAAATTTATCGTTTTCTAGTTAACAGTATCAACAAATAGGGACTTTAAATGACCATTGGTAATGTCTTTCTTCCCTCATAATACGGAAGAAAGACATTTTTAAAAAAAAGGACTGTTTCTCCTCAAATCTGTGCCTGCAGTCAGGAGCAGCTGCTCCTCAGAGAACAGTAAGGTACATAAAAAGAACAAAGACTTGTGTTTCACTCTACAGTGACACATTTTTCATGTTTTAGACAGGGTGCTCAGTGGTTTGGAGGTAGTCATTTCTGAATCAACAAAAAGCCACTCATAAGCAACGTCTTCTGAACAAAACATTTTTTGCATCGACTTATTTGTTTTATATTAGAACTCAGAGTCTCATTAACAACCACTTTTTCAAGTTTAACAGACAAATGTATGTTTCGGGATATAGTTTATTTGTATACGATTGTTTATTGTTTGATTATGGTGGGACGTCAATGCTAACTATGTAAGCATGTTTGTGCTATTCATTAGCATTAAGCAAACTGATTGATTGGATACATTGTTGTGAGGTAGTTATCACTCAGAGTGCAACCGGAAGCCTTTATTTCCCATTTGAGGAACAGTTACTCTGCCAAAGTGAACGGTAACGTTCAGGGAGAGTAGAATAAAAGGACACAATTTAACTGCATTTGTGCAGGTATCTGGTCATGGGTCCATCATCCTTTTCATGACATTCAAATCAGAGTATATTGCTTTTTATATATTTTAAGTTTATCCATTTTAGTTATATGCCCAAAGAGATTGCATTAGAACACATCACTTCAATAATGTGTCATCGAAAGTTATTGTGTTTTTTTGGTGTTTAAAAAATTATTTGATTAACCCATAGCTTTGTAAAAAAATGTGTCCACAACTCACTCTACTGCTAATTGTCAGGCATTACAGCCCAAGTACAGTACAACAGACTTGGGCTGTAATAAGTTCCTATATGTGATTCCTCTATGTGCTAATAATGGAAGAGTAGATCATAGAATTTCCTACAAATGAAAAATAGGTATGATATTCTGAGCTCTGACTAGTCGCAAACTGTCACCTGATGAAAAATAAAATCTTCAAAGTTTTGTTGTTCATCATTCTGGACTAAAGGTTGAATCTTTTAGTTTTTATTTTGATCTGTCCACAGTAAAGTCATTGAGCCATGACCACAAACAAATCCTCAGTTGGATTTTAGAGTCAAGGATGGATTCGGCAGGGCGGGCTGCATCAAATCATCCTGAAGTATTGGCTCTTCACTACATCACTCTGCTGCCAGGAGCTGTCAACACAACTTTCTATGTTTGAGATTTGTAACAGCAACAGCTGGAACTCACAAACATCGATAATAGCCTCAGACTAATGGATAGCCTTACATGTGACTTTCATCAATGTCACTACTGGTCTCTGCGATGGTCCTTTATCAGTTTAGTCATAACAAGAGACGGTCCAGGAGGAGACAGCTCACTGAAGAACCATTCTTCTCTTCAGATCACTAGTCATAAAAGTAAATGTTGACCCCCCTTTTTACAAGTTGCATGTCCTTTTTTCTCTCCACACCAGACAGTTCAGGTGAAGACAAACTTTGTTGGAGATCTCAGTTCTCAGACATATGCTGAAAGTGTATTAATTTGGGTTTGGAATGAGTTATATATTCCTATAAAAGTAATGAATTCTGATAAAAGTCCAGTGGTTAAGATTTAGTGTCCGCTCTTGTTATTCATTCTTCATTATCTGTGACTGCCTATCCAGATCTGGAGCCTGGAGCTTGATCCTAGCTGAATCGGGAGAGGCAGGGCACACTCCTAAGAGGAATTCCGGGAACCCCCGCAAACGCAGGAATAACATGTGATCTGCACAGAAATGACCCGTAAGCTTTCTAAAAATGTAACCCAAACTCCTGCCCTAAAACTTAAATAGCAGCATAGGGACGACTTAATACTAGTTCCACCTACTTTTGTTGTCGTCCTGACAGACAAAATTCGCAGAAACACAGACTAGATGTCCTCGTCATGCAAACATAAACATACACATTTGAATGCCCTTGAAGAAATAATCAATGCTGTCACGTAAAAAGTATGACATTCACATCCATAGTGTTTTGAATGATTATATAAAATCATAACAGAAGTGTTTCAGAAGTTCCTTTTTGTGGGATAATAAATGCAGCATCACACTTTGTCATTGTGAGATTCTCTCTGGATTACAGCTTAAAAATAAAAGCTCCATGAGAGATTTTCATTTTATCTGTGATGCTTCTAATACTTCACTCTTTTTTTCTTCTTCCGTGTCTTACATTCAAACAAGGGTTGATAGAAATAAGATCTCTCATGTTTTACAAGCTCACAATATTAACGGAGCGATAATAATAATGATAATAACAGTAAGAATGATAATATGAATTACTATAATTACAATAATAACTAGACTGCAGTCTAGGCACAAACATCCACAAAGACAGTGCAACTATCTTTGCAACTACAGGCAACCGTTTCATGATGGCTTGACCCTCATAGTATTGACCATGAAAACTTAGCCCTAGAATCTGGAATCACATAGCTAGCATTATAATCTTCACAATCTCTTTATCCAGATTCAATCCAAAATTTAAGGGGCTCCACCCAGTCAACCATGTTTCAAGAATAATATGTTTTATCTAAAACTGTTCAACAACAGAAAATGGAGGATATCATAATTATACATTTAACTTGTATAGCTCCTGTCATAGAAACAATTCAGCTAAATGTACTTCAGAGCAAAGAAAAAGACATAATGAGCATAACAAAGGGATACATTATGATATTAAAAGTAAGGCAGTGTACATATATAATACGTATACATTCTAATGTGGGTTTATGTACTGTAAGAATAAAGGAGTCAACAGCGCAAAGGCATGAAGGCATAAAGACTGAACAAATTAAAGAAAAGTACTTGGAAAAAAACAATACTAACATCTGGGACATAGAAAGAGTCCTAAGACTATTTTGAAGTGAGTAAATCTGGATAGGAGATATTCTAAAACAAGCACAAATTAAATCAGTTTTCCACAACATGGATAATTATTGATGAGGTGTCACTGTTCTACAACAGTGAGCTGAACAAGCCAGACAAAATATCAAACAATACAGCATAAATAATTGGAATCCATACATTTGCATAAAATTATCACACGAGCTTTTCCAAACAACCCACCAGGGTGTCGTCTACGTTGCAGTGCAAATTAATGCAAATGTTGAGGCTTGTGTGTAGATATGCAGATGACGCTGGTGTTTACGTGAGTATGATTGACATGGTACTACAAGAAAAGATAGACAGATAAACAGATAGGATGTTTGACATATAGAATAGGGGGAATGGATGAGAACAGGAGGTGAAAAATGAGACAAAAGAGAGAGATACTTGGCAGGGGGAACGAAAAACTCTGACACCTCGTCGTTCTCGGCCTTTGATTCTGGCTCATCACAGCTTGTGTGTGTGTGAGAGAGAGATAAGGCTGCTTCCACTATCAAGTACCCAGCTGATCGGCACTGTAGATACGAAGTAGATTGTTTTTTCATAAAATATGTACTAATTGTGTAAAAGCATATTAAAATTGATGAAGATCTTTGTATACTAGAATATAAAATCCAAACGTCATCAAGCCTCCTTGCCCCATCGGTAAGATAACACTTATGTTTGCTGATTATTTAAACAATCCCATACACACACACACACACACACACACACACACACACACACACACTCACACACACACACACACACACACACACACACACACACACACGCACACACACACACACACACAAAGCTCTCCAGTGAGACAGAAGGAATGTTGTGGAGAATAAAGCAAAATAGCCAAATTGAAGACCGCGATTCCACACAATAATGCCTGATTTCATGCCCAACGCTGATGCTAATTGTCCCACTAATACAACATCCACAGCCCAGAAGGTAAAATTTGTGTGTTTGGACGTTCAACTGTCATATTAATTTTTACTGAGGATGCTTTTCTACCACATTTGGCCCAGACGTTCAGACCTTTTGGTCTGATCTGGACCAAAATTGTATAAAACCATCATTGTCCAGGTCAAGCAGTCATATGGTCTATCAAAGTGGTGAACTCCCTGAGTTACAATGTGAGATAATGTTTTTGGAAGGTTCAGACCTTTTTACGTTTTACAGAAAGCTGCAACATACTTTTATTGCAAATGAACGCAAAATTAAGGAAGGAAAGAAAAAGTTAATAAAGGGGTCCGGTGACACGTGGGAAAAAGAAGAGATGAATTATTTAATAGTGTTACGATCCAATGAAGTCAACTGCAATAAAACACCACAGAAAAAACCTCAAACAACACAGAAATGTATTATTTCATGTATTTTCATTGAAGGTGAGAGATAAGACACAGGAGGAAGGGACTAATGTTTCAGGCAGGTTATGACAATAATAAAATGACATAGGGTATGATGATAACAACAGGACATAGGTTATGATGATGATAACAGGACATATATTATGATGATGATAACAGGACACAGGTTATGATGATGATAAAAGGACATAGATTATGATGATGATAAAAGGACACAGGTTATGATGATGATAAAAGGAGAGGTTATGATGATGATAAAAGGACACAGGTTATGATGATGATGAAAGGACATAGGTTATGGCGATGATGACAGGACAGGATGTGATGATGATAACAGGACACAGGTTATGATGATGATGACAGGACATAGGGTATGATGATACTAACAGGACATGGGTTATGACGATGATGACAGGACATAAGTGTTGTTATGCATATTTCTGAAGGACAACTGTATAATCTAGAGTAATACTGCCTTCCGGCAAGTCTTTTACTTTGCTTGCTTCATTTTTACTTTTTGCCATTTTTATATAATGCAGCTGTAAAAAGCTTTGATCCTTTTTTTTATATAAAGAAAGTTGTGGTATGATTTTCATCCCTATTGGTCTTCTTTCGAAAGAAGAAGACAAGCTAGGAACTACTTTAAAACAGCCTAGTGATGCATTTGAACCACAGTCATGTGACTCTTGTCTGGCAGCTGATCTGTCGAGGAAGCCAAGAGTAGAGCAGTGAGATGAAATATAATTATCTATTTCCTGTCACATAAGCTCCTTTGCTGTGGATTAAAAAAGTACTACTGGCCGTCGGACGATGAGGAATGATCATCCCTTTCTTGGATAAAACACACTTTTTCATCAATATCCTGACCAGATATTAAGTTGGGAATTCATCCTCAAACAAGGCACCACAAAGGTCTTCTTTTGTTTAAAGAATAAAGACATTTGTCTCTCATCAGACGGCAAGAATGGGAATCCTCCACTTTATACTCTTTGAGCCACAATGAGTCACCAGGCGGGGGAATATGGGTCGGGAAAACAAATAACCTGACCCACATGCGCTGGATGCATACAGAATGATCAGACACATGCGCACTTGCTGACAAATTAATCCCAAGTTTCATGTTTAATGCATTGAATCAATGAAAAATGTTTTAGGTTTTTAAACATAAAATAAATGTAGATCATTAAGTGGCACACACACATATACTGAGCGCGAACATCACTCGATTTTTCATGGTTACTTAAATTCCTCGTCTAAGATACACGTAATTTCAGATTGTTGAGGCGATGCATCTTGTGTTTTTGCAGCTTTAGTAAGAGGCTCTATGTGAAACAGAGAATCCGTGAAAGGATTCAGAGGTTCGTTCAGACAAAGTTTGCAGAAACATGCAATATTGCTATTATTTAAAAATTACCAAGTTAATAGGATAACAAAAGGCTGTGTAAAACTAAAGTCTGAGGTTGGAACTCCAAAGTAGAGAAGGGCAGCTTATGTATCCAAAGGTTCTGGCTTGCCCATTTGGAGCAACTTGTAGTAAAATGTCTTGCTCGAGGACACCTGGACATGTCAAGAGGAGCGGCAAGGAATAATTAAGGCATAATTAAAAGGTGCAATGTGTGGGCATTCAGTGGGGAATTTTCCAAATTGTAACCTGCTGTATAGGGGCCCTCAGCTCACCCTTCCCTGTACAAGCCTAATGAGCAAGGTGCAGGGGGGGTGGGGGTCTGAGTCCCCTTGATTCACATTTGAGACCTCCTGCAAGCCTTAACTATAAAAGCCTAACCCTAACCCATTTGGGTGGTCTCCTAAAAATTCTTTAAAACAATATTATTCACTTACCTCTGAAAGTGCCTACACGCATTGGTGGCGCTGCATCAAATGGTCCGTAAACTCTAACAGTAACGCCGAGAAACAGCCAGAAAGCTGTGGTCTTTATTCGCCTCAACGTGGCTACACTCGATGGCTTTTATGTTTCATTTCAGGAAAATAAAGTATGTCAAAGAGAAAGCAAAGTTTGTTACTTGATAACTTTGGATTCATTTTTAATAAGCGTGATAAAAACGAAAGTGTCCAGGGCTAATGCTAGTGAGGCAACCAACTACTAGCACATCTACTGGCGTGTTGCGGCCTCCACTCCCGCCAAACCAGGCCCAACCACGCCCATGGATCCGGTCAGCTTAAGCATGAAGGCTCGACTCAGGGAGGCGGAGACTGAGACAAACATTTAGCATTCTTGTTTAAGGTAAGAATGGTTTTTGACCATAAGCTCATGTTTACTGTATCTGAAATATAACATACCTGCTGTGCTTGAGGTGAAAATTTGTATTGCAAAGTACTAGTGTGTCGGGTCATATGTGTGTGTCCGCGACAAATGAGAAACCTGTGAGTGCAGAGTGGAATATGTTGCATTGCTTAGATACGTGGTGAAATGCGTTAATGGCTTTACTGGTAATAATAGAGGCCTTGGTGATTTTTGTGCAAAGCGTGTATGAAGTAGTTATATACAGTTCCTGTATATTGTGTATTGAATCTGTGTAAGACTTCATCTTGTACTGCAGAACTAAATATGGGGGAACCCCCAATTGTCAACGAGTATTTTGCACGCTGTTAATGAAAGATTTTACCTCCGATTGTCCGAATGATGTAATCATCTATGACCAAATCATGTAATATTGTCATATGATGTGGAGCCTTTAAACGTACATATTTAGAAATTATATAGAGCTTTTTTATTCCATTATAGGCCAATTATAGGCCAAATCTTATTGTCTGCATTGTGGTAGCACTTTATTCTTAGCTGTAGTTGGCTGCTTTGCATGATAATAAAAGCTAATGGTCAATAAAAGTAAATAATGCTAAATGGATTTTCATTTTTTCATTTAATATATATATAGATATTTTTTTGTTTTATTTTTTTGTTTAAAGAGGCAGGAAGAGACATTTTTGCATATAGATTGTCAGGATAACTTACCTGTTCAGCAGAAAAGAGCTGCCTGCAGCATCACTCGGAAAATATTGAACAATGTTTATCGGCTTTCATCTGTCCCGATTCGATTGTGCCTCACAATACGGTTTTGTTTTCTGTTGCTTTTTCATATTCTAATAAAATGTATGCTCTTCCATTTGTAAAAAAAAAATAATTAAAACTCAGCGGGTAGCCACATTCATGACAGCAAATGAATGCTAATAGAAGATTAAACTTTCTCTTCTTAGAAATGTAGCTTTAACATCCATAGGATATGTAGCTAATATTTCATCATATTTTTTTCCCTTTCAATTATTTATTTGTCTTATCGTCTACAGTCCAGAGTATATATGAAGAGAGGAAGGGGCTGGCTAACCATCAGATAGTCATAAATTCTGCTGGACAGAAGTGGTGGAATGTTGCAATCAATACCGCAAAATTACATGGGCAAAAGCTACTTCTCTCATCTTGTCCCCCCCTCACTAAATCAAGATGAGAGCGACAAGGAGAGCGCGAGTAGAGAAGGTGAAATGTACAAAATGATAAACTATGACTTAGAGAAACAATGTTGCAATTCATGAAGTTGCCTCTTCTTATTTGTTATTTGTTATTATTTGCTGATCCTTGTAGTAATTTTTTCATGTGTGTTGTGATCAGGCTCTCAAGCCAAGGGATTACATTTCTGCCCGACTCCATCACAGGGCATTCAATCACGACATTTCACAGACTAGTCATGACATCGCATACCAAACCCAAATGTCTTAAAGAAGAACCATGTAAAAACTAGGCCTTCAACGGTCTTCCCCGACAGCAAAGTTATAGCTCTGAAGAGAACCCAATCCCGACATGGAAACGTGGCAAGGCTTGAACAGGTTTAGGATTGGGAGAATGACATTCAATCACTGAGCTACAGCCATAATATATGAACTATTCAAGGAAAACATGATATATACAAGATAGATCGCATCGGGTTGATTCATCAAATTTGGACTACATGGGGACAATGAATAAGAAGTTATGTCCAAAGGTGCTTTTTTTTGAAAAAACAAAACAAAACAGATCAAATTTGTTGTAATATGCAAAAAGTTCGGCCTGAATCAGACAAACGGTTGGGAAATGATGGTCTGATAACCTTTGCAGATAAACTCCCCCCAGTGTCAGAAATATACAACCAACCTTTCCGAAAATCAATCCAGTTCTTCCTCACACTAACGTCTTTGTGAGTATAGAATATGAAAATGAAGCATGAAATCGAGTTATCACGCTATTACAAAGGATCTGTGGCGAGGCAGGACAACTTCACGGGAATAATGACCTTCAGCAAGGAAAATTTGTGTGTTGGGCACATGACAGGGAAGAACCCTTTATATTTTGGAGTGGATTTCCTTTTTTTTCCCCTCTATTATCTTTTGAATGTCATAAACTGCTGCTGAACTTTTCTGAAACTTGGTTAGGGGTTGGGGCTTATTTGGACCGGATCCCGTTTGAGGCGCATATCCATGATCTTTTCCCTACATTAATGAACATTGGTATACAGAACTTCTTTGATTGTTTTTAGGGAGTCCATTTAAATCACCTGAAAGGTTACTTAAGACTACTTAAGATTAATTAGTATTACTTGAAATGAAATGATTTAATAAATTACTTCAAATATGTTAAAATGTCATCATATTTAAATGGGATTTAATGGTATTTTCAGATGGTTGGACAGTGTGGGCATGCTTCTAAGGTCCGTTGGCAGATACAGAAACAGGTTGTCTAGTTTGGTCTGTGTTGAACTCTGGATGGGTTGAAGTGAGATGTTCATGAACTGCAACATTTCACTTGACAAGAAAGAGTTTAGAAACAGCTCTAGTCATTGTGAATCCCTTTCTGTGTTACACTGAGCAGACCTTGGATTTAACCTGTGCAGCTCAAGTGTCTGTTGGTGAATATAAAAGAACACATTGTGTTGTTTCAACTACACAATTTAATTCTACAATGGAATCTGTCAGCTACCGGATAAATATACTGTGTCATGAGGTCTCGTTAGACTTCTTGTTTAGAACAGATTAAAGTGAACTCAATGTCTTTTCATTTATTCTCCGACTGGGTCGGGGGGTTTCGTCCTGGAATAGAAGTAGTTTGCATATGCACTACAACCTTTCTAGAATGGTGATACATCTCCTGTCTAGGGATCGCCTCCATTCCATCAGACTAAATCTCTTTGCATTGCACATGAAACACAGAGTCTCAGCTCTGCCTTAAACTTAGACTCTGATCTATGAACCTTCCAATTACCTATAGATCATTTAAATTCAGAGATTATGGCTATTCATTGATTAAAAAGGTTATATTTTCTTGGAGACAGGATACAATCAAACATTTGGTAAGTCAATACACTGACAAAATTAGCAGGTCTGTCCGGGTTCTGGAGAAGACACTCAATTTATTTCTTCTTCTTTTCACTGACCTACTCCCCTGCCGTCCTACCTCTCCTACCTAACTTTTATTTCTTGCTTACCTACCAATCTTTCAACCTACCTACATACCAACCTCTCTCCCTCTGCAAACCGTCTCTCTATACACACTTACTAACACCAAGCTGCAGCTGGCACCGATAAAAAAAGAATAGAATGAAAATCTGTTTGTGTCCGCTGCATTCCATCTATGTAACACAACTACACACGCTCACGCACACCTTATTTTCTCTGACTTCCATTCCACAAGAAAAAGGAAGTTCCCGGTGGACTATCCTGAGTGAATCAGTACATTCAGCCCAGTGCTCCCCTAACAGCGCTGAGCTCCGATAGGTCCCTGAGGATTAAACACTGCAAAGGTTTTAACCCAATAGGAGCAGGCCATTAGTTCGCACTGGTATAATGAAGAGCTGAGAAAATTGAACTGGTGCAGCAAGTGTATCAGTGCATGTGTGCTGCTGAGGTATTATATTTCCTCCCCGGATACAATAAGTGATAATACACCTGGCTATTTCAAAAAGCTCTGAGTGGTTTACTGGGAGCTACTGGTGGAGCTTTACTGGTTTTTCCCTCGAGAAGCAACTTCTAGCATCAAGACTCAACACCATATGCCAGAAATCCCATCTGTCTGTGGAGATATACAAGTTGACAAGCTTTATCTGGTCTCTCCCTGCTGCCACTTTTTAAATTATATAAGGGAGAGGAGGAGTGAGAGGAGGGAGGACAGACAGCCAATAATAGAAAGAGAAATAAAGGTATATAGAAGCATAGGCAGGAAAGTAATGGAGTACTGCGATATTTGGTAGTGGCGTCAGTTGGGTACTGTTCACATTGGTCCAATTATTATGGTTACTTTACCCCATGAACCATATGCAATCCATGCACTGTTGTTTCATACTAAGGCTTTGGTCAGGCTGAGTCTTACATACAATGTCAGCTTATTAGAAATAGCATGTTGATGAGCAGCTCGGAGTGTTAACTGACAATTGTCCTCCACACATTAGATTACTGTAAACAAGCCGGAAATCCTTGTGATCTCGCTCCATGTGTGCATTTCATTGAAGTAAGACAGGTGAAACTTGGTTGTTGAGTACGGAAAGTGAAAATGAGTGAAGGAGTATTTAATATTTATGCTACGGAGACTGAATGTAAAAGACATATGGAAACTATTCCCTCTTCACGTCACTCATGGCAAGAAACAACTTATCTGAGGTTGCTGCAAGACAACAGCTGTCATGAGTTACAGTTACAGTGTTAACTGTCATGTTAACTTACTTAATATGACCGAAGTGAGTTGTGAGCAGAAGATGAAGAAGAACAAACTTTATGTTTAAAAAAGAAAACAAAGGTTTTGAATTGCTGCATGAGAAGGACTTTGTTTTTCAGTATTTGAATCGTTAATGGGGCGTAAATTGTTTATCTGACTGAGTGAGCGACACTGATTATCCATAACATTATAACCACTGACAGGTGAACGTAAAATAACATCTAAACATCTGATAACATCTAAAAGCATCTCGTTTGGGGTGGTATATATTTGGGCAGAAAGTGAACATTTTGTCCTAAAATTGATGCATTGGACAAGTGAAAGAATCCGATGGACTTTGAAAGGGGCCTATTGTGATGGCTAGATGACTGGTTTAGAGAATTTTTAGGATTTATGGTCTGTGGATTGTCCCTGATCTGCCGTGCTTAATACCTACAAAAGTTGTCTGATGGACAAGCAGAAAGAAGTCCTACCCCAAAAAGAGGTCCTGCCCCATACCAGGTAGGTGGTTTCAATATTATGGCTAATGGGTACACACACAAAAAGAAAAAACACTAACAAACAATTAACATATAAAACAGACAGGTAATTCAACGATAACCACCTGTAACGGTTTGCACACAGCATTCTCATTTCAAGGAAACGTTTCATTCTGCAAGTCGGCATGAATTTCAATAAAAAGCACTTTTCTTGAGAGCATACTGCTCTTACATTCACGCAGAAGGTATCAGCTATAGAAAATATTACTCAGCAGCACACATTAAAAGATGTTGCCCATGAGTAGATGTGACTGGAACTCCAACTTTAACAAATTACCCCTCATTTTGTGTTTGCTAAAGCATAACAACACAAAGCCCTAAGAGCTATTGAGCTGTCTCAGCATCCTCAGCTGAGCCACACAAACTCAGCAGCAGAACGAGTTACAGGATTTACTTCAGATCCAAATCTAATTAAACTGACTAGTTTCTAGGATTTAGAGTCTAAATCCTGTTTTAATTGAGTTGGTGTCTGAGCTCAAACAAGAGGAGATGAAAGAGGTAAAAAAAATAGATTTTCATGTTTTTATGTCATCTCTTTAGAGCATCTGAATAATGGTTCTTTTAAAGGCATCATATTTTATATTTTAATCTAAAATCGTTCCATCTACCTCGGGTTAACCGTGTTTCAGTGTGTGTTGGATCTGCATTTGAGTTTCCCATTATCCCACATAACTCTATTGTTCATTTTCAGTGTTTTGGTTAAGAGACCCTTAGAAGCAGAAATGACAAACTGTGTCCTTTAACCTGAGAGGATGCATTAACATGTTTTAATTATTAAATAACAATTTTAAGGTTAAAACAAATGTGGGTTGTGCCATAAAACAGACAAAATCAAATGACATGAGTGAACCAGGTCTCATAATCTTCAACAAATCAAGACAATGACAGGAATCGCTGGATTTCTAAAAAGCTTTAAAATGTATCTGTTGTTTTCTTCGTGGTTTTGTCGTGTAGGTGTGCTCTCTATTCCTCCTCTGATAACATTTAAAGAACAAAAATAATAAATGTACAGATCCTCACGGGGAAGGGAAGTCTGAAATACCCTTGTTGGGGCTTGTGTACCTTCCGTTCACTAAACCTTTCAGTTTAAGCTAACTGTTAAACTCATCAATTTAGAAATAAGAACTTATTTCGTTAGTACTGAGGTGTTTAGGAAAATCTTGCTTTGCTGTGATTCTTCAGAAATGTATTCGGAATGAACCAATTGTGAGGTATTTCTTCAAAACTCCATCCTTCTGTCTCCATTCTCAACACAGCAGAAAATATTGACTAAAGATGATTCAGTCCTGAAACCGGCCCCGAGAGAGGCAACTACGCCTTTAAGAAATTCCCTAATTTAATTTCTTGCTGTTCCTTCTAACTATTCTGATGGATAAATTAAAAAAAAACTGGAAATGAAACACGAGGAAATCGGACACTCGTCTAAAATCATCAGCCCCCTGCAGAAATACCAGTAAACCTTTGGAGCTGCTGTCCACGACAATCTGGATGAAACTAATTAAGCTGTTCCAAATATTATTTTCTGTGGAAATTAAATCCAACCATGTTATTTCACCTGTCACTGTATGTCCCCCAAAGCACTTATCTGTAAACGTGAGTAGTATTCGTGAATGAACGCTGTCTTTCTCCATTTTGCCTACGAAGCCTTCTGCTTATTTCCATGCATCAACCTGGATGACTGAAGCAAACTCTGGGGCAATCCCACCAAATTAAAAAAAACAGAAAGCCCTCATCAAATACAGAATCTACACTCTGCTCACCGCATATTTATATTTTATGTTTTTGGAAATGTATTTTATGGCGTTGTTTGGCTGTAATATGAGATACTTTGTGACTAGGCATCTGTTATACTGTTTCTTGTTTAAAAATGGACAAGCCACAATCAACCATGGCTAAACCTACAATATGTAACCCACCTGCTGCAGCATTGATTGGCCTGGTGGGCATGTTGGATTCTGGTTGTTGTGTGCTTTCAGAAATTGGGGCAAAGGGAATAAGCAATTCCTCTGGTCAAGTACCACCGATTTCAAAAATATATATGTCTTTCTACAGCATTGACGGCCCAGTTTTATAACAAGGTCATTTTACCAGCAGTGAAATGCATCTTGAAGCACAGCATCGGCAGAATATAAATCTGAATCATAAAGAAATGTCAAGTTTCAACGTGAAACTTCCAGTCAGGGAAATACTTAAAATGTCAGATTGTTGTTTGTGCCTGTAAGCACTGCCATGAAAATAAATCCCTGCAAGTTGTATGTGTGTGTCTAGCTGCAGCCATTGAAAATGATACAAATATTAACCAATCAAGAATAGCTGTCAGGAATAAGAACAGGGAGGTACGGAGGTTGAAAAATGGCTGCCTGTGTGTCGCCTAAACAGGAAACTCATTTCGTGGCTTCAAAAATGCATGTGACAGAAAATGTTTTACCACTTTTTATTAAAATTGAACTAACCCAGGAACCTGAGATTTTTTGGGTCTGATTCGTCTATAACTATGACCCATGCAGTGGAGAATTCTGATGATATATATATATATATGAATAAATTCAAGATATAGAAATTAATTGATATTTAGATTGAGGTGGAGCCCCATCCTGAACTCTTCATTTGAGCACAGGAAAATGAAAATTCCCTCGAGGACACATCCTCTTGCTCAGCATGTAAAGAAAAGAAGACGCTCAACCTCACATGAGAGCTGCTCTGCTTTAGATATAAGTGAAGCGTGTTTCTTCATTATTTCAGGAGAAAAGTCCAACATTACCATGACAGTCACATCCGCTGTGCTGCTCACACAGACCTACTGGGCCTCCTCAGCGGGGCATTAGCACACACAAGCAAAACCAAGCAGCAGATCAGGCTGCTGTTATTACCACACAGTTGGGCCTCTGGAATCCAGCACAGATGAAGAATGAGGAATTGCCTTGACATTTATAATAAATTTTGTGCTGCAGCAGAGGCCAGAGACAGCAGAATGCTGAGATTTGTGCCATTATTAAGTTATCCATGCTAATAGAGAAGATTAAATCCCAGAGTAGTGGTAATTTCATGAGGTTTGCTCACAGAATACTGATCTTGTGGTGCTGATCAGAATTAAACTTTGAGTTTGGTGAGTCCTGAGGAGAAAAGCTGCATGCATCATAATGTTTATCACGCCTTAGGCCGGATGATCCCAATTGGTCCTTAAGGCGAAACTAGTAAAGTGAGCAAAGCTCACTTTGGCAAAAGTTGTAAGTTACCACAACATTTGCTCATGGTTTGCATCCAAAGGTTTCCATGTCAAGTGGGAAATTATGCTCAACAGCTCCCCCATTGGAGTGATTACATTTTGGTAACGTTATATGTTTCACAGCATTCAAAATAAAATAAAATAAAATATTAAGGCGTTTGGAGTAGTGACGTCACAACATGGCCATCGCTGCCTTTGGTCCTTTGATGTTTATTTGGGGGGTGGAGCTGGGGGACTCCGTTATGAGACTTCCTTGGATGTTCTTTAAGGGTGGTGCTCAGTGGGTTGAACAGAGACGCTGAAGTGGAAGGCGTGGGAGGTGCCAGGCTGTATTTGAGAGATACTCAGAGAGTTTGTTGGAGTTGTCAGCAGATTTAGAGGCTGGTAATAACTCAGACAATAATTGATTAATTAATTTACATGATTTTTACCTAAACCTCAGTTGTGCCTTTGTGGAGATTTGTGCCCTCCGATAGCTTTTTCTAGTTTCATTATGCTTCATTCACACTGCATCCCACTACTTGCTATATTTCACTCAGTGTCACAATGGGATCATTAGAGTAGACTTGCATCAATCACACAAATAACGTGGACGATACACAATCTCTATTTGAACCATTGCGTTCACAATGACCAACATAAACATCGCTGCTTTGTATTGCTTGTTGTAAAACCAAACACCAACATGTCTGAGTTCACAATACTCCGCAGGTGTTCACATCCTCCGGAATATTGCGAACACCTAATTGTTACCTACAGCTAGCTACCTAACACCTAGCGTGACTACCTACAGGTATGTTGAACTTGATCTCCACTTCTGCCTCAAAACACCAATCCAAAAACATTACAACCACCAATGCAGAGGCTTTCTGTCAGAAATGTACTTAGTTTACGACGTAAAGGCAACATCCGTTGTTGAAGCAGAATTACGTTATGATATGGAACTGTTTGGCTGTAAATTAGCTGATTTACTTTGTTTTACAACTAAATTCATTACAATAGCAAAGATGGATGTTCATTGCAGGACAGTAAGATGAGATGAGAAGTGACTGAGTCAAAGCCTTCTGCTGAAATTTTGTTTTTGGCTTTAAGAGGGCAGGGAGATTATATAAAAATACAGTTATCCAGCGAGAGTACACATATTTATTAGCACTTTATCTGATCTGAAATAATTTTGGCACTTGCTTTTGGCTGCTACCTAAAACATTGGTGACTGCAGCTCAAATTGTTCATGAATATAAAACACAATTGGAGTAAGAATCTGGTAAAAGCAAATAAGGACAACTTTTTTGTTCCCATGAGTTTATCCAATTTATTTTTGGTTCTCTCTTAAATGGAAATTTTTCGGTGACTAAAAAATGGTTCAATACTGTATGAGTAAGAAAAGGGATAAAACAGAAGAGACGTTAAAAAGAAGAATAATTAATGGTGCCAACTATTCAAGTTTTGTTCAATGTGTAGCCTCATGAGTTTTACAATCTGTGATCATCTCTCACGCTTTGCTCTCCTGGATGCTGAGGTGGTGAACCAGATCATGGAAAGCACAACCTGAAGAGCTTTAGATTTGATCGGTTGTCTGTCACATATCTGCCTCTCTCTCGCACACACTCACACACAAACACACACACAAGCGCATGTGCACATGCATGGTAAATAAACTGTAGTTATAACTTGTGTTTTGAGTCTGTGCAATGCTCAGACTCCAATCCAATTAAATGATAAAGACATTCAAAGCACATTTATTTTGGCATTACAGACACAACAGCACACACAAACTCACACACACACACACGGACACAGAAACACACAAGCAGAGAAATAAGTATTATCAATACTGGCCCTAATCCATGTATGTAAATTACCCTCTTTACTTTAGGACAATATTCGCCAGTTTCATATCTATGCCTCTGAGTAGAAAATCCTAATATTGCAGACTTAACCTTCAAGGCACAGATAGATAAAGATGGAATTCTGCACCCAGCAGCAGTCAAAGATGCCCACCTGCTGTGATTGAGCAGCTCTGGCACTTTTGGCCGAAAAACCAGGCGTTGTTGAGAAACTCTCTAAACTAATTAGACAGAATGTTGAGCAGCCCGGTGCTTTACAGACCCGCCGCTGTGGCACGAGGTTATACCACGCAAATAAAAAGAAAACAGAATCTGAGCTCAGAGAAAACACAGCAAAACAAGGAGAGAAATACCGAAAAACTGTTTATACCATGGCATGGAAAACTAATTAAAAAATGGATTTCTAAACCCTAAAAGGCGAGTAAGACTCAAAAGAAATAGCTGGTGCATAATTTAGAAATCTTTTTTTGTACCACTGTCATCGATGTATTACAGAGAAATAACAGAAATGGCATAGCACTTTGAGATTTGATCCAAATGTAAAGTGCATTATAAATGAAATGTATTATTATTATTATTATTATTATTCAAATAGAAACAGATCCTTCTGTATTTAATAAGTCTAAAACATGTCAAACCACCCAATGGAGCATTGACTGTTGTGTGGTGCACGGTTTGAAAACTAAAAATATCAGCTTCAGCGGATTATAATAATTTCATTATGTAGTTATGCCTTTTGACATTTTTGGTTGCATTCTGTGTGGTTTCCATGGAAACATGATGTTTCAGGTGACTATGAGGGCTGGTCTTTTTTTTGTGGCATATTTTCGAAACCAGCTACAGTGCTCTCGGATCAGGATTTGTCATGAAATAATGCATGTGGTCCATTTTTTTTAAGGATGTTGCAGGAATATCAACTTCACCCGGCTTCAAACTTGCTACAGAAAGACAATGATGGAAATGTGAGTTAGTTTGAGAAACTAATGGTTATGCCCTAAATGTTAAAAAACATAATAATATGTGAGGTAACAAAACATGAATAAAAAACATGAATCTTTCAAACCATGAACCAGAGTTTTACTTTTTTTGTGCCAGGTATCTGCATCAATTGAAGGATTGTTGGAAAGATTTGTAATAACATTTCTTGCATGAATTCATAAGATAAGAGATTCTTTAACTAGCCTCCCAACGGACAAATGTGCAGTGTTACAGTTTCACAGTGGATAACAAAAAAGACTATGCGTCAGTGTGAAATCCATAGTAATAAGTAAAAAGCATCGTCAATATGGGGAGGTACAAAAACAGGAACAATGTAAACAGAGGACAAAAAATACAATACAAACGTAAACACTGTAACAAGAGGAGAGAAAAGAATAACAAACTTGTTTATAATGTTCTCCACGAAATCTTTCATTTCTGGACAATTCTTCTTCAATCGTTCTGACACCACATGCATGCCGTCTTTTTTATTAGCTATATTTAATACTCGCAGAACAGAACTAGACGGTTTATGAAAGTGTGCAGTGAGAGAAGCAACAAGAAGACTTTGCAGCCAATAATCACTGTTCATAGTCTTGTCCACAAAGAAAAGATTTTTTTAAGACTATTTTAAGAATTATGGGTAAAAATGTTTGTGAATGGATATATGGTGTAGTTTAAAGAATTATAAATGCAGTTTTGACGTACTGCAGTTTGACAACTGACAGGTGAACATCCATCAACCAATCAATAACCGCTGATCCAGCAGAGGGGAGTCGCAGGTTTACCTGTTCATCACAGTGCTGATATTTGGATATGGACAACAATTCAAAATCACATTCAAACCTACGGGCTATTTAAATTCACCAATACTTCGTGTTTTTCGACCGTGGGAGGAAGCCGGAGTAGCTGGAGGGAAACACGTAAACTCCACACAAACAAGTGTTTTTTCGCGAAACCCAGAACCTTTCTGATTGAACGACCCTGGAATGGGACAATCAATGATTTGTTTTGGAACGGCACACCTATACTCAAATTTGGGCTCTTACACTCAGCGAAGTGATTGGTGATTGGTGGATTGGTGGATGTTGTTTTGGATAAATGCTATTGAGAAGATGGCCAACCCCTTCAGACTTACCCTACAATCAGCTTTCCATGAATATGACAAAAAATTAAATCTGCACAAAGTTGAGAATTTCAGAAAACACAGAACTACATATTCTGGTTAACGTATCTATCATGTTTGGTGAGGCTAGTAGCTGTATTTTAACAGCAGTGAGACCCTCTCCGGACAAAGCGGATAACCGACAGACAAAACTACATAATATATCCCCCTCGTCATTTCAGTGTCAGGGGATAATAAAATGTGATTAAAGCACATCTAGAGTCCATCATCAGTGAAGTTGTAGAGAAAACTCTCCTCTGCATGCAGAAAATCACCTTGGCAGGAGATGAAGGGAGGGAAGTGAGGGAGAAAGTGGAGGTCGTCTGGGACACTTGATTTGTTACTCCATCATCAAAACTGGAAGTGTGTTATTGCTGAAGAAGCTCTACTATAATTGATATGCTGTAGCCTTATTCTACAAATCAAGTAGTCGCCAAAGTTTTTATACAGAGACAGCAGAAAGCCTACAGCGGACTGCTGCTGACGTTAAACAACACAATGACAAGTTTGAAAAGAACAGGGATTGCACCATTGACTCTGTTCACATTCAGGAGCTTAGAGGAGCAGAATTAGTGTGTGTGTGTATTTAGATGTGGAGGCAGCTTAGAATATATACCATTTCACTTCCCTTATTCTTCGACGTCACCCTTATTTTTTCAACATGTTTGTCTGACAGGTACAGGTGATATTTCACTGAAGTATTATTTCATTGTTTTGTCATTGTTTAATTGTCCTTTGTATAGCAAAGATGCGAAATGTGAAAAGTTGCTGGCAATTAAAGCCCATTATGGCATATCATTTAGACAGGGAAGTGAAGCTGTGGGTCTTGTGGGAATCCCGGATTGGAAGCGGCGTGGGATATTGGAAGTGATGAGAGTGGGGGTGAATGGGGTTGAGGATGATTTGTGCTGAAATGACAGCTGACAGCAGCATAAAGGCTTGAAAGCCATGGTATGAACAGACGATTAGTTAACTTGAGGAGTAAAAACAGGTCTACAGAAGATTATTATGGAAAAGCATAAGGGGCAGAGAAAGCGTTTATTCATTAAAAAGAGATTACTTTAGATGTTTTATCACATCCATTGTTCTCATTGTTGTTGTTATCGTTTTGAGGCAACGGTGTCGGAACATACAGAACTGGTTTAGCAGCAGGAGGGGACCAGCAGGATTAGCCCGGTCATTTTAATGTTATGGCCGATTGGTGTATGCATACTGTAGCTCGCTGAAACACCGTTCTCATGCAGCGGTTTCCTTTCCGAATATCTTTCCAAATGGACTCTACCCCCCTGTAAAGGAATGAAATCTCTTTTTACATGAGGAGTGTTTACATGCAGCATTTTCTATCTGATTTGGCTTCTTTTCCAAATCCATTATACATTATGCTATCCATGTAAACCCACCTTACTGTATGTGTGACGAGAAACTGTTCTTTTCCTCTGAGGGATTTGAGGTAAGATTTATTGAAATGTTTCCGAGGCCTCGAATGTAAATAGTCAGACGGCGAAAGCTCCTCTTGGTCTCTTTTGTCTCACATTCTGCATCAGAACAAAGGAGGATTTGCTGATGAATGACCACAGAAAAGAGGCAGTGGCCAACACGGTGTACTATAATAGCCTTGTCTGCTGATCAATAAAGATAAAAAGCCACAAAGAGACAGAGACCAGTGAAGCTGAGCAGCCTGCCAGCAGCCGGACGTGTCCTTGCTCACTGGCTGCTGTCAGAGTGGTAATCTGTCCGCTGACCTTGAGTTCAAACTGAATGGAACAGAGAGCAGCACAAACAAAGAGCTTCTACATTTACTAAAGTGTTTTAAAACTTCAACCGTATGAACACTTCGTTTTCTTTAACAGATGTATTTATAGCCTCACAGTGAGGCTCACTCATGATGTTTGTCACCAGGAACTACAAGTTCTTTTTCTCCACAACTGTCATCCTACAGCCAACAGCCTGGATTACATCAGGCACTTTGAGCAATGAGGGATTCAATAAAAACATTTGCTATTTTTTTTAAATACTTGATGAAACACTATTGAAAGAAAAGACAAGGGCCAAAGAGCCTAATGCTCGTCCACTTAATCCAAGACAGGTGATTGGATTCTCATGCACTGCAATTTCCAGGTCAAAGTGTCCTTGAGCAGGATACTAACCTCACATTTCTCCCAATGTATGAACTGTCATTATTCCTGGTGAGTAGATCACGTCTTCTGCAACAGAAGTGTGTATGGGAATGGGTAAATTATGTCTTGTGCGCTTTGAGTGGTCAGTCAGACTAGAAAGGTGTGCTCTCTCTCTCCCTCTCTCTCCCTGTCTCTCTCTCTCTCTCTCTGTCTCTATCTATCTATCTATCTATATATAAGAGAATTGTTTATATAAATATATATATATACTGTACATATCAATACAGTCCATTTACTCTCACCTCCTGTCCACAAATTGACATCATTCAGCTGACTGTATTAAAATGCTTGTATTTAACTTTATAAAAACAGTAAATTAAGTTTTTTGTTTACCAGATCAAGCTTGAATCCAATTGTCTCAATATTTTTAGACTAGGTGAGAAGTTACCTATATGTCATGGTTAAAAGTCAAAATAATTGTAAATTTTCCTATTTATGTCAGTGCTGTGAAATATTTGAGATCCAAATGAAAATGTTCGAGAAGAAACACTATGCTATAGAAAGAGGCACATCTTTCTGAGATTTGTGCTACATAACAAGAGGGTTGTGGTTTTCACACTGGCCCAAATTTTGCAAAACCTGTAACGCCAGACAGGCTTAGTTTTCCCTCAGCCATTTTGAAACAGGAACAATAAATTGACAGGATTGATATAATATTAAAAAAAAAAAGTTTAGTAGAGAGATAGACAATAACAATTCTAGGTACTATCAACATTTTTTGCAGTAAGTCTATGACTATGTAACGTCTTGGAACTTCTGACCGTTCACTCCACACGGCAGCCGAACTCACCTCCTCCTGTCAGGACTCTGTTGTTCATCTGACTCTTGTCCCAGCTTTTCCCTCATTATCCCTGCCATCATCCCGCGTCTGTACTATTAATATTCGTCTTGTGACAATTAGGTCTGTTCATCTCATTACCGTAGAACTGATTCAAGGCCCAATGAGATGGACTGCAAGCACTCCATCTCATTAGGACCCTCCTGCCACCGCCGTCATGAATGCAGCGGAGTTCTGTATGTGTGTGTGTGTGTGTGGGTGTGTTTTTTATGAGATCTATAGCACCTAATGGACCTATTTTCTCACTGTAGACGCTTCAAATGATTCAGTCAGTGAAAGAAACTAATGTAGCCATTAAGGCTGCATTAGCTCTGGCACAGACGTTGCTTCAAATGTCTTCCTCTCCATTCATGTAACAGCTTGACCTCATCAGAGAAAAAGCTGAATCTTCCAATCTCTGATACTTGGTATTAATAAGCGGCAATGTCTAGTGGTCGTTGTAATTAGAATGGAAGCAACGAACAAAGTCAGGTGATTGAGTATAAGGAGTCTATAGCGGGAGGTATTGGGGTGTTTGGTTGTGAGACTGCTGCTCCAGATCCATATGAAACTAAAACTCATCTGTACTTTTTGAACTGGAATAACAGACTAATTGTAGACTGTTAGACCAAGAATTACTAGCCAAGTAGGTTAAGGCTTTAGCCAACCAAACAGAGATCATTTCATAAAGTCATTAAGCCCATGACACAATGGTCAGGAGTTGACGGGACTTGAGTTATTGGAGTCATAGATTGCTAAATTAGTTATGAGATACATGGTCAATAAACCAACACAATTCTTTATCTGTGGTCCCAGCATTCATTTTCAATAGTTTACCCTGTTTCAAACATGCAGTTTAGTCAAGGGTCCCCTAAAGGGGGCTTAAATAGTTTTAATAGGGTGACAAATGCCTTTATAGACATACAATATAGCACTTATAGTTGAATTGATAAAACAGTACTACTGCCCAACCTTAATAAAGTCGCATAACTAATTAATCCATCCCATTGCAACAAAGTCATCAGCCACCACCACCACTGTGTGGACCGATCACAAAATCTATAATTGCCAAAGACTCAATTATCACAGACTGTATCTTTAGCTGCTATAGACAATTATCTTTAATTCATTCTATGTTTTTTCCTGTGAAATAGGGGTTAATGTTTAAATGTCAATTACCCTCTGCATATTATTTAAGCCAAAAAAATCCTGAAGACACATTTTTGTCATCAAAAAGATGGCTTTTTTGTTGGAGGGGTAGGTTTCGCTGGTGTTTTTACCCAGCAGCCAGTGCTCCAGGGAGTTGGACATACTTTAAATTGATGGCAAAAACACAGCAGCTGTGCTTGGAATGTTTTATTGAGTCTTGCATTATCTCATCACTGCAAAAGCAGCTCTCAGATCTGTTGAGAGAAAATGAAACAATACGGGGGACAATTTGGACTCAGCCTACCTCCGTCATACCAAACCGAGTCTTAATCATGATAAAACATGAACTACTGTTAGAACTGCTTGACTCCATGACTTAATGTTGCTGGACTGTCTGTCTTTTTGCTTCATTAATAGGCTAACCTCTACAGGAGAGAAATAAAATGAAAATAATTTACAAAATAAATGACCAAAGTACTGGAGGTGCAGAGAAATCAATTCAAACTGGCTGAAAACATGAATCCTTGGCCATTACCTTTAAAACAGAACACAGTGAGTCATGTTATTATAGCTGTAATCCATCATACCTGTTCTAGCGAACTGGAGAAAGGTTGTTTTCTAACAGCTATGTCTCAGTGTCACATCCCACGACAACCAATAAGTGGAGTTACTCTCAATGAATCCCTCAATGAATCCCTGTGGGGGAATTTTTCTTTTGCTATACACAACCTACTGGTAAAGCTAAGCCAGTGTGTCCGACTGGAAGGACGAAGTCTCTGGATGGTTTTTTAACAATGTTTGTCAAATGGTTTCAAATCCAAGGTGTTATCACATTTATGGTGCAAAGTATGATGCAATGTGCAAAGGTGTTTTATTCATAATCCTTAGTTATTCATATGTTTAAAATTGATTTAAAATAATCAATGTGTCATCTCCCATCCTTTTAAAAGCCGCGTGTACATGTTACTGGCACATTGCTATTTGGCAGTAGCAGTCACTCTACCATTAACTGCAGATGCAACATCAGCAGAATCAATAATGTTAAGCTTAAGTAAGTATGGACTACACTGACAGAAAAAGTAATTCCTGATCCCAATCTCACCTTGTTAGTAGCAGTAAACAAAGTGGCGTGGTATGGATGTTTTTCATTCTCAGTTCCTGCAGATGCTGCGCAACAATGTAAGAAGGGCCAGTATCATCGATTCTGACAGATGAACACTTTATGTAACACTGATCTGGTTATTTTAATGACAAATTATAAAAAAGCAGTAAGAAAAACCAGACTTTCACAGAGTCACACCTGCTATGCCAAGAAAAGAAAACAACCATTGAAAGGAAGAGGACGCAAGAGAAGCAAGTCTTTGAACCGAGACCTTTTCTTGCTACATTTAAAATGTTATTATAAAAATGGATTAAAAGCACAACCATTTGCAGCGATGGAATTAAATGCCTCTTATAACTAACAGAAGCCTACCTTTTTAACAGGGTGGGCAGGTGTCCTCTTCTCAAAGGGCATAAAATGGTGCTGGCACCCATTCGGGTTCACACCCACATACTTCTGACTCTGCAGCTGTCCGTTAAAGGTCGAAGTTTGTCGACCAGCTGTCCGTCAAAGTTTGCCAAGACGCCCTGCACAGAGAGAGAACAAGAGAAATGGATGAGTGGTGAGATCAGGATAAGGTAAAGAGGACCAAGGGGAAGAAGGACGAGAGGACAGACGCAGTGAGAGGTGGAACCATCCATCACCGGGAGGCGAAGAAAGACATTAGTGGACGATTGAAATGACAGAGAGAAAGTATGAAAGCATCATGGGTGGAAAGAGGCGCAACTCCTTCTTTATCAATGATAGAGTGAGAGAGCACAATCAAAATGACCAGCTATTATTCAATCGGTGTTTAGCTGCATCCATTACTCTCGAGCTAAATTTAAAAGATGACCTCCTGAAAAGTAGATCTGATGAGAAAACAAGTGTCCTCTGATCACATGATCTGTGGATAGTGTAATGGATATGTATGCTATGTGTTAAGCTAGCTAGGTGGCAACTCAGTTGGGTTGGGGGCTCAGTCAGGGCAGGGTGATAATGACTTCAAATCGATATCAGAATTATTTACCTTGATTATGATTGAAAATTATAATTTTCATGCATACTTATCTATCAAGATTTGTAAAAGAAAAAAATTACATTGTCTGGTGTCAACTTCCATTAGGACTATAGCTTTAAGAACACATTAAGTGTTTGTAAGAAACGGAAATCTCCACTCATATTCCCTTAGGGGTGCATCGTTGTTTATGGAAGGGGAGAGGATGATGTCAAAGGGTTAGTTGCATTTTGTTAATTGATTCTGAATGTCTTATTAAAAGAGTAGACTTAAGTAACTTTAGCTGATACCAGCCCCAAAAACAAAAATATTCAATCTAAAAGGTTTGGTTGGTGGAGAAGCCAGATACAGCGGCTGTAACTTATTTAACTTACACCTCCTTTCAATTTAATAGAGATCGTAATCTACAAGCATTGGGCTGTTGAACTTGAAATATTTATTTATTTGCATACAGAACTCTAATAAATCCCCTGCATTTGATGAGTTTTTGTCCTTTTATCGAGATCTGCGTAAACAAGTAACATGTTCTTTCTCTATGGACACATGGACTTTAGTTAATCAGGTGATTGTTATTTGTCTGATTCAGAATCCACCTTCAAGGGGGAGCAAGGAGAGCAGAGTTAAACAGTACTTTCCCATAATCCCACGAGACGTATCATACCTCAATAAAAAGAGAAAAATAAATAGTAAAAATCAATACTAACAATGTACAACAACATTGAATCCCACATGCCGAAAATATTAAATAAATCATAAATTACAAAATATTGATATTTTCATTGATAGACGTAAAAAAGGTAAATCCTCAAAATTAAAAAATAAAATCCAAACACCTGGGTCTGGCTTTCAATGTAATGTACTAAACTTTGGCACAATATTGACCCCTACATTAAAATAAAAACAACAAAAACATTTTGAGATATCAGACAAGCAATGAAGTGATCCGTCTCATTGGTAAAAGTACACATTTATCATTAATAGTCCATATGGAATATATGGATATTCCGATAATATGTCCCATAAATCTAATTGTGTTAATAGATGTTCCCCAATTCAGGGGTTGCATCCTTCAAAACTATGTCAAGATGCAAGATGCATAAATTAAGACTCTGAGAGCCTTCATGGTGAAGGGTCCTTGAGCAAGACCCTGAATCCCAATTTGATCCCTGCTGCTTCCAAAGAAACCAACAACCAAATGTTCCTCAGGGAGGGTTTCAAATGCAGATAATTATTTTATCAGGGCTGTCGTTTTTGTATGTGCTTTGCAGAACGATGTGATGACAAATGGTGAACAGTAGTATTATTATTATTAATATTGACTTTTGCCTTTTAGAAATTAGATATTATTTCCTTTTTTTCAACTACAAATGTTGATCTTTCCTATCAGTGTCAAACAAATCCATTAAAAGTAAAATACTCTGGAGTAGTCTATGAATGATGAAATTGAATCAGGGACTTCCGTTGCACTGATCCTGGTGTCAAACTGCATCTGCGATGCAAGTAAGCAGGGAACTTAATTTAAAGTTTCAAGATGACTGATCCACCTTGAAGAGGTGCTCTGTTGCCGGCGGAGCTGACAACACCATGCAGTCTGAATGGAAGTGCCATATGTCCCTGCTGACCTTGTCTGACGGTTGTCAAGGCTCTACTTGACTGTTACCTCTGATGGTAAACCTCTGAGGAACGGAATTGAGTTGGTAACCTTTGGCAGAAAGAAACATCTCCGACAGATAGTCTAAAGTCCCTCTAACTCGCCTTGACTGCTTCTTCACTCTTCTACCCTCTGTATCTTATTCACACGCCTCTTGTCTCTTAGCTACTCTCTATATACTGCTAACATCCCAGCCTGTTTTCTTCCCCTCTGAGACACTAAACATTCAGTCTCCCACACAGACGAGGGGGGGGGGGGATTTGGCCCACCTCCTCAATGTGTTTGCAGAGTTATAAAAATATTCCTTTGAGGCTAGAGTGGAAAAGACTAAACAGGTGACTGTAGTAAATTGCATGGATTTCAAAGCACATTTCTGGTGGGGTACTTTCAACACTTCTGTAAAAACATGTTGAAAAACACATTTCAGAGAGAAGGGAGTCTTTGTCTGCCCACATTGTCTTGCTATAAATAAATGCATTGGCCCCTCACTGAAAGAAAAAGGTAAGCTGGGGAAATCAAAACTGACAGATTTACCAAAAACTTTAAATTTCACATATATGGAACTTTCCTTCAGTAGAACATGGTAAATTGCCACCTTTAGATCTGGGGAGGATTGCTGCCACTAGCGAATGATGTCAATTATCTTGGTGTATTATCTAAAAATTAACGCATTTCCTAGTGTTAAACTAAAAGTATCTCTCATTTATTAGTCTGAACCTGGAATTTAACCAAGTGTTCTAACTTTTTGGAAACACCTACTGATGAAAGCTGCCTCTGGCTGTTGTCCAGCATCCTCAACTTGGTAGGATCCCACACATTATCAAATGTGGATGGGAGTGTGTCTTGTGAGTGTCACCTGTGTAAATTGCTCCCAACTGTGAAGTGAGTTGTAGTTTTCGCACCGTTTTCATATCCGATAGTTGTTCCTAATACTTCAACAAAAACAAATTGCCTTACGCTAAAGCTAACTCTAATTTCCCCAACTTACTCAGGAATGAATGCTAGCCCAGAGGAGCCCTGACCTTTACACTCAGCCCAAAAAGCTGCTTCCATGCCAGACAGAAGCGTAATTAAAGCTCAAACTATCACAGTTACACATGTTTTAGAAAAGCAGAATTACTTGAAGCCAAAGATCTAAAATGAGCGAAATAATAAAAACCATATAAGGAATTTTGTAGGACCTGTTTACGGCCAGATGTAATCGTGATGTAAATGTAGGTTTTTCTACGTAGGGTGAGAGAGTACAAATGGCAATTGAATTGAAGATTGGATTATTTAACGTTGTGGATCTCCAGGCTGAGGTTTATGCTTTGACATGATCGGAATGAGAATGATCGGAATGACCATTGCATACGTAGGTGTTCATTGTTACCATGTAACATGTCTGTATATACCGTATTTAACTTAATTGAAGTAACCTTAACATTAGGAGCTAATCACTCCTTTTATTTGCATCTGCTAGTTCCCTGTTTTGTTCCGCCTTAGGGAGATAATAGACCTCTTTTGTTTCTTCATCAACTTTGATTCATCGCTTTGTTATTGAATAAAAGATCCTGCCAACAAAAACATGAAACTGATTCAACATGCTTCCCACTGTGGGAATTAAAAACACACATGACTGGAAATGGCATCCTAATCAGATGCACATACTACCTAACTAGCTTGCATATGCCATATTTGAAATTGCGTACCTTTGTACAACCTTTAGGATAAAGTATAGAATGTATTATGAGCACCCAAATTACATATTCAAAGTTGCTATCTTGCTTACGTTGCGGAAGCAGAGCAACTAACTTTCACTTTTCATGCTTGGGAAATATAGGGTGACTTAGTGAAGTGAATAAGGGGGAATTAAGATTGAAAGTGACAATATAGTACATGGTTGATGTGGCATGACATTGTAAAATATGACACCAACAGTATGACATGATATGTTGACATGACGCGAGATGACAAGTGATGATATGATATGATATACTACTGGTAGGACATTCAGAACATTTCCTTAAGACAATGAAATTATTTCACCCCTCTGCTGTTTTTAGACCTGTAAGAGTGCTAGTGCAACCTGGCAAAGTCAAAGTGTTTATACTTTAATTTTGATCTAAAAGCCCCTCTGAATTTTAGAGTTTTCTTAATTTGTGTCGTTCCCTCATCGGTTTGTCTTTCACCACACATTTTTACCAATATAGCCTGGTAATCTTTCTCTGCATTGAAAAAAACCCAAAACCAAATAACCCCTCTTTTTTGCTCTAAACCCCATTTTTCTTCAAATATCTCCAAGGTCAAAGTTATAACAATCCAATCTGGCAACATCCCACCTGTTGAATAACAGCTTTCATAAGGATAGTGCAGGAAAAAGCCTCCTTCTGTGACTGATAGAATTTGAAGTGGCAACTGAAAAAGCAGAGTATACTTCAACTTGCAATAGTGGCTTCGACTTTGCAACAATAACCTTCATTCTCGGGATTCAAATGACCTGCTTTATCTTCCCTGTACCCGGTGGCTCCATCTTGTTCTCCAACCTGAGTTAATAAATGCTTACCTTCATGATCATGCATCAAATAACCTCATTAATTCACAAACTTCATAACATTGGGGCGTGTGAACTTGGCAATCCACTTCCAATCTGGCAACAGAGGTCCTTCTCGCCCACCCACCAAATAGCATTCACATTTCTCTAAAATGTCAGAGCTTTCACTTATGGCTCTAAACGCTTTCAGGGTCACAAGTTACAGTATTCAAATGTGGTAATTTATGACTGAACGAAAAGGTGAAGTGGAACATAGACATCAACGGCTGTAAACTGAACATGATTATAAAATAAAATATTATTCTGCAAGAGGGAAACACCTGGATACACTTTTGTGGATTTTGCCACAGTTATAGTTACTAATGGGGGGGATTTGCAGTGAGTAATAGTATCTATCCATGCATTCACAACATTATATATGTGAATCATTATGAATTGGAAGTTCAATCATCATGCTGATGGGCTTGACTTGTTAAAAAAAGATATGTACTGATGCTATTTACACTATCTATACTATCAAAACAGAGCTTATAACATACATGTACAGTAGAATATATATATATATATATATATATATATATATATAAATGCTTTCATTTGCTGCAAAAACATTTTTTTCAATGCAGTTTGTGTTCTGACAGCTATCCATCCCAACCATTGTCAATCCTCTTTTTGCATGAAGTTTTCAAGTCATTGCAAATGCTTTATAACTGTCTTTAATAAAGAGGTTATCATATTTTCAAGCTTGTCTGTTCTTTTCTTTGTTTGTGAGGAGGATTATAAAAAAACTACGAGACAGGTTTCCACAAAACTTGATGGAACAATGGTGAATGGGTCTAGAGAGAACCATTACGTTTTGAACTAGTTCTGGATTGAAAAATGATTAAGCTTTTTTTTTCAATGACGCCGAGTTATAAATCATCGTTCAACATATTTATTAATTTCACAAAAATACTATTTCCATGAAATGCAGTTAAGGGGGTTAGGCAAAAACAGACATGCGGGATTGTACAGCCTAGACGGATATATGTCCTCAAATGAGTGTAACTCCGGTTCACTATGAAATGGGTCCATACCTCAAAGTTGGTCTGATGAAGAAATAAACCCTCCATCTATGGGCAAAATGAAACTTAGTAATGGTAGGAAACGAGCAGCTTTGGAGGCTATATGTAATACAATCATATAATGTCTATACAGAAATAGAATGTTTAAGTTTCTTCTCACATTAAAACACAAACACTTATAATGTTTATTGTTGGTTTCAGGAGGTTCTGCTCAACACTTGGAAGAAGAGCTGGGGCTAAAATACAATTTTGGCTGCAAATGCAGACGTATGATAATAATGAGATGGCTTTGGTTGGTAAGTATGAATTCATGGTTTTGTTGTAGCAATGCTTTTCACATGAAAACTATTGTATTACTAAACAATAATAGGTACTATAGTATTACTGATGTCTCATATGAATCACATGACTTTAACATGAAAGAACATAAATACAATCTGATATTTTCACCTGGCAATCCTGGTCCAACATGGTGCCGAATCCTCTCGGCCCATTTGTAATATAGACTATTTCTGCAGTTAGTGTTCTCCACTCCAAAAAAAACATTAGCTTCAAAGTCAAACATCATCCCAAAGGCTCCCTTGTTGTTTTTATTCTTTTAATAGATTCAATCAGACAACCAGATATGTTCTCTACTCTAACCCTGACAAGCAACTGTGTTTTCCCTCTCGGTCTTTACAGAAACTGACAAACAAGCTGCTGTATTTTCACGAATCAAAGACTGGAAGATGCAAAAACTAAAATACCAAAAAGGGGAGAAACAATAGATGGACACAGCAAAAGATTCTTTGTTTGTGTACTTTTCCCAAACATATTAAACATAACAAAAATCAAAACAGGAATATTGTACGTCTTTCTTTGACTTCAGTTTCCAGTTCAAGTTTGGCATTCTAGATGGATATCAACTACAATGTCATGTTTCCAGAACACAATCTGGCAACGCTGTAACAATAGAGTTTTACTAAAGGGAATAATACTTCAATAACACATTTCAGTTGTGTGTTGTCACACAAATAAATAAAGTGAGTATTTACAGTTACACTTCTAAAATCCCCTAAATGTGTACAACTATATTGAAAGCAATCAACATTCTTTCATACAGACTTATTCTCTAGGAGAGGGGATAAATACCTTAACAAATACCAAACAAAGATGACCTGGTTTTATTCCCTTGTGTGGTACTTGTGAGCTGAGGTGCTTGATAAGTGAAGAATGGAACAACCTTTGAAAAAAAATATGCTACATTTCCAGAGGACAAAAGAAAATGTCTTTGGTTTAATAGGTCTCTAGGGGAGGAGTTCAGTCATGTGACATAACAGGGTGAAACAGAGAATAAACACAAGTAGAGAGAATGAAAGCAGGAACTCTGTGCATGTCTTACTACTAAAGATATGTATTTTGTATACACAAATAACTCAAAATAATGAAATATAAATCATGACCACGGTCTCGCCGTTAAACCTGAATTGTTGGACCCAGGAATGGGCAAGCTTAAGGACCGGAGAGACCTTATCCAGGGTCAGATGTTAAGTGGTTTAAGGAAGGACAGCTAGTGAAAAGACATAGTAAACTTCATATTATGAAATACATAGTACATCATAATATCATGATACAGTCATTTGTCCCGTCATTGGCACCAAAGGATCATTAATGTGCACGAGGATTGAAGGACAGTGTTGCCCAATCCCACAGAAGAGCTCCAAAATAGTAACCACATGCTGAGGGTCATCAGATGTATGCCATTGATAAGTTATAAGAGTTCAAAAATAGTTTGAATAATCAAATAAAGCATTAAATAAAGCCTCATCGGATGCTTACCTGTTGGACTTATTTCAAAAGGTTTCACAAAAAACTCTAGAAACGTTTGAATTAAACCCTGAATGTAGCAAAAATGTATCAGTGGAATAAAATCAAGACTTTAAGATTTGAATTTATGTCACCTGTGTTAAGTTTAGCAATAGCTATAATAAACAATATATCGCTGTTACCATCCTAAAACAATAATTAATAATAATTATTTTTATTATTATTTATTAATGTTATAATAATAATAATAATAATAATAATAATAATAATAATAATTTCCATTGACAATGTGGATGGACCCCATATTTCCCATTAAAAAACAAATAAATAAGTACTTTCTGTAGGGACTTTGAAATGTAGAAAATATGACTCATTGGTGTTCTGTACCAGCTGATGATTATATTAGTTCATTTTTGACATGACTTTGTGTTCATGTAGTATTTTATTATTATAAGTTCCGTCATTTTGGTCTGTGTTCCTTTTCTCTCTCTCTGTGTCTGTCCTGTGATTCTGTTTTCCTCTTGTATGATTGGTCATTATGTTCAACTGTGTTTCCCCTCCAGCTGTGTCTCATTGTCTCGTTAAATAAGTGTATATAGCCTGTCTTCGCTTTTCCGTGTTTGCCAGTTCGTTGTTCCTCCATGTCATCACTCGTCCCAGCCTTTTCACAGTGGTTTTTCAAAGTAAGTTTTTCCTAGTGTTTTCCTTACTCCGGTTTGCGCCACAGCTTTTTCCTCGTGCCTTATTTTTTGTATACATTAAATATTTTAACTGCACCTGTTCTGCCCCGCTGTCTTGTGTCTGCATCTGGGTCAAAGCCTTGCCCAAACTACAGTTCTTAAAAATTTTAACAATTTCAAATCTGAGAATTTTTACTTATACTGTTGTATAAGTAAAAAGGTGTGGTGAGTTTCATCTCAGTTGCTTCTTTTATTGAGTATTATTTTTAATATTATTTTCCATGGGACAGACATTTCTCCACCTCATGGGTAACTGTAGCTGCTCACATCTCTCTCACAGCGATGTTTGGAATTGCCTCGGTCATGTCGAGTAACAACAAGCAACGCTGCACCTTATTTTTATTTTTCAATCGGAAATGAAGTGCTTTGAGTTTAATCTTTCGGTTGATGTTATCCTAAATGTAAGTGTTTTATATTAAAATGTTTAGGTGCCATCTGTGTTAAGGTGGATTGCCATTTGTCATATGGCCAATGACAAATAGAAAAAGCTTATGTAAAAATGTTTAGCACGGACAATTTTGTCAATCTGGCACCTGAAATTTAACTCTAGTAACACTAGAGCCAGTTTATGCTTGTAGGAAAGAACCTGGCCAGAAACGTTTTACTGGTTTAATATCATTCCAAACTGGCAGCCCTCTTGGAGCACAGCAGGAATCAAACAAGTTTAAACTGACTCTGTCTCCTCCTACCTTAAAATGATTGGATCAGCGCGTTGCACATCCCATCCTTCAGTAACCTGCGTTCCTCTTAAACGTTCTGACAGCATCTGTCTCCACATGCCTCTCCTCCATCAGCTTGAAACCCACTCCAACCTGGCAACTTATGCCCTTCCTCACATCTGAAGAGCTTGACATGGCATTGGGATTGTTTCCACTGTGCTCGCTCCAAATCCACTCACCTCCAAATCACTCCAGCATTGCAGCACTGTCCTGCTTCTAAGCAGAGCACTGTGGTAAGATAAGCTGACAGGGAGATACTCTCCACATCCACCCCCCGTTTCTCTTCTTTACACACTGCATCAATGCTCAGGCTGTGTCTCCAGCTACACACACATGAAACACATGCAAAACCGGTGACTTTATCAGGTGTATTTGCAAGAAGAGCAGAGTATTTTTGGTGTTTTACTGTGTGTGTTTGAAGATTCTTGATGTACCAATCAAAGAAAACCTTTGTATTCCTTCCAACTAGATGTCATTCACACTGTCGTATGTTGTTGCTTTTCATTCCCTGGAGGACCACCATTGCTAACTCTTCTATAACACTAATCTCTCCAAAAATGCACTCCGCCAACGCCTTTGTCACTAAAACAACAAACAGAAATTAGCGTAAAAAGATTAACTGAAATCCTGTAACCAACATTCAATAGAGGTTATAATCAATAATGAAAAAAACTAACAGAGTAAAAAACATTTACCCATTCATCCATCATTGTAATGCCACTGAGTCTTTTGTGTCAAGAGGACAGATGCTGTTTTAGGTCCACAGAGGACAGGAGATTGGTTGAATTGTATTGGGTGGAGTTGGGTTGCGTAATGGTTCTACTGGATCTGTCCACACTTGTGCATTAAACAGAGTTCTATAAGATTCAGCTTGTGAAGTGAATGGTGCCTTGTAGATGCTGCACCTCAGCCAACCTACCAACAAAGCAAGCAATGGTAAAACCTGTCAATCATGTATCCAACAAACCAACCATATCCCCAATTAGCCAACCACACTCCTCAACCAACAAAGCAACCCATGAACCAACCCGAATACCATCTATCCAACCAAAAAAATAAATCGACCAATCAACCACCCACATCTCCAACCAACCAATAAACCAACTAGCCATCCACACCCCCAGTAACCAATGATGCAAGCCGTCTACCATCCATCAAAAACTAACCAATCAATTAACCACACCCCCAATCAACAAAGCAACCAATGAATCAATCCGTCTACCGTCCAACTAATCAACCGACCACATTCCAACCAACTAACCAACCACACAACCCAACCACGAAAGCAAGCAATGAATCAACCTGTCTACCCTCCATCCAAGCAACCAACCACAACTTTAACAAGCCAATTAACAAACTAGCCAACCAACAAAGCAACCAGAATATCATTCATCTATCCACCCAACCAATCAAGGAACCACCAACCCAATCAAGGAACCAGCCAACCACTCCCCCAACTAACAAAGCAACCATCAAGCCAACAAAGTATCCAATCGATCAAAAAAACACCAAGCAACCAACCACTCAACCAAATAATCAACCACCCACGTATCGGACAGAAGGGGAAAACAAAGCCCCCTTTTCGCTTTTTTCACTACTTCCCTAAAATTTAAGCTTTTGATTACAATTTTGTAATGTGAAAAGACAGACCAGGAATTGATTTACTGGTATGCTTTAGAGTGTGTGTTTGTGCCTATTCCGGCACAAAACTGACCTTAAGCACCCATCATCATAGAAAGCTCCATTTGATTAGCCGCCGTAATAACCGTATGGCCACGGTTTATTGTAATGAAATAACATTACAGGCGTTGATAACCTGTGGGTATGGTTTTTGTGAGAGAGTGAGTTTAGTCTGTGTGTGTGTGTGTGGTGTGAGAGAAGGAAACTGACCCCATCATCACACAACGACACCTTCATCCTCAAGTCTCTCTCTGTGGCTTTCTCTCTCTGTCACCAATCAATTCTCATCGCAGTGGCGACTATGGAATTCAATTAGGTTGGCTTCATCCCAAAGGCTCAGTGTGTGCTTGAGTGTGTCTGTGCATGTGTGTGTATGTGCTTCGACGGTGACCTTGAAAATGCATCAGGAAGCGTAATCTGAACATTTAGAGTCATGCAGCTGATTCATAGATTGACAGATTGAAAAGACAAGAAGTAAAGTAAATAGAAGGGAGAAAAATGGAAGAAAAGATGTAGAGAAGCATTTCTTCCTCAAAGTGAAATCTATTAATGTCTATATGTTAAGGCAATCTGTGATTAGCATATAAGCAGCGGTAAACGAGTATTGTGGGTCTGAAATGCCTCGTCTCGAAGAGATGCATCCATATGTTGTATATTTAATGTTTGTATACATATAAATATATATTTAGCTCACATGTAAGGGCCTCCTGGTGGTCTAGTGGCAAGTTACACTGCTAGAGCAAAATGGTGTTCGTTTAAATTCTACCGGGAGTTTCAGTGTGCTGTTTGCACACTGTGTTGGTTCTTAAGAAAAATTAACTGCAAAGCACGCAAGACAGCGGAAGTGTTTACGAAGGACACATAAAAGTGATGCACAAAAAAGAAAGAAAAAAGATGCATCCCAGCTGACGCGCTTTTATTGCTTCATTTTGTGAATATAACAGATATAACGCACACAAATGTCATGATAATTTGATTAGTCGTGGTTTCTTCGCTTCACTTCCGGGTCATGCAGTTATGTGACTTAGAATAAAACTTTAATCAACGTAAAAAAAAACTAAAAAAAACTTAATGTCCCTCACATGCACGGTACCCTAAGCCACAGTAAACAAGGTCAATTATACCTGCTGAAGAAAACTGTTAACCACCTCCGCACATACTGACTTCAGTTGTCGACATGGCAGCGTGCAAAAAACGGTCAGAATGTCACATACAAAAGTTATTAAAATGGCTGGTTAAGAATTTTCCACAAGTAAATACAACTTGTTAACTCTCTCTTTGGGTACTTTGCATGTTAGGGTCAGTATTAAGTTTTTTTTTTTTTTTTTTTGCGAAGTTGATTAAAGTGTTTCCCTCAGTCACATGACTGCTGACCCGGAAGTTAAGCGAAGTTACCATGGCTGAAACTATCATGAAACCGTTGTGCATTATATCCGTTTTATTTAATTATTTACTATGTGTGTTGCAGCATGCGCATGTTGTCAAATTGATGGTTGCGGTGCTTTTGATGGGAAATTGACAGATTTAGTGGGTGGATATGCAGGATTAAAATAAACAAATTACAAAATGACAAACAAATAAAAAAAAAACTCTATCCAAGTGAGATACCTAGACGGCAGGGGATCTTGCGTGATTTGTGATTGTTTGATGAGGTGCATTGTGATTTGGCTCAGCAGTTGATTGATTGATTGAATTCAGCACAAATTAATTAGGAGCAGCTCATTTCAACATTAGAAGTTTATAAAGTTGGAAAAAGTCAAGAAAACAACTTTGCTAGTCAGAATTAAAATGCTGAAATGCGAGAAACAAATTGCACTGCAGGTCAGACAGCAGGTGGATGTCATTCCAATAACCACGCACACTGAAGCTGCAGCCGCTGCCTTTTGGAGTCATTCGATTTTGTGACAGAGCCAAAAATGCCAAAATCAAAGAGGAGGGAGAAAGGGTAGGAGGAGAAAGACAAATCTGAGCATTCTCTTCGACAGTCTGATGAGGACACCTGGAAGGGTCTGTCTTACAACACTGCAGTGCTCTACAGTCTACATTCATCTCTTACACACTGACTAGAGTTTAGTGAAGATGTTGTTAAGATGTTAGCCGCTTCAAGGTCACTATGACAGCGGTCACATTTGATTTTGCCTTCTTAAAGGGCCGGTTATGAGTTTTAATTATATTTTATGTTACCCACGTTTTATAAAACGTGCATATTGGAATGACTCTATATTGCATAATCACTTTGGAAGTTTTTTCTGCGTCTTCAATAATAACCACTGGTAATGCAGCAGAGGTTATTTTAAATCCATTACACCTCAATTTGCACTAAAGATTAGTGTTATAATACCAATCAATAAGTTACAATATATGCTTTGTTATAGGTGCAACAGGATTGAGGCATTTGAGGTGTGATTTGTAGAACATGGCAAACCATAATACATTCAGAGACTTTATAACATAATTTGAAGTGTTGAGGTTATGCTTCATATTGTGTAGGTACACCTTGTGCTGCCATAACAGCTCTTTGGCGTTCATCAATGCGCCTTGGCCGCCCAGAAAACCTGTGCTCGATCCACCAGTTGTCCTAACTTAGATCACTTTGGTACTAACGACTAAAGACTGGAAACATCCAAGAAGACCTGGAGGTCTGGAGTTGCTCTGACCTGGTCATCATGACCATTTGGAGACAGGAGGCATGGCATTTATGGAATCTAACCATGGCTCTGCTTCAACTGTCTGAGAACTTGTTCATGTAAAGTTTCTGTCAGAAAAGCATCGGACCGACAGGAACTGTCAGATGGTCAGTCAAAAACAGATAATGGGATGATGATTGCTCCTTTACTCTCACCCCTCCCTGGATTGCATTTCGACTGACACCTTATGAAGAATAGATTTCGTCTGTCTCTGAAACAAGTGGTAGAAGCAAGGAGTACACTGAAAAAGGAAATGAATATGATTACAGAATGAAAGAACGCTATGAGTTGAAGCGAGGACATGGAATCTGTGCAGCGTAAAAACATCTGAAGGACTCTTCATTTAAACATAATTAATGTGAGGATAAACTGTCTGATTCAGTGAGGAAGGAGACTATGACGATGGAGGATACTGATCAGACCGCAACTCAACAGCCTCTCATTTTCTCCTCCTCCGCTCATTTCAAAAACTTCTATATCTCATTGCTGCTCTCATTCATTTCAGTTGGCTCCTTTTCATATTAAGGCACAGTCTGCTCTTTTAACTCCCACCCAGTCAGTTTTTCTTTACTTTCTTAATGTTTCCGGCCATCACCTCAAACTCTCTGGTCTCCAAATTCCTCAACCTGTATCTCATTTTCACAATTTCTCCATCTTTTCTTGTAATCTTTTATATCTTTGTACAACACAGTCTTTCTGTTATCACATGACATTCTTTGGGCTGATCAAGATATGTTCCTTGTAAAAGGATGAAGTAATGTTTAACGATATTAAATCCACCTTTTCTTCCTTTCAAATCTCTAGAAACCTTATCCAAACCTCTTGTAATTCAAACACTCCTAACCATAACCCGTACAGTATTTGAAGCGCAGACAGAATTGGGTTGCCAGACCAATTCTGTCTGCGCAGAGTCAATGTCTTCATTGAGTTACAGATGAAATGCTAGGCTGTCTTAATCAGAATGTAACCGATTCTCTATTCAACCAGATCAACTTTATCAAACTTTATCTTACGTTTTACTTATTTCTCACTAAGTTCGGAAAGATTTCACTCGGAAAGCCAATAGCAGCGTTTAATTACCTGATGGGTTTCAGATTTAAACACACAAATTAATTTCCCAAAAACTGTATCTCTTTCCCCCACTGGTTTAGGAGGATATTTCTTTCCTTTCATTTCATTTGATTAACACTCATCAGATTAAAATTACAAATATGACCATTTGCAGAATCTCCATAGTCAGATGGGAGACAGAAAATGTCTGTAATGCAGACAAGCCTCTCAGGCCATTTTATGAAATTTCCTACATTGTGTGACTTCACAAAAGCAGTAATTTTCAGTCTGCAACTTACTGAAATTAGAGATGATAATATCACCTAACGATGTAACCATAGCTAGAGCAGGAAGGAGAGAGAATACCATTGATTTTACTGTCACCAGTCTGTCTGGCTGCTGGTCAGCAAAGCTCAAGATCTTGATTTCCTTACCAAAATTTTAAAAAAGAAAAGGTAACCGGTTAAGAAACCGAAGTAGAGCAAAAGACAATTAGTTATCAGTCAGGCAGTTAACACACCATATTTCTCCATTTTAGACATCCATATGTTAATTTCCTGCCTTTGGAAGAACTCACCACTTCTTTCTCTTCTATGGATTTTGTTAACCCGCTGTAATGGAAGCGTCAATGTTCTGCAGAACAAAATCACTTTCAATTCAAGACTAAACTTATCAAACTAAGCTGCATATTCCTGATATCATACTGAGCTGCTAGCTTTACATCAAGTATTAGATTTATTGGAAATATCATCATCTTTGAAGAAAATGCTGATTAGATCGGAGAACGACCCAATGGATTATGAGACGGGTGTTAATTTGGAACTGCTGCTATTTGTCAGATTCCTCTGAGCTACAGTGAGTGGATGCATCCCCTTTCAAACAATTATACAACAGAGGTCAGTCGGCAGCCAGCTAGTCATTTTGTCACATATAAAATATAGATCGAGCAGCAATAACATTAAAACCCACTGACAGGTGAAGGCGGAATAATAATGATTACCTTGTAAGAATGGCACCTTTTCCGACGAGGGGATATGAAGCATGTGAAGATTTTGTCAGCACCAAACACAATATTTGAATCAGAAGACTGAAGTTAGGATTAATTATTTATTACAATGAATGATGTGCAATAATTAAGTGAATTTATCCGGTTGTGGTGCCTGATGACTTGGAGGCTGGTGAATGAGGAAGCTAATGGATGAGCGTGGACTAGGGCAAAATGAGGAGGTGGAGGGTGCGAACTAGAAGCATAAGAGAACTAAATGGGTCCAGCTGACCCATTTACCCATTATTTTCCAGAAAAGTATGAGACTGAGCATGAGAGAAAGTGATGATAAAATAGAGGTGAGAGAAGAAGAGAGGCCCAAGGGTGTGAGAAGATGTAGGACGTTCAATAGATCTCCATAAGCAAAGTGGTTTAGTATTATGGCTGATCGGTTCATGATAAGGTCAGACAGTCAAAGAAGTAAGGACCAATCCTGTTCAAAAGGTTGATCCAATGAGCAAAAATTTACTTTGGTATCCAGACCTCACACAACCACAATTATTCTGACTGACCAAGAGTCCACCTCGTGGCCTCATCGTTCTCTCTGCTCTGTTATCAGATGGACATTTCAGAGCAAGAACAACAAAGGGTGTCGCGGGAAAAGAGAGAAAGGTTAGTTTAGAGATAGAGTGTGTGATGGAGGGAGATAGGCTGCTGGTTGATGATGATATGACGAGAACCTGTAGTGTTCTTCACTGCTTGCTGAAGGACAATTGGGAAGTACTTATGCTTTTAATTCCCAGTTATACTCCAGCAGACCTTTCTCCCACCTGTCTTTTTTTTTTACTGAGTGTATATTGAAAAATATTTCATCCAAATTTGCTGCAGAATTTGAGACTGATTTGTGGTTGGAGTTGAATACCTAATACATTTTCCAACACGATCCATTTATATTTACATCTCCACCATTTTCTTGACCTCAAAGGAATACATGGAATGTGATTGATCCAACAAACTAGCACTGGTCTCCATTAGCTTCTGATACAGCTCATTTTGATATCTTTTTAACCCCCATGTCGCTTAATATAAGCAGCCGTAAATGTTCCTCTTGAGTTTAAATCCAGCTTACTCTCTATTTATGATGTTGTTATTTAAAGAGTTGCAACCCTGTATTTCATTCATCTATTCTTTTTCCACACATGGTCTTAAACAGCGCTGATCTGAGGCTCCACCATAAATAGAGGTATTTTACCTCTATTTTATTTTACCTAAACCTGTTATGTTTATACCATTAAGCCATAAAATTGTAATCCCTGACAGGTGAACGGAATAACAATGATTATCTTGTCACTGGGTGAAATATATTTTGCCCAGTTGACTGTGTGAGAGTTTTTACAGTCGTTCTTATTGTCACCGGTTTGCAGTTGTTAGTACCTAACAACTAGTATATAACTAGTTGTTACCCTTCCTTGTAACAACAAGTAGTATAAGGAAGGGTAACTTGTGAACTGGCCACTCGGTAAGGTGCGCTCAAGGCTCCTCAATGATTAGCCACTGTTATTTCATCCCACAGAAGAGCTACTGTGACACAAATTGCTGAAATTGGTTAACGCTGATTCTGATAAAAAGGGTTTCATGATACACAGTGCATCACAGATTGTTGTTATGAGGCTGCGTAGCCACAGACTGGTCAGAGTGACCATGCTGACCCCTGCCAACTGCTTAAAGTGTCACAGTGGGCACGGCAGCATCAGAGGAGGACCATGGAGATGAGGAAGAGAGTTGTGGTCTGATGAATCATGTTTTCTTTTACTTCTTCTGGATGGACAGTTGCATGTCAGTCACTTATTGGTGCATTAAGTTGCATATTGGGAAGAAGGTAACATGGGGGAGGCAGTTTGATTCTTTGGGCAATGGCTTGCTGGGAAAACAGGTAAGATAAAAAGCAGACCTTCATAATATTAGGTAGTTATAGTGTTATGACTGAATGATATATATATGACTGAAATATTTCATCTAGTTTCCCTTGGTGCTCAAGAAAAATATTGTCATTACATTAGTTACCTTCGTTGCAGATAAAAAAGCTTTTTTCTCCAGCTTATCTTCCTAACCTTGTTCTACCTCTGTATAACATGTTCTCTCTGGCTCACATCCCTCCCATCTTTCTTCAGCCACTATTTGACATGTTTCACACGTACACTATCATACACGCTGAACATTTGCAGGAAGGAGTTAAATCATTGGAGCTGCTACTGTATTCTGTCATAATCCAAGACAGGACAAGCAACACAAAGGAAGCTTTCATTACACAGCTACAAATATCACAATAACATTCCTTTAAATGAGAAACTTGTGTGTCTTGTGTCTTTAAGATTAAACTAATTTGAATGTTTCGGCACAGTTAAGCGCCAATGCATAGGAAGCATTTTTAGCAGAGCAGAGGGACTCAGGGTCATCCATTCAAGCTGCACTGAATATGAAACTTGTACAATGTAATATAGACTCCCAAAGAGCTTTAAGCCTAGCATACCCAAACCCAACACTTTAAAGAAAACAGAAATATTTTCCTTGGTATGAGGTACGAACCTGTATGTGGTATAAGAGCATTGTCAATCAGGGAGGTGGTCAGGGTTGATGGATGGGTCAACTCTTGATCCAGGAGACCAGTTTTCAGGTCCCATCTGAAGCCAAAAGTAAAGGTTGACTCCTTTATTTTCAAAGTCTGCTACGTCAGTCAGGTCATATTTCAGCTAGATTATTTATTCTTCAAAGACCATAAATAAGATAAGTGTAAGTGTGTAACCTTGAGTGGACATGCAATGTGTTACCCCTATCTATCATGTTCACGTCACAGTGGGGTTGAGGGGATGGATGTGTCAATTGTGAATTGCAGTTCACATACTGATTCCTATTGATTGATAATAAATGAAACCTTGATTATAAATATGAGCAATGACAGCTTTCAATAATGTGAGCGTATGCAGCAAATGGTATCCTCTTTAAACCGGCTACTTTTTCGTTTTAATATTTTTCTAGTTTATGACTCTATTGCTTCGGTTTAGATTGAGATTAGGAATTTTTTCTTGACAAACGGCACCTTCAGGAAAGGAAACAGCTCTAGGATACAAGCCATGCCAGCTCATCTTGGACTTGAGGCAGTTCTTGGATTATGACTGGTCCCAGGAAAACTAAACGGATGTAATGGGACTCTGGCTGTCCCCATGAGCAGGAAATTGGAGACTGTCATGACATGGCTCCAACACATCACCCAGATTCAAGCAGTTTCTGTTCAGAACAGACAGAGCAGAGAATCCAGGAGGAAGAGGGGAGGAATACCCTGTTTTTACATAATTTATGTCTGGTGCTCAATTGAAGTGAATATTAAAGGACAATAACGATATCTGGTCATCTCATCATCTCCGACATATCATGCTGCTTACGTTCACCAAGAAATATAAATGGACTAAAAGTTTGAAATATTAAATGTTTTCTGCTTACTCATGAATATGTATTACAGCATATAATGCATTATTTTATTTCTTATCCTACATTTTACAACTTTATGAATGATTGAGCTGCTGTCACGCTAAATTACCTCATTGGCATTGATAAAGTTTGTTCTATTCTAATCTATTCTATTCCTTATGTTCTCTGTGTCCCAGAAAATTTGACTTAATTGTGAAAACAGGTAAATTACCTTGATCTTTAGTGCTTGAATATGTTACAGTTTTAAAAAACTTAGAAAAGCATCAGATAAGAAAAGGCTCATCAGTACTGGTGATGTTTATAGCAGTGAAAAATTATGTTCAGTTTCCAAGAACTGTTGAGGAGATACAGGTGGATGATCGGGTCTTACGTGAAGCACCATGAATTCAGGTTTCCCTTCAGCAATAAGGACGTGGGGATATTGAGGGTCTTACCGGGTGCTCTCAGTTATGACGTAGTAAACACCAGGAGTATAAAAGCTCTAAAGTTTAAACTGTAAAACTGCAGACAAACAAAACCTGCTTGTCGTTCTTCGTGCGCTTCCAACATTAAACAATGGATGAAGTTAAAATTCTGTTCATCCCCAGGTGTTCACAGTAACGAGTACTGGGTCCACCCCAAGGTCAACTCCCAGTTGGACATGCCCGGATAGAAAATTAAAAAAGGAGGCATCCTGGTGGAATCCTTATCAAATGCTCTCTAAGCTCCGTCCGGATGGCTGAACTCCTCATTGTACTATAAGGGCTGAGCTGAGATCAACTATGAAGGCAACTTATTATCTGCAATCTCAGTCTTCCATACTCAGAGCTCATGACCACAGGTAAGGGTTGGAGCACAGGTGGATCCAGTAACAGACTAACACAATACCCGCATGGTAGCTGCTCCACACCGAAACCGTCTGTCCGTGTCATGGTCCATTGTGAGTGAGCAACAAACTGCTTTACATCAGAGAACCATGACATCAGATTAAGAGGTAATGACTTGCATGCCAGTTGCTTCTGTAAACTGAGCCAGTGCCCGCTAAAGATCTTGTTCTGAAGAACAGTACCACATCATTTTCAAACAGCAGAGTTTAAATTCTAAACTCCACAAACTGGACACCCTACTAACCTCGAAACCTCGTAAATTAAATCATCGCTCGTAAAGCAAGGCACACCTTTTGAAAAATCTTTGCTTGTAAATTAAAATACTCATAAAGCTAAGTCATATGCATAATACAAAAGTACTTGTAATGACTCATGTTTATCCAAAGAAAAGCAGAACTGAAGAACTAAATTTTGTAATTTAATGGATGGGTTAGGGTTCCATGGAATGAAAATGGTTGAATGAATGAATGGATGGATGGATGGATGGATGGATGAGTGGATTAACAAATGAATTAATTAATGAATGGTCCATGGTTCGCTTTTCACAGCAAAACCATAATGTTTTTTCCCACTCTACATGCTCAGCTTTGATTTAGTCACCATGTATCAATATTACACAAATCAGCGGGGAGCAAAAACATGAAGCCACATTTTACATTTTTATGAGAGAAGTAGCCTCCTGCTCTCTCTCTCTCTCTTTGTGTGTGCGTGGGTGTGTGGTACATCTAGAGCTAACTGTTTGAGAGAATCTTAACATCATGAGTTGTTGTGTGGGTTGGTTCTGAGGGTTTGACTCTATGAAACATTTCATGAAAACAGCTGCCAACATTAAATATGGAGGACAACAAGTGATGTGTTTTAAACAGTATGAAAAATAGAGAGATGAGTGAAGTTGACAAATGTCAAGTACGTGAGTTAACAAGAGCAACGCTAAACGTAACTGTTCAAGCGGAACACGGATCACAGTCGGCTGAGACATTGCTTCTCTTGTTAGAGAGTGGTTAGAAATAAATAACTGCAGGATGCACAAGTATATAATTACACCTGTGATAGAATGATGTATTTAATTATGCATTGACTCAATGGACTCACTCATCCTCCAAAATATGCAGTTCGTGGCATAACAGTAGAAAATATTATTTTCCTAAATGTGACATTTCAGCACAACAGGGACCCAAAGCAAATGTTACAATTTGTTTAAAAAAGTAAACTAATCTACATTTTAATTGATCAGTGGAGGTAGAGTCAAACAACCTCAAACGGGGAGGGACCGAATGTTGATGTGAAACATTGTTTACTGTCATATTTCAGGGGAAGATCAATAATTTTAATCTTTTGGATGTTTATTTATCGTTAGATGTTGCTGAATGTGTTGAAATTTAAATTTCCCCTTCGTCTACCATCTTGTGATTTTAGTGATGTCAAATGAATATGACGAATAGACAAATTGGAAAGGTTATCTCCATTTCTATACGTACATGGAGAATAAATTAGATTTACTGTCAAAGCTTTAGTGTCCCAAATTCTTTACACATCTTCAGACCTAATTTCATCTTTTAGTTTTTTTTGGGTATGTGTGTGCGTGTGTGTAAGCCTGGTTATTTTTTTCTGAACTGGCTTGGTGTGATTATGTGTTATGTGTTCCCTTAATTTTTCTGAGTAGTGTATATTATTTTATATTGCCATGGCAGAATATTTAGGTGGATTAGATTATGTGATCAAACTTCAGAAAAGATATAATTGAGATAAACTTCTGCGTCACTAAAGTCCGTCTGTGTCATTAAATAGTGAAAAACATCAGATTAGGCCAGAATAAACAAAGCTTGATTTGCATGATCCTAAATGGAGTTTGACTCCATTTTTGATTTTGTAACAGGTTAGCGATAAGACATAAATTTACCAGTGTCTCATGTCTGCAACATTAGTTAAGTCCACTTTCTGGCACAGTGACTGACCCTCTCACACTCATACTCAAACTCAGGATGTGCAGAGTTGATCATTTTGCTGTCAGACAGGGTGCTTAGGTCACTTAAGAACCTTTCTGTTTGAAATGACTCGATATCATTTTGACAGGAGAACTAAGTTAAATTTGCTTTCCAAAATCCCCGCCTATTTCCCACCAAGCAAACATAAGGAACAGTGGCTGTTGAGGTGATATATGGATATGGACTTGGAAGTACTTTCACCAGCTACACTCTTGTTAGAATGACAGGGTTGCTCCTTTTTTATTACAGCCTGTCGTCATATGTCATGAACTTTATTTAAGACGGGGGTTAAGAGATATGTACCGTCCACGATGATACCCTCATTTGCAAGCAGACATTGTCGAGTATGTAACTCAGTTTTCAAAAACCAAATTAAAAGTTCACAAATTAAATTCCTTTTGCAGCACATTGTGCCTTGGGAGTGTGAGTAGCAGGTGCTAAGCAGATGTATAAGGTCACCACATCACACAATGAAGTTGGTGTGACTAAAGAATGAGGTGATTAACAGAAAATAAACCGACGCCACAAGCATAGTCTGCTTACTCACAGTTTGAGATCTTCCGGCCTCTAAAGTGCTGCCCAGAAATCTCACAGCAAGAGGTTGAGTTTATCATCAGGATGATGAAACCCTCCACCTGTGCCCTCAATCCCTTTCGTATGGCCCTAGTGAAAACTAACATCTCTTCCATCAGTCCATGTAATAAACCAATCCCTCAAGGCCGGCTTTGTTCCATCGCCCCTAAAAGTCGCCATAATCAGATCACTCCTCAAAAAACCTCCTCTCGATCCAGAACTTTTTGCTAATTACAGGCCCATTTCCAAACTCCCATTCCTCTCCAAAGTACTGGAAAAAGGAATTGCTGCTCACCTCCAGGACAACCTCAAATACAACAACCTCTTTGAAACCTTTCAATTATGGTTTCCGCCCACAGCACAGAAACATCTCTGCTTAGAGTCACAAATGACCTACAGATGGCAGCAGATGCTGGTTCACCTTCTACTGATTCTCCTTGATTTGTCTGCTGCCTTCGACACAGTTGACCATGGAATACTCCTACACCGCCTACATCACACCATTGGACTCACTGCCACCGCCCTAAATTGGTTTCAATCCTACCTCACCGACAGAACAGAATACGTTTCCCTTGAAAGTTCAAGGTCCCAGACACACACCGTCACCTGTGGAGTCCCCCAGGGATCAGTCCTTTGCTCAATTCTCTTCATACTTTACATGCTCCCCCTTGGCCGTGTCATCAGTCGATATGGACTCTCATTCCATTGTTACGCTGATGACACACAAATCTACATAAAAACTGACACATGTTCCTCCGCAGCCTCTCCATCCTCATCGTCATCATCATCTCCCCTGTCAACTCTCCGCGCTTGTCTGGAGGAGATAAATGTGTGGATGAAAAACAACTTTCTCCAGTTGAACAGTTCCAAAACTGAAGCAATTTTAATTGGCACCCCTGATCAGACCCAGTCTTCCTCCATTTTTTTCTGGTCACGACATTCCCTCTCTTCATCAGTCACCAACCTCAGTGTAAGATTTGACCCTCGACTCACTTTTGAATCCCATGTCAAACACATCTGCAAGATCTCCTTTCACCATCTCAGAAATATTTCCAAACTCTGTTCTTCACTCACCTTGGTGATGCTGAAAAGCTGGTTCACACATTCGTCTCCTCCAGACTGGATAACTGTAACACACTTCTCATCGGAATCCCCGATAAAAGTCTTCAAAAACTACAATATGTTTAAAACCCTGCTGCAAGGATCCCGATGAGAGTTTGTAAACACAAACAAATCATCCCCGTTCTTCATTCCCTTGATTGGCTTCCCATCTCCACCAGGATTGATTATAAGATCTCTCTCCTCACTCAACAGTACATCCATGGCAATTCACCGCCCTACCTAAAAGAACTACTCAGCCCACTTTATTATATAGTTTTAATTTTTATTCTTTATTGCTTTTATCTGCTTTTACTTGTAGAACTTTGAGATTTGATCCAAATGTAAAGTGCATTATAAATTAAAGGTATTATTATTATTATAATTAGCATCACCACCTACATTATTAGACTTAGTTCAAACATGTGGATCATCTTCACTTGAATGGCAGTGGTTGGGTTTGATAAAAAGGTCTGTTGTTCTCAAAAACACCATAACTGAACAAACCACCATGAAAAGGTCTCTCCACTCAGCTGACGACGACCGGCCTAAACCAGTCCGGTTACGGCAGGAAAATACACTCCGCAAATGCCGACTGATTCATTCACATGAAAACCATCAGATGGCCTTACTGTCTGAATCTAGAGATGGTTTGAAACTCCTGAGTGGTTTATTGAATCTTTAGTTCTTGCATCTTTGTGCAACATTGGACAGAAAATTAAGATATAATTTAGATCATAATTTTTTTTTAAATATCGCTAAACTAAGTTTCGGATTCAATCATTGAACGGACTAAGAAGCAGTTCAATGATTTAAATTTTTAGCATTGTTCTAGATAGCAATTATATCCTATTAACAAGAGTGAGCTAGTACAATATAACCATTTAATAAACACATTTTTCAGTTTTTCTTGTTTTGTCAATATTTCACGCACAAAGGCTGTTTCATTTAGCTGCGCCTCAACAAGTCCCAGTAGTCTTAAACTTGAAATTGAGGGTCTTGCCCTGCTCATTGATCTGTAGTCAATAACTATAATGTTTTGGTTGGTCCGTGTTTTCTATGAAGTGATTATCAAACATTTTCAGTAATGAACCCCCTGAAACTTGCTATGCCATTGCTCTCTGATTAATTCAATTCACACTTTTATGCTACATTTCACATGTTTAATAACCGTAAATTCGAGACAAACCCATTTTTTGACGTATTTCAAATAGAATTTTTGTAGTTGAAAATGAACAGTGACACAATTCTGTTGTCAATCTTTTATTTTATTTTATTTAACCGGTTTTGTAAGGCTGAGAGTTTTTAAACAGCAATTTTGTCGTTTTTCACCTCTCATTCAATATCCCAATCTCCAACTCCTAGTGAAAACAAATGTTTTTATTGCTTACAATTAACAGTTTCATCAAAACAGAATGCTGAATACCAAATGGGGTTATTGGACTCCTAACCAGACCCCCAGTTGAGAAACACTGGTCTAAAAACTGACACTGGCTGCTCTCATCCACTCATTCCAGTCATTCAGTCAGTGGAAGAAGCATATCGACGAGTCTATTAATGATCCGGGTTATTGATCCTGCACTGTGCTACAAGCTGTGACTCACTTCTATTACAACTGCCTGTTTGGTTAATGTAATTATCTGTATGAACACACAAACAGAATAATCCTTCACCGCTGTTAACACCTCATTTCACACTGAATTACTCATTTTTTCTCTTTCTCTGATCGCCTGTCATGACTCGATAGGCTGCAGTTTAACTGCAGTTTAGAGCAGGAATAAATATTGAAAGCATGATCCTATTCGCTACAGTTTGTATTTCATCTGTAGAAAAAAGACCAGGATTGTGATCTGTACATATGTACACTCCTGTACCAGTGGTGTTTGTGGGAGATATTGTAATGCTGTGTTAGTGTCGATTAGTATGTTTGTTAAGTGAGCTAACTCGGGCTTGGTAGGTGTTGGAGTCCATTAAAAATGCATGACATAGGGTGACACTCAGCACTTCTCGTTGATGGTATTGACTTCCGGACCAGGCTGCTGAGATTAATATCTGATGGTATTAATGCGTGTTAAATATTCATGATGCCTATCACTTAACGTGGGCAGGGAGAAGTTTACACACTGAACAATGTTATTCACAGGAGGCCATCCATTTTAGTCTTTGTGCTGAAACTATCAATGTTTTAATCCCATAAGGAGCATATCACAGATATTCAAGTATTTAATTTTAAATAATAACGTAGGGTAGCATTCCTGAAAGCAGTTAAGAAAAAATGAGAGAAAAACATTTTCATCACAAAAGAAGGAGCACAGACACTGAAAGGTTACAAATGAGACTTAAGACTATTGTAAGAAATCTCTAATCCACAGATTATTACCACACTGATACATAACTGAAAAATGTTGTATCGTGCTTGTATTACCTTATTATCAATATGAACAAGTAGAACGAAGACTGAAGGGACGCATTGAACCTATTCAAATTTGAAACTGTTACTGGTGCGAAGAGTATTTATAATTCCACCTGTCAGGGACGTGGCAGGTGACAACCAGAGGCAGATTCACTATATAGGGATTGGTTTTACAATCCATGAAGTTTCAGCACTGTATCTGCCAGAGTGTCTGGTTGGGCTCAGGACTGGTCTGTGTCTGGTTGTGCTTCGACCGAGGTGCTGATGCTCTGAGACAATGGTCTATGTGAGGCCCGTTGTTTAGTTTCCCCAGACAAAATCACATCTGATACCAGCCCATCTTGTAGTGTTTGAGATAACTTAGGGACCAACCAACCAACAGACATTGGCATCCAATAAGTCTGTGGCCCTGATCCATCCTTGAAATGTCTGCATTTGCCCTTAGTTTCTAAACTGAAGGGAAACAGACAACAGCACTAGGAATATTATCTCCAAACATGCTTATGTTGGTCTTTTTTGAATTAATCACACTTTTATGCAACTACTCAGACATTTGCGAGGGATAGTAACACTGCTCGCTCTTAAACCAAGGCTACGGAGAGCCCTGGGCTGTGAGCTGAGCCTGTGATGACTTTACGACTAACATACATAACTCCAGATTAGCAGTTTACTATCACTGCTAGCAGCATTGTGACTAAATCAACAGACAGTACAAAGGGGAGATTAGCTCCCTAAAACATCCCCACTCCTAAAATGACAATGGAATACGCAGAAGATTTACAAAATTAGAGTCGGACTGTAAATGAATTACAGTCTCTCTCTGTGAGAAAGGAATCATCTTTAGTTATTACTCGATTCAATTTTGGCTTTCCACAGACTTTTGGTGACATGACTCCTGGACAGCTGCTAAAAACTCTGTGATGGAAGTATTATAAATTCATGTTGCAGCTTTTTTCAATCCAAATCCGTTCATTCTTTTCATTGATCTTGGAAGACCCATTGCTTGATTTAACAATTTGCCATCTGTGATAGAAATACTCCAGTGCAGGTTTGACATAAAGGTACATATTAATGACAACGTGCGGCATAAAATTAAAACCACCGACAGTTGAAGCCAGATTAACATCTCCATCACTCAGGCAGGTTATATTATGCAGTAGGTGAACATTTTGTCCTGAAGTTGATGTTTTTGAAGCTGGAAAAATGGTCAAGCATAAGTATCTGTGTGACTTTTACAAGTGCCAAATTATGATTATCTGAACTTTTCTTATTGGTATACGGTATCGTGTTATATTTTTGACCCTCTCCTCAGATACTGTTGAATGTAAATGTGTAGGTGAGGTTTTTGGAGCCTTGTGCCCTCATTTTCCCCGGGTCTCTTCCCCCTGTTCTGCTCAGCTACATCTCTTTTTCCGGCCATATAATTTGTAATAATCCAGCAGCAGAAGTCACGGTTTTGTAACCTCTCTTATCTGGGGATGTCTGCTGCCCTGACTGCAAGACGTCACTTCCCTCTCAACCCGGGCAACTGAATGGACCCTGACAGTGTTATATTGTGTGTACCAGGCTGCTCTGAGTGCTCCCAGACATAAATCATCTCACCATCCTCTCACAGAGATGTGGAGACACTTGTCACAGCTGGAAACACACGTATTGTTCCTGCAGCAACGGTCCTTTGGATGACACAATCCATAGACGGTTACCTGAACTTTCCTTCTCAATCCAATTATTTATTTATTTTTAATGGCTGGGTACGAATGGGCAAATTATGTGTGGGAATTAAGTTTTAGATTCAGAATCTTCATATTTATTTGTGTTGAGAATAAACGACATTATTGATTGCTTCATCTTTCAACTGAAGATGTGATGCAGAACAGCTTGACCATATTTTTTCATTCACAGAAGCATTCAGTTTGAAGACTGCAATCAAATGTTTCATTTTAATCCCGATAGTGGAGTTTTTGGGTTTATAATGAGCATTGCAGACTCAGGAGATTGTTTAGAGTAGCTGGAAACTTATTGACTAATTAAACAAAAACAAACATTTTATAATTCTGTTTTTTTTCCTGGATCGCATGGCACCAAAATCAAAAACATAAGATAAAGCGTTGGTGTAATTGGGGACCTAATTTTCGACAGTCTCATAAATATGAAACTTTCTGTCTAAATAAGAAAGAGATTAACTTTTCTATGCATTCGAATTCAGTAGACCGGACTATTGTACTTCTGTCTTCAAAGGTCTGAGTAGAAAATCAATCAGACGGCTACAGCTCTTCCAAAATGCTGCTCACAAACAGCAAGAAAACGGAACACATTACAGCAGTCCTTAAATCACAGCAGTAGCTTACTGTGTGTCAGAGCAGAGATTTTACAATCCTATTACTTCACTAGAAAGAACTTAAGGGTCTTGGGCCAGAATACAGCTCTGATTTACTTTATGATGCATCCACACCCTCATGTGTTGTGGGACATGCCTAGTCAGCATCCAAAAGGATCAGATCCCAGCAAAATGAAGCAGGTTTTAGTTTGTAGATTAATCCCCGCCTTTAGGACAAGCTTCTGAAAAAAGCTCAACCAGCTTTATATCGGTGTGATGTGGGTAGGACTGTATGTGCAAGAGAACTTGACATTTTAGTCATTTGTCCAGATGACATGTCATAGGGCTGTTGTTGGAAGTTGAACAATATCCTGTCCCACCACGATGCTGGAAGATAAAAGTAGAAAAGGGCAGTTTTGATCCCAAAAAAACGTCCTGATCAAATATTCTATATTATTACTGCATTGCCTATTTCTGTTTCCAGAAACATATTCTAGAGTGCTTGTTAATTATGGAGAATAAATGAGCAGAGAGGCTTAACCAAATTCACAAAAGGACAAAGCTATTATCGATATAACGTGTTGATGTGAATGGCTGCTTGTCAAGGGTTTGCCCCGCCTCTCGTCAATGCCAGCTGAGATAGGCTCCAGCCCTCTTTCTCTGGTTATGTAGCATCAGTTTTAGGATTCTTTATTTGCATGATTCTACAGCATGGGCTTCCAGTGTAAGATTGCCATCCTTGTAAGGAGGGAACTCATTAAATTAGGTCTGAAAACATGATTGTTTACAGTGACTTTCTAATAAAACCGACACATTCAGGTAAGTGCTCGTATTTTCTTCGTCATTAAAGGCAAATTAAAACATGCTGTGGGTTTTCTTTTTAATGCATTCCCCTGGCTCGGGAAAAAAACACTCTGAATTCTCTTGAGTCTACATGGTGCTATACAAAAAAAGCACTTTGCCGTACTGCATAATAAAACTGCAGCATTTACAGGAAGGTCATTTGGTGATGAGGAGATTGTTTTGTCAGCTAGTGTTTCCAAGGTCACAAATGAACTGCCTAGCTGTGCATAATTGTTTTTAATTTGTCCCTCTCACTGCTGTGGTCCTGTACAGACCACTTATCTCTGTTTCCATTATTATTGCGGGTTGAAAACATCACACAGGCACACACCAACACACACACACACAATGCATATTTTTCCTTGAGTGTTCCATGTCACATGCTAACATCTTAATTAATACCCTCTTCTGACACAGTGCATTTAGCTTACGCAATGAGCGATGAGGAAAACACACACACACACACACACGTGAACCAACAGCCAGAGCAGATGGTACTCTCCTGGATACCTCGCAGGTTATGGCTGCTTCCCTTTCAAAACTCCAGAATTACACACCACTGAAGATGAAAATTCAGTCACTGATGAGGTGTCATATCAGATTACACACACACACACACACACACCCACACACACACGAACACGTATGTGCACAAACACAAACAAATAAATAATTTCAGTTGTCTTGTCTTGTTGTCCCTAATGACGTGTTTTTCTTCCACAACAGCAGAGACGGTGGGAACAGATGTTGGTTTCAAGACAACAACCAGTTTCAGTGGGTGTGTTCAGAGATAAAAAGCTGAATTTAAAATTCAAATAGAAACCTTTCAGGAACAATTGTAGCAGCAGCCAGGGCAGCAGATCTACCGTACTAGAACACAGTCAACGTAAACGCAGAGAAAACTGCCTGTCATACTCTTCAAAGAAAGTTTGGTAATGTAACTTTTGTTCCACTGGCTCTTATTTCCAGTTTATATTATTTTAGGAATCGGTTCAATTATATTCATGAAGCAAAGCTTTGGGTGGAGTGAGGGCTCACCGGAAAAGTTTATCTAGGACTGATAATGCGGACTTCTTAGACTACGCAGACTGCTTAAGAACACTTCTCAGGGAGCTGTACTTGAATTGAGCTTTGATTTGTTTTAACACTTTAAGACAAAACTGAACTCCCTGTGCGTTCTCTCACAGCTGTGCTAAACCGAGACAAGTTCACAGAGCTCATGTTAATGATGCTTCTCTGAAATAGGGTTTATTTTGTCTGCATGACAGCGCTTTTGAAAAAAAACCTCTTCATTTGTCCATTATAATTACGACCACTGTTCACTTTCACAGCTATTTAGGTCTGTTGCTTTTCAATGATCAACCTGCAGCCAATTTAAGGGCGCTGGCTTTGGTAGTTAATTTCAAAAGTAATTTGTAAGTTGTTGCTTTTGGCAGCTCGTCCTGGAAGCTGTTGCAGGGATTTCAACAAAACCTGTCAAGGAGAAATTCTTTAAGACAGATAATAAGATTCTCTTCACAGTAAACAATTTCCAAATTTCATCCGCAGAAGAAAAGAAGGACGGTCAGCGCCGCATCAAGACAAATCTTCCTATACGCATTTGTCCGAGATCAATACAATAATTAGAAAGAAGCTAAAAAGTCAGTTCTCTGTCCTCAAAAGCTTAAACTCTATTGTTAATAACCATAATCTTTTTAACCTGGATCTTTCGGTGCAGGTTATTTTGGCTTACAACTTGGCCTTAGTTCATTAACATGAAAAATTAAAGATTTGCAATCTATATATTTGTTTGGGGGGGGGGGGGGGGGGGGGGGGGTTAGGGTTAGGGTTAGGATATATGAGCACAAAAATGAATAGATAAGGAATTAAAAAATTCAATAAAATGAATAATTAAAGAATAAAAAATGCTGTCCCAGATGAAAGTCTTATTTATGTTAAATTCCAATAAACGGGGTATCATGCAAATATAAAACCAGATTTAACTTGTTAAATATAAGTATAGTAATCGTAAAAGTTAACAGAAAATATTAAGCTAGTCTATAAATGAAAAGGAATAATGTTCCTCATGGAGTGTGTTTACCACGGTTATGGCAGCAGCTCAAAGTGATGGTGTCGTGTTCAGGAAATTGGTTCTTGCATCGCAATGCATCCAAGACAGGAAGCAAATGTTCCTTTCCCGCCCACTGGTCCATCCAAAGCTCATGTTAATTATTCTAGCAGCCAAACCATCATTTCAAAATTGTTGAGCTCTTATCCCACCGTTCATCACTCCCATTACTGCCGTTACATCCTTCAAGTAGGGCTGTACAGCACTGACAGTTATATTTGTGCCGTCATTATCTCTTTATCTTTTCTTTTGAGTCCAATTTTCATCATTTCAGCCATCATCAACAAGTTAAATAAAAGTATTTATAAGGCATTAGAGACGCATCAGTATGTCTTTTATGTACAGGTCAAGTAACTCTACTACCTTCCCTTGATGGCTTGATGGCTCAGATTCATATTTGTCTGATTGTGGTACCTTTCTTTTCACAACCTCACCTCAATGGTCTCATAATGCATAATGTATCAAATAGTTATAACTGATCCATACACAAGGTGACCGGTTGTATACACAGACACTACATCCCCGAAAAGTCAGGGATATTGGAATCGTCACCTCTACCGCCACAGCTGCAAATGGGTCGTGTTAATGCGATAATTCAAAACTATTTAATGGATTATTTTACAATTCTAATGCTACATAGACGTTAGTGGGAGGAAGAACAGGCTTGTTTTTGGGATAGATCGGTTGTATATTTTCCACACTAGTCGGAGCTTAATCTGAAAAAGTTTTTGGATATAAATTCTTAACCGTTGGTCAGATTTTGTCCAAATTTAGTGAATATGAATGGACACAGAGAGATAAATCTTGTATAAATCATATTTTACGTAGTGCACTGGGGCCATTTCTGGGATATACCCTCGTTGTCTGAGAAGATAGGATAGTTTGTTGACTTAGTGTCAATGGAATTGAGGCATGTCAGATGAATTTTGATCATGTATCGGGCATCATTCCCAAGCATCTTTTTAGTGACACCCCTGACAGCGGCTTGGTTGAGAAGGCAGCTATATTTCAATCTGTACCTGGATCTCGGCTTCATTAAAACTTTAACGATTATGGCTGCTGTTACTCAAGCATAGCCTACATGGACTTCCAAGTACATGCACCCAGTCCATGCCCAAGGTTGTGAATATTTGAGTAATGTACAGCATGTTTGACAGCTCCATTAAAGTAGTTTTGCGGGTTATAGTAAATCAGACTGGCTGGAGGCGGCACAAACCCAAGTCTCTCAGCCATCAGTGAATTTCCTCAGCTCGGAACACTGCTGAGCGGAGATGAATGAAGACAAATTGAGGAAAGACGGGGTGCAAAGATGAGAAGATATATGTTTTATTCCATCTGGTAATGCACCCTGGGTGATGACTTACAGACTTAACATAAGTGCCACACATAATGTCTTCATTTAGCGTCAGTATCACCCAGTCTGTAAAAGCCTCACTTTCGTCAGATTCTGGCTCTCTTAACTTTGTCTAACTGGATTCCTTCCTGCCTTTCCTCATTCAGTAAATTACTATATAAATTTTCTAATGTTGAATATGCTATCGTTTTTACAAAGCTTACAAAAAACAGGACTGTTTGGAGAAACAGTCACTGTGGAGCAGAGGCACTGAAACTCCCTCAGGGTCAGGGGTCATATTACACAGTTTAAGAATCTCAGTCCTTCCACGTCGCCTCCCCCAGGGAGGAGAAGACGCTTGTCCTTGGCTTTATCCATCTGTAATACATAGAACCCTGCACCCATATTGTATACAACTCATCCAGGCAGATTTATGGCTTGCAGTGAGCCCGAGGCTTCTCAGCACAGAAGGCTGATCTCCTCACCAAGAAAAACAAATATCAAAAATTTATATGAGACATAAAATATGAAGATATATTAAATCAATGGCTGACATACAACAACAGAAAGTTGGAGGAGGAGGAAGAGAATACAAATGGACGTTATTGAATAATCAATAAAAATTAATCTGTGGAAATTTTGGGAACAAATGAACTCATTTATTAATAAAAACAAATTAAATATTTTCTGCTTTCAGCTTGTGAATGTGAGAATGGTCAAGTGTTTGGTGTTAAATATAATTACAAATGGAATATTTTGTAGGAGTTGAAGTCTTAACACACAACAGATGTCAAATAATGAACAAAATAAAAATTCTAAATGAGAATTTGCATGAATTTGCATAAGATCTAACAATGCCACCAGCACTGCCAGTCTGTTTAAAGCCGTCAATAACAAGGTACATCTTTGGAGGAAATGGATATTTTTGACAGCATTGAGTGACTCCTCAATGGACAAAAGGAGAGATTAAGGTACAGGGAAAAAATGGGAACTGAATGGCATCATTGAGGATTGAAGCTCTATAGGACCAGTTCTGGATGAATATAGTGCTGATTTGAGATTGAACTACATTACATTATGACAAAAAAAAAATACTCAACTTGATCTAATCCAGAAAAAAAAAAGTTTTCTGCCTCATACTTGCATTCCTTGTGAAAGTCAGCATGTATTTTATGTATAGAACCACCTATGATATTAGAACATCACTTTCCTCATGTGGTCAGTGATATTTTGCATTGTATAACATTGATTTTGATTAACAACCAGACCTACACTGTCGCTCCCAACAGCAACAGTATATTCCCGAAAAAAAACCCCAATGCCCTCTGTTGTACAAGTAATGCCCCGATTGAACTTATCAAGTTAAATGTCAGGTCTAAAAAACAAAGTTTTTTGTTGAAAAAAGCTCCCCCTAGTGAGTAAAACATTAGCTTTAAGTGTTCCCCTTGACTCCATTCATTTGCACAAAATTTATGTAGTATCCTAGTAACAATAATTTCTTTCACAAACAAAGTTCCCCCAAATTCATCCAGTTGTTCCTGCACTTAAGTCTATGGGGGTATAAAATTCCATGGAAAACTGAGTTATTGCGTTAACGTGAAGTATCTACTGCGGACACAGTATCCACTTTGGGGGCAATGACAATTCCATAATTTCACCGATTTTTCAGTGTCTAATTAATTATTTCTGCTCCAAGCTAAGTCATAAAAATATGTTTTCATTTGTGTATAGCAAAGAATCTCTTCTTGAGTATCTTTACTGGCATTTTTAAACATCTTCAATAAACCGTACTCAGCTTAGGTACGCATGCGTCCAAGGAAATACAATAAAGGGGGTGGGGAGGGGAACAGGAATTTATAAAGAGATAGATAGAAGAATGGATATCAGATGGGAAAGAATGGAGAGACTCAGGTGGAACCCTTCTTAACAGAAACATCCATGCTAGTAGAGGGAAGCTAAACCGTGTGACCTATTTACATCTGCTATAATTATACACCCAGAGGTAAGATGCCAACAGAGCAGGAGGGAGTTCATACGCATAAAGGATTCAGCAGGTCGGTAATAAAACACACAAATGAACTGCTAAGGACGAATATTAAAAGGGCAAAAATTGTTATGTCTTCTACGAACTAGACGAGCCCATTTCTATTTTATAATAAACCTCCTCATACTCCCCCTTATTAGTCACTATAATGTATTATAGAACTAGAGAACGGATTGAACTTGACTACAGTGGTGTTAGTGGGCTAATGACTCTTTAAAGGGATTCTCTATTCCAGTGGTGGTTAATAGTTATCTCCTGATTCTGCAGTTCCTCTCAGATCATCAACACATGTTCCAGAGTAAAAGGTAGCATTCCCTTTCTTCAAAGCTTGGATAAGGTAAGCCTGCTCTCATTCCCATCCCTAAAAAACTATCGTTTCGGTACTTTTCATCACCTTCCCTGTAAGTAATTGATGACTAGGTGTCCAATACTACCTAATATCTGGTTCTGAATTTGACCAATTTCACCAGCTTTCTTCTAGGATCCTTGACTCAAAATGACCTGAAGCGACAAATGATCTGAAGTACATTGAAGTGTGCTGTTCGTAAATGACACTTCTGACGGAATGTGTATGTATTTCATACATTCCAATGTCCCTACATCTCTTAAAGGAAGATACAAGCGCCTCCTGCCATTTTTTTTCATCTCTTGTATGTCTTGCAGTCTATTAGTTCCAATGATTTTCTCTTGAGTGACACAGAATCAGATTTTGCAGTCGTGCTTTTCATTTTACTAATCCATTATTTATTTTCTACATCCAGAATCTTAGGATGAAGGTGGGTATCTCATGATGTTTGTATGTATGGCTGTTTTACACAGAAGTCTTTTTCTCTCTGCCAAACTACAATACATCCGCACAGATGCAAACACACATCAACTCAAGTATGAGAGGGTTTTCCTGTTACAGGGCTGGATGTAAACCACAGGAACTGTGAAAACAAAATGTGAAAACAAATGTGAAAACAAAATCTGTGAATTTTGTTGCCAACACACTGAATGTGTTTGAGTTCTGTAACCGGTGGGTTTTGAAGTTAAATTGTTGAACTATTTCTCAAGGTTTGGAGTTCATTATTTTTTGGTCTAATTAGATATGGTGAATTATATTGCTGGAAGGAGAATAAGAGTGAACGTATGAGGGAAAGAGTGACTATGATTACAGGGGAGGCCACAGTAATAAGGTGAAAAGAATGATTTAATGGGTTTTTAATCTTTAGTTTCTGTCACAACAGTGATTGAATCTGACATGTTGTGGTTTTAATGGTGAATAATTGTCATGGTAGAAAGAGCAGCATGAATCATCTGTGGGAGCCACGACTCTGACCTCCGCTCTTCACACTGTTGACTCACAGTACAGTCGGCTTTGAATTCAATATCTGACAGGCTCCAGTGGCCTCTTTTAATAACATCCTGCTGTATATTCACGCACAAACACAATTAGGCTTGTTGAATAAGAGCGAATACACAAAGGTAACACAACAAGGCAACACAAAACATTCACAAAGTATCATGGGAAAGTTACTTGGAAACATTAAAAACTACTCGGTACCCAAAGATTTCAAGGAAGTAAACCCTTATAACGTGAGTCTTTGACCAGGAAAACTGGAATTCCGCTGGAATTCGTGTCATTAACAGTGTGATAGTGATCTAAAAACATTATGCTTTGACAATGTCTCAAGTTGTACATCAAATGAAATCACAGCAGTTTTAGCAACAGTTGAAACAGTAAATCTAATATTTATTTCACAAAGTTAAGCGACCATATACTGTATACTGTAGTGTTTCTCTTTTTTTAATTATTTTGTTTTTGTATGTATGAAAGTTTGTTCAGTCCATTTCAAACATCCAAGCTGGAGCAGAGAAATTGGACGTAAAGCATTGAGAGCCAGTTAAAAACAGATATGGAGTCAGTAATGTCGATGAAGCCAAAGGTTGCTCGTTTCTTATTCTTAGAATGTACAGATACTGGAGATAAAGATACGATGTCCGTCGTCCACATGATGAATGACTGCAATCTTCAGCTGAAGCAGAGATCTGAATCACATTTGTGGACTGTGATTTGTTTCTCAGAGAGTCAGTGCATCCCGGAGGAATGGCCCACCACATCTCCTGGTGATGAAACAATGTGTCATCATATTCCCGGCTTCCCATGGGGGCATTTATGTTGAGTGTTCTCCGCTTGAATTATACATTTAGATGTTAAATAAGAGGAAGTGGACCATTTGTTGAACCATTTCATAACACGGTGCGTTCATCGGGTACTTACTGATAAGAGCATCAAGGACACCGCTGAAGCCCTGGTACCGTTTTATCGTTTGTGCTGGGGCATATAATTTCACCTCCTCCCTGTTTTAAAATCAGAAGCAGTTTAAAACTTTATTTTAATATGAAGGAGTTTCTCCTGGGATAGTGCTGCCAGCAGAAATGAAAACTATTCCTGTATGTGCCCTAAAATTCAGGGTTCAGCCAAGGGTTATTATGTCAGCTACAGGGAAGAAGAAAATTGAGCTTTGTACAAGGTCAGCCTAAAATAAAGCTTAGTGACAATGTGTTTATAGGGAGGTTGTTGGGTTCCTCTGATGCTGGTTAAGTAATGACAAAAGTAATGTATTCATGTAATTTGCTCTGATAAAGTGAAGGTTGCTTGATTTTCTAGGAAGATTATCATACAAATAAAAGAAAAGCATTGCTACTGTATGTTTCTTTAAAAAGGAAATAGAGTGAAATATCATATTTGATAAGCTAAAACGTTACTCTGTAGTCTCGGTTTTTATTTTGATGTTATATTCGCTTATTCATTAAATTTTTCTCACATTTGGGAAAAAGATCAGCTTTAACCTTAAAATCTTTCTCCTGATGTGACATTGCTGGGTGGGGTCCGTACTGATAGTGCTAGCCTTCTTGTGTAGACGGCTAGTATATACCGTATCCAGATGTGGGAGCTCTTTCCCCACAATCCTCTGAGCAGATTTTACAATCCACAACAGGTCTTTCCTGTTGACCACAGTAGAGCTGGTGTACCACACTGTGGCGTAGTGGCAGAGGAGGTTCTCTATGGTGTTCCTGTAGAGGTCCACAAGAACTAAGAGGGGAATTGAGCATACTTAGGTTCCCTGATGAGGTAAAGTGTTTGTTGAGCTTTCCTCCCGGTGGTGTTCAGGACTAGGTTATTGTCTGAACACCACTCGACTAGATGCTGTACCTTCCCCTGTAGTGGATCTCCTAGGACAAACACTTATATATGTCCTTCCATCCATCCATTTTCTTTCGGAGGTGGTGGTGGACGACAACATCTGTTCTCAACCACAGAATTCTGAAGGAGAATCTCAGTTCATCAGTGTGCGAGTTGACGCTCAGTTGTAACTGGGTCATGCAGCAAAACAATGTAGAAAGGTCCACCTATGAATGTCTCAAAAGGCATAAAATTAAAGTTTATGTGGAATGGACTGGTCAAAGTCTGGACCCGAACCTCATTAATATGCAGTACCGGGACCTGGAAAGATCAGTTCTTGTTCACAAATCTTCCTATGTGGCTTCACTAAAGCAATTTTGTAAATAGGAACGGGCAAAAATGCCACCATAGGGAAGTCAAAGACGGATCTCTCATTGTCAAATGCATTTTGATGCAGTAGATGCTGCCAATGGTGGCACAACATACAAATAACTTCCATACCTTTACATGTAGGAAAGGTGATTTTTGCCTAATTAAATAGAATTACACTTTCTTCACAAGACTGTATATTCAACTGCAAAAAAATTAAATGTCTATTATTTGCCAAAATTTTATTGAATTAAATTGGTGGATAAGTTTATATACCAGTTGTGGTTATGGTTTTAATAGCGGTGTTAGAGTATCTGTCCCTCTGAAAACCGTATACATGACGGATACCGTGGATAAATGGATGTAGCAAAACAATGAAGAAAATTGGAAAGGATGTGGAATATCCAGCGACTGATTGTCTGAGAGGGCGCCATCAACTTTCTCTACACACACTCAGTCAGTGAGTGGCTGATAGTGGACGACATCCCACTCTTCTTCTCTGTTCTGCACTAATCAGATGGAGATACAGAGAAGGAACACACACTCTCTGCCCCCACCCTGATCTATTCTGAGGAAAGATGGCACACAATTAGATTTTCAGTGCAAGTGTGAGAGTGTGCAAAGGCTAAATGAAGAGAGAGTGTTGAGCAGAAAACTTGAAGGGCAGGCTCTCCCGTCATCCTGATGTGTAATCATGATCATCACCTCACAGACAGACAGAGTGCTCCTCTCTGCTCCTGCATTTTAAACACATTATGGGTCAGACTGAAGACACTGAGAGCCACAAAGGTCAACAGTATCTCTCCCTCTGGGGTCAAACTCACTGAATCTGGACATCATTTTAAATTGAGCAGTCAATGCAGTATGACGCAACTTTTCAAGGGTTCTACCGCCAACAAAACTGATGACATCACTGTGACAACATCATGGTTATTTCTAATGCTGATGGCGCCGACAGAAACAGGGAACCAACAGCTGTTTTACCTTCTTATTAATAATGATGCATGAAAAACTGCTTGATTCTGCAAAGGTGCTTCAATCAATCGGCCGGCCCACTGTACTGTTTGTTTCCTGTTCACCTGCATTCAATTTACAGTACAACTACTGCCCTTTACTTACAAAAAAACATAAAGGATAAAGGATTGCCCTGTGTCCTGTTCCACTGTTATTTTGAGATTTTAAACAAAGAGAAGAAATGGTCAGGGAGAACTGTAGTGTGGTGCATTTAATAGGATTTTGTTGAAATCTCTGTTGCATCACTTCATTTTTGTATTGTATTTGTAGAACACAGCTGTGCAGTCACGTGAAGTAGGCTACTTCATTTTGAGATTCGTATGATTGAGACACGGTACTGACCCTCTAGTGGAGATTAAATGTCAAGAACAAACGTGTGTACAATTTCTATTTTCCATTAATGAAAGTTACAAAAGTATTTGTGTATGCTGTCCATTTTATATATATAAAATATATATATATATATATATATATATATATATATATATGTAGCGTTACTCCTGCTGTAGGAAACAGAGAAGGGTTTCATAACATTTTCTTCTGTATAAAGACTTCTTTTTGTTATGAGATCGGTCTGATTCACAGGAATAAGGAAAATGTTCTGTATTTCTAGGAATGGAGGTTTAGAGTTCCAGTGAAACGTCCCTCCAATTCTCCACGCTTACAAAAATTAATCTATTGATATTTAATCATTTCCAAATAAACGTAGTGTGACTGTGTTCTCTCAGCTTGGACATTGCCACTTGAGCCACTTAAAAATCCAAAGAAGAGAGGATTTTCCACCCTAAATTGCTTCTTTCAGGTTTCATTTCATGGCCTTGCTGACTTTTTTAGGAACACAGGAATAGTTTTTACGTCTTTTGTCCGAGCGCCGACCCTTGCAATCCTGTTACAGTGCTTCTCCTTGGATATAGTGTGTGAAGCAGGAAGTGGGGCTTATTTCAGCTTATACCGCCGCAGCCATTGTGAGTCACTCTGGATAAGTTTGCTAAACGTGTGGACTGTAAAGCGTGACCCGGAAAATACAGTGGGGAATTGGCTGCATGGATTTTTGGAATACGGGAGGACGAATTGAGGGGGTCAAGTAAAAGACTTCAGCTTAAGGAATATAATAAGTGTTTTTTTAAGCCCAAAGTTACATCTTCCAATTACTTTACTTCTCCAACCAAACTTAACAGATTCCTCGTTTACCCTTCATTTGCTGTCACTTAAGAAGAAAGTGTTTGGGCATTTTGACTGAAAAAATACAGGATCTTTATTTATTTTTTTGGAGCACTTAATATATTAAGTCAGCCAATCACTGCAGCTCTAGTTTTTGGTAAAATGCACCACATAGTGGAATGGGAAAACACTGAACCCTAAATTGTTCCCGACATGTGCAGGAAATTGCAAATAATGTGGTTTTCTTTGGAGAAAACCATTATTTATTTCCACATTTCCAAATTGCTTCGATGTAAATATCAATCAAGCCCAGCCCAAACATTCCCTCGACTCTACCTCGGAGAATTCATCTCGTCACTCAGAAAAACACCTGAACCATAGAACCATTGATAAACCCAACAAAAGATCATTATTGGGGCAAAACAAAAACATTTTTCTTCCCATTCATTTCCTCCTCATAGCCGTCCCTCAAACACAACAGCTTTGCCTTCATAAACTAAAGAGCGGAAAAACCATTCTTGTGAAACAATAATCACAATGTTTGTTCTCTTTTATGCACAAATGCACAATGATGCATTTATATGGATGCATCATTGTTAGTATATCAAACAAGAAACTATGATGCCATGTGGACAAAATGAATAAGACACTTGATTTAATTCAAGTCTAATCTTAAATTCCCAAAGACACCAACACTTATTTTTCCCTCTGTTTCAAAACATACATATACTTCTGCCTTTTTCACTAAAATATCAAACTTTAGTTCATTTTATTATTAGCGGGCTTGGGCCCCCCCCCCTAACTTTAATAGCGGATTAAATCCTCAGCTGAATGACATTGGATTATCCATCTTCCTAGTAAAAACTACAACCTTCACTAGGCCTCGTCACATCTTTCACATCTGCCAGCTTGTTTCCTGCCTGTAATGACTCCGCACACATAACCAGACCGCTGCTAGAACTAGCGCTTTAGATAGTCCATTATGGACGACCTACCCGGGTTTCTTGGGGATGCAGTGAGTCCTCTGGAAGAGCTTTGCGATGAATTCGTATTCCAGTCACATCAGTGGCCTCAGGGTTACAACAGGATGACAAGCTAACAAGGACACCCTCCTACCTGCAGAAAAGCCAGGAAGAGGAGGGAGGTGGGGGAAGAAGGAAGGGGTAGAAAGGAGAAAGATATGTCAACATGTTGCAGCATTAATTCATTAGTATTCCTGATGCCTCTTTTCTTTTGTCATCTGTCCCTCCTGTCAGCTCCCTCACCCTCCATTCTGCCTTTTTCCTCATTTCTTAACTTTTTATAGCAGGGCATATGGAGAGTATGAAGGGACAAACACCAGTCTGTGGTAGCTAGCTAATTGTATGCAAAGGAAATAAAAACAATGGGGAATAAACGCTCCAGACAACTTGCCATTATTCGTTATCAGCCATCACTAATACAATGTATTTATTATGTTTTTAAACCTTGCTCTACCTCTATACGTTGTTGTTGTCATTGTTATGGAATTATGATCTAAAAATATATTGCAATATTATAATGACCTTTATATGTTTAACTTTGTCAAATATATTACCTTAATTGTTATTGGTGATGTATGTTAATTTGTTCGAGTCACTGAGTTTGAGTATTTAGGATCTGAAATGATTATGCCACGCATTTAAAAGTCAATCAACAGAGAATGAATTAGCAAACATTTAATATGTCGCCAAACATGACCCCATTCCAGATTGTCTGGCTGATTGAACCGTCCACACCAAGAACAATAACTACACTAGTATGATTACAATGTTATTTATCCTGTGGACATCTGCTGCAAAATCATTTGACATTTAATCTCATTACCATGAAAGTAAGGTTAATTATATTTAGTCCAAAACAACATGCTATTCCAAAGTGGGTTTTGTAATCTGTACTTTCTCTGCCATGAATCCATTTATCATTTTTGACAGATCTTTGTACCTTACTCAAACACACTCTCCTCATTTTGCATCTGGACCACCAGCACCTGGACAATAGGGCCGAGAAACACATCTACCCTCTACACTGACAGACAAATGTATGATTATTTATGTGTTTTAGTGAGAAAAAACAAGTTATGGTGGTTATATAGAGTAAGAAAAATAGAGTAAATAAAAAACACTGAACAGTGTATTTTATGCTGTTTTTCAGCAATAGGAGAGACAGTTGAAGGTGCATGTGGGGGTTGGATGGTGATTGTATAGAATGAAAGAAAATAAGCATCTGACACAGAGTCAACATGGAAAAACGCGCTCCGTTCGGCAACTTTACTCTTCAAAAGCACCCAGTTGAGTTAACATATTGAAGGGATTTACAGGTCGAAGGAGCTGATCTGCTGGGAAAAGATCTGAATGATAGAAGCACAGACACTTCAAGCTGTAACTTGGAACTATGGCGCAGCAGGGCCATGAAAATAATACAAGAAACTGCTTATTTTTGAGAGTTGCTACAAGCTACATAGAGCCTCGGGCGACCATGAACCTGAAAGTGGTTCACTGGTTGTCCTTCCTTGGACCACTTTCAGTGACTTTTAACTACTGCTGAGTAGCAGTAGGACAAGAGTTTTCTGTCCATTACAGTTTGCAAAACAAGGTTCTGCATAATCAGGACCTAGTCCACAGGACAGTTTATACCAAGCGTGTCTCTTGAAGACCACAATACCCCATGTTCCCCAGGAACTATTGCACTAATGTTATTTTTTTCCACCTAATGAGCGCACTAACTAGTGGTGCACATATTGCAGTTATTTTTTGGCCGATTACCAGTTTAATAAAGTCTAACCATCCGAAAACGAAACAAAATGTTTAAAGTTTTTAAACCATTAAGAATAGGTTATTAAAGTGTTGTTATCTTAACGGATTAGAGTGGAAGTAACGTTGGTCGGCATTGTGTATGTGTTCTGACATGTTGAAATGAATGTACCCTCCGTCCTCCTTGTCGTGTGTTTCTTAAATCGATTGTATGACATATCGAAGTGAAAATGAAGCTTACAGTCAATTATGTTCTATGTTGGCTTTGTTCAGGGACTTTAGGACTCGGTGTTGGATATGTACTCTTGCTAGCTTTAGCCACTCTGCCAACGTGAGCTGCTTGAAACTTGGTATGTTCCTCAGGGTGATTAATTTTGAAGTGTCTCGTTAAGTTTATTGTGCTGAACGTTTTAGGGATTGGGTAAATCTACCACTAATATTACATCTAGTTTTATAACTAATCTCACTTTCATTGATGTTGGGAGATATAAGAGCTATGAACAATATGGCAGGTGTAATTTAGAGCATTTATAGCATCGTATTAATCATCAATTATCAGTGGAGTGTCTTTATTTATGTTATTTTATCGGTGTATGCTGTATCATAATGGCTATAAAGAGCTACTTGACTAGATTAACTCAATCATTAAAAAACAAATCCATTAGAGAAAACAAGAAACTCGTTTGAGTGGAAAAGAAACTCTGTCCTCCTACACATTATAACCTGCAGCCCGCTGTTCATGCTTTCTCCTAATGACTCTGGGAAATTCAAGAAACCACTACGTGAAGCTGGTGAGGAAGGTTAAGTGAAAGTGGCTACACCAAAAAATAAATTGGAACGTTCTCTGCCCACAAGTATTCCTGAAACACATGGGACACTACAGACTGATGACATAAGTAGAACATTGTGCCAAGAAGGTGCCTGAAGGTGGAATTTTTCTTTTAAGTTTGATGTCAGAGTGGTGTGGGTGTAGCGTAGGCATGGTTACATCATACATTACATCATCGTTGCACTGGTAAACAATTATTGTTTCTCTCTTATATATGTCTTTACTTAAAAAATGCCAATTTCTAAACGCATTAACTCGCAACCGCGCCAGGCCAGCAGGGATGAACTTCTCTTTACTCTCGTTAATGTATTGTGTCCTACCATAAAATATGCAAATAAGGTAATTAAACAACGGCATAAAATGCTGCCAAAGCAGAAACACACAGAAGAGAAATAATTTGAGTGAAAGAGATAAATTGTGGGCTGTAATGACTGCAGCTTTGGAACAACTGGGAGAATATAAGGAGAGGCTGACTAAAGTAATAGAAACAACTGTAAAACAGGGTATGATGGACAACAGCAGCAGGAAAAACAACAGAATTTATTCAAAACAACCAGAATAGAACATAAATAACGAGTATGTGAAAACGAGTAGGAAGAGGAACAAGAAGAGATAAACTGGGAAGAAACTTCAAGCTGTTTTGTCCAGATACTAGAAAGTAGAGAGTTTTAGGAAAATGTATGTCTACTTTAGTCATCCTTTGAAGAAAGAAACATTTGGGACAAATTTAGCTACAAGTTACGTTGCAGAGGTCATTTAGTGTTGACTGAGTTTCAATACTGAATTCAAAAACTTTGTGTATTGATTAAATTATTTGAGAAAAAATATGGGTACAATTTCTAATGTGCCCATTATATTGAAATATATATATATATATATATATATATATATATATATATATATATGAACCAATTATTATTGTTATTATTATTATTATTATGAATAATACATACATACTATTTTAATAAATCAGTATTTAATTGACTCAGGTCTGTATTAATGAATAAAGAGGTAAATATTTTTGTATTTATTTAAATATATAAACCCAATAATAAAGTAATAACTTCAGAGCATTTGATTAATGCAATATATTATACACATTATGATGCATTAGAATAAAATCATATATCATCACAATACACAAACATTACATGCAGACACGTATATTTTTTTAATCTATCTGATAATCTCCTTATTTTTATTTATTTCACTACGGTATTTTATAAATGTTGCTGTGTACTTGAATATTTAAAATATATTTGTATCGCAGTATTTCACTAATCTCGCATTGCCTTGAAGAAAAATTCCTCAAGGTTTCATAGAATTAAATGAAGACTAGATTCTTGATTATTGGCTAAGGATGAGACAACTGCCTGAACTTGTGCCAACTTCATTCCTTTTAGCTTACTTTCATGACGTCGGACAAAATAAAATAAAAACTGGTAGGATGCTTCTTTATGTTGATATCTGTATTAAATCTATGTTGTCTGATAACATCTGTCCAGTTTCCTGTTCCTTCTTTACCAACTCCTTCACAAATAAGTTTTGTGATCTTCAAATTCGTAATGATTGCAGAAACATCCGATAAAAAAATCATACTTCATTTAATAAAGTTATCACAAATAAAAATGTATATTATGCTCCTGTGCCGCTGAGCTCCATTTATAACATCAATGAGCTGCACTGTTTCACCGGGTGATACCATCCCTCCTAGTTTATTTGGACTCAATCCAACTCACATCATCCTGCTGCAACAAATGTTCAGAGCACAAAATGTACAAAAGCAGAAAAACCTGAAAATGAACAATAAGTGCACTTTTCCTCCTGTTAGAGAAAATTTCATTTAGCAGCTTTTTACCGAACCCGTTTTAAAAATTAAACTATGTGGCTCGGCTGTTTCCTTCAAAACGGATCGATTAATGTACTGGTACATGTATAAACAAGGTATTTACGGGTAACATGCTCAGTTTGTAAGCAATTAGTTCATAAGCAATTAGGAACTAGATTAGAAGGGCTATGGTCGGAGAGAATTAAAGAAATTGAAGTAAGTGAGAAAAAAAAGGCAGAGATGTGAAAGGTAACAGAATAAAAGGTGGGATAGATAAGAGGTTTGATAGGATAGGAGATAAGAGTGAGTGAGCAGAAGACAGGTGTCTCACAGTGACTCCTCTCATCTCCCCGGTGGCCAACACTTCTCTGACTGACAGTGGGATTAGCATTAGCACGGCTACACGACAGCGGATTAGAGTTAGTCTGGCCCGGTGCTACACAAAAAGGGATTAGCCATAGCATGGGTTAATGCTGCAGGCTAAGAGATTAGCAGTAGCTATAGCAAGGCTTGGAGCTACATGAGAAAAGATTAGCTACAGACTGACTTAAAGACGTTTGATGATCGAGGGTTGATGGCCAGCAGCAGGGAGACTTTTTCTAACTACTGTGTTCACTTTAGTTATTGGTTGTTATATATTATTTAGTTTTGGTGAATGCGTTTACTTTCAAGATGCTCTTGAACAGTGGTGACCAATTCTAAATGACAAACCATAGCGACCCGAATCACAATAAACCACATCAAAAATAACAATTTGTTCATAAATTAACATTACTGATCATTTTTACCTCTGTGTGCATCATCTTATTATCTTGAATAGGTAAAGCAGCATTTCAAAACAACAGGCTATCCTTTTAAATAAAAAATGTATTATATGCTTGTTGAAAATATAAACTGTACATATGTTAAATACTTAATAGATACGACCAAATAAGGTATTTAGACGGGTTTTTGTATGTCATTGTTCTTATATCCACTGACAAAATAGTAAACATTTTAAATAGGATTCTTTATAAATGAGAAAATGCATTGAGTCGGTATAAACAGCCACTCCTTGAAAGATCTTCATATTTCAAATGAGAAAATAAGAGCATTTTAACTTTAAGAGATGAGGGAAAATCTTCACATTTCACTAGTTGAAAGCCGGACAAATGAAGTGCATTTATAACAAAGAAAACTCATCAGTAAAACAAAACTAATTTTGGAATAATATATAATATCTACAGTGTCGTCCGTAAAATCGCCCAGCGTAGCAGCGCCTCTGTGTCCTGGCCTTCCCTTTCATTCTCCACAGGGTTTCCTTACGGCGTTATATTTGTGCCAAAGTCCTGATCTCACAGCTGCTCATTTTGAGTACGTAGTTCAATTTCTGCGGGCAACAGTTTACTGCGTGCAGGTGTGTAATACTGCTGCACAAGGCGCTCAAATCAATTCAAGCTGCGCCCGCATATTGGACTCCTGGTCCGTGTGACAAGACGGGTCGGTCCAGTTGCCGACATCGCCAAGGAACCATGACGTGAAACGGTCCATGTCCTTGCGATTCAACCCTGTCAGGGCGCACTGAGGACTTGGGTCTTCCCAAGAAAATGTCCAATATCCCCACAATTTGAAACCATTTTCAGTTTCTTAGCTTTTTCTTTAAGGTAGCTGTTAACGGCTAGGAGCTCCTCTGATTGTTGGGGGCCCACATAATGAGTCATCCAAATGCCCTTTAGTCTCAAACATATAAAATGTCTAATTCTCCTCTGCTACTACCTTTTCTCTACCACCCTAAAACTGGTGGTAACATCTGGTGAAGGATATTTTAATTGCTGAGGGAAAAAAGCTAAAAGCTGTAGTTTTCTGCGATCATCCGTCTTGAAATCACAGCGTACACAGCTGATTTCAATTATCTGAGCCATACAGAGCCGTGAAAAGTGAAAAGTTTCAACTCAAGCTTTTTTATTTTCCCTTTCTGTTGTGTAGTACTGGGAGGGGGTAACTCCTACACGGGTAGGAGGGTCACTCCACAAACTGCTGATGACCCAAAATGCAGAAACAGGTGTTTCAGTCTCTTTATGATCAACAACATGATAATGAAAGTTTTATGAGTGTGGATGAGAGAGATGCTAATGAGACCCATCTATTTCATGTCAGAATCAGGGGTATCTCACTGGGACATAAAGTTCTAAATTAGGTTGATGAAACAAATCTAGATGTTGTTGATTTTCGTTTCGTAAAAGAAACGCATGCTATTACTACTCATTATACTCCATTGGATTCCACAGACGTGAGTTATTGCAGACTTCATGTTGGGTGTGCGTAATGCTATTCCTATCATTTCTATGAAGATGATAGAAATGTGTCCACAGTCATCACTCTGAGGTTGCTCCCCTTTTAATAATGTCAGCTGGTAGAGCAGACCAATGCAACATTCACACTGCAGTTGGAAGTGAGTTTTGCTCCTGGGTCCAGTCCATAGCGTGTGAATTTCCAACAGACCGGCTCTTTCTCTCCAGTGCTTCAGTCAGATGTCTCACACTTGAGAACATTGCCTGTGTGAGCAGAACATACAGTATTTCGGTCCCCACATTAAGAAGTCAGGTGAGCCACACAGCCCATGTGATGTGATTTTATTTGGGTTTGCCAGCAAACTTGGCCCTCAAGCCATTTGCTCATCACAGTGAAAAGCTACTGGCTCCAGCGAACAGCAGTGATGTTGTATGGGGATTGAGATGGTCTTCATATCAAAGCGGTGTCATATGTTTTTCCCTGAGGTCGTCAGCAAATCCTCGGAAGATAATCCAGTGATATTCACATGACACCATACTTTTAACAGCTGCTTTTGCAGAATATGTCACAGAATTCATGTAATTTTCATTCAAGGTAAACTTTGTGTGTAAAGCTGGGCTAGCGGGAGCAGCAGGCAAGCAGTATGGGTATGTGCGAGTTACCATTACAGCAACACTGTCACACACAGGAAGAGGAAGGAAGTGTGTTCCGGATGTTAATGATCTCCTCCGCTTTACTCTTTACTGATTTTTTTTTGTATGCAGCTTAAAAATGGCTGTATTCCAGTGACAAACACATGAGGCACACTAAGAAAAGAAAATAAGCCCACATATAAAGTGACAGCCGTTCTCACTATCAGACAGCAGTTATCCATGTCCATTTCTCTGAAGGATTATTGCAGTGCATTCACTCACACTCTATACAAGGTAGAGATTTAATATGAGACACGCCCCGGGCCACAAATCTCCTAGCATGTATGAACGGAGGTGTGTTATCTGAGCCCTGTAATTCTGTTTCAGCGGTCGTGTAGGTATGCATCAATGTCAGCAACACTAGAATACCATTACAGGCACAGCTGGCTGCTGTATCGGTGGTATCTCTCTTAAAAATCACTTGACATAATCTAATTCTAGCGATGACGCTGGTGTGATCATGCCTGGAACAAGCAGCTAATGTCTATTTCTGGGATGTGATGCAGTTTAAAAATAAAAAAAAAGGCTCTCATAAGCGAGAAAGATGTGGCAGTATGAAAGAAGTTTGCTTATTTCACAGGGAGGCAATTTATAAAATGTATTTTTAACTCCCACAGCTGGAAAATTAGTTGAAATCTTACAAAATAATAAATAAAGGTGAAGTCGAGGAATGTTTCACTGGCAATTAAGTTATGAAAAGTCTATCATACCTTATGCATTCTTGAGAAGGGATCAACTAACAAGGTGTGGGGGAGAATCAATTGGAAAATAAATGACAGTATTTTGTGTGGATTTAGTTAGGTAGTACTATATCTGTACAAATACAAGTATTTGTATTTTATTATATTAATTTAAAATATGAATCAGACGTTTTGGTACTAGAATTCTAATGCTATTAATGCTTTTCCACCACTGGGGGGGGGGCAGCCAATATGACATTAAGTGTGTAGAGGAAGTCGTTTAAACAGATGGAGGCATGAAGTAAATGCTGTCAGCGTTGAAAACAAACATAAGGAACACAGAGAACAGAGAACGTTCGTATGAAATACGCCAACAATATGAACATGAAGGTTCATACGCCACATCCAGAATATAGTGTTAGTCAGGGCCTCTAAGCTATCAGTCAGAAAACACTGGACACACTGAGCTTGCACAACACAACAATATATTAGACAGCCTCATACTGGAAAATATTCCCATAATGCCTTCATTTTAGTGGTGTTGATGGTCTTGAACGCTTTCTAGTTCAGACTATGGATGTCTCTGCATTTGACTCGTCTTGCTATCTCAAAGGACAAATTCACCTCAAAGGATGTGCATCAAGTTCTGATCAACACATTCAGGTTAGACTAATCACAATGGAATAATCAACTCTTGTTTATGAGAGAGACTTATGGGTCACGTGGAGGGGCGGCGAGGCCTTTAAATCCATAGTTGGTTCCTCAGGGATCAGATCATCTTTCCAGGAAGGTTCATTGACTGACTGTCAATAAGCGTATATATTTAGTCAGCAGCTTTAATCACCACAGCATGCTGGGAAACACGAGCAGCTCATGGGGACCTGATGTAGGCAGATCAGTATGACTGCAGTGCACCACATGCACAAACATTACACAGACACAATCTTACAGGTATAAAATCCTGAAATTTATGAAGAAAATGTAAAAAAAGAAAAATACAAGGATATTCAATGAAATCATCCTCAAACACAAACATCCCATCAGCACACAGGGTTTCAAGTTATGTTGCAGACCCATTATTGTTGCTGTCCTCTGAGACATGTTCTACTTACAGTCCTCTATTACAGTGTCACTACTAACAGCTGTGAACAACAACATTTCAACATATTAAACACACATCAAACCACAGAGAAGTGATAATAGCAGTCTCTTAAGCCACCCATTGCCCTGTCACCAGCTGCCCCCATGGCATCCTCCCACTACCATCCAAAAAGTGGAAATAGTATAAGCGTGACATTACTTAAACACAAAAAAAAGGAATATAGGGAAATAAAAGAAATCAGGAAACAACGATTCCTTGTTTATTTGACAAAAATAATGAGCCAAAGACATCAAAAATTCTTCAATGACAGTATTAGTACAAACCACACCTACTGTGAAAGCCGAATATGGAAAGAAAAGACATTTAGTTGGAGATACTGATCCATTGGAGGTGGAGAAATAAGGATGGTCTGTAGACAGGTAGGAAAAGGTATGTGGCCTGAGGTCAGATCACGGTGGACATAGGACAATAATTAGATTGTGATGCCTTTTACGTTCACAAGATACATTTTAATGTGTCTACATTGTCCTACTGTTTATAAGCTGGCAAATCAGCGCATTAACGAGGGGCAGGTCTATCTAGGACCGACACAATTTGATCTTACTGTATTCATATAAAACTGTACTAGAGTTTGAAAACTTTGCTATATACTTCATTCATTTATAAATTAGTCCACTTTTTGTGATGTGTTGAAGTGAAAGTAAAAAATAAACACGTACCTGCTCTGAAATGATCTGATCAAATGTCATAATTTGTAGACGGAAGTCTTTCAAGTTATCTAAACATCAACAATGCACAGAATATGTAATATAAAATATAACAATCTTAGCGGGAACAATATTCGTTGTAATATTTGATTTAAAGTTGCTTGTTTGTGTTGTACGCAATTTTTACATTTTTCTCATTTATTTAGTCACCAAGATGACAGCAGTCACTTGTCGGCTTTTCTGGGAAACACCCTCGCCATCTGCTTAGACGGCGTAGATTTGGTTTTTAAGTTTTTCAATTGAAAACTTTATTTAGCTATAAGAACATTGAGGTCAACATTTTACTATTTACTTTGCTGAACAGCTGAACGTTTATACGTAAAAGTTAGTGAGCAGCAGTTATATTAGAATGGAGGAGACAGGCTTATACCAATCGATCATGGATATTACATGCAGGTCCTCTTGTAAGCTTCATTAATCTGATGAGTGACATGTGAGTGCACATTCGGTGTAGTGCACGCTCAGGGGACATTTTCTGTTCTCCGTGAAATGGTTAACCTGATCTATGAGGGGAAGGATTTGCTAAATCAATCGTACAGATTTTATAATCCCTGGAATAAAGATTGTTAATAATATACACAACTTTCTAATGTCTGAATGAATAAACGGTTAAAGTGATAATAAATCTAATTCCTATGATGTCGATGTGAAAACTAAGATATTGGGATACATCTTAGCTTTTTGTTTGATCAGAAATAGAAAATACATTAGGTGGTGCCAATCTGGAAGTACATCATCACGTTTAAAGCTAAACAACCTGTGTCATAGCCTAATAGCTAACGTTAGCATTAGACAGTAGTGCATTCTTTAGAGAATGCTTATATAAATGGAATTAGCGTAATTAATTCTGAAAGTTTGAAATCGGTAAAGATCTTGGAGACATAAGTTAAGCCTGGAAGTAATTCAAACTAACGTTGCCCAAATGTTCACCATTATTGTTAATATTATTGCCTTCTCAGTTTCTGATTAATCAAGAAATTATCGCGATATGGCGTCACAATTTTTCCCTACATTTGAATAAATAGCAATGTCAAATTCATCCCAGACTTTGAGCTTGAGGTCAAAGGAAATTAGCAACTTTCTAACATGACAGAAATTAAATTTAGTATCAGTTAGAAGTGATAATGTTCCAACAAAAATTGAGATTTTTTAAAAAGGATGTTTGAATCAAAAAATAAGTTATTAATATATCAAAGTTTATAAAAGAGGCAACTTGTGCGAGTAGACCTTAAATAGAGTTAACGTCATCTATTAAGTCTTATCAATTACAGTAAAGGTAAATCCTGCTGGTTTGAACAATATTCCAATTCCACAATATTCCATCTGTGCATATATATATATATATATATATATATATATATATACATACACACACACACAATCATAGATACATCTGTCCATTTCAAGCAGTTATTCTTTAATATTTTCAGTACACTCCCTCGTATCTGTAAATGTGTCATATCTTGCTTGCATTATGGCCACACCGCCAAGTGTGATTTCCCTCGGGTCGGCCCCCCTTCATTCATACCTGTAAGCTCTCTGAACACATGCACAAAAGTGTGCGATATGAAGACACAGTACACACAGCGACCCATTTAAGGCTCACTTGAACAGTTACTAATGGAGCCAAAGCATAGACAGAAAAATAGATATTTTAAGAGCAATTTGGAGAAACCACATCAGATATATTGTATGTTTTTGGACATAACTGGATCACAAGGAGGGAACCCATGCAGACATAAAAACTAACACTAATGACATAAAAAAGAAACTAATAAGTGGGTGGAGATATATTTGACACGCCTAGAAGGGTGTCAAATATATCTAGCTAAAATTAGTGTGCTAGCTAAATTTTTACGACCTGCAGCTCATTATAAATGTATACACCTGAGAAAAGAGGGAGGATGCTCACGTCAAATAGTAAAACGCACAGGGAGGGGCAATAAGAGAGGAATGATGGTTTAAATAATTTGGTTGAGGTAAATGATCACACTTCAAAGGGAAACAAGAATGTTCATGACATGGGGATATCAAATCAGTCCCCACTGGATAATCCACATCTTAAAGCATCCACATTTAAAACCTGCCTCTTTTTCCAAAGAGATATTATGAAAGGGCAGTGTGGCAAATGCTTAGGTAGTGTGTCTTACTGATATAGCGCCACCTACAGTAATTCCTTCATCTTGTTTCCTATCTCCTGTCTTTCTCCTGTGTCCTTGTCTCCTAGCAGTGTGATCTAACCTCCCTTTGTGCGTCTGCAGTCAGCTGTGACTGATGGTGGAGTGTTTGATTCTGTCGTTGTTTCATTGTCGCTTCTTTTTACGTGTCAAGCCAAAGAAGGGAAACTCAATCTCACTTTCAGCCACAAAATGGTTTCCACTGGCAACGCCCCGCACTGTGGAGACAACACGCTGCGTTCTATCCAAATAGCTGCCATCTGTCAGCATCTGTCATTGTCCCTGTGTGTGAACGTGTGTGTGTTCAAGGTGGGACAGGAAAAAATGTGAGTACAAGGAAGTGTGCGTAAAGCAGATAGTGAGTGTGTATTGGCTCATGTCATTTATCTTTGTCAATGTCAACATGTGTTTACGTAGTGTCACAGGGTATGTGTGTGTTTGTCTGTGTCTGTGTGTTTGTGTGTGGAGTCCGTCCGCGCTGATCTAACTACATAATTATATCATGGAAATCAGACCCTAGAGCTGGAGATCGGTAGCCCATGCAAAGCCCTCTGGATGATCAGTTAGGATAAAAATAACCAAACATCATTCTGCTTCATTAAATCATGGTTCTATTTTTGGGATGATAATCATGTGGGTTTTTTTTTTATACTTTAACAATATTTTAAAGTATATATATTTTTTTCTTCACAAAAGAAAATGTTTTAGAAAAGTCTATTTCTGGATTAGTCTGTAACCATTTTTGTGTTTCTGCTGATTTCTGTTTATTTCTGTCATCTGTGTTTCACGTCACTAAAAGTTGCATATTCCTGTCCTGTACCATCTTGTTGGCGTTGTGGATGTGTCTGTTGGCCAACGGACTCACAGGCTGCTGGCCCAAATGAGCCTCCATTCTACTTCCTCCCTGAGAGTGAGAAGGCGGAGGCTGTGTTCCAGTGAGAATGAGGAGACATCTGTCCTCCACTGAATTTCCCTTGTATTCTTCTCCTTTGATCACGATTCACTTCCAACAAACATGTTTCCTCCTTTCAGCCTCGGAATTGTTGTATTTCCCCTTATCTCCTGTCTCAGCTGCTTCAAACCTCCTCTTCCTCCTCCTCTTCTTTATTCTTTCTCTATCTTCTCTCCTATTCCCCTTCCCTCCTTTTGTCTCCTTGCCTGTTCTCTCACCCATTACCTTACCTCTTGCTCACTCTCTTCCTTCCCATTTACTCCCTCAACTCTTGGTCTCTCACCCATTCTGCTGCAGATCAACTTGTGTCCTCACACCGACCACCGTTCCCCCCTCCCCCCTGTGAGTTAGTAGAGATAAGAATGGAGCCATCTTAAGCTCCGCTCTACATCCTAGAAGTAATTTGGTGGCAGGTTGCACGTCGCCCCCCACTGTCAGGCAGCAAAGGCCTCTATCACTGGGCGGCCATCGATTCCCACCCCACTGGTTAAATCCCTGTACACACACACAAAGGATAGAAAACACGTATCATAAAGAGACTTCCATGGTCTTAAATCTGCATACTTGCAAAAAATTAGAGAGTGTGTAGAGTCTAACATAAGTTGTTTCATCAAAGCGCACACACACAAACATATATAAATATACATAAACGCACAATGATTTCTTCTGTGTGTTCTCTTATCAGTCCAGACGGAAAGAGACACCCAGCTACTAAATTATCACTTTGGTATTAATGAAATGTGTGTGTGGTTTCCAGCTGTAGCACAAAAAATGTTAGCACAACTAGCATGGGGCCCAGGCTGACAGAACACAGCTGGAGGAGAAGAAAAGATAGAGAGAGGGAGAACACACACGCACACACATCAGAGGAAGAGAGGGAAGCAAAGAAAAAGATGAGAGAGAAAGAAATGGACGAAGCAGTGAAAGGCAGATGGTTGGTGAAGCGGTAAAAAGCCAGGGTGGTCCACATTATCAGATTACTCTGCATTCAGGTTGTTGCTGTAGGCTTTTGGGAACTCCTTTACACTGTTTCATATAGTCTAGTGAAAGGGCAAATACAACTGTAGCTACAATGAGTCACCACCAACTACACATCTCATTACTTCAACAGTTTTCAGGACGATTCATGCCTTCCTGAAGCTTTCCACCATGCTGTTACACCACAGGTAAACTCTGAAAAGCAACCCGACAGAAGTCTGTTAACAGTGGACCACCTGATGCAGACAGGACCCAACTGAGAGCAACCTGTTTTTATCCCACAGGCTGAACTTTAACACAGTAGTGCTATTTTTCTGCAGTCACTCACTTGTCAAAAAAAAACAAGCAAAATGATAACATGGGATATAACCGCATTCCGCTCCACACAACAATGTCACGATATCAGTTACTACATAAGGCAGTTTTACTGAAACAATGTTTATTTGGATCTCTATTTCTCAAAGAAATTCCCAGATTGTGGTACTGAAGGAACTAATAGAATGGTGGTTTGTGAAAGGTGAAGGTGATCAGTTAAAAGCTTAGATTTTAGACTATTGTTTCTCAAACAGGACCAGTGATACCCGTTGGAATGCTTTGGGGTTCTGTATGTGAGATTTGTTTAAAAGATCCAGTGTGTAGGATTTAGCTGCATCTAGAGGTTCCGGATTGTTCCTAATCCAACATATATTAGACCTCAGCTCAACCTTTCCCATTCCAATATGTGGCAGAATCTACAGTGGAGCTCAAGCGTCAAATTGGTGTCACCGTCTAGGACTGCATTGAGGAGCCTGTTTATTGATGGTGTTCTTTTAGACTGACATATTTAGAAATTGTATTATTTATTGTGATAACCTATAGGTCACAACTTACATGCCAGATAATGAATATTTGTCCCTCACTGTGGTAACGTTGTGTTGCAGCTAGTAATTATGTTTTGTATGTAATACATGGTTCAAGGCTACTGTATAAACATGGCCGGCAACATGAAGGACTCAGCTTTATCTCCAAAATTGTAAGGCCATAATTTCTCAACCGTTGGTCCAAAGTCATATGCATCAAGTTCAAACTTGAAGCATATGTGTCGACTTGAGGAGAACTTTCTCTTGTATGTCTTTTACTTTGATAGTTCATATGTTTCTCACTAGGGGGAGCATTTTACTAAATTGTATTTTCCAGACATAATTCAAAATCTTTGTCATGAACCATTTTCAAATTTTATTCCAATATAAGTGTGAGGAAAATCTGGAGAGATTCTGGGAAAGACACTAGGGAGAGCTTCATCTTCAAAAGTTTCTTGTCCGTCATTTCTCAACCGTTGGACTGATCTATTCAAAATTTGGTGCAAATGAAGGGACTCACGGAGTTTTTCCTTTAATATGTATTATATTTTACTCATTTGGCCCGATTTAGTCCAACTTTGGTAAATAAAATGAATGGACTCAGGGGATCTATCATATTTTACCCAAAAAGTTCATTATATTGTTTTTCAAACATAACTTCATATTTAATTTGAGGAGTTCTAATCAGGGGTATTTCTTGATAAACAGGGGATTTGCGACTTTTCAGGGATATACCCTTACTGTCACGGATGATTGCATAGGTCTAGTTTTTACTAAATGTTTGTCTCTTCGTCTCCTCCCAGTGAGAATGTCAGCTCATGTACACTCAATCCGAAACATATTGTAGAAATGCCCTAACCCTGACTCACAAAAATATATAACGTCAAAGATCAAACAGGGTAAGTATTGGCCGTCAACTGGTTAGTTTGTTAAAAAAAAAAGAAAAGATTGCAACATCTTTTATTAATTTAGTCTCTGTAGAGCGCAAAGTGCTGCCAGCTGCAGCTGCTGTCAACAGAAAGACCACAATTAAGATGAAGATTGAGACGGACTACACACGGCCTAGATTCATCAGGAAAAAGCACCTGTTTGCCTCTCTGTGCTGAGTTCCCTCAGCACCAGCAGCAGATGGGGAGAAACCACCTCCTCGCTCCTACATATCTGCTGCTCATTTTTTCCTAATCCACACGGTCCAAACCAGTTTGCTCTTATTAGTGCTGTTTACGAGCATGCAGGTGTGTAGGTGGGCCTCAATAAAGAGGATCAAATGTGACAGTGTCTCTCTGCTGCTGTCGTGGGATGGCGAGACTGTAAAGTGGAAGATGGAGTGAGCTGGTATCTTTACTTCTGTCTCTCACATAAACAAAAGTAGGAGTTGGAGAACAAAAATCTGCTGTTCATCAGTTTCTCTAACCTCCTGTATCTTTCTTAGACAGCATGGAACTTCTCTTTCTCCATCAGTGAGGTGGGTTCATGTCCAAAAGTGCTGCATGAAAAAGAAAAGTGACTGGTTGTCCTCATTATTTTTCCAATAAATATAACTGTTGCTAAGTAAACAAGATGAAGTTGTTATTGACAGAGAGCTGTTTATGCTGCATTGGCATTGCTCTGACAACAAAAATTACTAAATTTTCTTAATAATTTGCTTTGACAGCATTCAATCATATTTTTTTTTCATTTTTAACTGCATTCAGCAAATACTGGACATAATTGCATATTTAATTTAAGACCTGAATTTAAGACCAATTATACCTGAATCAAAATTATCTACTTAAACTCACGATTTCGAAGAAAATCAATCAAGTTGCATGCATATAGCGAATTATGTATAAAACTTACTAAAACTAATATTGGGATTAATAGTTATAAAATAAATTTTGTATCTACTCTTGTATCTAGATCCATAATGAAGGTGAGACATCTGTTGAAAGTGTGTGTGTGCGTGGGTGTGTGCTAATATACTGGACTACCTCACCAAGCGTCCACGGCATATGAGGTCACGGGACAACTCGCCCATCTTTTACTTGCAGAAGTTGTCTGTTGACTCTATCGTCTGTCTCTTCAAAGATGGAGAGGACGGAGAACAGAAAACTGATCCAAGACTTTGTGGAGCTGCCAATTGAACCACCTCCAGATCAACACAGGGAAAACTAAAGTACTGAACATCCAGGTAATGGGCATTGAGATGGTGACATCTTACAAGTACCTGGATGTCCACCTGCACAATAAACTGGACTGGACTAAACACACAGCTGCACTTTATAAGAGCATCCAGACTAGGTCTATCTGTTCAAGAGAATGAGAACCTTTGGATTGCAGTGAATGAAAAAGAATGCTGTACAAATAGTCTATCATTTAATCCATTGTAGATGATGGCGATGGTAGACACTGAGAGTACTACTGGCAATGTTAGCGCCCAAGCAAACATCACTCGCCCAGTTCCATGTCCCAATCCCACTCACCCTAGGGATAGCCAGTGCATATTCTCTGCTTATATAATAAGCCCTGAAAGATCCAGGATTCTCCCAGAAAAAGCAGACATTCTTATCTTTCTGCACAAGAATTGCCGATTCTTTACATGAGCCATTTATCTTGTGTGCAGAGTCTCAATAATATTTGTGTGGTTGACACGGGACAACTGTATAGGCCTACTTTCTTACATGTAAAAAAATACACAGAAGTCGAAAAAAGAATTGGATGGATAAGCAGAATCGGTAAAGGCATGGGTATAAATAAAATCTTATCAATTCCCATCCCAAGTCCTGAGGTGCCCACCAGACCCGGTGAAGGTGTTGGGAGGAAGTAGGAGGATGCAAAAACTGGCATCCATGAGGGACAATGAATCACAGCTCACGTAGGAACATTTAACAGCACTGAGAGCTCCTTCAGAGACAGGCTGTCGCAGGTCCTTCCTTCCTGCAGCTGTTACACTGTACGACCAGCACTGCTCCCAGTGGACCACACCCACCAATATCCTGAACTGTGCAATATAAACATTCTATGCATCTGTGCAATTTATGTTTGTGTTTAATAGAAACAAACATCTTATATATCTATGCAATATGGACAGTTTTCATAGTTTTATATATTTGTATTATAGCTTCTTATATTGTTCCTTTTCTTATTCCTTCTCCTATTTATATTCCTTTCACGCTTACTCTATGTTTCTCTCCACTGTGCTACTGAAATGCAAGAAATGTCCCTGTTATCTTATAATGGCGTGCTGAGTGCAGTGTGCTGCAGTCTTGGTTGTTTGGAGCAGAGAAATGATGAGGTTCTGTTTTCATACAGCAGCAGCCTGAAGACCACTGACAGCGCAATGGAAAATTAAAACATCCCAACTTTTTTTCTTTAAAACATTTTAATCGTGAGATGCTATCAAATGAATTAAAGGTAATTATTTATCAAAGCAAATTACATGTATAAGGTTTTTGATGGACAAATTAACATCGATTTAGATTTGTGATTAACTTTTCTTATACAGCGGTGATTGGGACAATGATGTATTGGAGATGATATGGATACAGTGACATGATGAAGAGCGAGAAATTTGCTTAAGCATGCTTATGTGTAAACTTAAGCATGCTTATGTGTAAACATAAGCATTCCTGGTGATAGTATATTTCCTCCTTTGTGTATGGAGCATCACATAACACATACCAGTGCATACTGATTATGACTGAGTATGATGAGTATGTAGTAGTAGTAACTGAAGAACCTCAGGTTTTTAAGATAAAAAGAAGCAGCACTTGTGGATTTATGTAGAAAGATGTGACTAATTCCTCGAGTTTTGGTTTTTCTTTACTTTGTTTTTTTCTGTAGAGTGGTCATGATACTGAATTTCCTCAAGGGGGTGAATAAAATATTTAGGTATATATTTGATTTTTTTTGTCTCAGAGTTGCTGCAGCTAGAGGGAGAATGGACTTACAAACATTGTCTGAGTCGTGTGCGCCATCCTGCTCTCTTTCATTAATGATTCACTCGTGGGGAAGAGTTTGGGTCTGAGTAAATGGACCAGAACAACAACTGAATCCCATGTTTAAATAAATAAACAAAACTTTATTCACACTCTTGCTCTATTCTGTCTTATTATCTCTCATCTATTATTACAGTCTAATGGTCACTAATACCCTGAAATCTCTCATAAAAATGTCTAAAAGCACAAAATGTTCTGAGGTTTGAAACTCCATAACAATGAAGCCTCCAGCCCACAGACAGATTAATTGCACTGCAGTGATCTATAACTTGACTTGAGGTGTCACTGTCCATTAAAAGTCAAAGTCAGATACCGCCTTAGGTGTCCAAGTTTGAGTTGTGCTGGAAAGCCGTGTCACATCTGGTCAATCATTCCCACTGCCATCTTTGCAGTCCCAATTCACCAAGAATGAAATCCTGAAAATCAGTTATTATTTAGCAGTCAAATGGAATTATAACCATTTATTGGAGCAGAAAACTTGACGTTGAATTTAAAAGCACAGCATTCTTAGGCAAATGAACTGCTTTGGGGTTTTTTTCTACTTTTAGAGGAACACTACATTATTTTGAACCTATGTTCCACAAAGGTCTAGAGACAAGAGGAAATGTCTGCACTTTCATGTGTTTTTTTTTTTTTTTTTACTATATTTCTTTCTCTTAGGTAAGGGCTTTGAGATTCACTGAAACACTGCCATTACCTGACACCTACCATTGTTCCCAGCTCATTGCCGTGATAACTGCATTTTTAAGATTACGTTCATTTCTTTGCATTTGGAAGCTGCAGGCGTGTCGGTGTTTACGCGTAGCAGGGTCTAATTCTTTTAACAGGAAAGTCGGCTCGCATTCGTCTGACTTGAGCTACAATATCACTTTATAGTATATCACAATATATATTACGTGTTGATCCTACAGCATTTAAGTTAAATGCAAGGCAACATCCTCACAACTGCCTTGACCACCATACCTGCGAGGTGAAATGTTTAAGTCTAGCTGATCTTAATAGTATTGCCAATTTGAATCAGGTAACTATTGGTTATTGCTATCGATTGTGAGCAAAGACAGGTGATACTGATCCACCCCCAAATCAACCAGTGCCTGAGTCTTAAATGTGCAAGTATTTCTGCACAGTAAATGCTATTGAATTTGATTTCACAAATTATTAAAGTATAATTCATTCTAATAATTATTGTATTCACATCATTCCCTAAAATGATGCATGTACCGGTCTATAGGTCCACCTTACAATGGCCGGCAGCATTCATGAGATAAAGTAAAAAACAAAGCAAAAACACTCAGATTCTCAATGGATTCTACAGATTTCTTCAACGGGAAAACATAAAGAATATAATAATAGCCATTATTCCATATGTGGAATAACCACTATCTTTATACAGTATTATTTGGAAACAGCCACAGAGTTTTCACAGCAAAGCACAGAAACTCAAACAAAATGATTGATGTTAATTAGGGAGGTCATTATTTCCAAATGCGAGCAGCTGTGTGAGCCGTAGCAGCACACAGGATGCCAGCTTTTGTTGACAAAGTAAACTAAATTTAAAAACCAGTGGGACTGTGGCATCATTGACAAGCGGAGGTTGGTACTCAAATTGAGCTCCACCTTCACAAAATATACCTTCTGACACATCTTTAATCTCCGCAAGATCAGAAAATAATCTGTTGCTTACTGTTAGAATATCACAACACACATCGACAAAAATAATTTGTCTCCTCCAGTCGCCTATATTTTACCAGCAGAGGCACTGAGCTAATAACACAAGTAACTTAGAGCACGGTTCATTCGTTAACAAATACAATCCTCTGCCGCCACTCTTGTGCTTTACAAACAACCTGCTGATAAACAGCCTTAATAAGATCAAACGTGTCACTTCATATTTCTATTAATGTACGGTGTGCAGTTTAAATCACTCTGTGGATGTTTAGCTGCAGGGTCACCAGGTAAAAATGTTCCCTGATGTCAAACTAATTCATTTAATGCATCAACAACAGCAAACGGTGAATGTAGTCGAGTATTCTGTTGACTGCTGGGCTAATTCCCTCGCTTATTAAATAATGTGCACATTAGCGGGAGGATGGCAACTATGGTTCCCTTTATTGTTGTTAACTGCACACAGTAACACTCAAATGGTCCTTATTTAATCCAAACAAATCTGACTTTAAGTGTTAGGTAAGTGTTTCTGCTCTCAAAAAAACGAAAAACCTTTCATTTGAGGCTGCAACACATATTGAATACGCTGAAAAACATGAGCCGCATGACTAGTTTCTCCAGACTCACTGCAGGAAAACTGATTCATTAATGTTGGTAAGGGGAAATATTTTTACTGTATGAAGGCACCAATTCAGGTCACACTCAGAATGAAAGCTATTCCTCTCAAATGAGGATTGTACCCTATTAAAGAAAAATGTGGATTAGATTAGATTCGATAGATTAGATAGATAGATATAAATAGATATACATAGATTGCTACTTTATAAATGCCCACAGGATAAATTCAGTTTATGGTGCTGCATGAAACCAATCTCAATACTAAATCAGTTTGCTGTGCATTAAAGGTTGGAGAACCCTGGTTTATTATATGAAAGCTGAAACAACCAGAAATTCCTTGCCACAATGTTTTTGTTCAGGTGTAACAGAATCATGAAACATTTAATCACATGACCTGTTGGATGCAGCCTCTGTTGAAACTAATCACTGCAGCCTCATTTAAAATCCATGGGTGCGAAGGGTACGTTTGTTATACAGTTTGCTACGAGAGTTCTATTATTCATTGTTGACTGACCCAGTAATTACTCCTTGAATATCCCATAGTGTAACACAGTGACTGTGTTTCAATTATCTGTGCAACAAAACCTTCTCACAGAGCACATCATGCTGTATAATTATGTGAATATGCCATATATCATTAGACTGCAGCAGTGTTTATTATGGCAGCAGCCTCTTATCAGGTTCACTGGCAAACTGTGTGTGTGAGCTGAATCAAACAACAGTTAAATATAATATATTTCTACCTTTCCTGTAATTTCACTGCTGGAAAATACAAATTGTCAAAACAAAAAAAATACACAGGCATACACAAAAGATACATCTAGGTCAGATATTAAACACTGACTACCCTCAACTGGAGTTCTGTTTTGACATTTCACCACTCATCAAAGAGGCTTCTTCAGAACACGTAGCCAATGAGAGGTGAAATCCAAAACCCAAGGTCAGTTGCTTTGGATTCAACCCACATGGATGTTGTCAGTGTTATTTACCATATGTATCATAATCATTATAACTTCTCTATTTTTGCATTACTTTTGAATAATTCTGATGTTCCATGATCAATACAGTAGGAAGACCTCAGCCTCACACCGTGTTCTATGTCGGATGATGAGAGAACTCTGACGTCACAGAATATCTCAGGAGCAGACAGTAAACTAGATCAAGAAAGAAGAGCAGGTATAGAATGTTGTATAATTCAATTCATATTAATTTCATTATTTTTAGACACTTTCTGAGCAGTGAAGAAAAGAAGACAGGATTGCATATCATGAGTGGTCTGCAAACAATGTTGTGGTTGTGTAAGGAGTTTGGAGAGAGTTTTACAGTATTATATTCACAGCGGAAAGAACAGTAATGATAATGGTACCAGCCACAGCTCTACTCTACACAATGGACTGGACTGACATTACACTCTAATGGAAGTGTTTTGTATTTCAGTATTAAATGTTCAGTGTTTATCTAGAATTCATAATAAGTTTGTTTTATTTCAACACAATAAACATTTAAACCGACCACCTGCAATCTTTCAATTGGGGGGCGGTTGAAGCTCAACTGAGCTTCAACCGCCCCCCAAATTTAATTTATTAGCAATGAAAGGTAATATATTTAACTTAAAATAAGTATTTTAGTCCATTGATTGACATGAGCTGGCTTTAAAAATCTATACCTTCATCCAAGATTAATAATTAGAAGACGAAAGCTCATTATAAAAAAAAAGAAGCGTGCACATTTATGGGCATACACACCAGTTTCAAGCCAGGCTAAATTAGCTGCAGAACATTCTTTTCATGTACTCTATGTTCTCGTATATTATTATTTTGGTTTTTGAAGCTGCCTTACACCACCTTGTTGATAAGTTACAAAGCCTTAATGGCTATGTAACCTTTGAAGCATCCTTTTTTTTCTCAAATGAAAAGGTTCCGGTTTGCTGTTGAGCATGTGAGGAGGATTTGGTGAAGGATGAGAGAAAAAGGCAGAGCGGTGACCGGCGTCATGTTGGGCAGAGAGAACGAGAGAAGAAGATTGTGAGAGAGGCAGGAATAGGTTGGTAACAGCACTGCAGCTTTCTCTTACAGTATTGTAGGAGACATGCTCTAACATTTTGAAGACTTGAACACTTTGGAACAGACAAAAATAATTGGAAACAAACATACATTTACTTCATATCGTACAACCCAAGTCCCCAGAATCCCAATAACTCAATCAAAAAGTTAACACATCTTTGCACCCCCAGAGGACATCAGTGAACACCGAATACACATCAGACATTTCAATATATTCTCTCTCTCTCTGCCGCTCTCCCTCCCTCTCGCTCCCTTCCTCTCTATACGCTACTCAAACAAATGAAGGGAACATTTAATCATTGCAGTATGAGACCAAACCAGTTTAAGTTCAGGGATAACAATTTGTCCATTGAGGAAGCACAATTGATTGTGAATCAGTTTCACCTTTTTTGGTGCAAATGAAAGTGACGACATGTGAAATGGAGGAACAGGAGGAGCACTGCCAGATCCCTACAAAATGACCTCCATTGGGTTCCTGGTGTGATTTTTCTAACTAAACTGTCAGCAACAGACTGCATGAGGGTGGCGTGGGGGCCCGACGTCTCCTAATGGGACATGGGACAGCCCAGTATTGTGGAGCTCAATTGGAGTTCGTCAGAAAAACAGCAAAATTGGCAGGTTCTCTGTTGGTGGCCCGTTCTCTTCACAGATAAGAGCAGGTTCAGACTGAGGTCATGTGGCAGGCGTGACAGAGTGTGGAGACGCTGGGGAGAACGTGATGCAGCTGCATCATCATCCAGCAGGACAGTTTTGGTGTTGCGCTCACTAGCAGTTTGTTTATGAGAGGGAGATTGTACGTGTGTACAACAGGGATGGGGGGCTGATTGACTCGGGGTTTGAAAATATGTTTTGTTCAGTTTGAGACTGTGGGAGAACTAATGAAACTGCTGCTGGCCTCCACGGTAAAATTAATTAGTGGGAAATCTGGACTTTTAGGGGGATGGTCGAAAATCCACACTAGTTTATAGATTTCATTTCAGTCTAAGGGAATGTTCATCACACATTCACTATTACATGTGTTGTGTTCTTCAGTCTGTCATACTCAGATGAGGTTCATGTAGCTAAGCTCTGCTTCCGCTGTGCGGTGCAGTGTTCCTTCAGTGAGTCTAGACTTGAATGTCAATGTGGGTAGCTCATTGACAACTGACTCTCCTCTTGGCCATTAGCGGCTTTCTGAACTTTCTACTCTGCTGTTTTTTTAAGACTGTGCTTCAAATGTCCTTCTATTCCACTGCATTTATGCTGAAGCAGCAAAAAAAATACTGAGCGTTACAAAGAGCATCTGCTCCAATGCTTGACTCCTTATACTGTGAACGTCAAAGAGGAATCTTTAGATACCTCAGATGACTTTTTGTTGTGCTTTAAAAAAATGTCTGTCCATCACACCAGGGTATGTTTCTTAATCCGTATTTTAATATCTGTATTTATTTGACTTTATACCTGTTTTTCTTCCAGGAGTTCGGAGTCTTTTGTCAGAATTCATACCTTATTTTCCTCAGTTTAACGTATGTCTATTTAAGTGTGTTTACAAATAGACAGGTTTACGTCTTCTTCTTTCTTTTAATTGTCACTGTACAATGTTGGAGCTGCTGGAATGTCCAAATTTCAATTTGGCGATTAATAAAGTTTTATCTTTCTATTCTATCTAATACGTTCCTTTGGGATCCTTAAAGGGATTTTAGAACAAAATTGAGTCCAAACTTGGTAATTTTATGACTTTACTTTGAAGAAAAATCCCACATTAAGATTTACAGATTAGTTGCAGGTGATATCCGTTACGTTTGGAAGCTGGATCCTCTCGTGTGCACACTTCATTATGAAAACATTAACTTCCTGTTTTTTTTCAGCCAGAAAATTCTGGCAGATTTCTTTCCCCTTTTTAAAAGGGGTATGAGGTCGTTCGGTTATCAGATAGGAATGGATCAGAGAACAGGACTGTACAGCCTGAGGGATAAAGAGATAAATTCAGGCTGAGCTCCACTGATGAATAGGTGTCATATCTCGGGGGTGTGCAGGTATACCGAAGCTGCTTAAAGCCACAAAAACAAGTGATAAGTACACGGCCTACACGTCACTTCAGCTCAGGCTTAATTCAGAAATGTACCTCTTATGGCAGCAATAACCTGGAGAGAAGATGAGTGAGCCTGTGAGATGTTTTAATCCTCAACCAGGTGGATTAGGTGGATCAGAAGTCTGTTGCCCTCCTAAAAGGAAGTATAAAACTCTTTCATATTATGAACATGAGCCTTCGATCCTCATTTCACAACAAAAATGAGTGAGAAAATGCTGAATTCTATAGTTACTCTGCAGAAAACAATCTCTTAATATTGTTTGCTAAACTGCAGATTCATAATTCTGATATTTTTTGTTTTTTTTAAAGAAGCTCCTGATATTCAGTTAGATGGAAGTCTTTATAATGTAAGTAGAGAATACAAGACATCTTGTCTTGTAAAACCTGAACTGAAAATACTTTCAATGTTTTGTCAAATCTGTCAGAAAAAATAAATATAGAAATGTTCGATTAAACCTAATCAGGCTTACTGTCCGACCAAACACAAGTCAGACAATGGCAGACTCTACTCGGGAGAAACTGTTGACGCAAACAGATGGATCCACAGGCTTGCTCCATTTGTGACCTTTGACAAGTGTACTAACTTGCATGTCTAACCTCTCAGTAACAACGCCCTGTTCTCCAAAATGCGCCTCAACAACACCACTCGGCGAAAACTCACCGTCATGCATCTGTTATTGTATCTGTGGGGTTTTAATTAACATGATGGTAGATGATTCTCAAAGTATCAAACATATAATGTTCTGCTCACTAGGTGGCGCTATGAACAGAGCTGATTTTTTTCATTCAGACATCTTAAGTACGGGACCTTTATCCACCATTTGAAGGTTGGGGCGGATAGATAGGACCAAACACAGTGTTTTTTTGGGTTCCCACACTGAAAAAATACATTGACAAATAATCCATCCTTTTTAATTCCTTCGATAAAGTCATTCCCCTGTGTACTGAGTTTTGTATCATTAAGATCTAAACCGGATCTATATTTCACAAGATATCAGTGTGAAAAAGATTTTCTGTGTTTCTTTTGGATAAACCACGGTTATCGATTTGATAATAAAATACGCAAGGAAAGAGGAAGTATTTTTACAGTGAAATAAAGTTATTTTCTCTAAGACTTATTTGAAAAAGGCACCATGTTGGTGTGGGAATGAGTTCAAAATTACTTTTACATGATATAGACTCACCCACAGCCTATCACACACAAGAAAACATGACAGCCTCACAGACAGTGTAAATGTGAAGAGGACAGCATGAGATCTCTCTGCGTCTCCTCTCTGATTCACTGAGGGTGGGGCTGAGGTTCTCCCATTGATGGGGAGCAGCATGACTTCACAGCACATCAGAGATAATGAAGCCGACTACTGTATGAAAGTGCAGTACTTTAAAAATGTACCTAGTGCTCTCTGTCATCCATGTGGGGTCAGTCAATACTCAATAATAAACTCACAGTTGAAAAAGAACTTCATGAATAATACTAGTTTGAGACTCAATACAACAGTTGACCAACTATGAAAAACCCCTAATGAAGACTGATATGTCTAGTAGACATGAGATCTTAGGAATGTTAAACATTTTCACTGTTTATTTAACTCTCTGGGCTCATTAGTCATTGTGGATCCCACACCCTGGAAAACCTAACCTTTAAATATATTTTATACATATATATATATACATTTATACATATAACTACTCTCTTTATATGCATGTCTGACTCAGTATTTGAGTGGTTTTGTTTAGATCTGTGGATATGGGCGTTCATGTTACAGCTGGTGTTAAGGTTGGCTCTAATGATTTCTGCTCAAGGACGAGGACTGAACCCACAGATTTATGGTTGTGTTCACAGCCCTCCCTTATGACTAAAATCCCCACCAGAAGTACAACCAAGTGAATAAAAAAAAGTCACTTAGTATTAATATATTACCATTTAAATGTTTGTTTTATAAAGATCTACAAATGGTTAACATGATGTTATTCAAAATATTTCAGATTCTTCAGGTGTTAGTAAGAACGTTGATGGCGGAGATTTGCCCTCTGAGGGTGCTGTGTGGTATCTCAGTGTATACCGACCGCTACTGCATACATGCATTTAACCAAAACTATCCTCACAATATGTAAAGGCATCCCTAAATATCATGTTTTGACCCCTGATGGAGACCTGAGCTCCTGCAGGCAACCACAGTGTGAAGAACTGCAGGTCTGATTTTCTTTGACACCTCAGACAACCACCTCGCCTCCGTCTAGTTTCAAATCCCCCTGCGTATTGTGTGCAGCTCCTCTCCCCTCTCTGCTCTCCAACGTTTTCCATCTCACCATAATGACAACACCAACACAGCAGAGAACGACACGAAGAAGGAAGCCCTTCCGAGCCATTTAGAGATACAGAGAATGGAGTGTTTACAGTGAGCTGGCCTCTCTCTATTCTCCGGCGCCTCTATTTCATTTGCTGTCTTTCCCCCCCCCATTCCCTCGTTCTGACTAACACTTATATTTTTCTCTCACCCTGTTGTCTGTTTCCATCTCCGTTCCTCCATCATTTACCTCACTCCCTGTTAATGCCGGTCTGCTCCTTCATTGGTAACATCCCTCTTCTCTTTTACCCCATCCTTTCCATGACATGCTCTTAAGTTTATCTACCAGTCTTCAGTCCACGTCATCCCACCGTGTCCATTTCAGGAAAAGCACATTTATGCAGGATGCAAATCTACTCATGGCATTACAACCGTACGCTGCTTAGAATTTATTACATATATTATCTTGGGACTTGTTCTCATCCCACGACCACATCTTTCTTGGTTCACGTTTTAGATAGTAGATTTTAAAGGTATATATGATTTAAGGATTTAAACCTTTGGATCCTAAGGTCACACAGGCGTGATCCTTAACCTTACATGTTTTCTGGGCTTAGTATACAAATACAGTTGCTTAAAGCGAAGAAAATGAAATGTGCTATAAAAGAAACCCATACCAATCATGGGCATATTGATATTTCCTCAGTGTTTTGGACTTTCAGGACCTTTTGACTAAAGGTGAAATTCTTCAGAGGCGAGACATAACACTGCATACCATATGTTAACTAGTGCAGCTTATAATGCTATAAATCCAGATTTGTTATTACAACAGATATGTTTACCTAATGATTTCCTAGTAAATTGACAAATTCCCTTTACATAAAAGATATAAACACAGTTGCACAAATGTGACACTACTAACCGTTTTTCTTGGCTCCCACAGATGAGAATAATGTAGCTTAAAGTTCATGATGGTTCCGATGGAAAGGGACCAAACATTATTCAACAGGTGGTTATAATGTTTTGGTTGATTGGTGTAAATATTGCAAAAATACATATAATGTGTCCATTGATCGCTAATGGTTAATTTACTTTTCGTGCTGAGGATGTAACAGTCTGTGATTGAGCTTTGTGGGAGCTCAACAAACCACATTTCATGTTTGGAATGTACTTTTTCAAGGCGCTCATGTATCTGAATCTGATTTAGCTCGTAAGTTAGTTATATCATAAGGTCTTTGCCTTTTAGCCTTAAATCAGGATCTGTCTACACCAACGTTCACTCACCAGCTTAGTTCAGAGCTCATGAGAAATATGTAGTATCAGGGAACATTCCCAGCGAATAGACAGAGCCTGGCCAGCTTTGCCTGTTTAGACAGCCTGAAAGGTCAGCAGCTTTTGGGTTCACTGGTTCACAGTCATGAACTGACACTGTTTTATGGATCAATGGCTCAAAGAAAAAAAAATCTCCGAGTGCTTCAAGCCGCAGTATTCCCTTTGGAGGGAATGCTTTTTGATTGGATATAAGCACATGCTATTTATAATCTGTGTTTTATGTCGAGTCCAGACATGAGTCCATTCCCTACTCCGTTGTTGGGATAATGACAATAAAAACCATTCCAGACCTATTTGTCAAAAAGTCATTAAGACAAATGGGGTTTCATCAGTCCCTCTATCCCCTGGATTCTAGCTGTCCCACTTTCCCTCCCCCTCTTCCAATGTCATCCATTGCCGTATATTTGAGGTGGACAATTTCAGGGGCTTATTAGGATAAAGAGGAAGCGCCTGAATGCAAGTCAATTCTGACATTAAGGTAATTCATCACACCATAGATGCTTCGTGCCTGCCTCATTCTGCAAACGGAGGATGCACTTGTTTTACAGTTTGTGTACGGGAGACAAATAGAGAGAGTGCCTGTGAGTGTGTAAATGTATGAATGTGTGTGCGGCCATTTTGGACTCGGTGGTTAATATTGCTTCATAACAGACTATTTTCGATGGCACATCACCCCCTCATCCCCACTTCCTCCATCCTCTCTGCTTGTCTTGTCTGAATCCCAAATAAAGAAAGGAGAAAAAAAAGATGGACCATCATGCCATGGGCCAGTGCTGCCACAGTGATTGTTTGATGAGCACAGCTGATTGATTGAGGCTGTGAATATTTCCCACTCATCTCTGTCCTGTTTTATCTATCGATCAGCCGTCAAAGACACACATCTTCGGATAGGAATGAGATGGATGGGAAGGTACGTAGCTTGCTCTTCAAAATATCCTGGGAAGCCGTGGAGCGAAAACCATTTCACCTCCGCGGTTCAATCCATGGATTGCTCACTTTATATGGTCATGACAGATGGGGGAATAAGGGAACATTTCACCGCTCAGAGACGGGAGGGAAAATGATGTCAAAACATAAGACTCTGATTTAAAGACCACAGCGGTGCCAGGTTCAAACAGCAAGAACTGATGTGTTCTCCAGTAAGGTCACGCATTTTCCCATCTGTCTGCAAGTAAACTTGCCAAGATTTGGTATTAACCATTTCTGAAAATATGTGCAGTGTGATCTTGCAACAGATAGGTATTATTTTTCAACATGTGCATATGTGTATGTGATCTACAACAGCACTCCATGAAAGACTAGCCTATTCCTTTTTACTTGGAACCAATACCAAGGCACATCAAAGAGGTGCTGATCCACTGTACGTGAACCATAAAGACAAAACAAGACAAATTAAGATGAAGAAACAGGCAGTAACATTAACAGGCGTCGTAGTGGTTTGTGTACCAGGCACCCCAGAGCCTAAAGAATCCATAGAACCCATCACAGAGCGGGGATATTGAACCTCAAACACTGGATCAGCGCATGGTCCCATCAACATTGAAGATCCTGTCGTTGTAGATAATAATAATAATAATAATACATTTAATTTATAATGCACTTTACATTTGGATCAAATCTCAAAGTGCTGCTGGTGTGTTGGTCCAGGATCATGCAGCAAGATCCCCACCAGGGAAAAGAGTCCCCGCGAGTGTCCAACAAAAGCCAGATAGTCCAGTCAGTCCTCCAAGATGCAGTTACACCCGGCAACTAGAGCCACAGCTCCCAGGTCAAAATGAAAAAGCCCAGTAAGGACCCCGGCCAGTGCCATCAAAGCACACAGGCATGGGGCGGGCAGAGAGAGCCAGTGAGAACAAGCCACGAGGGAACAGAGAAGTGAGAAGGGGGTACGGCAGCCCACAAGGACCCAGCCATTGATTACCATAGCATCTGCTGACCCAAAGTTGGCCATGCCCTGTCCTAAACAAGTGAAAATCCCATCACAGGCATAATCTCATCCAACCATACTGCTGGCTTACTGTCTCTGGTGAAAAAGACTGAATAAACAAAAATAGATACTTATTTTTGATTCTTATTTTTGTATTGTTATTAAAATTGCATATATACGATCATTTTATACACTGATCAGCCATAACATTAAAACCATCCAATTGACATGACTATGATGTTGACATGATTAACCCCTTTTGCTGACAACTTTCTACCAGAACCAGCATCAACTTTTTCAGGCATTTGTGCTAGTGACTCGTCAATGGATCAGACCACAAGGGCTAGCCTCCCCATGCTCATGATTGAGCCTTGGGCAGCCATGACTGTCTTCCTTAGTCAAACATGTTTATATTTTTATATCTAATATATCTCACCCACTTACAGGTTGCCATGGTAACAAGACAATCAATGTCATTCCCTTTTTTTTTTTAACACTGCGCAGTTGACAAATCTGGTACCGAAGTTTTCAGCACCATCTCTCCCCTCTGGTACGCTGGTGTTTGAGGTTTGTTTAGTTTTAATGGAAACTGGTCTGACGTGGTTAGAACCTTGTCATGTAGTGATATGATACCTGAGCACGTTCAACAATTGTGACCAAAAAAGTAAAGGGGGCAGATTTTGTGGTTTTAAAAGTGTATAAACCCCTAGAAGGACCTGCAAGACAACAATCCCTGGAATACTGTTAATAAAGAAGAAAAGGTCCTAAACCTCATATGTATGAGTCTTGACTTGTTTTTCTATTCATTGTAGAAAATGTATGCCCAGGAAACGTCTGGGAAGTTTTATCACTTGTAAGAGAAAGGATTTGATCTTTTGCAAACCTGGCTTCTGTCTCGACTCTCAGTATGACGTATGAGTTTAAAGTTCTTTGTTTTTAAAAGACAGGAATAAAGCAATAATAGAAGAAAGATATATTTCAGACAACAAATTAAAACTGAAGTTGGATGGTTTGGAGTCATACAGGATTAGGGTAATCCGGGAGCTTGAAGGTCAAGATAATTTTTCAGGTTTTGGAAAATAACAGACCCTGCAGATGTTTTGAAATCACAAGTGTTTTTTTCCACATTGATTCATCCGCAGGGAGTTTAAATCAGGGTGAGGAAGTTAAAAGGGAATAAATGCAGAATGTCTGAGTAAATTTCCACGAGTGAGTAGGAGAGTAGATACTTTGCAACATCAGGCATAGTACTTGATTTAATGATCACTGTCTGAAGTTAAGTTCACAGTATGGGTCTTTCTAAAATTGACTCAGTCCAAGCTCACAATTGAAGCTCCCTTTGTCATGTGTGTGTGCTAGAATGCTTGTTGCTAGCATTGATTCATTAAGGATATCACACAGATAAAGGTTGTCCTCTTACTCTACCTCTCTGCCGCTCTTCCCAGAGACAAAGGGCTCATGTTTAGCTGACTAATACACACACACACATTGATAATCTACACACTGTCCTGATAGTGAGCACATATTCACACAGACATTCGCTGGGAGCAGAGAGGCAAACCTACACAAAGTGAAAAGAGATGTGCTTGTCTCTATCTTCAACACAAAGGTTCTGAATGATTGAAGTGACACAGGTGTTTTCATCTCATCACTCTTATTTTATTTATGACTGTCTAAGGAGAAAACGGAGTATAGAAATATGGGAAAAGGCTGAAACCACAGAAGATTCATTGATTCATCATGAGAAATATGAGCAGAGAAAATAATTTCACTATGTTGTACTGAGTATGGCTGTATGTGATCAATAAATGATTTATTCTTTTTAAACCTTACATAAAAGCCCTACTAAGGGACCAGTAGGTTCGACATGGTTCAAATATTGTAAGTATTTGTTTTTTTATTGCATTTTTCCACAAGAGATGGAGTTAAAACAGAGCAGAAAGCAAAGTTACAGGTCTGCGCCACATCCACAAATACACAGCCACACCAATACAGTCACTGGCTCTACTGTTGTGGCTGATGATGTCCTGATGTTTTCTTTTGAAGGGTTTTAATCTTGTGGCTGGTTGGTGTATATTACCAGTTATGTGTTATGCTTCATCTGTGCAGTGACATTGCGTAGTTCTCCAGAAAATAGATTTGTACCAGCTGGAAAACTGCTCAATACAAGAGCTGTGTATTATTTGATGATTTCTGGATTCACACATTGCTGTGGAGTTTTTCAGATGTATTTTTTTATACTTTGACCATCATAGGCAGAGATCCATCTAGCACTATTATGTTCAAACAAAAGCAGACATCTCTACAACAGAAATCACCACACATTGGATCATCAGACCAAAACAGACTGATGGATAAATAGTAGCACAGGAGAGTATAAACAACCAGTGAACTGCCCCTTTAGGAACTGGGGGGCAGGAAAGTGTTATTTTCTCTCTCTCTCTAAACCACCCCAAAACACACACATAAACGTGTTGATACATAAACTTGGGTTTGTTCAGGAGGATGGTTGGTTAACACAAATCCTTGATGTTGGGTGATGCACATTGGTGCAGGTAGTATATAACCTCGACCTGCACATGCTGCGTCACAATTCTGTAAGGTGAATAGAAATTAAATAAGGAGTTGCTGATTTAGTCAAATGACTTTTTTCGATAAAATTTATATTTCAGGACGCTTTCAGCGATGACCGAAAACATTACCTGCAGCAGGTTACTATTTATCTCTCCTCAAACCTGAGACTAACAAAACCAGGAGTCAGATGTGTTGGAGGACTTATTCGTGAACATGTTAGCATTAGAGCGGCGTCATCTGTATCAACAACAAGCTAATCGAGAAGTCGGAGTGTTGAGGGACTGATTACAAGTCTAATGGCTCCATTTGATGAAGGGTTCTTAACCTTTTACGGCCAGGAAGCTCCTTGAGTCCCAACTATCAAAACATATTGTTCACAGCTGAATGCAAAGAAAACGAGAAGGTCAAACTACCATACACCTCATTAACATTATGTGACATTTTAAAGAATGGGCTCACTTTTGCAGCCAGACTCATTACCTCAGTTTGTAGTGCAAACCAAAAATTGACCGATTATCAGAGCCTTAATTGTCATGATGGTTAGATCAGAAACTGATGCAGTAGCCGCTTATCCTGTTCAGAGTTGCGGGGGGACTGTAGCGTATCCCAGCTGACAATTGGCGTAAAGCACAATACAACCTGGACAAGTCGCCCGTTTAACAGAGGGTCAACATATGGTACATTCTCCCCAGTTCAATTACACTGTATTGTTTTGGACTGTGGGAGGAAGTGAAAGCACCAAAAGGGAATGCAAAAGGAGAAAAAAGGTGTTACAAGAAGCAAATTCCACACAGAAAGACCCCTGCTCACTGGAAGATTTAAACCCAAAACGATATTGCAGTAGTGAGGATAGATGGTTCCAACCACCATGTTTGTCATCTAGTTTTTGAGCAAACAACTGGAGGTTGAGCACTGCCTCAAAGCAAGAATGATCAGGGTTTGAACCCCCATAAATAGGGGCTTTCTGTCTGGAGTTTTGGATGGTGTTCCTTTGTCTCTGTGCGTTATCTCCAGGATCCAACCACAGATAAGTGGAGGTGGTTGGGTAGAGGATGGATGGATGGATGGATAGTATATTTTGTCTTGGGAAAAGGAAAAACCCCTGCTGTGTTATTAGGATAATTGTCTGCTCTATGAATCAATTTGACTTTAATTCTTCACCATTAAGTCGCAAATTTGTAAGTAAAAGAACAAATTAATGGCTTGTTAGATGATGATGCGCAGAACAGCAAAAAGGCATGATGTACATTTCATTACATTTCATAAATCAGACAGCTAATAGTTTAGATATTGGGATGCCGCTCTTAAAATGTCAGAGAACACATTTTGTTCAGGTGACATTTATCTGCTCCATCAACTCATTTCTTCAGGCCATAGAGAGAAAAATGAAACCAGGGCTGGATTGCCGTCACGTTACTGATGATGTATTGAAGTTGTGTACTTTTAAAATATTTTTTCTTCACTCTTCATGTCTTATTTTTTTATATTTTTCAATCAGTGTCTTATGACTTCGGTGTGAGTATTCTCACTTTTCTGCTTTTACACTCTTTACATTGTAATCACGCGCCTAATATTGTATAGGTTCCCCTTTCTCTGCCTCAACAGCTCTGACTTCTGACGTCACAACACCTCGGAAGGTGTGCTGTGGTATCTGGCATGAAGAGCATGCCAGATAGTTAGTAGCAGATCCTTTAAATCCAGTAAGATGCATGGTGACTTCCATGTATCAGACTTGTTTGTCCAGTACATCCCACAGATGCAAGATTGTATTCCGGTCTGGTGACTTCAGAGGCCAGGCAAAAACTTGAACTTCCTACTGTGTTAATGTTAATGTGATAATCAATGTTATTCTGACTTCATCCATCAGTGGTTATAATGTTTTGACTGGTTGGTGTATATGTTTTTCCCCTTCCATCCATCTCCCACTCCCTCCAGTACCTTTCATTCTTCCGGCTCATCTAATTGATTCATCATGTTTTACTCCTTAACTGAGATTGATTTCGACATTTTATTGCCCTAGAGATAACTATCAGCCCTCACTGCCATTAAGTCAAAAAGAAATATGAATAATACATATTGGAACTCTGAGAAGCATGACATTATGCTATTGAGGAGAATGCTGCATAATATTTTCATGAAGGCCTCCATTTACATCCAGTATAGCAGCATTATCTGGAGGACATTCTGAGATGCCATAACTATGTTTAAAGCTATGAGGTAAAGTGGAGTACCAGCAACAGGAGTGAAGTACCTCAATTGTATCTACTTAATGCAGTCACGCCTATCTGGCCTGCAGGTGAAAACCACTGTCAGAATACAACAGCTTTCACACAACAGTTATCTGTGTCCTAAAGAAGAATTATATGCATGTACCTAAAGAAACAACAGTGTAATGGTCTGTGATTTTTACACCTACTTCTTTGTTATGAATGGCCATCACTGGGCCAATCGCTGAGGCTAAAGCTCAAACCTGACATACTCAAATTGAGTTGAGTACATTTCAGTCATCTCAAGGTCTATATGAATAATCCCGTTATCAAAAACCAACACCGGTGACATACATGCGGATGTGTCAGCATCAGTACAGGCGCTAGTGTAACACAGGAAATGAAGAGGTAGCAGAGCATAAATGAGGGATTCCATTTACATCTAATATGATTTTACAATTTTACATTCAATATCGCCTGTGAAATCATGATGCCGCAGACTAAAGCCCTAGCAGTCTGTGTCACAGCACCTTAACATTACATCTGTCATGATGGATGCTAATAAAAAGAAGCAGAGCAAAGTTGGAGGGGCTGTAAGAGACATATATTCAGGTAGAATCTTCTAATCTACATATTGCCATTGGAGATTTCTCAGGGATGAAACTGTGAAATGAATTCATTTCAGATCCAGGTGAATTTAAATATTTTACTTTGAAAAAATCGACCAGACCTTTAGACATGCCAGCTGAGCTGTAAATAATACACTTATGGATGAAAAGGGCTGTATCTCAGAAAAGCTTGGTCAGTTTGTATGATTGATGTATATGCTGTATATGGCGCCACCAGGGCCAAAAGAAGAGCGCACAAATCTATGGCAAACACATCATTCACCAATCGAGGAGGTTGAGGCAACAATTGCAACAACCCATGATTCAACCTATGAAACTAAAAAGGTTTAGAAAATCACTGAATATGGTTGGATATAACACTTGGAATCAGATCCAAAAAGATCCCCGGTCATGTAAACAGGGGACCGACATTGCAATTAGGACAGGTTTAATTCGGATAGAATAGAAAGTGTACCATGTAAACCCACCTACTGTTTTTGAAATTTGAAATTTCACTTGCTGGTCATCCGATTTGTGTTTATCATGGTAAAAAAAGAAAAAGAAATGTGATTAAGGGCTTTGAACTGGACTTATTAAGTGGCTATGTTTTGTGTGTATGATAAATTAGTATGCATGATTTGCCTTATTTGTTGGAATATGGGTTAAAACATGCCAAAACTGTGGTCTTGGTGCTCCAGAGCTGCTTAAGAAAGAGTTGTTTGTCGAGATTTTGGTCGGTTGCTTGTCTTTGACAAACAAGGGGGAAAGAAAATCCCCACAGTGGGAAAAAGTGACTGAAAAGTGACCCTCCCTAACTCGCATTCTACAATGCCTACATAAGTCTTACACAATATAATTGACTCGTATTCATTATATTCCCGACATCAAACTCTGGTACTAACTTAACTGACTACTAGAGAACGGCCTTAAGGGTTAATGTGTTCATACATGAAGGTCTTTTTCAGCATGGCCTATGTAAGACCCTTTATTTCATATGCGTTAACAAGATGGCTTTTAGTAATTCATATACGTTTTATGCTAATGTTCCTTCATTCATCTTTCATGCTTTATTCAAACATGACAGCAAATTAATGGGAGAGACGGACTGTATCAGCGATGAGTTTTGAAACTTGGTTCTTCTTTGGAGCCTTAATTAACTGTCCTCTAGCCTGCTGCTCACAGGGAATTTGCTGATCCATTTCCTCACCAATTTCATCATAAGGTATTACTGGATATATATACTTATCTGAACAGTTAACATGGAAGAAAATTGAGGATAATACTCAAAAAGACTCCAGATCAGCTTCATAACATGAGAATGGTAATCGGGGAAAATATGGCCCAAAGTAGAAGGAAACGAGTTTTACAGTTCTTAATCCATGCAGATATATTTTTTTCAGTTTGTATGCAGAAATTATTATTATATTAATAACCATTGTGGCATCTGTGTTTCAGTTAATTGGAAGGTGTCCATTAATTACTCGATGGTTCAGCACTGTGAGACCTAAAGCTCCCGTTGACTTGATGATGTCCGCCCATGATTCACATTGATGCTGGTAGGGCGTGAAGGTTAGACCATATTGTCAGAGAAGAGCTTCTTGCATTACAGATTGTGGTTAAAGTCAATGATGGTATTTTATAGGATGGTTAAAGAAAACAAAATACATCACAGAGCTGTTTTAGTGGCAAAAACATTTAAGTGACTACACATTAGTACGCTGATGGTTATAATTTTATGACTGATAGGTGTATATACTAAGGTGAGCTATGAATGTGTCATCTGAAATCAGATAATAGAACCCTGAGCCCAGAGTTCTACGTGAGGCAGAATGGACAAGAGCAAACAGGCCTCAGATGGGGGTTGTGACATCAATTGAATGAGAGAGAATGAGATGGTGTTGGGAGGCAGATGTCTGGCAGATACATTTCTCTATACTTTGCCTCATCTCTGTAACATCTCTGTAACATGCTCTGCTGCTGTAATATTGCAATTTCCCCATTGTGGGACTAATAAAGGCTATCTATCTATCTATCTATCTATCAGCATCACAATTAGCGGCTGCTTCTCGTGATCTCCTTGTTCATCGCCATCGGCTGCAGTATGTCACTGCACTGCTTTCTACGCCAGTGAGTATTCACCTCTGTATATTTTACATGTGTCTGCTTTCTTGTGTGTGCGGTGTGTTTTCGATAGAGACTTGGAAGCATCCAAATATAGTAAGTAGTGGACGTTATAGTTGTGCGTTTGGCATGAATCTGTCAGCATGACACATCGCCTCAGTCAGCAGTTGTATCCCCTTCACACTTTAACGACTCTCGCCGTGAGACCAGGTCTTATTCAGCCAATTAATTTAGACCCCTGTAGGACTGAACGGACCTGCTGTATAATGCGCATGCCCTGTTTTAAAATGTCAACTATCAGTCAATGGTTGACATACAGTAAGAGAAAGGTGAGGAAACAGGTGACGTCCCACCATACAGTAATCTGTCACCGGGTCATTCCCTAAAATCCCAGCAAAGCAGCTGTGATAACGCTTCAGCCAGGAAGTGAAAAGTACTTTAACTATCGAGAGGGGTACTGTTGGTAAATTAAAAAAATCTCTGTCAATATGAGAAACAATTTAAAAAACGTAACTCAATGATCAACTATGTGACTATGTGTTTGAAGCCAATCTTCAAAAATAAAGGAATTCGGAGAGCATAAGATGGAATCCCTGTTGCACTAGCAGTTCAACTGAAGGAAACACTCAAGTTTATAAATGCTAAATGTTTGTCTTCTATCATTCTGAGATATATAGAGCTGCCACTGAGCATCAACTTAATGTCACTCCTGATATAGACAGGAATATGTTCGGACTAAATAATACATTACGCCGGGCGATTCTGGCTAAAATAAGATTTGCTGATATTTTGCTAAGAATTGAGATTGCGATTCTCTCTTTTTTCTCCTTACTGGTTTCGGTTTACATCATCTTGTACTTAATCTACATGAGAAATAAAGTGCCATGTACTCTGTGTGTCACATAGATAGATGTGTGCAGACACTAAAAGGTTAACTCCCACACCTCTACTGTGCACCAGAGCGCGGCCCGAGTGCATATTTATGTCCAAGTCTGACACGTCCGCAAGATCAGAGACTGAGCCCGACCCAAACCAAGCAGAGCTTCTATTTTCAAGTTCGAACGCGACCGCGTACGACATAGTCAACACAAGTTGAAGCACTGAGTTTTAATCTGTCACAAAGTTGTAGTTACCATGATTACAGCTCCTCTTTTTACCCTAATTACTGATGTAGGCAGAGTCAGAACTCTAAAAGGGTGTGTGTTTTGCTCTATGCCCTTATACTTAGTGTTTAAACCCAACAAAAACAAAGATTACACTTTCATTAGCAGTTATACATTTACTTAAACTGGACTCTTACCATTGACAAACTGCTTCGTTGGACTCATCAAAGCAGTTTCTGTTGATTTTGTATCATTGACACAGAAATACGACAGACTAAAACAAATATTTGGGTGATACTGAGAAACTTTTTTCAGTCATTCACGTTTATACTATTAAGTATTGTAGTGTACTATTAAGTTTTTAACACTAAAATCTTAATAAATCATCTTTGTAGCGTCCACATCTTCCCGCATTACAATCCAAATTTTAATGAGAACACCAAAGTCACCAAAGTGTGAAAGGCTGGAAATACTCATGTGTATTTACACATTTACGTAAATACAGACGAGTATTTCCAGCATGTCCATATCCTAAATTCATTCAAATGAAAATAATTAGTCATATTAATATGTGTCATAATATGACGAAATGATCATACAAATATGACTATCATAGTTTGTTTGTGCATTCTGATCATAGTGGTGAGACTTTGTAACATGGGGAAACAAAGACATATGAAAGTGTTTGCTCCTACATGTTCAATGCCTCTACAGTCACATGCATTACAATAGTGGAGCAAAGCACCAGTTGCTGTTGTACCTGACTGAAAACCTAAACTGTTTCCAAACATCTGATTTAAAGATGCTGGTAGGTCATCCACATCCCTGATACTATTTTTAGTCAGCATAGAGTGACTGAGTTGCATTCAATCAGTCAATGTGTGTTAATTGCAACAATCTACGTGCCATTTGTGGCTGTAGACCATCAATCCATACTGCGACTGTTCGGTATGAATACATGAACTGTATTGGATTAAAGATACACAAACATCGACTATCGTTGTTAAGCAGCTATTTTTTTTTTTCTAATCATTATTTCTCATACTGAAAGGTTCAACCTCCTGCGGTCTAAGCATTTAGACCCCATTAAGCTCTCTGCGTGCTCTGAAAAGGTCAACAGACTTATATTTACTGCTAAAGTAAGCAGAAGGAAACTATAGAGAAGTTGCTTGAGGACACAAAAGCCTTTTTGAATGCTGACTCAGTCCTTCTCCGTCCTCCCTAATGGCTTCAGCTGAATCTGCTGCGGTGGTTGCTCTTGTCAAATATGAGACTGGACAGTTGTCTGTCTATTAGCACGGCTAATCGCACTGAACCACCCATGTCAATAAAACTCATTATATGAAAGAACTGGCTCATCAACCAGCCACTGGCTTGCTTATCAACACAGCCAGGTCCAATTCATTACAGCAGCATTTATGAAACATCATCATCTTTTCCCTAGCACGACCTTTAGAGTAACTGATGACATGTAATGGACAAAGTCTAAGCTGATCACGCATATATCTACTATGCCAGAGCTGCTAATAAACAGAGGGTGGACATAATCTTTCCGTTAACACAATCTTAAACAAATCCAATAATCATGTACCATTTGATGCTCTAAACCTGGCTGTTTGGGATTTTTTTGTCGTCTTTTATTTACCAAATAATCACTAACAGGTTTTACACTTGTCTCATTCCATGAGGAAGAAGCTGAGTGGCTCAAGGTGATTTCTCTCTCTCTCACACACAAACACACACACTTACATACACACGTAGGGCTGCATAATGGAATCAAAGATCGCACTTGCCGCTCAAGATACGAAGACAAAACATATACATGTGGTACAAATTTTTGAATAAAATTGTAATAACATTGTACATATACAGACAGACTGTATATGTACAAGTTTGTTTGAATATTTGCTAGAAATAACACGGTGTATTTTATGGGAATGGGAAGCACACAGGGTTACCTTAAATCTGGAGAGGATTCAGTGATAGTTCAGACATGCTCAGTTGGGGTTCTACAGGTCCATCACATAACTTGTTTCTTTAATCTTCTTTTTTCTTACATTTTTAGACACATTTAAACATTTTCAAGTCTTTTTGCTCACTTTTACTTAAGACACATGGTATGGTCTATCCACATCAGCACAAGCTTTTTTTCACAGCGGGGTATCTGGGTGAAAGTAAACAGCAGAGAGATGCTGGCAATGATCAAACAAGAGAAAATAGAGCAGCTTCTTTTTGTTCTGAACCTGGCCGTCCTTGTAAAAAATTAAAAGATCTAAGCATCTTCATATGCCTCTGCTGTCATTAAAAATGAAATGGGATGGAGGACAATCTTGTAAAATCCTTCCCATTTAATAATGTATAAGAAGGGAAAAGCTTCAAGGAAACTTTTAAATAAACGAGCAGCATACATACATGTTTTGGACAGGGCTGTGCAGCTTTAAACTCTGCAAGTTAAGTTCAAATTTAATTCGAAAATTTAAATATAAATGAGATAAATCGGATCCATCTGGATGGATGTGGTCATCATATTGAATTTGCGACGCCAATTGATTAAAAATGTATTTTGACATGCAGCAACAGTAACTGATTTCATTTTCTTCTTGCATATAAAAGGTGAAAAAGCAGCCACATGTTTCCAGTGTGACCACAGATGTGAGGAACAGACAGAGATCATACAGAACCTTAATTAATTTGGCTATTACAGCCCTGTGCTGGGGTTTGTGTGTGTGTGTGTGTGTGTGTGTGTATGTGTGTGTGTGTGAGTGTGTCAGCCTATGGCACTTTATCGCTGTTGTTGTCACATGTCAGGGTGCTGATGCCAGATGTGTCAGTTAGTGTTTAAAGCCTATTAGCTGTGTGTCAGATGTGATGGGCAACAGCTGGACAAACAGTGAAGTCTGACAGTATGTTACTCTCTGCCAGAGAAGCAGATCTACAAGAGAAGCTGTTAATGTGACATGCAATGATCCAGTCCTGCCTTTGCCTACACATGGAGTCAGAGGTCAAGGAACAGAAAGGCACTCTGGGAATTGCAGTTGGTCAAAATCTGTCGATGGGATGCATCAAATATGAAGGTAATGGTTCAGTGTGCATTGAGCATAGGAAACAGTCAGTTGAATCATTGATTGGCAAAAATCTGCAGGATCTTTAGATTTTTCTCTTTCACATAAATGAGAACTGAATGCTTATGAGTTTATTGAGCAAAACAATCATGTATTAAACATATTTAATGGAATCATTTTGTAAACTAATTTTGTTAATAGTACGTTTTATGTAAAACTGAAAGAAACTGCTTTCTGGTGAACTCCAATTATTATGGGACTAATGGGGGAGCAGCAAAAAGTGCAAATAAATTCATCCAATGTCTATTTAAAAAAATATGATTTATTTGATAGTTTTTGGTACTGGACCTTCAATAATAAAATAACTTTTGCCAATGAATGATTTGGCCATGACCAATCACATATCCTTCATGAAACCAATCAGTCATACCATGAAAAACACCTGCCTTATATTGTGTACTCTTCTATTCAGTAGCCCATTTGCTGTGCTCCTAGCACCTCAACTCCAGGAAAAAATATTCAGTTTCTGTATAATATGTATACAGAAACTATTATGTATAATAAATCCCATTGTAATAAGATACCAAACCAGCTACATACCTGCGAACGTTAGTTATGAACTTGGGTGTCCATGTGTGCTTGAATGCTGGTGCTAATGAAAACGTGATATGGTTATTTATTGTTTTGGACATTCTCTCTAGCTAGATGAGTTTGATATTCAAACACTGACACAGCACTATGAAAAGAGCACACAGTTGAGAAACCAAATCATATTCAAAGTAGTAAAAGTGAATGTATGCATGTTCATCATATAGTAGCTTTGGCATACATGTGCTAGCACCAAGTTTAGCTAAGAAAATCACAATGGCAAAATTTTGAAACGTTCCAAAGTATGGAAACCTTGCACTATGGCATGATTGCTTTGCAACGGACCAAGTTAACCTTGAGTTTCTGGAGTTCTGAATAAAGATAGGGCTTAAAGTTGGTAGTGTGAAATGGAAGTGAAGAAAGCAAAAGTAAGTGTCTCACCATTATTGAATGAAGCAGGTACTAGCTGATGAGCCAATTAGTCAATACGTTTTTTTAGACAGCGTGAACAGATATTTAACCCAAATATGTTTGGGAGGCACAGTGAATAATATAACTCTTGGCTTAGCTTAACCCTGGATTACCAACGTATATGTCAAGACAAGCTCATTATACCACCGTCTGCTATCATGATCCTTGGACTAAGAATAAAGCCCTTAAAACTTCACATGGAAACAAACATGCGTACTTGTATTGCCAACATGTTGATTGCTAGCTGAGTTGATGGAAGGGATCTAGCGACTGTGACGGACATCACATTGAAGAAGAAATCTATGTCGCTTGATTTGTTCCAAATGCTCCAAAAAGAATTTGAGCCAGTGTGGCTAACTAGCTAGCATAATCTGGCAGCTTGGTGTCAGTTGGGTCATCATTGGCTGTAGTTCTAAGTCTTCAGTCCAGAGGCTGCCTGCTCCCATTGCTGCTATTCAAAATGTTGCTTTCACTGCGCGTCTCATTTTGTAGAACAAGACGCCTCTTCTGCCATCATTGAATCTCATATCCTCCCTTCTTCCTCCTCTTCAGACTGATAAGAGTCCGTGCCAAATATATCCATATTTACTGCCAGATATATCAATTTTTACATGTTTTGTTGGCAGCTGCAGGAAAATTGCCTCACTGAAAAAAGACCAAGGTTTCTGCACTTCTTCATTCATAGCCTGCAGCAGATCAACAGACTTATGTCAGAGTGACATCTGAATGGTTCTTATATATCTGCCCCGGTGTCCTGTTTTAAAAAAAGGATTAAAGCGGTGGTTTCTGGTCATTTCAAAGCATTTTTGTGCACATCCTTCAGAAAGACTATGAGCTAAGATCTTACTGTAGGGGGTAATGTTACCACCACTATGAGTAATTATCAAGTATATTTATGTATTTAAACAATATTGGGTACAAGTTCGGATGAGCTTGAAAGTGTTGCTGGCAGGAAGGACATCTTCTGCCCTGCCACCAAAACCTTCACCAGCGGCAAAGGTTCTCCATTAAAAAAACAACATTCTGACAGGAATTAAATGAATGTATGAGAGACACTAAATAAGTCTAACGTATTTGTGATACATCTAAATTGGATAACTTGCTACTTAGGATCATTCTAATGAGCATTTCAAAAATGTTTACTAACTTGCTTCACACACAGACTATATTTTTTAACAAGGACTTGATCTCTTAACAAGGCTTTGATGGCAAAAAACCTTTGCCAGAACGAAAAAGCTCATTTAAGGTTCCTGTTCACACGTGAAATCTAGCAACTGGCTCATGGAAATCCTTTCAAGTTGCATTGGCTGAAATATTGTATAATTAATTATATTGATGTTAAACTTTAAGAGGAGAAAAGAGAAATTGAAACATAACATGGCCGAGTTATCTTGATGGATTGTGTTGCAATTAAATTTCCGTTTATGGGCTCAATGGGATACTGCCAAGTATGGCACCAAGTATTAAGATTCTGCCTACTTTATTGTGACCCAAAATAACTTTGTGTTGGACTTAAGTTCAGTCCGTCAATCTGTGCTGGTTAAAATGATGGAACCACTTTTAGTTCCACTATTTAGTTTTCCATTAGCTTATATCTGAGCCAATACAGAGTATCCACACACATTAATTTGAGTTCAGGCTCAGTTGATTTTGTCTCACTGCAGAAGGAGCAATGGCTTATTACAACGCGAATTTTAACGACCCACCCCCTGCTCTCCATCCTCCTCTTAATGAAAACTATTTGCTGCTCCTCTGCACCACACCTTTTAATCCTTGAGCATCTGAGTCTCCGCCTAATGACTGGTAATTCCTTCCCACTGTAAGAAAGAGAGTTGATGATGTATGTCTGCTATGAGGGGGAAAAAGGTTCATCAGAAACAATTTATATATACGTGTGTGCGTGTTTTTTTGTTTGTGTGACGTCACCAGATTCAATTAAAAGTTGTGTAACAGACCAGGATATACCCTAATAACTCTTGTCACGCATAGTGACTTCTCTCACCAGCAAATCCACGGGCATAATTTTTCTTTTTTAACCCTATCACTATACAAACAATATTACTTTAACATCTTGCCATATATGGAAGTGACACCAGATGTCTAATTGGGTTTCTGAGTGATCGTTTGACAGCATGTGTTGCTGCAGTGTTTTATCCAGCCATACTGCTGCTTCTTATGTTCAACAATAAAATGTTGGTGTTATAAAAACAACAAATGTGAATTAATGTTTTTATTCCATAATGATCATAGAAGTATACATTTCCAGCAGAATGGAGTGTGTCTAAAGTTGCACATGTCATTAATCTGCTGATTTCTGTTTTTACTAATCAATGGTTTAGTCTATGAAGAGTGTGTGTGAAAGATGCGGGCAGACTGCGGTAACACCTTCATGAAGGCTGTCTGAATGTAAGAGAGGAGCAACTTAAATGAACCGGATCACCAAAATAATAATACAAATTAAAAAAACAGATTCATTTTGCGCAACCCCTTGATCAATCCAAATACCCACAGTTTAAAGTACTACGGTGAAGACTTGAGTTTGGTCGAAGCATTGCAACCATCAATTTGACAACAACGTGCAGCAACCATCAATTGGACAACAAATGCACTGCAACAATTTGACAACATGCGCATGCTGCCAAATGAGAAAAATATCTTCATCAATTTCATAACACATGCTACAAAACCTCCAACACATCACATTTAGAAAAACGATCTGCAAAAGACAACAGAAGTGTTTAAGAATAACACTGAAAAGTGATGCATCCCCGGACGCAATTTTTGTATTGCTTCATTTAGATTTTAAACAGATTTATCGCACAAACATTTCATGATATTTCGATCAGCCGGGGTAGCTTCGCTTAACTTCTGGGTCATGCAGTCATCTGACTATGAACAAACATTTAATCAACGTTGCAAAAACAACAAATAAAGTTAATACTGACCCTAACATGCAAAATACCCAAAGTTACAGTTAACAAGGTGTATTGTACTTGCTGAAAATTCTTAATCAACCATTTTAACAGCTTTTGGATGTGCTATTCTGACCGTTGTGTACACCTTGCCATGGCGACAACGGAAGTCAGTATCCAGGGTTGCACCTTGTTTACTATACATTTGGGTACTATGCATGTTAGGGTCATTATTAAGTTTATTAAGTAGTTTTAAGTCATTATTTGTTTTCGCAATGTTGATTTAAGTTTTAAAGTCCCAGGGCTGCATGACCCGGACATTAAGCAAAGCTTATATTATTATTATATTCACAAAATGAAGCAGTGAAAAAACACGTCCGGGGATCCATCACTTTTAAGTGTCCTGCGTTAACACTTGCGTTGTCTTGTGGCTTTTGCGGATCATTTTTCTTAATGTGTTGTGGCTTTTGCATATTGTTTTTCTTAATGTGTTGTGGCTTTTGCATATTGTTTTTCTTAATGTCTTGTGTTGTGGCTTTTACAAATATTTGTTTTTAAAGTGCTGTGTTGTGGCTTTTACAATGTGTGTGCGTTTTTCAACTTGATGAAGGTGTTTTCTTAGTTTGCAGTACATGTGCATGTACATTTTGTTAAATAATTTTTGCAGAGCTTTTGCCCATGTCGGCCACCGTGAAAATCACCGCTGGAGGCATAGCCCATCTAAAATGGCGCCAACAATTCAAACCAAAATGATGTGGAAATCAGAAATGTAAAAGTATCTGAGAAGATGGCAAGAAACAGTTTATGATTTTTGCTTGATTAAAACACAGAAAAGAAAAACAGCAAGAGGGCATTGTGTGTGTGTGTGTGTGTGTGTGTGTGTGTGTGTGTGTGTGTGTGTGTGCATGTACGTGTGTGTGTGAATGGAATAAAGTTTGTAGGCATAACCCTTTGAGCCTGTTTTACTAAACACATTGTCAGTGTGTGTTACTGTGTGTTAGATATGTGTCAGAGTATAAAAGCCAGCCATCAGAGCTAAATGTAAAAAGCGGTTGTGTAAATGGGCTGAGAGATAGAAATGATGAAAGAAGCTATCAGCACACAGAGACAATAATTATGAACCATCTCCAATATAACCTTCACTGGATGTTTGACTCAGTGTTTCACTGTCTGACTAAATGACTGCTTAAATGTGCATCTTAGTTTCCACCTCAGCATCTGCAGAGCAAGTATAAAGTAAACACATTTGTCATGCACAGGCACACACTAACTTCCTTTTGCTGGAACTGTATATTTATTTGATGGTATTTTGTACTAATTGTTCTGTCATACTTTAATTTGGACATATTCATTCATCATTATTTAGTCTAGTTTGTATTCACAGTCTACCATTGCTCACTGATCCAGTGCTGATGCTGAGATGCACAATGTAGGTGGTTTCAGCAGTGGACAGGTATGAACATGCACACCGACCTCTGCGGCTATACAGCCCCATAAGCAGCACACTGTGATGTGAGAAGCAACATTAACTTTTTCAGTTATGCTACCACAACAACTTCTAAACAGAGGTCCACCGATCGATCGCTGGTAGACCTAGTTTGATGTAATCGACAATCGGCCGAGCAACCTCACTCCACTGATTCTGTGCCGGTTACACGCACTCCAAGCATGAGCTACCACGGCTCAAATATCTTGCAAGTAAACCAGAAAAACACAGGAAACACCAAGCTCAAATTTTGGGACAATCACGAGTCAGATGAATCTATATGTATGCTGTCAATTAGGGTTTTAAAACATAAAGACATAAAAAGCTGCGGCGGAAAAACGCCCAAAGTGTTCGGCACAACCAACTTTATCACACACTTGTAATATAATCACACCGAGGAACATAACACGTTCAAAAGCGAACGTTTGCCGGGTAACTACAGCTAGCGACAGCAGAGAGGCAGCCACAAGCTCTGAAGTCCCTGAACAAAGCCTACATATGACGCATAACTGAATGAACAAGGCTTACAAAGTTTTATTTTCCACTTCAAAATGTCATTTGGTTTAGGAAACACACTGCGGGAAGGTAAGAGCGTACATAAATCTCGACAGGTTGGACTACATATACATGGCTGACCAGCCTTACTTCCACAGCAATCCTTCTTTGTTTACTTTCTATTCATAAGAAAGCTACATGATTAATTATCCATGAATTATGGACAAGAGGGGGATTAAATACATATATGTACTTCAACCCCCTCATTCGGATGTGTAAACCAAATAATCAAGTTGGTTTTTTTTCTTATTATTTTTATGGGTTTAAAATTGTGTTATGATCTATGTTTTGTGATGTTGTTTTAACTATTTTTTTTAAATCTTTTTGTTTTTGTGTTTTTTTCTTTTATATCCAAATAAACTTCATTCAATTTAATTCATTTGATCCTAGGGGCTTGAGATGATGTCATCAGACTACATTATTTTAATCAACAAGTAGAACAATTTACAGCTATTTATTTTAACCAAGTTAATTTAATGAACAATTATTGATAATTTGATGTATCAGTTTTCTGACTGATGGATGTAAAGGTCTTTATTAAGATGAAGATTTACTTGATCAATCTCAAATTTTGCATTGTGACATAGAGACAATCGGCCAAGCAGATAGAACACAGTAATCTATTCCTCAGAATATAGCAGAGCTGGATGAATAAATCTGAAACACAAAGTTTTTCAATTCATTTAGATGCAGATCAACTACCCAACAAAAGAATATTTATAGGATTTTCTGCAAATCCTAAATTTAATACTGATGATTGATCTGATGATTGGAACACAATTTTCAAGATATTAAGTCGATAAACGTTCATCCACATCGTTTATTGGATGTGTCAATGCTGACATTGATAAGAAGAAGGGTTGGTCCCAAATGGCGATGAGAAACGAGGTGGCAGAATGAAATGTGTTGATATGAATGAAAGACTTCAGGTCCAGATTTTGACTAGGCCACTCCAAAATTTTGAGCCATAAATTTGTGGACCTTCTCCTCTGCTTGGTACTGTCTTGTTGCATGACCCAGTTGTGTATAGAGACCAGTTTCCACGTCCACCCAAATGCAAAATTCGTAGTGGATTTCTGCCGGACTGGACTCACAGACCTCTGCACAGGGTAAAAACCTACTAAACAACAAAAACTAAACCAAACTATATGCTGTAAACAGAAATAACAGGGCTTAAGATGCTGACTAAAATGGTTGCAAAAGCAACTAACCTATTATTTTGCTTTCTGCCAGTTGGTACCGGGCGCAAATATACAATACAAAGTGACTCTCTACACCGATAATGCTAAAGTCAGAACAAATCAAACAAAAGAAATGTTTACTTTGGCATCGGCAGGAGAGCTCTCTAAACTAGCTGTCAGCAGCATGTTGCATTTGTGTATGATGCGTTCACTGTCTTTTCATTAACTTTCAGTTTCGGGCAAAGCAGAATTGTAATTGACATCAATATGTGTTCAAATGTAATCTTGTAAAATTGAGTTTGTTTTTTGAATGAGCATTTTATGTATGTTTTGATGGCTATATTACATCAATATTAGAGAAGGAATTGTGGACAATGTTTATGCCAAGAAATATTACCCTTCTTGGTGTCTCAATTGAAACGTTAGAAAACTATTTTGTAATGATAATTAGGTCAGAATAACGTTAGTGTTTCCGGAGACAGTTGCAGCAGGGGACACAGGATCCCTCCAGGGAAGAGCAGTAAGTGAGTTTTAACAGCAGGGAAAGAATGTCAGAGAAGTTCACTAGTTCTGGGTTTATATGGGAAATATTATCATCATACCATGGAGGAGCAGCTAAATACTGGAAATCCGTTTGGAATCCTGGATTATGTTTCTTTTTTTTTTTTTTAATTAGACAGTTCTACACAGGTAACAAACTTTGTTTAATTTTTTGATGGTTCAAATGTATACCGTAATCCAGTGATAATTGTTATCATTATTATCTAACTTTTGTTAAATTTCATTTATCATGTATTGTAATTGACTTTAATTGACTTTATCATGACAATATTCCCATCAATACAACCAATATTTTGGTGATTAGATTGGATTGATTTACTGGAGTATAGAATTGTTTAAAGAGCACAGAGTTCATCATAGCTTTAGCATCTTAATTTTAAAAGGTATAAATGTTAAAGGTGAGAATGCTTCCAGACCACCCTAGCACGTTTAAGGTTTTGCATACTGTGGGAAACACTGTAACATACAAGCAAAACGTTTAAAGACTGCGTTCACTATGTCAGGGATTGTATCATTGTGGGGCTGGGAGATACAAACAGACATAGACACAGACTAAGAGAGCCTGAATAGACAGGAGGCATGTAATTGTACGTAGTTCAAAAAATGTGAAAAAGATAAAATCCGCCTTTTAATTGAATTTATGTACATATTGTAACAATATTACACCATATTGGAAAGGGCATGGATTGTGCAAAGAATACAATGTGCACACAATGGGACACAGGGCAAACAAAGGCAGACAGTATAGTAGGGGGAAAAAAGCCTAAACCAGACATTTAACATTGTACTCTGACATCGATATATTTTGGTTCCTGAAAATGTAACTTGGCTCCTAAATACTTGGAGCTTAGGAGTCATGGCTCCTAGATATTTTTTTGTCTGGAGCCTAACTTCCTTGTTTTGAAATTGAACTGTATTATAAACCCAGGAGTACCGAGGAAAACCTGTTGTGGATCTTATCTTTGTGTTTAAACTGAACTAAAATTAACTTTAAAAGACCGTGGCATTTATTTTGAGGAGGACTTTTAGTAAAAAGGGAGAAATCCCAAAGGGGAATTTTATGGTTGATTTTATTTTTGAATGAACTTTGACACTATGGGAATTTTTGGGGATCTTTTCTTTTTGAACGTATATAACATGTGAGTATTCTTCAATTTCCTTGTGGCCTTATTTCAGGTGGGGGATATGCACGGATAAAATGTCACAGTTTCAGTCACCTTTTTTTGCACAAATAACCTGTTTACCTTAGGCTTCTGTTTGTGTAGGGACAAGTGAGGTGAAAAAAAAAAAAGTATCTCACAGTGGAAAAACTTATGATGATTCAGTCAGTACATTCTTAATTAATCTTCACATACAATGAGAGGCTGCCAAATAATTTCCAAAAAACAAAATCATTGTTTTTGCAGGAAGAAATGTGGACTCATTACTTATTGTTATTACTAATTCGCTAAGAGATCATATTTAGAAACAGCCTTGTGATTCACAATCCCTCCTAATCCGAAACCACCCTGCAGCAGGAGTACATGCCAGGCCGCTCCATTTATTTCCGTCCAATAATAAACGGCCCAACAGCAGCGCCGTCCCATAAGCGCCTGCAGTTGCCATGCTAGTTAATAAGACTCGTTAAGATCAAAGACATAAAGAAGAATGTTGACTCTCCAGGGCAGACGAGTCGAGCCCAGAGGAATGCAATTAAGGCTGAGGCTGGGATCTTCCAAATACCTGATGCTACGCTAACAAGTGCAGACGCAGCCACAGAATGCACAACAGCTTCAGGACGAATGATCATTATCTGTGTGAGTATGTGGTTATCTGTAAATTCAATGCAATGGCACACAGCGACGGTTTGTTCTAATCACTATAATTACAAATAGATGCAGGGTTATTGCCATTTGAATGCATTTTTTTTATGAATTCCTTAAATTACATTGAACCAGAGTGACCACATTTAATCTAATTACATACAGAGTTCAATTACTGTGTTTGTGATGTTTGAGTGCAGCGTGGACATCCATTAGAGGGCAAACATGGGTTACGTGGTGGTGAAACAACAGTCCAATGACGGCGCAGCTGAGAAGAGACAGATGGTGAAAGTGATGAGCAGCAAGATAATTAAGTGCCAAAGGAAAAGAGAAGGAAATAAAATATTGTGAAAAAAAAATAAAGTTTTTTTAATAAGCCAAAGTACACCTTCAAAATGTCAGATCTGAAAAAATAGAGAAATAGCATAAAACAGTAACAAATGTGGCCATTTTCCTCTTCCACGTGCATGACATCGTTCTCCAAACCGTCATGTTTGGCAATGTTGTGCAACTTACAGAAGACAACTGCAATATGGACCACTTTTTCTGGACTGTATAGTAGAATTCTTCCTGTGCTGTCCAAACAACAGAACCGGCTTTTCAGACTGCCGCAGCCGCTATCGCCCCGCCCACTGTTAATGTTAATGTATATGCCGGACTCCACAGGGTAATTGGACTTTTCGACTTCTTTATTGGGAATGACTCCCGCGGCTGGAGGCATGACCTGGGCCGTCCTGGAACACCTGATGGGCCGAGGACCTTCAACAAGGAACGAATCCTGGTGGAGCAGTCCTGGCGGAGGATTCAAGATCGCCGACAGTCAGATGTCCAGGAGAGACTTGAACAGCTATCCATGCGGCTGGTTTATCCTCTGAATTCTATCCCTGAAACTACTGAATTGTTGAAGTTGTGAGGCAGAAGTGATATGGGGTTATGGGGGCATCGGTAACCTTCTGACCAAACCTGTCAATTGTATTTGTTCTCAGTTAAGCTTTTGTTTGTGTTCCTCATTAGTTTGGCTGTGATGTTTTATGTAATTTTTTTACCGCCTGACTATAGGTTAAAAAGAGAGATTTGGGTTTAATATTTGTTTGTGGTCAAGAAAGTGTAGGGATTGTTAGATTTTCGGTTTGGTTTTATTAAGTTACTTTGTTTAAAAAGCACCGGTAGCCTTTCTCCCCTTTATGTTGATTCAGCCTCATGGTGGTGTAATTCACCTGCCCCTCGTGTTCTTATATTTTATTAAAAACAACTTTAATTCTCCTCTACTATCTGGTTTTATGTTACTTCCCTTTTCCCCAAAGAACTGGTTTGTAACAGCAAGTTATTACGCAAGTTTGATAGACGCAATCCTTTTAGTAAATCAGGCCCTTAGACACTTAATACATACTATATCCTGGCATATCCTGATTTCCTTCAAAACGTGAATAAGATTTACTTTTACATAATCGGTGGGGAGTTTTCATACTTCATGTTTTATCAATGGATGAAGCCAATTAGAAACATATTTCTATCTTTAACCATTGTAATGCCACATTGAAAAAGTAATTGCCTGAGGGAATCAAGTACCTTTTGTTCAGCGCACTGAATATTTCCCTCATCCTCTGAGCTCCTTATCTCTCTTCCTCTTTTGGCTACTCATGATCAAGGGGGTCACAACAACCGAGGCTCGTCCTTATTGTTGAACTGGCACAGGCTTTACACCAGGTACTGCTCCTTTCATCCCTCTCTATTTATGCAGACCAGGGACTAGCATCTAGAGTACACTGGCTTGTACACAGGTAGAGGAGGCCCTTGCGAGATATGTGCATCGGATCCCGGATTTTGCTACACTGGAGTTCTAAGCCCTGAGCTACAGAGCTTCTAAGGTTTATCTCTACTTTCAAAAGTTTGTATGAACTCAGACGGACACATTGAAACCGCAAGCTGCTCTGATGAACTACTGCGGAGTTCAAAAACAGTATTTGTGATCAGTCAGATTGAATATCAGTCTGAAACTGACCGCTGAGAAGAATCATTCTGCTTATATTCATTGATTATTTACTGGATAACAGTTTGAAATCATAAGCTGATCAACTGAGATGCCCAATACAAAATTCAATAGTATTGACGTTTAATAAGCCGTTCATTCTAGCATCAGAATGTGTAGTCTTTTTTTATTACAGGTGAGAGTTCATCAGAATGATGATGGTCTGCTCTTGTTCCAATTAAACCACTTGGTCAAAGCTAAAGTTAGAAGTCTTCTTTTTCTTTTATGTGAGTAGGACAATTAAACAGCATATTGACTTATCATCCAACTGTTCAATAGAGTGTTGGCATTGACGGTGTGGTTTCTTGTCAGCGATCGAATAATCAAGAGGATCAGAATCATCAGAGACCCACATTAAAAGACTAAATGTAATGTTGTCATCACCGTAATAGGATTAAAGAAAAGGATCAAATCAGGTTTAATTAGTGTTTGAGTCACGCTGAGCACTAATAATTTATTCATACTGCACACTGTATCACTAAAACACGTAGCTCGCAACTGCCTAAAACACTAAATTAAATAAACAGAAACGTAGTTAAATTATGCTCAAGTGTTTTCTGCATTCATGTTTAATTCAGTTTGAACTCACACATCTTTATATTCACTCAGTCGAGCTACAACGAAGGTACGCCAAGGAGAAACTAACAAACATGTCTCTGCTTGAAACATGAACACACTTTAAATCTTTGATGTCGATTTATTGTGAAATATGAACAGAATTTCCCTGTTTAACTGCCATACTCCAATCAGTCAAACATTATAACTACTTGCCTAAAGTTGTTGATTGTGTGATCCTATAAGTCCTTTAAGTTGCGAGTTAGGGCCTACAACATCATTTTGTTGGTCCAGCACAGCTCACAGACGCTGAATTTAATTATAATCTGGAAAATTTGGAAACCAAGTTATCACCATGGATTCACTGTTTTGTTCCGGAACCATTTCTGCAGGGTGGCAGGCACATTATCCTGCTGAAAGAGGCCACGACCATTAAAGACTACCATTTCCCTGAAGGCATGTACTTGGTCTGCAACAATTTTTGGGTCGTACATTAACATGAAATATGTAAAAGTAACACTCACATGAATGGCAGTACCCAAGGTTTCCAAGTAGATCTTTGCCCAAAGCATTATAGTCCCTCCTCATTTTGTCTCCCTCTAATGCATCCTGGTACCATCCGTTCTTAGCAACACGCAGGCATCCAGGCATCCCGATGATGTAAAAGAAAACCTGATTCTTTGGATCACGTCATTGTCTTTACTTTCTCCGTCTTCCAGGCAGGTCGGATGCTGGCATGCCCATCATAGGCACTTTTTGCAGTGAGGAGGGTCAGGGGTCAGTAACACAGCCCAACACCCAGCAACGAGTCAGCGATAATTTTTTGCTCGGACACTTTCCGATCAGAACCAACTAGAACGTCCGGGTTGATCCATGTATAGTAGCATGCCGTAAACGGCAATGTAATCTAGGAGAATTATTAACGACCAGACTAAAAGCAGTCCTGCTTGTTGTCACTGATGTCCATAGATGCATTGAAATGGTTAACCTCCACTGAGTATTGGGAGCCCCCATCTCTATTTTCCCTCAAAGTGGCAAAATGTTAGGACAGGCGAAATCATTGTGATTATCAAATTCTTACTTATTCTCAGTTTTAAAGATGATACCTAGTATTTCAGTATTTTGTTTTGAAGGTCAACGGCCCACACCCCAACCCCACTGTTTCTAATGCAATGTTATGCCACTCTCCACTGCCTCCATTAATGAAGCCTATGTCATTCATACTAGTCCGTCTATGAACACGGGAGAGTGAAGCACAGAGAGATATTGATATGTAGCAACGGTGACAATAGGCAAGAGAGAGAATCCAATGCATATTGGCATTTTTGTGACTTTGAGAAAAATGCAGTGGGATAATTGGTGTCAAAGCTCAGCTGAATAGCCTGTCATGGCTCGACTCTGCAGACTTTCATCTTCTCTACCTTTGTTGTTCTTTGAGAAAAAGAGCTGAAGATGGAAAATGACGTAAATGACTAACATTTTCTGGAGTAAGTGCTTAAATTATCAATGATGGTGAAAGAGAGCTGTGGTCCTGGTGAAGTGAGCGGAGAATACAAAGCACACCCTGACTCAGCAGAGATGGTACAATAGCAGTGACTCAGCCGTTGCAGTTAATGTGATAAGAATCACTCCCTGTGACAAAACCACAAAATACTAGGACAAACTCTACAACTTAATGATTGGTCAGCCATTTTCCACCTTATACTTTTGGTTTGCTGGAAAATTTACTGTCTCTTCAGTTAACGTTTGCAGCAACAACTATTTGTAACCAACACATTGAAAAACTAGCAAATGTAGGACATCTAGCAGCTTAAAAACTACATAATGAATAACAGAAATCCTTCTGGATAAATGCCTTTAACCATTATAATATTGAACTATTATTTTAAGAACAAAAATGTTTCTCACATTTAAATACTATTGGTTACTGATACAATAAGAAATGTGTTAAATAAAGGGTTGCTGTCTACTGGGGGTCCCCCTTTTCAGGGCTAATAAATATTTACCATAGGATAAAATAGAGATCTGTACCTTTCACCTTTTTTTAGGCTTCAATGGAGCCATTTCCCACACCAATTTGAACTTTTCAGATTAAAAAATGGAATTTGTTACCTTAAAGTAAATCAAAGTTGGCTATTTGCCTTGTTTAAAGACTTAATGCTAAACTAAGCTAACAAGTTGCTGACAGTATCGACAATAAAATGTACTTATATGAGTGGTTCTGTTCTTCTCATTAAGCTCTGAGAGAAAATGGCAGTGTAAATTATGTTAAATAAATAATGTAATAGTAGTTGTCCCTTTAGTTATAACTCAACGCAATTATTGTTTCATTTCCTTACCAACTACAAAACACAATGTAAGTTGGTCCAAGTTTTTCAAAAAACTGTTTCCATGGGGAAGGGGACCAACACAATAATTGGCAGGTGGTTTTGGAGTTATGGCTGATCAGTGAATAGCACTAAAGGAATTTGCCAGAAGAGGAGTTCAACCAGTCAATACCTTTTTTTTTTTTAACCTTTCCTGAGGGCAGTGACTTATGTATGCTTTACTTTTTCTGTGATCCATTTCTACGATAGTTCTCGCTCACTTTACAGTTACATTTGACCTAACTTGAGTATATGAACACAAAAAAATTACAAAAACTAATATATATTATGTAAATAATCTCTTTGATGACATTCTATTATTATCTCCATTCTGTAAATCGCTGATTGATTCAACACATTGTCATCAGTCTGATTGCATCTGATGTTGTCTGTAAGAATCTGTTCATCACTTTGTAACAAACAGAATTAATAGCCGATATATTTTCTATTTGTCATCACAGTTCTGCTTCTCTCACTTTAAAGAAGGTTTTTAGACAGGTTTTCTAGTATGCTGTTATTTTCTCCCTTTTTTCTGTGAAGGCCTTTGAAACTTTACTGTCGTAAAGGGCTGCATGAATAAATAAACTTCTCAGAGGCAGCAGTAGAGCCAAATGTGGTACTTAAACAATGGTGCAATGAGGCATCTTCTAATCCATCTGTTTCCTGTTCAACTGCCTCCCATGAAGCCAGCCAACAGTGGATTAATTGTTTTACTGTCTTCACTCCTGCATCTTTCATGAAAACTTCAAGGACTGAAACAGTCACTCTGCATATTTATCTGGAGGATATATTCTAACTACACGTGCTCATTTGTTGGGTTATAAGTAGAATTATGCAAAATCTACTTGACAGATTTTCACAAAAAAGATGGAGTGGTTGGGCATTGATTAGGAAAGAACTCATACAATTAAAACCAGAATTACGTAAATTTATAATGTTGGTATCTTAAAGGCTTTTCTTTATCAATAGGGCTATAAACCCAAAATTACCATCAGTGTGTAGGAGAGATAATGGGCTTCTGAATTTTAGAAATATATACAGTTCATGTGTTTAACTGGGCTTACGCTGTACCACATTAGAGTCGGGCCGTTTAATTTCAACTCACACAGTAAGAATAAAATGTTTTCGGAAGCTAACGATTGTTGTGCTAACACTGTATGATCAGATCCAATTGACGACAAGAGTGCTCAGACTATACAACCCGTCCGCCTCCTGCAGCCTGTTGTCGCTATTTATAATTGTGAATAAAGTTTTGTTTGAAAGAAGAAGGAGGCGCTGACGTCAGCCCATAGAGTCGAGACCCTGCCAAAATTTCTGACACGCCTTTTGATCGTCCGACCCCTGTAAGGTGAGCTTCTTATCGGCACTTGTGACCCTGAGCCTGAGGTTAATTTCAAATTGTGAATCGGGCACATATCGTACATTTTAAGCCCGGATTTGGTCATGCACGGGATTGCCGGGGTTATATATTCATTTATGTATCATACAATCGAGGTGCAGGCAAACACTAGAAATCAGTGCGGAATCGTGAATGAATTTTTTATTTTCCCAAAAAATATTACAGTTCAACACAGGAAACCACATTTACTCAAATATATATTGCAGTAAATTATTATTATAATAATCATTATTTATTAACCATGGTGAACTGCGTGAAATTCCGTTTATCCTGCATTATGAGTGTGACTTGTCATGAACTACCACCTATCAATTCAACCAATGTGTTGGTGATTAGATTGTTTACTAGAGTACAAAATTGTTGAAGTGCACAAAGTTCATCATATCTTTGGCCTCTTAATTTTGCTCTCAAAGTGCCTTTTAATTTTAAAAGTCACAAAATTTTCTTCCAGGTGAGTATCGCCCGTAAAAGTTCAACACCCCTCCCCAGGTTTTCTAAATCTGAGAAAAATATGGAGTAAACCATCTGTTCAACTCATTTTGAAAAAGAAACAAAGAAGAAGCATCGCCAGGGATTGTATCATTATGGGGTTGGGAGACTAGACCAAGAGACGGAAGCAACTAATTGTATATCGTTCAATAACAATTTGAAAAACAAAGATTTGACATTTAATTTAGGTTTATGGTAACAAGATTTCAGCATATTGAACTTGGCAAATTCTGTGTAAGTAATACATTGTTCCCACAATGAGATGCAGGGCAGACAAATGAAAACGGTACAGTAAAAAAAAAAAAAAAGAAGTTAGGTAGACATTTAACGTGTACCATGACAACTATATATTTTTGTTTCTGAAAATGTATTGTGGCTTTTAAATACTTTTGGCTTATGAGTCGATAGCTAACTCAATTTTTTTTTTCTGGAGCCCTGAGCTGATTCAGGTCTGATGCAGGAGTGGAATTTGCTACAAAAATAAAACAATTCCTTTCTCACAGCTCGACATGATACACGGCTTACACTTTTGTTATTCTTAGATGGTAAATGGACTGTACTTAAAGAGTTCCTTTCACTCTGACCCGGCCCTCAGAGTGCTTTACTATTCATGCCAGCATTTCCGCATTCCCTAAAACATTTATATAGTGATGACCGAGGCTACCAGTGATAACTATTCAGATGATCACTCACATACCATTAGTTGCCAGAGGGAACATTTTGGGGTTCAGTATCTTCCCCACATATCGCACTTCAAGCTATAAAAACACATTCTGAATTTTGACCATACGTACACGCCAGGGACCTTGGTGACCTCAGAACACACCTACTGAAACCAATCATATAGCACTTCCTGTTTATCTCTCACTATCATCCTATCATACTTACTCTTTAATCATCTTGTCCTCACCCTGTGACACCATGAGCCAATTGTAAAGCAGCTACTATAAATTGCTGGATCTCAAATCATATCGTCCTCCTATATCGTCTTATTGCTCAAAAGAAGGCTCTGGAAGCCAAAGAGTTAGCAGAAGTTGAAATAAAGAACTCAAATATTGGATATAAAGAGATAAATCTACTTGCCGGGTAGCATCCCTTTTTCCCCCACTTTTTTTATGAACTAGCCTACAATGTTTTTTCGGAACTAAAATTCACTTCTCATCAAAGAGGGTGTGAAAGAACATGATTGGAACACATAGACGAAACAAATCAAAGAAGGACTAGAGGACATGCAGAAACTAAAAGGCAAGCACTTGTAAGCGGTGTAGTGGTTTATGTTCCTTGCACACCTAGGCATTCCAGAACCTATTGAGTCAGAAGAACCAAACACAGAAAGGTGATGTTGGCCGATAATACAGGCTCAGCACCCGCTTGTTAGCACATTTGACTTTTTAGATTGGGTCGTAGTGGTAGCTGATGTGCTTGGTCAGGATCATGCAGCAGGACCCCCACCATAGCAAAGCCAAAAATAAATATGAAGCACATGTTAGGCATATGAATGAATTCACATGCACTTTACTTACAATTATACAGGAACTCAAACCTACACATGATTAATGAAATGTGTGGACACAGAGACTTCACACAGTCAAGTAGAGGATCACAAAGTAACACAGGAAGCATGCATGGAGGACACTTTAGCTATATTAGAGCAGACGAGAAGGTGAGTTCAAGAACATGGGGAGAGGCAATAGAGAAATCATTTATCACACCATTGAGAAATTTTATTCAAATCCCTCCAAATGAATAATAAAAGTGCCTCCGAAAGAATCTCCAACCTAATGTGGTAGGGGGTTTGTGTTTTTCTGTGACCCTGAGAGCTATCGTGTTAGTACATTAGTCACAGGCAAGCAAAGCAGTACGGACAGCAGGCGCCAGAGGGCACCTCGGCGTGCCAACTTCTGGCATCGTCAACTGGTTTTAGGTACATGGAATGTAACCTCTCTGGCAGGGAAAGAACCAGTGTTTGTGTGGGAGATGAGAGGTACCAGTTAGACTTAGTTGTGCTCTCCTCTAACCACAGATGCATCAGACTCCTCACGAGTCCCCTTCTGATCTCCTTGTTGTGTGAGTTTTCCCCGGAGAATTCTGTGCATGTCATCGACTGTACATAACAAACCCTATGTTCAATTATAAGGAGGCTCGTGAGTTTACTTGGTACCAGACTACCTGGTACACCAGGCCAAAGATCTATAGTTGACTCTGTGATCGTATCATCAGATTTTTGCCCATATGTCTTGGACTGAGGTGAAGAGAGGAGCAGAGCCGTCCACTATGAGTTGGATCAGATGGCAGGAGAAGCTGGTGGACAGACCGGGTAAACCCAAACGATTTGTTAAGGTTAACTGGGAACGTCTGGCGGAGGCCCCTGTCTAGATGGCAAACTAGTAACGATCTTCCATGAGACACAAAGAGTTATGGATAGAGTTGGACCGATTTTTGAGAGGGTCGTACCAGCCAATACCAATTTTTGACTGATTCCGATTTTTTTCTTTAAAGTTTACAAATCATAATGAGTAATGTATTTCAAGGAGGATTGCAGTGGAAATAAAAGGCTGGTCGGCATTGTCTTATGTGTATGTATTCTGAACTGTTGAGGTTAATGTACTCTCTGTTCCCCATTTTGAAGTGAAAATAAACTTTGTAAGTGTTCTGTCGCTTCGGTTATATGTTGGCTTTGTTCAAGGACTTTAGGGCTTGTGGCTGGCTCGGAGCTCCTGCTAGCTTTGGCAGCTTTTCTAACTTTAGCTTTTAACTTACTATGTTCCTCGGGTGATTAAATTGGTAGTGTTTGATTATGTTTGTGGGGCCGAACGCTTTTGGGGTTGTTCCGCCGGAGCTCCTTTTGTCCTTACGTATCTAAAACCATAAATTACCAAATTGATACCTTCAGCGGACTCGTGGGTGGCTCTGAGCTCCTGCTCCTGCTAAGTGCTCAGCTAATGAGAGCACTTAACTTACTTTATTCCTCCAAACTATGTGTTTTACTTGTTTACTGGTTTTCATATGAGATGTTTAAAACCGGAGTAGCTATGATTGGTATGCGTGTACGGTGTATGCGTGCAACTAGAACAATCCGGTGTCTCTGCTCGGCCGATTTCATCAAACTTGGCCTCCTGGCGCCGATCGTACGGTCAGATGACATGAATGCATTATAATGCACTGAAGGACAGCACGATTTACAGTGAAAATAAAAGCCACAGATTTGTCCTGATTTGTTTTTTAAAACAAGAAGTCCAACTTATGCCTGATTCAGAGACGTCCTTTCTGGTCCTTATCTGGGGTGTGATTGACTGTCACAACAGACCAGTGTGGAAGAATGACTGCATTTTAACTTCCAGATAAGAGAACAAGGTGGATCAGATGTGTGATCAGATAGAGGACACTATTTTTTGTCTGAAGTTACTCATGTGTGTTTGATTGTCAATAACTGCCCCCAATATCTCTCCTGTGCATTAAAAAAAAAAAAAAATATTCTTCATATCTCAGGTCAGTAAATATGGATGTAGTTTTGTCATATCACTTGGAGGCAAATGTGCAAGAAACAATTTCGTACAGGTTGGAAAATTTAAGGAGGAGCTAATCTATATTGACGATCATGTATAAAATATTCCATTTTACATTGACTTTCAGCAGTCTTGTGTCTTCCTCTGTATTTATGTTTGCTATGTTTGCATGTACACTGGTATCTTGGTTATTGTTTGCACGTGTAAACATCTTATCCTGACTTCAGAAACCCAGATAAGAAGTAATCTCATTTCGGAAACCCAAAAATTCTAGCTGGACAAACTATAACTGTTACATCTATACATCTCATCCTGGTCTTTGTTAGCTGTTGTTTACTGTGCAGATGGTAAAGAGCGTAACAGAAATACACACAATGGCAGGAATGTGGCTCATTGCTCTGTGACACAACATATTGAAACTATTTGACTCACCTTCTGTGATCCCGAAACTGGTTATTAATCAAGCAACGTTCCAACACCTCTTCAGTTTGAGCAACACAGTTCATATGTTAAAGAAATGGTACACAGAGTCTTACACGGTTGTTTCCTCTAATCTCAGGAAGGACTCAATGTGTCACACAGCCAGTAAAAGAACACCCTACTCGTACTGAAATGTTCTCTAAACTCCATGTCACTGAACTCCGTCATGAAGACCCTCTCCCACCAGTCACAGCTGCAAATTGTCATCCTACTTTCCTCCGTCCCACACAGTGGCTTTAACTGACAGATAGACATGCTAATACTAGCTTGACACTCTTGTCTCTCATTTATTGTAATAATATGATAAAATCATATCCATAAGACCATTTTGGCATTTAATAGTGCTAAGCCCGCTATAAACCAAAGTTGCCTCATAATCAACCGCAAGAGTAAAATTAACTGATTAATTAAAAGATGGACACTGTCGCAAAACAGTAAAATAATCAGGGTTGTAGTATTTATCATGTATACGGTGACCCAAATAACCAGATTCCTCTGTCTTCCATGTTAATGCCATATCCCCAATATGATCTAAACTGTGCAGAGTATCATAAACTGGATACTGGTGTGCATGTAAATAGTCTTTGCCATTGGGTGAAGCTAGAGTTTCTCATATTGCACATAAAAAAACATGGTGTTTCAGAAATGAAGACAGAATGTCAGTTATTGATGAGAACATAGTGGTCCTTTTATTCAACAGGTCCAATGCTGTCATCCGCGACATTAAGGGTATTACCCCAAATGTCCCCAATCCCAATTAAATGTGGTGTTATTTCCACAGTATCTTCAGTAAAAAAGACTTCCCAAAAGGAGTAAAATATGAATTATTTGATTAAAATATGGATAAAATTCAATATATCAAGACAGAGATCCTTGAGTAACTGCATCAAATTTGAATTAAGTCCAATCAATGGTTGAGAAATGATGGCCCAAAAACTCGATAAAGCTCCCCGTAGGGTCACAAATAAAAAACTGACCTTTCTCATAACAATCCAGTTCCCCCTCACATAAAGGTGTATGTGACTATAAAATTTGAAAATTAACCATGAAACGCTAGAATTACATATTTCAGAATTACAGTGAGGTAAAATGGCAGTATCTCTCTCAGCGTCTGAGCATCATGGTTCAGCCTCGTCAGTCTTCAGCATAATGCTTGATGCATGAAGTCTACCATAATTGGAACTTTGGCGCCCTCGGTGTTACCCAATGACTTGTGATAAGAAGCCTTACAGTTCCCTTCGAGCTCCATCATTTATGAGAGTAAATGTGCAGGGCAAAATCGCGTAAACAGGTAGGATCTGCGGCGGACGCAAGTGCGATTCCATTATTTCCCCGACGTTTCAGGGATGTAACAGCCTCTTTGCTTTTTCATTTATATAGCCTTTCACAATTTATTATACAATGTTTTTGTCATTCCTGAGAGTTATTGGAAGATGAACCTCACCTAAACTACATTACTGAAATAAAAAAGACCTATATTATCGTCCCCAACAGCAAGGGTGGATCCCCTAAAATTCCTCAATCCCCTTCGTTGTACAAGCAATTACCCCTTAAATTAAATGGGAAGTTATTAACACAGCTTTATACTGAAAAAAATACTCTCAAAAGGAGTAAAATATGAAATGCTGGATTATAATATGGATAAAATCCCATACAAACAAGATAGATCTCCTGGGATCGATTCATATAATTTTGATGTATGTCTGGAAAATAGTGTTTTTTGTAAAAATTCTCCCCCTAGTGAGAAAAATATAAACTTAAATATAATATGCACGAGATACATCTCCTTGAGTTAAATCATATGCACTGACTTTGGACTAAATTTGACCGACGGTAAGGAAATTGTGTTCTTTAAACAGTGTTTTCTGTAAAAAGCTCCTCCTAGAGAGTAAAATATTCAGCCAATAATTAGAAAATAAAGTGTACAAGATAGATCTCGTCGAGTCGATTCAACTGCATCACATTTGGACTAAATGGGACCAACACTTGAGAAATGATGGCCCGAAAGAATTCAGAGATATTGCTCTCTACTGTCGGGAATATGCAAGCAACCTTTGCCAAAATCCATCCAGTTTTTCCACGCATATTTGTAAATATTTTATGTGGAGCTATAGAGTAATGTCCAGAAAAGAAAAAAAGATTTGTTTAAAAAAAAAAAAAAAAAAAAAAAAAAATCACCATTGTGAGTGAAATATGAACTACTGGAGTTAAATGTGATATTTTTAAGTTAAATCTTAATGAGTGGATTCATAGTCAGGACTATAGTCATAGTTGGACTACATCACACCAACGGTTACCAACTTACCCGTACTTTACGAAATTGATTTTAGCTCTAATGAGTGGAATCTGGCAAATACAAAGAGTATATGACCACCACAAGGGTTGCGTACAGATAATGTGACCTTTAGTTGTGACATATAACTTGTGCATGATCACACTCTACTAAAACTACAATTTACTCAAAGGTTGTTGTCTCCAAATGGAGTACAATTAAGTGAACAAATTCTGAAGAAGAAAACCTGCATTAGAAGACCCACAAGCCCTGAAAACCAAACGAAGCCGACTGCAGATAAGATACATCACAAATGATAGCATAACAGAGTGAGCTAGTTCACAATTCAGCTGCAAGATCTTCTTTTCACTGACCTATGTATTCATCCATCCACCCTTCTATACACAAAGCTTCTGACCAAAGTCTAAATTTATTCGTCTAGATTCATCTGAGATTTTGCGTTAGTTCAAATGGAGCTCAGTCTCTCAAACACAACCAAACAGCACCTACAAGCGGTCGGATTCAGCACTGGACATAAAACAGCCACTCAAAACTAATTCATACACAAATTAACAACTTACCTCTCCGTCATCTGGTTGCCAGATCAGCTCTTCCTGACACCTGACAAAAGAACACAGGAGAAGATTTTAAAAAACATTACTGCAATAGTTGGGAAATCTTCTGTAATCTCTGCCTTCAACATTATCAGCTTCATAACTAATGAAGTAATAGCGAAAAACCTTTAAAATCAAGAAGTACATTCTGAAATCTTATATTTTTAACAAATGGTGAGATTAAGTGGTGGATTATGGCATTATTTGTCTTTTTATTAACAAACCAACATACAAAAAGACAAATCCAACAAACAGTCCATCGCATTTCTTTGTTTAATCAAAATCCAAATTCATTGATGTCATTGATGGTAATATTCAAACCCTTATATAATACTTGTTCATTGTTCATTTTCCTTAATCCCATGGGAGGAAATTATGTTATTGGTGAGGACTCTTTTCTATGATGGATTCATAGTTAAATGGAGCTCTTGGGTGAAGAGGCAGAGTCACCAGAATGTAAAGTAAAACGAAAAATGCAGGATTCATTCTGTAGTTTCAAACAAATTGGAATCTTTGCCCCAATCTTTTAGCCAGCAGTTAGAGAAGGAGATGGCACACAGAGGAAATCACGAGTCAAGATTTGATGTTGCGTGAATATAGTTGAGCCCACTGAGTCATCGAGACACCAATTCTCATTCCATCTTTTAGCATTTGTTGGCAAACTGCATCTCTTTGCAATGAGGAGACAGTGAAATGGGGCAACTCTGAGGTAAATGGATTCATTTTGAAGATGCAGAGGCAGCTGACAAATGGAGTCATCACGGAGGAGAAGCAATAGATGGAGGAAGAAACAGCAGAATAAATTACCAGGAAGAAATTTGTTCCATCTACATGTTTCTTTGTCTGACAGATGACTTATAAACACTCGAGGAGGCAGAAAAAGATGGAGTGTGATTTGCTGAGATGGAGAGTAAAGATGCTGAGACAGAGCGACTTAAAAAAATGAGTAAAAAATAAATCAATCAATTTTTAACATTGACACATGAACACTTCTTTCTCTGTTCTGTCCTTTCCTACGCTGTCTTCTCCCTTGCCTCACCCTTCCATCTCTTACCTTGAAGGAAACCTATGCTGGATTTTAAAAAAAAGCGTTATTTGGCAGTCTATTTAAAATTGATAGGGTTTTAAAGTCATCCAGTTCCTTAGACTTTCACATGAAGCATGTCCGTGAGCTTCAGAGACGGTTTCACTGAAAGAAGAAATCATTCGAAGTGATTTCAGTTTGGGAAGAAGCCATTTTGGGTTTTAAAGTTCAGGGCAAATACTAAGTAAAGGTCAGGCGAAGATTTTGGAGTGGACGGAGCTAGAATTAAATATTTCAGAATTACAGTGAGGTAAAATGGCAGTATCCCTCTCAGCGTCTGAGCATCATGGTTCAGCCTGGTCAGTCTTCAGCCTAATGCTTGATGCACAAAGTATACCATAATTGGAACTTTGGCGCCCTCGGTGTTACCCAATGACTTGTGATAAGAAGCCCTACAGTTCCCTTTGAGCTCCATCATTTATGAGAGTAAACACAAGCAACAGCTGATGTGCTAATGACCAGTCTCAGTGGCTTTTTATAGTCTTATGAGTGAGCAACATGAGAGATACGGTTTCATTCAAACACTAAGATCGAGCTTTAGGTTCCAAATGTAGTTCAATTAGAATCCTTTGGCAATAATGCTGTAGGTGCTGTGACGCTCGGCCCACAGACGAATAAAGACAATGCTTGAGAGACATAAGGTATTTTGCTATGAAGGCTGTGCAATAGAAACGGTGTACTTGTATAGAACTATACTAGTTATAACATTATAACCCCTGACAGGTGAAACATGAATAACATTGATTATCTCGTAACAATGACACTGGTCAGTGGGCAAGAAACGTTAGGCTGCAAGTAAACATTTTGAAAAGAAAAGGTCAGACATGTATTGCCTTGCTGCACCGATTTACTCTTTAGGGTTTGTACCATGTGCAAACTTTTGAGCAGGGAGGACTCTGGATCAGATGTTTTTTCAGTGTTTCATACACTGTCATCCTTTAGATGACATAACTCTCAGCTGAAAAACACAGAAACAAATTCTGTACAAAGAAAGTGAGAGCTGTTCTGAATATCTATGAATGTAGATATTCTGTCTTTCAACAAAGATGATGCTACCCATGTTGGTGATCATATCAGTTTCAATCACTCAGACGGGACTTAAATTATTTATAGAGATACAGGCAGTGCACGTGTTATTTCTCAGAGGCCCCCATCTTATTAAACAGAAATCATATTCATTGTTTTGACGTGACCTTTGATTCTTGTGATTGATTCTGGCACCACACACTAAAATTAGATTCACGCCCACAAGGACTACCAGCATTTATCCAGTACATAATGTCACTTATACTTCTTGAAATAAACAGTTTTTTGTTACAAAGATGAAATATCCAATAGTGACGGACCTTCAATCTCATTTAATTTAATTTAATTATTTTTGCAAACCACCAAAATACTCTGTGTGCTTTTCTCATATTTCGTGTCAATTACAGAAAAGACAAATTGTTCGTGGTACAAACAACAAATAGATACAAAAGTCACGGACCTCTGACAAATAAACTCGACAATATGCTTTATATAGACATCCTTTATAAACTGTGGCTGCAATTTACTCATCAACATTCATCTGTGGTAAAACCCACTTTTCCCATAGTACAACGACAAAGAGGTAATAATCCATAGATAGAGTGAATCACCAATTTCCATGATCAATTAATATGTACATTCTGAATCAAACACTAGCTTATCAAATATAAAGATTGGCTGACTTGCTCTTTACATCATTGTGAATAAAATATCTTGGGATATTGGACTCGGTGTGTATTTATGTGTGTGATATCCCAGACTTCAGCTGTTCTCTGCCAGTTGAGTTGGCTAAGTTTGGAGACACGGATCTATCAGATAACGCTGAGCATCTCATCCTGATAGCTGTTCTCAGCTCTGCACCGCCAACTCAATCTGATCCGGCCACAGCCCCGGGCCAACTCTCTGATCAGCCTCTCACACACACGCACCTACGCAGACTCACACAAACACACACACACGTGTGCAATCACATCTGCACGCTTGAAAGCATGAAGGCTCACTCACACACTCTCCATATACATTAATGCACGCTCGCAGTGCGGCATATGCCAAAGGAGATGGAGCGGTTCAGTTTGTGTATGTTTGAGTGAGAGCTAGCCCTGTGAATCATTTATGAACACACACACACACACACACACACACACACACACACACACACACACACACACACACACACACACACACACACACACACACACACACACACACACACACACACACACACACACACTCGTGAATGCCTGCTTGCTCTCAAATCCACCTAAGGCATGCACCACTTACCCTGACTCACACATGCGAAGAGATACACAAGCATGCACACACACAGAGGACACTCCGACCAACACACAACACTACCCACTACTCATTCTTTATATTTCAGTGAAACAGGTTGTATATTTAGAATGGGGATACTGAAGTTAATGGTATGCATCAGCAGACTGACTGTAATGCAGAAAGGTGTCACCTGACAGGAGGACCCTCAAATGGACTTCTCATGTGAAAGACAGAGAGTAATAAACAGAGGGAGTAGGTTAAGAGAAAGAGGCCACTATGTGAGCAAACCAGAGGGGAGAGAGTGTGTCAGATTGCAGATTCACACACCTTGTGTCAAAAGTATGACTGCTGTAGGAAGGAAGGAAGGTATCCTAAAGAGGTATAGCCCTCAAAAAGAAGCATTGTTAAAGCTCTGCAGGAATATAGACAAAGAAAAAGACATGGGGACCTTTGGACCAGTTTTCAGTTTATAAAGCCATGTTGGTTTAAGAGAGTGTCACAAACCTGAGATGGAGAGAGCAGAAAAAAGCAGGATGTGGGAGAGGGTTTGAGTAGAAAGGGGGTTTGGATGACAGAGGGAGGTGTGAATGGAGACTGCTGCACCTATTTTACGCTGGTGACACTAAGGGCATGAAAATAGGGAACAGAATCAAAAGAAACCAGGCTGTTACATTTGGTTGATGCAGTCGGTCGGATGTAATTTGGTTGTCTGGATGTTTGTCATTGTTACAGCATATACTCAATGACAGTTTTACAGCTAAAATCCATCATGTCTTGATAATGACTACATTAGATTTTCTGAAAGACAAAAAACAAACACTCATAACGTATCCTCCCCCAACTGTTACTGACAAAGACTGTGCTGACTTAATTACTGCGGTGAATATTCATGTTCTTCTTATATGGCCAGTTGGTGTTTTCAATACAAAGCAACAACATTAATCTAAAACAGTCTGACTGTTCAGAACATACGCTATGAAATCAACTGCCAGGTTTTAGGGAAGGCTCAAGCATGTATACTATTAAAAAGTTAAGATTAATGCAGTCCTAATGATGAAAACCATTTCACACTGCCATCATAGTCACTGTCCTCGATTGTCGTTCATCGCTGCTCTTTTCTTGGAATGAAAGTCTGTTGTGTTTTGAGATCGTATCACGTTATGTAGAGGCCCTGTCCTAATGTAGATTGGGGAAGTCACCATGGCAGAAAACCAGATATTATCTGACCCTTTGCACTAAAGTGCTGGCCAGCAAAGATTCTTACTCTTACGTCATGTTATGTTTAGCTCTGCGCTTTGGTGGTTTATCGACTTTCCCAGAAATGTTCTGAGCACACATAAGGAACCTCGTATCCAGACGGTCCTGTAGTACCTCCTTCATTGTGTGTTTTTAATGTTTTCTGATTACCAAATTTGGGTTTTGGACTTTTAGTATTAAATATCAAGCAGTTTGAATGCAGGTTTAATGAGCTGCAGCAGTGCGCTGATACAGGCTGCTGTGACAGAAGAATAACTGTAATGAGTCACAGTTCTGGCCCTCCACAACATAACACAGGCCTTTAATGGGATTTGATTACCATTCATTTACTGAGTGTTGTTTTTTATTTTGATCTTCCTGCAGTTACACACATAACTTTCGTCTCAATATGCCTCGTTTGGACATCAAGTTATCCTTTGAGGCAGGCTAATAGAAGTGAGGATGGTTAGATCATTTTGTTATCCACATTGTTGTCAATTGTGTTGTTTAAATTCTATAATTATCACAAGCTATACACATTTGTTGCTTTTACGCGTATTTCTTATATCTTTGTAAATAAACCTTCCTTTACCATTGACTGGTTCTTAGTCTGCAAGAGACTCTAACCGAGGACCTTGTTACTGTTAACTCCGTTATTCACTTTGAATATGACCGGTATGTCACATTCAGGGTATATAGCTTGCCGTCTGTGCTTCTTGAGGTAAGAGCAGGGATTTGAAATACTGAGTTGCTCCTGTGTGGTTCTCTCACAAGGTCCTCCTCATGGCACACTCATTCTTAAATGTCTTCTCACCACAGCATCATTTTACTAAAATAGGATTTTTGTGGATGCTCATACCGTGTGTTTATTGAATGAACTATATGTGTGCGGGTCCAAATGCTAATGCATTCCTGCCTCAGCACTTCTGTTGTTTACTTCTGTTCTTCTCCTTGAAACCATACACCGTCATCAGCATAAAAACTTTGCCTGCTGCATACCATTAGCCCATATACCAACTTTTAAAAGGAAAACCACACAATAATAAAGTATTAGCTTTCCCATGAATCCATACCCCCCTGCAGCACTCCCCTTCTACTTAGCAGCATAGACTTCCTGACCTTCACAGAGCTCTTTTCTCTTGTGATACCACATCATCTTTATAAAGGGGCTCGGCATTAAAGAAGACACACAGAGCAAGAACTCAGAAGAGAAAAGTATCAGTGAATACATTTTGGATGGAGAAGGGTCTGCACATGATTATAGCAGGCAACCGTGAACCATTATATGTGTGGAATGATGCAAAGGATTGACTCTGATGTGTTGTTTAGGTCTTGACATGATGGTGGTTACAATCTGACAGTTTGGCCACATTAATATCCTGTTCATGAGCGTATTTCACAATATGTGGCTGTCTCTGAATAATAATTTGGCTTATAAAACAGAACAGCGTAACAAAAGCAGTCAATGCAGCAGAATTTATGCTATGACTACACCCAAAACTCATTCCTCCATCTATCTGTTTTCTGTAGCTGCCTATTTTGTGCAGGGTCACAGGGGAGCTTGAGCCTAACCCAACTAACATTGGTTGAGAGGCTTGGTACTCTCTGAACAAGTCAAATCAAACAGCCTTTCACATTCCCATTCCAATGGAAAAACATTTCCACTGGTTCAAATCGCAGATCAATTAACAGACCTTCATATTGTAGAAAAGGTTGCAGCTCAACTCCGAATAAAGACCAACAAAAGATAAACTTGAGTCCAGTTGTAAAGAGCTCCCACTGTCTGCCCATTTATTTGAAGATTGATTTTAATTTTTTTTTAAATCACATATTGCGTTCAAAGCCACACGTGGCCTGGCTTCTGATTTCCACTGCTGTCACCTTAGAAACCACCGCATAGCTTCAGATCCTGCAGCACAAATCTGCTGACTCATCTCACCTCACTCTTAAGGTTTAAAGTAGCTCCTCAGCTGTGGAGAGAGCTGCCAGAGAAACCCTGACTTGCCACATCAGTATCCTCTTCAATCTCTTCATTATTTTTACTGTAATGTTTAGGTTTATTTCTTGTTTTTCAAACTTCACACTGACTATGCTTCTTTCTTGCACTGTGCATATTAATTTGTTTTGATCTTGTTTTTTGTTCACGACATTAATCAGAATGATTTTACATTAAGGCTGCACCTAATTATCAACTAAATCGTCAAAAGACGATTCTAAAATAAATTGTTGATCACTTTAATTGTCGATTTGCCGGTGATGTCATCGGACACCGCGTTAAAAGAAGGAAGCATATAGTAGCAACCTGGAAAAATAATTTTTTATGACTGGTCTGCACATGACGTTTTAAATCTTAATTTGCCATGTTTGTAACAACTGTAATGTAATTAGTGTACACTAATGACGGTACAGGCAAAATGTATTCACTCTGAGACCTTTTGAGAGACACGGTCAACATGGAAATCACCTCCCTTGTATCGTGTAGGTTTCCCATTTGCTGCCAGAAGAGCTCTCCCAGGCAATGATCCCTAATCCTTACACCTTTCTATCAGCATCAGGATGTGCCATAACTTTTCTGTGTGATCAAGGCAAAGCAACTTTGTTTATATAGCACCATTGAGGTAGAAGGCATTCAAAGTGCTTTACAGAGAAATAAAATGCCTTAAACTAAGACATTAAAGCAAAGTTAAAAGACAATTAAAACAAATAAAAAGTTTACCAATTCAAGAAAGTTAGGTACAAAAAACTATGATTAAAAACAGGCAAGTAAAAGTTACGGACTCAAAGCAGGTCAAGAATCTCTGTTAAAAGCCACATTATACACTAACATTTTAAGCCCTGATTTTAAAAAAAAGCTGTTAGTTTGTGCTGGCCTTGAGTATAGTAAATGTATGAGAAAGTTTAGGATAGATTTTCTTTCTCACAGGCATAAGCGAGCCATGGTAACCCATGATTCTGTCGACTGTCCACCAGTTGTCCTATCTTAAATAGCGCTTTTCTAGTCTGCTTGACCACTCAAAGCACTTCACAATGCGAGCCATCATTCAGTGATTAACACAAATATTTATACAATGATGACCAAAGCTGCCATTCAAGGCTTCCCTTGCTCATCAGGAGCAGTAACCATTCACACCATCATTCACACACCTATGGAACAACCATTGGGAGCAGCCGGGGGTTCAATATCTTGCTCAAGGACACTTCAAAATGAAGACTGCAGGGGCCAGGGATCGAACAACCGACCTTCAGATTAGTGGAGTACGGCTCTGCCAACTAGGCCACTTTTGGCCCCATGCCAAGGTAAATAAATAGTTAATGCATCCCCTGATAGAGCTTGCAGTAGCTTCCCTGTGTCCTGTGCTTTAGGACACATCACAGAGCTGTTTTGGAAGCATCAGGCTGATGCAGCCAAAACAGCATCACATTGCTAGGCAGATGGTTTTAATGTTGTGGTTGATCGGTGCATGTTGGAAACAAATTGAAAATAAGGAATAGCTTCTCAAGCCATGAAATCCTTTTCAGGGCATGTTGGCATTCATAAAATTTGTCAAGGAAGGAATACCATTATTGTGAACTCCATGGATATTCTCCTAATTAAACCTCTATACGTAAATAATAAATCAACAATCATAAACACATATGCAGTGCATATGGGATATTTTACACCAAACATGATTATAATTCTTCAAAATGAGATCAATGAAATGACAGAGTGAATTTTATCTGGTATACCTCTTATAAAACACTCAACCTAACCTACCCTTCCAAAACTAAAAGCACATCAAACAGCACCACTGTGACTAATGAGGCTAAATGAATGGTAATCTATGAATGTAGGCAGTTTTAAAGAAAAACTAAACCTGACTTCCTGACTTGGAATCTAATCCCTCAAATCAGAAGACATTCACAACAAGACAATTGATTTGTGGTAGAAGTAACACCACGATCTATCAATGAAGTATTGATGTAAGCTGCACGCCAAAAGCAGTTGGGCCCAACAACTGACTGGCCGAGCCGCTGAATTGGCTTTATTGAGCTACTTCCACTGGATTTGTGGGCCGCACTAGGCACTCCAAACGGGTTTCTGCAGACTTTCGATGAGAAACGACAAGGTATAACCTTGAGCTGTGGGAGTGAGACACAAAGAAAGGAAGACAAAGATAAACTACACACATCTGTCTTTGACTAATAGTTAGTCTTCTGCAGAGCCAGACATCTCTCTGGATTTTGTCTCCTCTACGTTTGAAGTCCTTCCAGAGGTCAAGAAGTCACACAGGCAGCATGCATCCAGCTAACAGGCCCAAACTGGCAGCTCAGCAGTGAACTCCAGCGTGCAGGAAGGAGACCGAGCATCCATAGGGACTACAGTGAAGAGTAGTTTGAGAGAAGACAGCTGGATGTAAAGGTGACAAAGATTCCAAAGACAAGAGAAGAAAGTTTTTCTAGGTAACTAATGATGTGTGTCACATTTAAATATAAAACATGTTACCAAAACAGGGCCACACTATCAAGAGCCTCAGGGAGGCAGCAGGAACATTAAGATGCTATGTTGCCCATATTTTAACTTAATATGCCATATGGTGTGATGTTTCTGCTCTTCCATTAGACTCTGATGAATACTGTCATCACTGAAAACATACATTATGTTACAATGTTGTTGAAATGTTTTTCCTTTATTTTCTTTCAAAATGATGCCTTTGTATTTATCCTTATATTTGTTTCTCACAGCTGCCAAGTGCTCTACAGCTTGTCTATTTTTCCCAGGAGCCTTATCGCTCGAGTGACAAGAATCAGATTATATGTAAGGTTAATGCATGTTCCTCCTCTTTAACTTTGGGGATGACCATTGAGAACCACAAACCCAATATAAATGTAAAAAAATTAAACCAGCAGTAAAACAGATTCCCGTTGACCCACTCGGCATACAGACAACACCTCCAACTGCTCTATGTACTTACCAGGTATAAAGTCAAGAGCAGCAGCGAGTGGGGTGATGGCGCACGATAGCACAGCTCAAGGTGAGGTTTCAAATAGAAAATAGTGATGAGAATGTTGCTGACCTTTGTGTTTCATCCACTTTCATCACACAGACTAAACTAGAAAAAACGCAAATATCTGCCCTGGAACAGCCGGTAACTTCATGTTGAACCACGCCATGACAAGACATAATACTTGGAATGAAGAAAGATTAAAAGAAACTAAATAAACTTTCACTTCTTTGGCTCTCTGACATAAAGCTACAATGATTGGTCGAGGAAGGCTTCTTTGAATTTTGGGAGGAAGAGATGCTGTTTCCTAATTGTAATTTAATTATTTTCTCTGTCTTTTTTCCCACTTTAGCCTAAAGGGATATTCGGTCACAATATTAGTACAAAATGGAAAACCTACTATAAAATCATGCATTGTGTTCTGGGACCCATCGCACGCCTGCTTCAAACGGGTGACAATGATAATGTATTCCTACTTTCCAATTGATGAAAATGTAATTTTCATAAGCAGGTTCACAGCGTGTAAACTCTGTTTGTTATTGAATTTGTGATAAATGAATCATCTCTGACATCATCCAAATCATGGAAAGGTTTAGAGATGCTGCTTTCGATAGTTTTAAAATATTCAGGAGTGTTCCTTTAAGTCACCACAGCAAAATACTGTAACAGACAGAAGCAATACAACTAAAACTTTGGAGCTGTAGACTTGAGAGTACAGAGGTAGCCGTTTAGAGAAAAGAATACCCTTTAAATTCACAAAAGTTAACATTTTGGGATTACGGGAGTTTGGTGTTATGTGTATGGTCACAGCTGCATGAGCGAACATCCGTCCTGCTAGAAGCGTATTTTTTTGGTCACTTTGAGCCACTCAGTAGGAAGGCTGTGTATTTATTCTGGCTTTTAAAATAAAATGACAGTTCTCTGCTTCAGAGTTGGGTCACATTCTATTTTAAAACCAACCAAAGTCAGCACTAAGCTAAGCGAGCGAGCGTAATATACCAGAGGCCCTGAGAACAGAGAGCTTACATGTGACGTGGAGAGAATCGATCCAAATACCAAGCATAAAAAAAAAAATCTGATTTGATTTTCAAGAACCAGCCAGCCCGAGTAAGATTCTAGGGTTTTAGCAAATATGTGTTGCAGTCCAGATAACATAAATAAACAATACAATTATGTTTGCATGTCATGAGAGTTCATGATGACATTTAAGCCGCTGTGCCTTTACATAAATACACACAGTAATTAAGACATCCAGTACCACAACTCAGTATCTAGTGCTTCACTTCTTGCCAGGATTATACACTATTCAATTAGAAAACCTTGAGCCACGCACTTTAGATCATTTAAATAGGACCCCTAGAGCTCATCTGACACAACACCCACGCAGGCAGGCAGAGAAAGACGATGCAGCATCTGCCAGCCACAACGACTGAGCACCTGAAAGTGCATATACAAATCCAATATGCAGTATAAATTTTATTATAACATAAAATAAGGAGAAAGGAAAATAAAACTTTTCTCACTCTTTGTAATGTTTTTAGAGGATAGGATGACCACCATCTTTCTGTCTTTTATTCTTTTATTTCGTCGTCTCTATAACGTTAATGCTTGCTGCAGCAGAGCAACCAATGCGGAGGTGATGCTAAAGAGCTCAACCGGCGGAGGAGCTCATATGACTGTGATATACTTCTGTTTAATACTAGTAGTCCAACGGCAACAAGGAGAAGGAACATCCAACCATATGATAGAAATAAAACTATACTCAAGGACTGTAGAATACTGCAAATGTAAAGAAATATTGATTGATACAAACATGGAAAGAAGGATAGGAAGATAATCGCACTACAATTAAAAAGATAGATAGCACGTCACAGTCTTTTGTTGCTTTATAGGAGTATGATCTGATGAGCCTCAGGCCCAGTGTGACTGAGTTCATTCTATTTGTGTACCAAGTCGGATATGTCAGAGAAATCCAGGCCTGCAGGCATCTCCACAGGAGCCCCGCCTCAACCAGCTAAACCGTGCTGCATACTGGAAGATCCCCAACCTCTACCACTTGCTTCTCCCTCCACCCTCATCTGGATGTCAAACAAATGTAATTTTTATGGTCTCTGTATGGTATTTGTCTTTCCCCCTCCCCATTTTGATTGGGAAATCTTACAACAGGGTCAGGACTATGGTATCGATACTGGATCTAGAATTGTCTTGCTTGTAGGATAAGAATTTCCCAAAGGTCAAAAGGATATTCTTAGCTATAAATGCTATCATGCAAACAAAAATCTTTACATTTTACATATGAGAATCTATAGTCTCTGAGTTATTATGCACTGTGATTTTGTGAGATCAAACTGTCGTATTAGGATAGGAGGATGAAAAAGAAATCTGAGGGAGTGCGAACAGTTACCCCAATACGTAGAAGGGGAAACAGGGACAGTTAGGACGGTAAGGAAAAGACAGGGGAGAGAAGAGGAAAATGACAGGAAGAGACAAGTTAGAAGTCATGGACAAGAGGAGAGAATAGACAATGTGAGGAGAGAGAGGACAACAAGTTTAGTAGGAGAAAAGGACAGAGACAAGGACAGGGGATATTGAGTTCTCGGTAGATATGAAAAGAGATGCGGTACAGGAAAGAAGAGACAGTAGCGGTGGACTCGCAAAGATGAGAAGATGAAGATTAGCTCTGTGGAAACAAAAATGAGGTGAGAAGGAAACAAAGTGGACAAGTGTAAAGCCTGAGGTCTGGAGGAGCTCCATATCTGACACATGGTATTGTCAATTCAAATTGATGCATCTGGTCTGTGAGAATGACAGGACATGACAGATTATGTCTTCCTGCTCAATAGTTATCTTTTAAACACACTTTTGTTCAATTCATGGTTAAGGTCTCTCTTGTCTTTAAATTTCTCATTAAAATATATAGCATTTGTTTTTTTGATTAATTAATTAATTTTTTATTGATTTTATAATTTCATTATTGATTTATGAAGTCAGTAAAGAATGCCAGCTAAATGAGAAGATTTTTGCAATGACCTTTTTTTTTTTCTTCATTGATCTTATTAATATTTACAATGTAAATTATTGTCATAGAATCTCCCCTCTCTTTGCTATTTAAATATGAACAAATTGCTTCACATGAAGTCAATCATGTAATAAATATATCAATGCCAATTCAATTTTTAAAGAGCCTTTGTAACTGAAATCCATTGGATTTACATTTTGTTATAAATAAGTAATAGTAAAATTACATTTGTACCTGCACACAACATAATATCTACGGTGTGGTTTTCATCACATAAAGTTCACCTCTAAGTACATCCAGGTGTCAAGGCTTTCATGTTCCAATCAGCCATAAAACATAACCACCTGTCTTACAGTATGATGTGCAGCAGTCCTTTTACATCCAAAACAGCTTTGACCCTTGGCATGGACAACACCTCTGGAGATCCGCATCAGATCCTCCAAGTCCTACATGTTGAGAGGTGGTGCCTCCATGCTTTAGACTTGTTTGTCCAGCACATCCCACAGGTCTTTAATTGTATGGAGATCTGGAGGCAAGGTCCCCACTTGAAGTTGTTCTGTTTGTATAACTATTCCTGAACCGTTTTCCCAGTTTGACAGCAAGCACTCTGATGCTGAAGAGGCCATGAGGGATTGTCTTTTCTATGAGGGGCATACCATGTCTGCAACAATGTTTAGGTAGGTGGTACGAATAACAGTGAAATCCACATGAACGGCAGGAGCCAAGATGTCCCAGCAGAAAGATTGCCCAAAGCATGACACCGGCTACCCCAGCTTGGTTTCCCAAAGTGCATCTTTATGCTTTCTCTTTCCCCCTTTAAGTGACACACACCTGTAATTTACATGATGTTAAAAAAAACAGGATTCAGCAGACCAGACCACCTTCTTGCATTGCCTGAGTCCATTTTGCCCAGTGCTCTCATCTCATTCCAAAGCTGAGCGGTGGACAGGAGGGAGGTCTGTAGCTACACAGCCCCATATGGAGCAAACTGCTATGCACTATTCAAACACCTTTCTATCAAGACTTCTCTAGCTACAGTAGACCTTCTGTTTAACACAGACTAGCTTACGCTCTCCGTGTGCCATAATGAGCCTTAGGTGTCAAAGCAGGTAGCATTAACCACTGCAGACCAGGAACTGCCAAAAAGTCTTGCTGTTTTTGAGATACTCCAGTCATTGAGCCAACCCAATTTGCCCTTTTTTCAAGGTCTATGGGATTCTTACACTTGCTTGTTTTACCTGTTTCTAACACATCAACTCAAAGAAGAAATGTTCCCATCCAATGACAAGTGCCACTGAAATCAATGTTAATTACTTAATTTGTCAGTGGTTATATTGATATGGCTGGCTGGTACAAGCCTTCAGGCTTTGTTTTGTGTATTTCCTTGGAGTCAAATTCAATTTTAAAAATCACAATACAATTTGTAAAACACTTCGTAATTGAGTTTTGGAAATACTTTTAAAAATAAATAGATTTAATACTATTTACTTTACTTTTATTCACAATGAATTACTCTACTAATAACTACCATTTGTAATTTTTGATCCAATATATGATTTATAGAAACAATGCAGGGATTTCTAGGCCAGGGGGAAATTTGTGTACAGATTGTACGAAGAAGAGGTGAAGAGACGGCAGAGGTTTGGAACATAGCAGACAAGTCTAATCCTGGTTTGCTCACAGACTCATTCAGCCCCAAGGTCCACTGGGTAATATGAGCAGTCTTGCACAAAGAAGAGGTTACCCAGGGACCGACCTTCCTTTGCTACCACCCCCCTCTGTCCCCAGTCAATGAGCCAATTCAATGCTCATTTGTCCCTTCACATCCCTCTCTGTCATTTTTTTCATTTTCTCCCCTCTGCTTTTTCTGTTTTCTCTCCACTGGTTTCAGCATCCCTTTGCAAATCTACATTTCTATCATCAGTGTTCTTCCTCCTTATCTGTACTCTCTACTATACATATTCTCTGTTTCGTTATTTCTGCTGTCGATGAGCGCACAGATTCTGTTGTTTTTATGAATGTAGAAGCCACTGAAAGGTACTTTGCTGTTTGGTGTACTTTAATTTGTCTACCCTACCCTTGTAAAAGAATGAAAAATAAACCACAACGGTTACAGAATATTTAGATTTTCTACTACCTCACCCAAACCACATAAAAGGCCAAAGAAAGTGTGTAACTCACTTGTCCTTTCAAAAAAATACAAGTTAACAATTTGAATTTGAGATAGGCACAGATCTTTACATTTTCTCCCCATTCTCTTTATGCCCTTCTGCTCCTCAACTACATGTCATCTCTCTATAACTGTCCTTCCCTCCCTGGTACTTCCTTTAAACTTGCTTCCTCTCGTACTCTCTACCACCTCGACCAACATCAAAATCCTTTCATTGGTGCTGAAAATATGGATATATTTTTCCTTTTAGAGATTGGGCTCGGCAGGCGTCTCGTGTACTGCTTTCCCACCACTGAAAGGTGTTAGAGAGCTCAAATTGGTAAAAGGAAAGGAGATGATGGTGAGAGAGAAGACGGCAAGTAATGGCCGGAACAATGAAAACAAACAAGATGGGATGAGAAGTGCAGAAAGGGATGAAAAAGGAAAGATGGCAGAATAATAATGTGGTAAAGAAATCTCAAGCGATTCTGTGGAGCTGTGTGGACGAGGACAGGAAATGGAAGACAGATGAGAGGAGAAAGGAGGGAAGGAAAACAATGAGAATAGGTAAAGAAAAATTCACTGAGGGATGAAGACTGACCGCACTTAAAGAGGGAGAGCTTGACTTGCCCTTTGAGCATAGTACATTTTCACTTATAGCCGCAGATTGGTGACTCACCTGCTGAACGCCGTTAAACAATCAAGTCATTTTCTTGTCTAAACAACGGTACTAAGATAAGCTATTAGCATAATGCAGTTAGGATAGAGCGGGTGAGAGACAGAGAGAGATAGAAGATTGGAATGATCAGTCACAGTTGAACAAAACAGACATAAAATGAGAAAGGTGAGCACAATACAATGACATAATAAAACCTTGTGTGGGAACTAAAAAGGAATGTAAAAAAATATATATTATTTTAGAGCAGTACAGATAAAGTTATAAGATAAGATTGTTTTTTTTCCAGTGTTGCACAATTTTACATAGATATCACTGCTATCAACAGCTTTGCAAAACGTAAAGAGTTCATCTTAAAGAGAGCATGTAAGAATACAAATCACAGACTACTTGAGTAGGAGCCATCAAATTAATCTCCTGTACATCCCAAGGTATAGCTTACTGAAACTCAATGCAGGAGTTTCAGAGCCAGCCATGAACCAGCTGAATGTATGTATCAAATCAGTCATTTATGGTTTTATAACTTATGGAAATAAGGAGCTCCGGCGGAACATCCGGAGTTTGGCACAGCGAATGAAATAACATACTTTACAAATTTAATCACATGAGGACAAAGCAAGTTGAAGCTATGATCTTAGCGTTAGAAGAGTTGCTAAAAATAGCAGGAACTCGGAGCCAGCCACAAGCCCTGAAGTCCATGACAAAGCCAACATATAACACTTAATGGAATGAACGAGGCTTATAAGTTTTACTTTCACTCTGAAATGTCAAAAATTGGTTTAAGAAACGCACGGTGGGTACATTGATTTCAACAGGTCACAATAGATACACATAACACAATGCCGACCAGCCCTGTTTCTTCCACTGCAATCCTTCAAAGAAAGAGCACATAAAATACATTACTCGTTATGATTCTTAAACTTTAGAGAAAAAAAATCATCATCGGCCAAAATCTTTATCGGCCGGTCGAACTTTGTAAAAAAGGTGATCGGTGTATCTGTAGTAAAAATTAATCCATCTTTATCATAATAATTCTAAATAATAAATAATCAGGATATTCATTTCAAAGTCCTTACACCAAGGGATGTTCAATCTAATCAAGTGACAAGTCACCATGTCATGTTTAGTGTCCAACAAGATGACTTGCTTCATTTTTTTATTTTAAAACTATAGCTTCTAAGAAATGAACAGGGAGCAAAACACAGTCCACTGAAATCAAAAGAGGCTTTATGTACATATCCCAGCCCCACGCTAAAAAACAATATCAATGTGAAAAGACAGCAGCAGATGGCTGCTGTGCAGGTTGAAAGGTGGCACATCATCATCCCAACAAGCCATCATGTTGGTGTGAGGAGAGTAAGCAGAAGCAACAGCTCAGAGGATAAACTTTAAATCGAAGAAGGACATGAGGTCTATAACATATACGACCATAAAGGATTTTATGAGTGGCGGGATAAAACTAACAATCAAATAAAAATGTGTTTTCGCATTTTGTTGTCAATCATTGTTATAATATTGATTTTTAACACATTCAGCAATTATTAAAATGCTCATAATTAGAACTCCTGGAGTGACGACGAAGATCAAAGACATCAGGATAGATTTTGGATTTGGTTGGTTGGTATTTTATACAAGATTAATGGTTAGAGTTGGAATAAGTGCAAAAAAACTTTGAAAAATTGATCACCCTGTTTATAATTTTTGCAATCGAGCAATGAGAAGGGGAATTAAATTTTAAAAAAGCAGGAACGTTAAAAATACATGTTTGTAAGGTATGTGTTCCACTTCAACATAAAACAATGACTTCTTTGGTGTGTCGCTGAAAACTGGGTGTTTGGGAGTTTCAGTTGTGGAAACTAACAGTTCATCTTATCATGGCGTAGCCATAATCAATTTTTCATGGAAGACTGGAGAAAAAAAGAAAAAAGAGAGGGTGGACGGAAGAGGAAAGGAAAGCACTGAGAGAGTAAAGGAGAAGCTGCGGCGAAGTGTGGCGTATCGACAAAATGGTGACAGTGGAGGACACGCTGCTTGACTCTAAACTTCCCCCTAAATGCCTCTTTCATTTCATTTACTGGGTCACATTCATCAAAGGAACACTGTCTGTTCAGTAGTGAGGGGGCGTGAGTGGACTAAATACAAGCCGAAGTGTATAAGTGTTTGCTAAGCCTGTGAGTGTGTGGTGTGTGTGTGTGTGTGTGTGTGTGTGTGTGTGTGTGTGTGTGTGTGTGTGTGTGTGTGTGTGTGTGTGTGTGTGTGTGTGTGTGTGTTTGGGAGAGTGTGTGTGCATACGTGAGTGCATTGAGTCAGGAAGAGCGTGCGCCTCTCACCCTGATCAGGATCATCAACTGAACCATATGGTGCAGCAGTTAATAATAAGATGAGATGTTCAGTTTCTGTGATTTACAGCAGGAAGAGTGTGATGGCCCGCCCAACCACATATAACTCTATGGAAAAAACAATGTGTGCATTGTTTCTTCACAATATAGAAATTAGCTTAAATTATTCAGGGTTGAGCACAGATGCTCGCGTTCAGTCACGCTTAGCTTCACACATGAAACAAACAGACTCTAGTACAGTATGTACTCAGGCTATGATCCCAGCTACACAATAAATTCTAACAACAACACTGTCTCATTAAGTTGTATGGATTTTTTTCAAGAAACATATATTTATATCACCCTCAGACAGAGATAAATAAACATTCATTTCAGAAGATTTACAAATTCTCCACATTACATTTTAGTTCCTTAAAAAAACATGTAAAATAGAAATAAGATAAATTTTTGTTTACTTACTTACAGTATTTAAAATTGTTCCATGGAGTCCCCTTGACGGCAGGGTGAAACACCTGCTTTCATGTCTTAATTACTTTCTTTTCAATCCCTTTTATTAGTTTCATTTTTAAAAGCTGTTTGCCCTGACACAAGAAAGATATGGACATGGTCCGGCCAAACAGAACTCAAAGGTCAAACACTGCGACCTCTCAAGAAGGACCCATCCCACGCATCCACCGAGTTATCCAAAATCTGTCCCCTTTATCTGGATTCATAAAATCTGTCTGTTTAATCATACTAACAAAACAACAGCAAGACACCGATGTAAATATAACCTGGTAAACTTTCACCAATGTACATAAATGTGCCCCTGCCCCCCGTTGTGAATGGCTAACCCACCAATTCATAAAGTGTGCACTGATGAGGGAGATAGGTTGCACTGACAGTATGTATATACCACATAATGGTGGCTGTGCTATGTCTCCGCCGCTCATCACTGTACTCTCAAGCTGGGAATATGAAGATTGATCATTATAACCCCTTTTCTGTCCTTTGACTGCCACCGATCGCATGCAGCCACTTAAAGTGCAGGTAGATAGATAGGTCAAGCGTCATGGAGGACAGGAGCGCCAACACAATAGTGTACAGCTTCCCTTCATTGGCTCCCGGTGAAATCTAGAATCGAATTCAAAGTCTTTCTGCTCACATACAAAGCCCTTAACGGTCAGGCACCAACGTATCTGAAGGAGCTCATAGTTCCATATTGTCCAACCAGAACACTGCGCTTCCAGCATGCAGAGTTATTTGTAGTATAGCATCTGCAGAAGTAGAATAGGAGCCAGAGCGTTCAGCCATCAAGCTCGGTTCGGGGGGCACAAACCTTCTCTACATTTAAAAGTAGGCTTAAAACCTTCCCTTACGATACAACTTGTAATTAAGGCTGGCATAAGCTAGCTTTTTGCTATGCTGCTAAAGGTTTAGACTGCTAGGGGATCTCCCAAGATACACTGAGCTTTTCTCTCTTCCTCTTTCACCATCCCTCTTTATACATCCCTCTCACTTTAATGCATGTGAGTGGATTAATACATGTTACTGGATTATTGCATGTGACTAACTTGACTTTTTCCCTGGAGTCTTTGTGCTTTCTCATCCTGCAAGGTTACATGGTTGGTGACTTCATCTGCTGTTGTGGCGCTGCTCAATGTCCACTGATTTCAAGATGCTCATGATGATGATTATTATTATTATTATTACTATTATGTACTGTGTCCCCATAAGCTATTGCTAAATGTTACATTACCATTAAAGTTATTATCAACCTGAGATCCCTGCTGCCGCCGCAGCCCAACCCTGGCGAAGCGAAGGAAAGTGGATTAGCATAGCTGACATCGCTTTCTGTCTCTCTCTCTCTCTTTTCAAATGGCCTAGTGCTGCCAGTCGCCAAGTGCTTGCTCAAGGAGTAATTTGTTGAGTCTCTGTAGATAATTATATAAAGAGTTTAGTCTAGACCTGCTCTTTCTGGAAAGCACCTTGAGACAACTGTTGTTGTGAATTGGCGCTATATAAATAAAGACTGATTGATTGACAAATGGATCTCAAACAGAGAGAGCTTGATCCTAAGAAGAATGTTGTGTCTTTTGTTTCGACACATTTTGTCTCGGGTGAAGAAACCGAACAAAACATAATTAATTCAGAAAACTGCAGTAAAAGAATTCCACTTTCCAAGGGAACTCTATGAATTAGTCTACATCTAGCAAAATAATCACACTGCTGGGTATGAGTATGAGGCTCAATATGGCCGACATATTCAGTTCACATCCGTCAGAGAACTTTGCAGGCAGTGTAAAAAGCAAAAAATACATAGGTATTAATTAGTGCCTTTAATGGCATTATTGCATTTAATAGGAATAATTGTGATTAAGACTTAAAATTGTAAATGCACTGACTCTCACGGTCACGCACACAATCATTAAAGTTGAACATACAGTTTGAGTGAAGTTGATTAAGGCAATGTCTATCAATTTATGATGTACTGGTTTTGTTAGTGTTGACAGAGCTCTGTTTGCAGATACATAACCTGGAATATTTTCCTGTTAGTCATTTTATTAAATAGAAGACAAGAAGGTCAAATGTCCTTTAGGTCCTGCCTGGCATGCCGTTGTCTCACATCAAATAGACGTGGTGTTCTTTGTAGGCCAAGTGTGTGGCTTGTTCCCATGAAAAGAGACTGTTCTTCTCCATTTTGGCATTCAAATTTAAATAGTGTAATTAATTAAATATTTCTTCAGTAATGCCTTTGTCTTATTTTTAGACTTTCCTGAAGTATTTTGCTGCCCAGCTTGTACGCTTTGAATCGCTCACTCAAATCATCTTATCTTTGCATAATGAATCACACTCCACTGTCTCGGCACCAAAGATTTATGGGAGGTAAGTGGGACCTGCTGATAATTGTACATTTGCGAAAATATATTAAACCCCTGAGAAGTTTTCTGTTGCGCTTCGATGCTAAGCTGTAAGGTCAAAGGTCGTGGCCAGATATGATTCAGTTTGACCTGGTTGGAAAGCAGCTGATGTGGGACTTGATCATCACTTGGAGGCTACCAGTGGACACATTGAGCTCTGCTGTTTCTCACTGGATTCTTCTAAAAGTCAGTTTCAAGTGAGACTCAAAGTTACTAATAAAGGTCTTGAATTTAGACCACTGACTTATAGGAAATAAAGAGGTATAACTCAGCAGTGCAGAGTTGCCACATTGTTTTTGACACGGGGGTGTTCTGAGAATCAGAGGAAAGAGTTAATATTTTTAAATACAGTTGGTTCGTTCATTGTCATTGTGTTTGCTGTATTTGTTATTGTATGATCATGCATATGTAGAAACGGCTATTCCCTGATTATACACGAGACATCTGGAGACATTTGCATGGTTTCTCTTGAGAAAAATGTCAGCATAGGTTACCTGTTCAGTTAATTCGAGGATGTGTGATGTGATTTCAAGTTATTGCAGGTTGAAGGGGAAAGTCAAAAGGTCTGTAGACTTCATCGTCATGATAACTTGTTTTTACTGTTACCATTACTGTGAGTCACTGGATTTTACCCAATCAAGTGTGACTAAAGTACTTTTTCTCTCTGTTTAGCAGGTAAAAATCAATTTGTCTGTAAAATATTGTCTGTCTCAATATGTAGATGCAATAGACTGCAAAGAAATATCAATAAACCATTGCCAGAATATTTGTTTTTGTGATACCGCAACGATCCAAATAAGTACCATGATGTTTTAATGAATAGTTCAGACGCAAAGTCTCATGGCATTGATTCATTTTGTATTGTGTTTAAAACTCTGACCACTACATAGCTTCCGCCATTTGATTCATCCACTATATTAAAATTTTAGCTGTCAGTCGTATCCCAATGTATCAAGGAAAACTGATTTTAAAAATAACATATTGATACATTTAATATAAAGAGTATTGTACCAATACATTCTTGGCAATGCGCAGCCAAAGTAGATGTGTCCCTCATATGTGTAGTATGCAATCCAGGTGTTCCTTTACTTTGGTCTGTATGCAAACATCCCTAAAGATTATGTGAAAAATAAAGCCTGTGTAGACAATGCTTTGGATTAATTAGGATATTATTAGTCAGCATTTGGTTTATTATTTGTTTCCATTTGGTCTTTTAAATGGTTTCCAATCATCAGCTCTAATCTGTTCGGGTTTCATTGTATTTTCGTGTGTGGTAACAAATATCTAGCTGTGACATTCCAGACAAACATAGCAAACAGAAACAGATACAAAAAGACAAACAATACGCAGACAGGAGAATACCCAACCAAACAGACACAGTCACACACACACACACACACACACACACACACACACACACACACACACACACACACACACACACACACACACACACACACACACACACACATCAAACAAAGGCAGATTATTTTCCTTTCCCTCTAACACAGGGATTAGTCAGCAGCTCCTCTAATAGAAATACTGGCCTAAATAATTTCTGCACATAAACAGTGTGTGCATCTCTGTAAGGAGGAAGTTTAGTTGAGGTTAAAAATTGACAGTTAAAGAATTTTCCTGCCATGTGATCTCATACTGTAGACAGTGTGCATTACATTACTATGTGTGCAAAAATAAAACTCAAAACTCATGTTAACTTGTGAGCATATAGGTGCTGTGTAGTGAATGATTGTGATATAAAACAATGTTAAATATCTCAATTTCTATTCGTATTGTCGTGTATGAGCTAGAACGGCATAAAGTGCATACCTATGTCAATGACCGAAAAATCAGCTTCTATATGGGTATCCGCCCAAAATTTTCATAAATTCCAAGTTGTATGAGGTCAGTTTTATAGTTCTTCTTATCTAATTTACTGACAAACAAACCTAACCTCATTGTTTGGGGTTAATAACTATCTGTGATTCTGCTTGGGATGCTGAAATGTTGGAGGTGGATAACAGGGTAATGCCATTGTTGTTCATGATCATTTTCCCCTCCCTCATATATTGGATGAAAAGGTTCAGTTTGATTTATGAAATATAAATAAAACATTTTAAACTATTTTTGTGTTGTGTGTGCTGTGGCCTACCTCTACCCAGCATATTCCAGTACACACAGTGAGTGTGATTCTTCCATTAGAATAAAAATAGAGTGCTTACTGATTGCAATGTACACATTTCATTGCTGTGCCATTTATCCCATTAAAAGCTTCTGCTGGAATTAGCACAATACTATAGTCACTTAGAGAGAAAGACGGAGAGACAGATAATGTGTGTTTGTGTGTGTGTGTTTGTGAGTGTGTGTGAGTGTGTGTGTGTGTGAGTGAATGTGCGAGGATGAAATGTAGCCATTTCATACCTCCTTTCAGTGGTCATATAAAACGGAAACAAGGATCCCTCCTGCTTAGAGCAGACTCATAATGTGCACACTAAGGATAATAATCCCAGAGAGAATCGAGCTGAAAAGACGGCGTAGGAGAGAGGGGACAATATTGGATTGGAGTGGAAAAGACTGCTTGACTGCTCCATCACTGATCTAAGACAAACTAGCCTCAAATGGATTTAATAAGAAGGTTCTCAGAGTTGAGGAGGACAAAGTGAAACTTTGTAATAAATGTTGTATGAATTTTTGAGTTATGGTCATAAATGTGTTTGGGTGGTCGCAGAGACCAAATGTAATCATTTTCATTCAGTATCTTTTAAAGTGTATTCTAATTTAGCTCATTTGTATTCCAATTCAATTAGTGACCGTGTAAAACTTTCCTCTATCCAAATGTACAGCTCCCACCCACAGTGTTTGCCATCACAATGAGCCCAGCACTGATGGAGGGTAGGAGATATTTATAAATCAGCACACTAAACGTCTTAATGTCTAGTAGACAGAGCAGACAAAATGACTTACGTAAAGATATAATTCAAGTTTATCTTTATGTGCACAACAAAATTAGCAAACATTTAAATTATTTTCAAAATGTGAGAAACTGGACCTTGCATACAGGCGGTTTGGGGAATTAAATTAAGATATAGGGATAGAAAAACTGTTGTCGAACAACACAGTGCATCAATGCACTCCCCAAATGCATCAATGAGCCTTGAGCACCTATGACTCACTATGACTCACCCATTCACCAGTTGTCCTTTCTTCAACCACTGGTCAGTACTAACCACAGCAGACAGGGAACATCCAACTGATCTGACCCAGTCCTCTAGCATAACAATTTGATTCTTGTGTAAGTTGCTCAAATCCTCATACTTGCATACTTTTCAGGCTTGAAGCGGTTCCATTTCCGAACAAAGTGTTCCCTTACTGCCCAATACCCTGAGAATGATTGATACCCTTTAAAAGTAGTCTTTAACAATAATCATAATAATAATACTTTATACCCATGATCTGATCTTCAAATTTTCCTCAAATTATTTTACAGTAATATGACCTCTAAATTAAGTTACAGAATTTAATTTATTACATTCCTCACATTTTTTTTTTTCTCCTCTTTCTAAAGCACAATGAAGGGGGCAACCGTGTCTGAGGCGGTAGAGCGGTTGTCCAATAATCTGAAGTTACTTGTTTGATGCCCGGCACCTGTACTTTAAATGCCGATGTGTCCTTGAGGCAAGATAATTTGCAATAAGTTGCCCTGAAGGCTGTTCTATTGGTGTGTGAATGATGGCGCGAATGGTTACCGCTCCTGATGAGAGGTGGACCCTTACATGGAAGCCTCTATCAGAACATATGGAGAAATTAAGAAACCATTCTTCCACACAGAAAATCTTCAACTCCTCTTGAAAATAATGTAAAGATGACAGGGAGGATGACAGTGGAGGAGGTAAAGAGAGAAAGTTCAAGTTGTGATAAAGAAGTAACCACAGGCGGTGTGGAGTTGAAAAAGGGTTGCCAAACAACCCAATCAATGCCTGGAACAGAAGAGAGAAGAAAAGAGACGCTATGAAAATTAAATGCTTTATCATTTTGAAGCTCCAGCGATGACAGAGAAGGGGAAAAAGGTGTGAGAAAAACGTGTCCCTTGCAGGAAGAAGTAGGACACAGCTTTCTTCAAATACAAAATGCACACATAATCTCTGGGAGTGTAAAAATTCAACTGACTCAGCTCTGGCTACACTACATTGACAAAATTGTAGAACTGGAAAAGAAACATTAAAGGCAAATATGATCACTGGTGTGAGTGGAGGAGCGCGCAGATCAGTGTCACAGATCAAACGTTACTCTGTGCCTCCTGTGTAAAAACGACCATATGAGAAAAGATGGATAAGAAAGGGTCCGTTTGTTATCATGTGATATTGATTCTAAAGTTTTTCATTTAATACCGACTGGAAGTCTCCAAGCCTGGCCACTATCATTTTTTCCTCCTTCATTTAATTTTTTTTGTAATTTTCTAATACATTAATAATGTCAACATTTATTCACACTGAGAACCCTTTAGGTCTGAAAATGTCTTAATTGAAAATGTCTTCCTTTAAAAGCTGATTTGTTAAACCTGCTTTGCACCCTTGTACAATATAATTGAATGCCAGGTGTTTCACAGAGTCTCAGAGATCTTTGAAATCTTGTGTTGGTGGTAACAGTCCTGCTCTGGTACACACACTTGCACCATCCTTTAGGAAAAATATTTGTTTGCTGGAGCCGAAAGAGGTAACAACCGTAACCAGAGAGTAGGCCACAACACATGGGAGAATAGCGAACCATGCGGCACCATAAACAGGTCAACTGTGTTTGTGTAATTATTTTAACTGAAAAATGGGAAAGACAAAAGTCCCTCAGTGCAGGTTTAAGTGTAACAAAACCTGTATACATCCAACTTTAGGTGTTTGCCATTGTTTGGTGTGTACAGTACTTACGTGTGCTTACATGATTTGGAAACAGGCTTGCATCACAGCCATGAGAAAAAGACGTATTTCTAGATTTGAAAGTAATAGTGCTTTATGCACTTCTGGAAATTATACAGACATATTTATGCAGTGACCCTTTGCGGCTCAAGCTGGGAGCATGCTTCACAACCTGCAAAATTTACATTCAAACCAAACGCCAAGGCCCCATCCAACTACCCCGCAAAGAATGGGTCACCCTGAACCAGCTCCTCACAGGGGTCAGCTGGTTTAATGTCAATATGCATTACTGGCTGTACAATCACCTGTAGCCTGTGTGTTGGGCATAGTACAACAAAAAGTCATATATCTTATTCATGTTCTCTGCCCTCTTTGCAATAAGGTCCTTTTGTATAGCTCCTACAAAGACGAACAAGTAGTTCAATTTATTCAGTCACCAGGAATTAAAGTCGTTGTTTTTCTTAGAAAACTTTAATTGACCCGTTAACTTTGCAGCATTTGAGTTGGGCCTGTTGATCGTCTACTACAACCGCCAATGTAGATTGATGTGACTGAACCACAGCTTTGAAAGATCAAGGACCATCTCAATCTGTAAAAACCACAATCAAGGATTAATCTTGAGTTTACAAACAATGAAACAGTTCATTCCTACATTCCTGTGGCACCAGTGTTCTCTTTCTTCTCAACATTTCTTTATTGCTTAAGAGTCTAAGCATTTGCTCTCTTTTTTCTGCCTTCATCTATTTTTGTACTTTCCACAATCTTAATCCCATGTTTCTCTCCACTCATCATTGATCAACCTCAACCCAACATTCAATGTTCTAATTTTCCTCCTCCCTGCTCTTGCTCCATTTGTCACCATCGTGTTCCCTATTCTTCCCCTTCCTCCCCTCTGCCCAAGTTCTGTAGATGAAATAATCATTCCTTTACATTCTGTGATTCTTTATGGGAGGAAACCACCAACTCAATTATCTGTGGTCACTTTTGGTTATACAAAGATCCCTTAGTACAAACTGTAGTGCCATTAAACTATATATGTGGCTTAGGTCTTAAAATGATCATCTCACATGAAATGGCAACAGCGTATTTTGCTATGCAGTTTCAGCATGGCATATTCTGTAAAGGTTATATATTTGCACTGCACAAGGGTTCACGTGACGATCACAGTGCACATCACACCAAACATAACCTGTAATGGTTACAAGCACGTCATCACCTGCATGTAATTTTTTCTGTAACCAAAGAAGAAGAAAACAGTCAAATTGCAATTGGGAATAGTTTTAAGTAATGGGGAAGAACCCTTAAAATATTCAAAACCACTGACTTAATCAGACACTAATCAATCAAAGGAACAACCTAAATTAAGAGAAGCTAATGTTAGTAGATTGGCTAAAGCAAGAAGTGTCCTTCCATCTTAAATGAGCAAAGAAAGAAAAGGCCACAGGAACGGCAAGAAAAATCATGTAATTTACGGTATTGGATGACCGGTAACTTCAATCATTACCTTGCGGTAGTGTAAGATGTAGGTTTCAGAAATCTGATGAAATACCTGAGCAATCAAGCTTCATACTGCAGGTGATATTTCACAAATGCTGAATTAACACTAGAAACCACATGCTACAGACATTTGAACATCTAACATTTGTTCATTTCCATGTCTGCTAACATTATCACTGCCATAAATCTGGAATAATCTAGAAATAAAACTTGTTAAACAGGGCCAGTCCAGTGTTTGACAGACAAACCAGCTTGAAAATGTTAAACCAACCTAACCCTGGGATGTTCCCCTGTATCTCTTTCAGTGGGACTTTCTCTGGCATTGCTGGATGACAGGCAGTTTCGGTGACCGTAAGGATATAGGGTTACATCCTGCTCAGGTCAAATCACCTCTCGGTCCAGTGCTTTTCTTTTGGATCGTGTTTAAACATCATAAGAATCTGTCATGAATAAGGACATTTGTTATACTACATTTTACAGAATGTAGTTAAATAAACAACCAAAGGATGGGTCTTACCTTTAGTGCCTTATAGTAAAAGACACTGGACCAGAATAAAAGAGCAACCAATGAAACAGTCTATTTCCTACCCCCATGCACAGCATTAACTCACAATCTCTCACTCCTGCTCATTTTTGCCTCTATCTGCTTTTAAGGACATTGGGAAAGAGAATCCATCCATTTTGAATTGCCATAATAAAAAGAATGAAAAAAGAATATTTCAAATGTACATTTTATAAAGATTATAGCTAACCTTCTCTATTTTTCAGCTGTTTCCTTTATTGTTTTCAACATGCAACATTTTCTATTACACTAATGGCATCAAAGTATAAACACTGAACAATCTGACTGGTGGAGGGACATGTGGATATTCCCATTACATGATAAGGGATTGTGGATTATAAGAGATGTGGATCTGGGAGTGCGTGCAAATCTGTGCAGTCACACCCACTTTGCTGACACAAATTTGAGGCTGTCTTGGTTCACTAAAGTGTGAATTTATTACCGGTACTTATAAGTCGGGTTTACATGGGACCCTTTTCTTCCATCATAATTAAACCATTCAAAATTGCAATGTCGGTCGCCTGTTTATATGACTCGTGATCTTTTCCAACCCGGTGTTTACATGCATCGACTCATCTAATCGGAAACACTTTCGTACATGGGCAGACGATCCACATTCCAGTTCATAAGGTGGCGAGAAGGCGTCGGTGAGGTAAGTGCCGACCGCCAACAAGCGCCCGGAGGAGGAATAGAAGTGACTTTTCATCTAACTAACCGCCCAACTATGCCAAACTCTTTCAAAGTGGCAATGAGTAAATGACTCTCCGATGTAGAGCGGTACTGTTTTGAAGTTGCCATATTTCAAATGTGTTGCAGCGCTGTGCATGTGCTGAAAAAACTCCACCAGAGCATTACGTGACGACGCCGGGATTGCGCATCTAAAACTCGAACAGAGAGCTTTCCAAAATGGCTTTTACATGCAGCGACTGACAATGGAAAGCTTTTCTGAAAAGGACTTAGACTACCTCCTTGCAAAGGAAACAATTCTCGGAGATAGACTTTTCTTTCGGAAAGGGGTGTTTACATGCAACGTTTTCTTTCCCATTAGGCACCTTTTCCGAATCTGTTGGAATTAGGCTGTCCTTGTTAACCCACGTATTGGCTGCTTTTACCCCGATTTCAGAGCAAAGGGATGAATGTATTGACTAGAAATAAAACGTTAATTGGTTAAAAAAAACTTTCAGCATGTTTCATATCAGTCCAACCAAAGCTCTACAGATTGTTCACCAAAGTTAACAACATGGGAAGTTCGCAGAGAAGAAGTAGTTGAATATGTCAGCAGATCATACTGATGATGAACAGTGATATTTCTCAAACAAAAAATCAATGTTTGTAAATGGTAAATAGACTGTACTTATATAATGCTTTTCGAGTCTGCTCGACCACTCAAACTTTTTTACAACACGAGTCATTATTCACGCAACCCTTCATACAGTGATGATAAAGGCTGCCATTCAAGGCATCACATGTTCATCAGGAGCAGTAACCATTCACATCATCATTCACACTCCAATGGTACAGCCATTGGGAGAAACTTGGAGTTCAGTTTCTTGCTGTAGGGCACTTCAATATGTGGACCCCAGTGACCAGGGATCGAACCACCGACCTTCAGATAAGTGGACAACCACTCTACCAACTTAGCCACCGTTGCCCTGCATGTGATCGGTTTCAGTTGGTTCGTGTTTAAACATCATAAGAACATCATGTCCTTAAAATGTAAAAGTAAGCAAACTCAAGAAACCAATGATGAGATGAAGTCTTTTATTGTCCCTAGAATGTATGTGAAAAATGTTATTTAATTCTGGTCCCTATGTTTTGAGGAGTCGTGCCTACATCGTATCTCGTAACATATACGGGCGGATGGACATGAGTAACCCTATAAGGCCCCTCTTGCAGGGGGGACATATAAATAAGTCAATCGATGTGCTGTAACAAGGACATGGCTTCAAAGGGGAAGATGCTCAAAGAGCTGAGAGCAGCTAGAAGAAGTGTTAATATACTCTACCGGGATAACTGGACTGAAAAGAACGATATGATGCAATATCAGCAAAGACTTAGATCATGAAAACATTGATAATTGTTCAAAAGAACTTCAATGGTAGAGTTAGTAATATAATGGAGTTAGTTAGTAATTTGATACAACGGCATCAAGCCTGTTGACTCAACATAAGATGAAACCAACCTGGATTTGCTCTTCTTGCTTACAGTAATAGTTTCCTTTACGTACTATACATGTATTGGCTAAGAGTTGTAAAATTGCTCATCTACAAACATCCATGACAATGAAAACATCTCCAACAACAACTTTGTCAACTTGTTTAATTAATTGCATGATGATTTTGTGGACACTTTCAATAACATATTTAAAACTGAGAACAAAACATTGAGAGTCTTTGTGCCAGCGCAGTGTGCAGATGCAGGTGTTCTGAACATAGCTGCAGGTAACTTGGCTCTCAGTCCAATCAACATTTTATACTGTTAAGTTATTAGATCTTTCCTCTAAATGTTTCTTTGGTTAGATGCCTTATCCTTTAATTCAGGTATAGGATACGTTTGCCTGAAATTGAAACAAATGATTTAACACGTTTTGAATATGTTTGGGTAGCATCCACATAATTCCATCTCTATCATTTATGGTAAAGTTTGGTACCCGGCCCTATGCATTGTGTTAATATGATCTATGCTTAAGACTGCAGTGACTAATGGTTGCAGAGCTTGTCTTGTTGATGGAGGAGTATTGATGTTCTCTGCACTTATTCTTCATTTAAGATTTGGGAAGAGAGACATGTAATGCATTAATGGACATGAATAAACGCAATGGCAAGATTTGAAACCGCCTAAGCTAAAATGAGGAGGTATCATTAAAAATTAAAGAACATTTGAATGTTTGTTTCCTTTTGTTTGTTAATCTATTGTCTCCATCTATCGACAGAATTTTTACTAACAATCTTACCACATTGTTCGTCAGCAAGTTTAAATAAAGCAATCTGCTATCAGCCACTAGAGCAGATTTTTTTTTTTCCATCATTACAAGTAGTATATGTTTTTAACTTTGTTTTTCTGTCAGTTTCTCAGTGTGTGAATGATGCAAATGGTAAAGGTCCATGCAAATGGAACTTTACCATTTGCAGAGATACCATTTCCAGAGGTATGTTTTGTTTTTTTCCCTAGAGAACGTTACATTTTGGTATTTTTTGTCAAGACCTAACGGGAGTGACCTCATAATAACGTTTATTAACCATTTCGATTTTTTTTGACAATAACCCAATTAATTGACAAATCTGTATTAAAGGTTTAAAAACCTAGAGGTAGCCTTTGTCACATCCCACAGGTATTGTACCTCATCTGACATTTGTGTTGTCGGTTTGCTTTCTATGCGTTCTGTAAAAGTTTACATTGCCGTTTAATATCACAAACATCAATAGTAACTGTGTACATATGACAGGACTTTCATGGATTCTTACCATCTAGGCTCAACAAAAGCTTTCCTGTTGTGCCATCTGGTAATTGAATGAACCACTTCCCACAACAAAACATTTCCTGGGAAATTTAATCCAAGAAGCATTTACATTTATGAAATTCACATTAAGACATTTACATTCAGAAATTACACAAATTTATATTCCTATTTCATTTCTTTTTAGCCTCACATATGTGAGGTCAATTCAGAACCTGACTTGTGAGCCCCACAAAAAAATCCCAACAGTGTGTGTGTGTGTTTTTTCCGCTAATTCCACCACTTGTTTAAGTAAATCAGTGGAACACTTTGCCCCAGGCTTCACTGAATAATTACCATGTAATGAGGGGGCTCTGGAGAGCCAGGCATTATAAGATAAATAACATGCTTCTCAACTTTTTTAAGTATTCTAAATGTGTCCCAGGGGTTCCTTCCACAGTAAGAGACCATTCCACTTCAAAATTTGAGACCCATAAGAGCAGCATTAAGTAACAACTGTGGGTATTTGGGGCCTTAGTAAACAGGCGCTTACCTGCAATTAGAAGATTAAAAAAATCAATAAATGTTATTGTGCATAGCATCAGGCTGGAATTTTTATGGTTGAGGCTAAAAATTAGTAATACACTAAAAAAAAGATATTTTGTTTGAATAGAATCTCTTCCTTAGAATATTTAAATAAAGATGCAGTAGAAGAATTCTCCTTAATCCAGTGAAGCCGATGTGTCAGCATAATAATGCATGCATCTAAAGAGGAAAAATAGTTTAAATAAACAGCGGAGAGAAATCACTCTCAGCACATAATTTTCTGCAGTACAGATGCTGCAGCTCGTGCAAATGGGATTTATTATGGAGTGGAGTTATGACACTCCCTGTGGAGAAGAAAAGCATTTAAATCCAAATGCAGTTCTGGTGAAAAAGCATTCCGACACCTGAGGCAGAGAAAGGGCAGGTTGGAAATTGAAAGACATGATTTACTTTGGATCAAAATAAAAACCTTTAATCTGAAATTGAAGTATGGCCAAAATAATACTATAAATTAATCATGCTGCTTTTTAGGGGGGAAAGAAAACCTTGAATACTCATACTTTCTGTTGACAACATGTTTCATGAGGATCAACACTTTAAAATCTAAATTCACTCTTCTCTGCCAAGTAATGCCTGATACCTCCCCATATTGTTTGGGAGTGGCTCGTTTTGAGTGGTTCGTTTCGTTGAATTAGTATCCTGACGTTCTGCTCACGAGTAATGAGAAAATGGACCATGAGGAGATGAACACGTCGCAGAAGCAAAAGGCAAAGGTTTCGACTGGCCATTGAATCTATGTTAGACCTTCACCTTTGGTCATGAGGTCTGAGTAGTGACTGAATGAGGTATATGCAGAAATGAGCTCATCCATAGGAATTGGGTGAAGATGTCATACATCTGGCTTGAGCTTGAGAGAGTAGAACCTCTGCTCTGTAGTGATGAAAAGCAGCCAGTTGATTTGGGGATCTGGTTAGGATTCCTCCTGGGTGCCTCTCTTGTGTGTTTTTCTGGGCACGTCCAACCGGAACAGGGCCCTAGGGTAGACCAGAACCCGCTTGAGGGATTAGGCTATATATCTCATTTGTCTTGGGAATGCACTGAATTTCTCCACAAGGGGTTGTGGAGCTCTGCTTATGAGAGGTCCCAATGCAGCCCAAGAAAAGAGAATGTAGACTGATAAGCCATAACTTTATAACCACTGACAGCTTGAAATCAGTATAACATTGATTACCCTGACAAAATGGCACCAGTAATTAGGATATACTAGGAAGCAAGTAAACATTTAATCTTGAAGTTTATGATACGGAAGCAGAAAAATAGTAATAACTGATTCAGAGTATCTCCTAAACTAGAGGTCTTGTAGGGTTTTCCTGCCTGAAGTGGTTAGTATCTACTGGTCTGAAGAAGGATAATTGGTTAACCAGCAACAGGATCATGGACATCCAAGGCTCAGTTATGTGTCCGTTCCCATAGAAGATCTACTGCTACACCACTTGCTACAATACAAAGTTAATGCTGGTTCTGACTGAAAGGTGTCAGGGCTTGCAGTGCTTGGTGGTTTGGTAGTTAAAAGGGCACCTACACAATCTTCGACATGCCGATTGAACGTAATTGCCGTAGATGATAGTATAGATTCATAGACAGATAGATTTTTGGTGTACTTCTTTAATACAATTTTGGTTCCCGTTTTCAGACTTGTTTCTGAAAAGTGCTTATAAAGAGAGCCCTTATATTAAAAAAAGATTAACTAAGAGTTGTATGTGTATTCCTCCTTTCCTAACTAAAAATTTGAAAAGAGCAATGCATTTGAAGATGATAGATCAACCTCTCTACACAAAGAACTAGAAAAAAAGGAAAAAGAAGGAAGATGAGTGGTATTAATGGTTTAAATGGAAGAGCAGATATTAACTACTGGTTAAAATGCACACATAAAGTCTCATCAATCACATGCATTGTATAAAAAGGTCAGTATGATGCTATAAAAACACTAAATCTCCACCTCCTGCTTCCTTATCATTGATAGGACTAGATCTGAAACTCACAGAGAGCCAGACTCTATGTACCCACACACAACCACATATGAGGTGAAGGATAAATAGCAAAGATAGATATGGATGTCTGGAGTGCTGCATCCAAGTTGTCACCTCTCATCTCCTCTTTGTCGAAGCTGCTCAGCCTCCCGAGGAGTGCAGATGTGGGGAAAGGGTCTTATTGCTGGCTTCTCTTCCTCTCACTTTACTGAAGATCTTCATTTCAAGTGTGAGAGGAGGGGAAAATAGATGGAGGGAAAGAAAAGGAAGCCGATGGAGCGTACGAAGCGGCAGAGCAAGAGGTGAAGAGGAGATTAAGTGTGTGGGTGTCCACAGAAAATCTTTATGTACAGTATGTTTACTTAAGTATACAACATATGTGTTTAAAGTCCTGCGTAGGTGGGTTTTGCTTTAGTCCTGTGAAGCATTCTTCCCATGAAAGTGTTTGTGGTAAGTCAGTGTTCAGCTTGATAATGTTTAAGTTCACCACGATGAAGCAGTGATAATCTCTTCCCCTTCAAGCCACATAACAATTGGACCCTTATGTCGGTTGCTGTTAAGTTGTAGGCACTGGTCGTCTGTATCTGTTACTGTGCAAGTCAGATAGGGAGGAATACACAAGGAGCTGTATTTAGACTTCTAAGAAGCCACGATAACACTACAACAAAAAAGCTAGCTAGAACGTCAGTCCTATCGGAAACCCCACCAGGACAAAAGATTTATTTTTATTCCAAATTTTAAAAAAGAAAAACCTCTCTGTTCATCGTCTATGCTGAGTGTTACTTCTATAATAAGGTGTGTAGAGGTGACTGACTATGTAATGCCAAAATGACTGCTATAAGGTTCATTCAGTGCAATTACATGCTTGAACCTTGTTGCCACGTCCACATCTGATTAATTCTTATCAGTTTTGGTTGGATGTGCCTGAGGTGGTAGAGCAGTTATCCACTTATTGGAAGATATGTGGTTTGATCCCCTGCAGATAATACGTCGAAAGCTTTTGTCATAAGACTTAAAACATTTTTTTTAGTTCTCGATTTCTCAATCATGGATTTCTGTGAAAACAACTTTCCTGAAAAGGCAGTTTGTGGTTTAGTTTCAAAGAAAATATGTATGCACTTATGAACTGGACTGAATAGAAAGTTAATTAAAACCTGGTCGACTCTTGAATCTAATTAGATTAACAAAGCATTTCTAATCTGAAAACAACACAGAATGTTCAGCTGTATACAAACTCTTGCATCCCGGCAGCTTTTCAGATGTTCTTAACCTGCTCTACTGTTCACTAAAGCACTGACATCATCACATTAAACTTATTTCCAGAGTGTACCATAAATCTGACATCCTTCACGTTAGACACCTCTACACAGCATCAAGTCACTGTTCCACTTCCACACTAAATTAGATGCTGGTGTTTTCATGAGCAAAGCCTCTATAGCACATTGGCGACCAAGCAATGAGTTTAATGACGGTATTTTATGTAAAGAGATCAGCAGAACTCTGTCTAATCCTCCAGCCATCCCCTCCAGTGTCAGAGAAACAACATTAGCATTTTTATGGTGTTGCTATGTTACACAAATGTCATCATGATTTCTAATATCTGCTTGTATTATTCTCGTTAAGGCATCGGGCTACAATAATTCTCTCCCTGGATGGAAATATAACCAATTGATATATGCTTTGTATTCCAACATGGAGAAATAAATCCGGACTGCAGTTTCACTTTAATGATCTGTGATAGAGTAGAAAGAGCCCGCTGGTTAGTGGATATCTGGAAACTAAGCAGTTATGAATTCAGAGTTAGAGTAAAAATTATAGATACAAGATATATGTCCTCGAGTCAATTCATATTCAACAAATCTATTTTTCTTTTTTTTTTGAAAATTATATATAGAGTATATATTTATTTTACCACTGGGAGTTCTTTGTGGCTGGGCAGCAGGCAGTGTTTCTAGGAGAAACACTGATTTCTGATTGTTCTTCATAATAAAATAAAGGTAGGAGGTGATAAACAGGATGGACAACAGCAATAAGTTTAGAACTGATGAAGAACAAGAAATACGATTTAGTGTTGGATTTCATTCTGGATTTATTTTATAAAGTATGGAAAAAGATGAAGACTGTCCATTTTAATTCAACAACTCAAGACAAAAAAAAAAAAAAAACCCACAAAAGTAACTGATTAAAACAGAAACAATGCTGATGAAGTGAAGAAAGGCACCTAAACAGAAATCTTACATGTAACTTCATCTTATACACTTTTGTATGTTTCTGGGGTTTTTTTCAATTTCAAGAGCTATCAATTTAAATATTTTTCCACACTTCCTTGGTGTTAATGCTTACATCTATGAGTATGTAAAGCAAGATGTTACTCCAGAAGAGTACTCACGCTTATTGAAGCTCTGGCCAATTAGAATTTAGCATATTTTGTATTTTTTGGCTTTGAATCTATTTTGCTGAATGACTCCATCCTGGATATTCATTCAGAGAAGGTGAAATATGTGTTTCAAATAAATCATAAAAATTATGATTCAATGAATGTGTTTGATTCTGCTTTAGGTTCATAGAGATAATTTCAACAATGGATCTCAAGTCAGATTGCTTAATAATTTTTTTGTTCAATCTGTTCAATCTTATAGCCCAGATGAAACATTCTAATTGATGCTCACCTTTATACTAACAAATGCGCACTTACATTCCAGAAATGATTTAGTAACAATCATTCTTGATTATGTTGTCTCTTTCAGGAATACGGCTTACCCTCATCAAGTAGGAACAAATTAGAATTAGTGTTGTCTCATTAGATGTTTACTTTGAGGATGAAGTTGCTATTGATGTCTAAATGGAGCCATTAGTTTGAGGCAAGCGGTTGAGCAGCTCTAGGCTCCACACGACATGGAAACAGAATGTGAAATTAAGATCAGCTGCAACCTTGATGTGGTTTAACACTGGGCGTCACTCAGCTCCCTTAGACTATTCAACCAACAATTTTGGTAAGTAACGAAAATGTTCTCAAAGCTAAATACTAAGTGCAGCTCATCATCATTTTGCTCATCTTGCGGGGATTAAGTTAAGTTGCATGACGTATGTTACCAGTGACCATATCAGTTATTAACCAAACAAGATCTTGTTACTGCTCTGGAAACTTTGCCTTGTGGTTTAAAAAAGCTGCCAATGACAGCACACATACGCAAAATGCTTTAAAAAAAAAACTTAAACAACAAATGCAATTTCTTTTTTTTGAAAGCCTATACAATCCATAGACATGGTATTATTATGCTCACTCATATTATGTTATTTACATATATCTTACTACTATGCTTTCATTTCCAAACAGCAACGTTATATCCCTGAAAAAACCCAATCCTCTGCGTTGTGCAAGCAATCTCCCTGATTGAATTCCTCAAATTAAATGTAAAGTTATGTCCAAAAAATTTTTTCATAAATTTCATAAAAAAGATCCCCCTTTTGAATAAAATATGAACTATTCGGAATAAAGTATGAAACACATAAGATAGATCTCCTTGAGACGATTCAAATGCACCAGATTTGGATCAAATCGGACCAACAGTTGAGAAATTATGGCCTGAAAACTTTGAGATAAAGCTCCCGATAGAGTCAGACATAAAACCAACTTTCCCAAAATCAATTCACTCCTTTTCTCACTCAGGTCAATATGGGTATCATTTGAACATGATCCATGTTTTAGTTTTTGAAAAAATCGTATTAACACAAATGTGTGGCATGTGACCTATTCTGTCCACTACCAGTGTCCAGGTAAAACCTAGAATCGAAATAATGCTATGGTATTGGTCCCCTGCGTAGCCATGTGTCCTGTGTTTAAGCTGATCTGACCCGGACCACTGACATGCTGCAAGTCGAGAGCCATTTGTTGGAAAGAGGTGGATGGTGAATGAGTGACAGCACTTTCCCAATGAGTTGTAAGGTTGTTCTAATGGGTTCAGTCGGCTCTCTGGCTATCTGGCCTTATTCAACAGTCCGAGAATTATTTCAAGACAGTACCAAGGGCTCTATCCGTCTAAACAGCCAGGCTATTTCTGCCCACGCTGTCATAAATGAGGCATAAGGGATTATTACGGAGACTACATCAGATCAACAAACAGACGTCACGGACAAACACAAGCACACCAGCAAAGTCATTATGATTATGAAACAGAACGTGGCTATGGCTGATTCTGCATGCAGAAACTAGTACCACGTCAAAACTGAGGGGAGAAAATTTATTTGCCAATATGTTTTTCTGTGTGTGTCTGTGTGTGCTGAAGACATCTAGAGCAATGATAGGATCTTTAACCTCTCCTTTAATGACAATCATGATGGCATTGAAGTAGAGATGAGAGGTGGAGAGGAAAGAGCGATTGTACAGCAATGATACTTATGGTTAGCACTGGAGATGTCAAGATGAGACCAAGAGGGGGGGAAGATGAGGATCTGGGGCTGGGGGGAGGTGACAAAGGGGTCAGGGTGAGTGAGTGAGAAGAGGGGAGGAGATGTTAAAAGAGTAAATGTAAGGTGGAGGACACTACGAGGGAGCGTGAAGGATAGAGGGAGGGCTAAAGGCTGAGAGATGTAGAAGCGATGAGGATGAAAACCGTGCTGAGGAGGTTAGATGCTTGGAGGGCAGCAGAGATGAAGGAATGACAAATGGACAGCGGGTAGGCAGAGTGGAAAGTAGCAGTGGGGTAGATGGAGACGAGGTGGTTGAATGTCTACAAGAAGAAAATGTGGGCAGAAGAAGAATAAAAGCAAGAGACATTGAATGAGAAAAATCTAAAATGAAATATAAACCAAGAAAGAGATAACTCTACAGGGCAGACAGGAAGGAAATATTGACAGAGACATGTATGATGCAGGGATGTGAGGGTGCGATGATGAGAGGTAGAACACAGATAGAGGACAGGATGGAGGGATAGATCAAAGATAAAAAGGCTAGTATGCCTCATTGAAGTCAGATAAGGGGAAACGTATGCTTCCCGAATGTAAGTCGGGAATTACGGTTGTGCAGAGCAAGTAGGTTCTAGGTTCAAATCTAGCGGGGAACCTTTCTATGTGGAGTTCGCATGTTGTATTTATGTTTGCGTGGGTTCCCTCCAGATTCTCGGGCTTTTTCCTACAGTTCAAAAACATTCAAAATAGTTGAATTACTAAGTCTATATTGCTGCTAAGTGTGAAAGTCTGTTTGGTTCTATATTTTAGCTCTGTGAGGAATTCAGCACTTATCTAAGGTCACTCAAACCTCCTCCTCCGTCTAAGGTCACTCAAACCTCCTCCTCCTCCCCCGGACTAAGCTCAGCACCGTGGGTGATCGGGCCTTCCGTTCTGCTGGCCTTCGTCTGTGGAATGTCCTCCCTGACCACCTGGGGCTCCACAGACGACTGAGACTTTTAAAAAAGGACTTAAAACTTTTCTTTTTTAGCAGAACATTTAACTTTTAATTAACATTGCTGCTTTTTGCATTTTGCATGTAAAGTGCCTTATAAATAAAATGTATAATTATTATTATTATTATTATAAGGTGTCCATCTCTTGTCCAGTGTCTGCTGGGATATGCTCCAGACTCCAGCAATATCCTGTACAGGATAAGCGGTTACAGAAAATTGATGAATGGCACATTCCATCTTGCCATAACAACCCTTGCACTATGCCCCCCTTGTTTAACTGGTTGGACTGAGCAGATGCTGAAGGACTAGCTGCTAGTTGTGGACCCTTTAATGAAGGGCTCCCTGAAGCTTCCTTTTGGATCATTGTTTCATGGGCATACAAACACAGCCAGAATCAAAGAACAGTGTTCGTGAAACAACACTCCAATCTTGTGTTTCAGGGCCTCAATCAACAGAACCTTCGCTTCAGTTCTGATGTTATTTCAGTAACATAACATGTTTTGGCTTTGAAAATACCTCCAGACGGGTGTTTTCACTAATTCAGGCTTATTAGATTAGCTTTAAATATTACTTCCAAAATCAAAACTTTTAACTTCGACTTTACCAGCCTTTTAGTTCTGGTGTCTGTTGGCATGAAAAGCTTGAAAGAGTACAACAAATCCATAATCTCAGTTCATGCAAGCCCACATAGTCCTTTGGAGTGGTCTTTTCGAGCACAAAAAGTCATGTGGGCAGAAGAAATAGGGATAGAACCATCAACACGACACAACAAAAATGATGATAAATAGAACTGAAAGTGGTTCTTTGGCTTTCAATTATAGTCAACCTGCTTTTTGGTGCTATACTTAACTGTCTATAAAGGTATTAGATGGCACATTTCTAATCTGTTCTTACATAGCACCATTAGAGGGACGGACTTTTATGAAGCACTTTTATGATGCAAAATAATTATAAGCCTGACTGACTACATTGTAATGTGTAAACCATGAAGCTGCAATGATGACAGCAGGCGAGTCTCTTTCAGGGTTCCTGTAATAGAAAAGTTAATTGTGGAATGCATTGTGAAAAAGTAGAGATTTCTTTTTCTTTAAGCCTTTGAGGCTTACTATTATGTTTACCGTGGCCTGTGGACTTTAAATGTATTGAATAAAAATGAAAATTTGTCAGAAAAAAATGACAGACCATGCATTTGATTTGTTATTTAAGTGTGCTTTGTGTTGATTAATTCAGTGAAGCTTATTAATTTCAAGTTTATATTAAAATTGTTACCTTAATAATCTTATTTTACTGAACTAAATTCCAAAACTGTGAGATTGTGCAATAATTAACGTTGGGACTAAATCCTGCACATCGTTCTACATGAGTGCAGCAACAGTGACTGCTTGGACTGACCTAAGGATAGTGAATTATTGACTATACACCAATGTAGAATTGTATTTTGTCTGATGTGCTTAAATATGCTGCTTGTATTCTGCTTTTACTTAGTATGTATGACCTACAGAGGAGAAACACTTCATTTAGCTGTACAGGTGAGCAAACTCAATCAATCCATTGTGATTCTGATATGCTTGTGATCAACCCATAAAAACATATCTGACCATCTTGATCTGCTATTAGTTTTGTAAACATACCAAGCACTCAGTTTTCTTTTTTCATTTTTTCATTTTATCGCTAGATAAGACAAGTTTCAGATTTTAAACATTCATCAATATTTGTTTACTAATAGTTGTCAAATGCATGTCTGAAAGCTCTTTGCTTTTCACTTGGGTAGTAATGTGGGTGTAAAATTACTTTAGGTGATGTATTTTCCTGTAAAACAAACTGTAGAAGGAAACCAGTCATCTATTTACCAAGTAATCAAAATTAGTTAATGTGATGAAAACAAACTATTTATTGTTCCCTAATGGCAGAGAAGGTAATTATGTCACAGAAATATAATTAACTGGGAACATATCTCCAGAGACACAATAATAAAAAAGTAAGTTGGTAAAACATGTCCCTGATGATTACAACAGCTGCTGAAGATAAATGAAACTGGAATGTAATTAAGCAGCATTTTCAGCCTCATGCCAAATCCATCCGTTCGCCATCCACTCTGGCTTAGTCTTTTCAAACTGCTTGGGGATGTTTGCTGACCTTCAGTGGAACAACAGAGGAGAAATAATTCTAAGATCAATGTCTTCCTTCTAAACCCACAGCTCATTCAAATGGGCATGCAGGTTAGCAGACACAGAAAAAAATGCCCTTTCATCCCGAACCAAGTATATACAACTATCCATACATATACTGATCAGCCATAACTTTATAGACACTGACAGGTATAGTCAGAATGATTTTGATTATCTCGTTATCATTCCACCTTACTGGGGGTGAGATATATGTGGCCGCAAATTAAAGTTAGTCCTGTGTTTGGTGTGTTGTAAGCAGAAAATTGACAAATGTATAGATCTGAGTAACTTTGACCAAAGTGATTGATAAAGATATACTATAGATACAGATCGATAGAGATTTACAGTAAATAGAGATCAATAGAGATAAATATAGAGATCAAAAGAGATGTATAGAAGAAAAATACAGGTACAGATCGATAGAGAAAAATTTAGAGAGCAATAAAGATAGATATGAAGATTGATAGTGATAGATATGGAGATAATCATAGGGATCAATCAGAGATTATAGAGATTGATAGAAAGATAGACTGACTGATAGATAGATACAAATTCAACAGATAGATTTTCACTGTGTTGATGTAACATTGGCATGACAGAGCTGGTTTCAAATATTCAAATGTATGTAAACTTAATCCACCATGCCATTAAACACAACAACTTGGCACTAAAACATTTACCAACAGTCACACAAACCTACACAACTACGGAATTCTAGCTGCACCCAAGCCACCTGAAAGTTGATTTAAACCATAAAAGTGACGTTTAGAGACGTTTAGTAATGTGAAATCATGAATGATTAAATACAGCATTATGATGAGTTCCATTAAACCTCTCAACCCTCATCCTCAGCAAAGCTATAAAGACTCAATGTCATGAAAAATACAGCAGTCCATTTTCCAGTAGAAATATGAACCTTCACCATTCAGTTACAGTTACAGATGTGTCAGGTGGTCAACTGCAAGTGACTGCATAACTCTAAACTGACAGTTAAATGCATCAAACACCTACGAAAAAGTGCAATAGTACATAATACTGGGGGATGTTCACACTGTCTTTAATGGGAGCTTTCATCTGGAACACCTTGAGTTCATACGTTTTATGATGGCCTCCAGGGGGAATTGAACCAGAGATGCTTTAATCTGCTACCTACTGAGCTCCGGCAGGCAGAGAACAAAGCCTTCAATTTCATCTGCACAATAAATATTCACTGCTGTCCATGAAAAACCATGTACCGCTAAAATATCAGCTCTTCATAAAATGAGAACAACCTTGTCATGACTTTCATGTCAATGTTTGGATAATAAAAATGAGAGGATTTGTAGATTTTCTCTCTATATACCATCATAAATTGAATATATCTGACTTTAGATCCCACGGATCTTTGGGTTAAAGGTCAGAAAGCAGGGGTCTGAGGGTCTGGGAGAGCACAGATGATTGCAAATTATCAATGCTAATGCTATGAGCCATGGTAAAAAAACCAATAACCCTTTTCATAGTTTCAAAGGGCGAACAGGTGTTCATCGTTATTATACTGCATGCAACAAACTGCAAAGCTGATTATAGGCAAGGTGCAGTCATCATCCATTAGTTAACAATGAACAAATATTCTTAATCCTTAGCTGTACTTCTGTTATTAAACTGTGATTAGACCTAGATTGTGGAATAAAAAACAATTACCAACAACAAATTAAACAACAAGTAAATGGTGACTAAATGGTGAATTATTTGCCCTACAATTAATTTACAGCTGAAATTCAATCACCATCACATAGCAAAACAAAACATATTATATCAACACAAGGTTTCATTCCATAGTAATGCCACATAAACTGCACACGCCCACACTGGGTATGAGTTCTCACTTGGAGATATGGTCTGAAGTTGTCTATATTGCAGCTCTATATACACAACTATAGAACCAGAACAAAAGAGAAGTAGGGTCCGGTTCTCATAAGCTATGAGCTATGAGCTAGGAGTCCTGCAATAGAGCAGCATGTTGCTCATTTTCTAAACCTGCAATTCCAATTGATATTGGTTTGCATGAAATCTAACTCATCATCAAGAACACTTTACACATAAACAGATTGGTTAAATAGTGATGTCCCCTACATAAATGTATATTTGAAAAAGCTTTGATTTGTGATATATTTAATGAAGTCTTGCATTTTATAAAGGGACCCTTTAATCAAATTTTTAGTATTTAGCACTTTGAGATTTGATCCAAATGTAAAGTGCATTATAAATTAAATGTATTATTATTATGATTAATTAATAATGTGAAAAAAAAAATCCTTCATGTTTGCTTTTATCATCTCAATCACTAAATAACATGGGGACAACTGACAGAGATGTCAGCACATGTGATTCTCTGGAACAGATTAAAGTAGCTGTAGATAATGTGGATGTCAGCTCCAGAGCAGAAGAGGTCATGTCAGTCATCAGGGAGACAAGAGGGAAGCTGCACTGGGCAAAATCCACAACACCATCTGCCATTAGGACTTCACATTCAGCTTAAAAGGCTTCCATCAGAGTTCACAATTAAAATGCTCTATTCTGAAAAACATGCTCTTAACACACTCTAGAAGAGTAATTTGAAGCAAAAAGAAAGAAACCTTTCAACTTTTGTGGGATTCAACATTGAGATGCACATATTTGCCAAGATTCAGATTGAGAGTTGTAGTCTGCAGGATATTGAAGTGATTAAATTGAGCTTCTGTAGATAAGCAAACTCATTTACAACAAACAAAAAACTGCATGCCTGTTTCTCTCATCAGGATTTTGCATGTTTCAGATTATTCAATTCAAAATTCAATTTGGAAGGGACAGGAGAGAGTTCAGCTTAACATTGTACAGCACGTTTTCCTGAATCCACCTCTGAACTCCCCAAACCATACAGAGATAACTGTAAATGAGCCATTATGAGAATGTCTACGTCCATTCTTGCATACATCGTCTAGTCAATTTGTTTGCAGAGTGTAGTCATGGGCAGGATCAATGTTAATCATTTTTCTTTTTTCAACCTCTTTTGTTGTCCACTGCCCAACACCAATTGAATGGTAACAAACCGCTTATTTTTTAGGAAAACATCATGACATACTGTTTCAATGCAATGCGTACCTGCAGGAAGCTATAATGCTGCACAAAGCCACCATCACAACAATTAAGATGAATTCAGCCAATTCCCATGTATTCTCCATGACCGTGCAGTTTATCCATCAACACAACTTATCTCCCAAATCCCTGTAGAAAACAAACCCAGAATCTATTGCAGCAATGACACCCTTAACTAGTAACTGCATGACCTTTCCTTTAAGCCAAATTGAACACTACTCTTAAAACTAGTTCTCAATAATAATTGTCATAATTGTTGCAATTGCCTCCATTTGTAAAAAATTGATTGAATGAAAAAGTAATTTCATGACTGTAGGTAATCAATGACAACATCTGTTTATTTTTATTCTACAATGAGTGGAGAGTTAAATTATATTTAATTGCCTCCACCTATTTATGTCCAGAGGAGGCTACAGACCACAGCCAGTGGTCTGTCCAAGGACCTGCTTGTTACTCAAACTTTTGCAATTGAATCTAAATATAAATGTGATATTGGACAATAAATGGATCTTCTTCAGGAGTGTAATTATATTATTACACTGTGATTAGAATGTTAGTATAGTGGCAAGGTTAAATAGGGAGAATCAAAGTAAATATGTATGGATTTCATGATTGTAAAAGCTCTACATCTCAATTGTCATAACCGATCAAACTCGTCAGAGGGATGCATACGAATCATGCAAGATAAATTCATCATTGTGTTAGAGGAGGACATATGCACACGTTTCTATATAGTGAGCTCACAACCACACTTAAACTCTTAACATTGCAAGATTGTAAGAATTGTAAGAACATTTCTGCTTCTGGTGATTGATATATTCTACCAATTGAGCTGAAGAGGTGTGAAATGACTGAGACCAACTAGTAATTACTGCATGCATTCTGAAGGTCAATGTTTTGCTGGTGAACACAGAACGGTAAATGATGTCATTTGTTTTGTAGCAAAATTATTTTTTCTATTTTATAGAGTACAATGAAATTTTTCTTCATGTTTAATAGTCCGCAGCACTCTTTTGATACCAAGCTCTGAGCTCACAGAATTGTATGCACTGATAGTTCCCGCTTTTGTGTTCATGTATTTAAAGCCTGACTGATGGAATTGCTCAGTTTACTAGTAGCACTTGTACTGCGCTGCGTCACATGACAGTTTTCCACACAATTTAGATTTCACTTTACTTTTCTGTACAAAGTATTCCCACGATGTCCTTCATTTAGCACACATTAAGTTTCACCTCAGATTGTTAGCACACAATGCAACTAGCAGAGATTGTGCTGTATAGATGCACAGAAAACCTACTTATCAAGTCTAAAAAGTCAAAATATTCTGAACAGTTAACCATTGAAATAATCATTATCAATTTGAAAAGCTTGCCAAAATAAAATGTAAGAATATTGGTAGGGAAACAGTTCACCAGCAAAACAAAATAAGTTATTCATGAATCCCTAAGTTTCTCAATCCCAAAAACATCTCTGAAGCTTTACAGAAATGCTGCATTTCACTGTTATCCAAAAAGCTGAGAACATTGGCACTGAATTACTGAGAAAAGATGATTTACTCTCAAAATCTTCACTGTAGCCTCCTAAAAATGTATAGTTCATCCAATCTGAGGAAGCTTCATAAGCTTGAGTTGGAATTCTTGTGTATTGTGCCTCAAATCGAGAACTTGCAAGCACACTACTCCTACAAAACAGCGTAGTACAAAAAAGTTGTTGCAACTTCAGTAGAGCTCTCAATGTGGTGTTTAACACAAAATTGCAGGTAAAGACTGTGGTATGCAGAGTTCATGTTTTGACATGGATCGTGTCTTGAGGCATAAAATGTATACGGAGTTTCAGTGTTAAAACAAGTTGAGAAGGATGCTACAACGCTGCCTTGCTGCTCTCTATCAATGTTTTAAAGACTAAGAAACTTCATCCAACTTCCTGTTGGTATGAGTAATTGTTCCTTTAAGTCAGTACGAATCGGAGTAAACTAGGGCTGCACATATATCGATTATTCTGGTAATTCACCGAGCAATCGAATAAGAAATTTTGCGTGCCCTGAATTTCTTTTTAAATTAAATCACTTTTGCTTTCTTAGTTATATGCAAAGCGCAAAATATGACTGGTCTCTTAAATTAACAATTAATTGTTCCCCTTTTTGAAAAACATGTTAATTGATATTCTGCAGATTGCACTAAAATAGTTATAATAACAAATGAGATGGGCGTCTATCATGTGATTAGGGCAGTTTTTGCTGTTACTGCAGATCCGGATAACTATATCGTACACTGTGTTGTAGCATGCTGTGCTCTCAACTAACTATCACGTCACATACATGCCCCAATTAGTAATCGAATTACTCAAGTTATTCGAGGAATCATTTTAACCCTATAACAAACCACTATTTGGACTGTCAACCAAGTCTGTTCGAAGAAGGACAGTCTTTGTTAGTATCTTGAAATGCCAAAAGATACATATTTTTTTAAATATCAAAACAAAACATTCGGCAAGAGGGTAAAAATGAATCTGCCTTTTCTACTTTCATTTTTTTGGCTCTCCCTTCCTCTCCTCCTCCGCACCTCTCTACACTCCTTATCACTTTCCCTTTCCTAACTCTGTGCTATCACCAACTCCACTCCACTTTCCCATCTCTCCTCCGTCTCTCCTCCGTCCCTCCTCCGTCCCTCCTCATCCCACAACATCCACTCTCTTCTCTCCTCCTCTTGTCTATCGCTCACCTCTGTCAGCATGTGTGACAAATTAGCTCTCATCTTACTATTACAATTTAATGACTGAGCCTTTCATGGAGACACTCACCCATGAAACTCATTACATCAAATATGACAGTCAGCTGTGTGTGTGTGTGTGTGTGTGTGTGTGTGTGTGTGTGTGTGTGTGTGTGTGTGCGCGCGCGCGCGCGCTATGGGGTGTGAATTTTTTTTTTACTCTTTCAACAAGGAAGTGAAAACCAAGACAATTAACAAGTAATATTGATAAACACAAATACAGACACACAGTATCTGTACAAATATGTAATATTCCTTTTCGCTCTTTTTCTATGCTGCATTCTCTTTTTGTACCAGATGTACTCGTGCAAATGGCAAATAAAACTCTTTCGATCTTTTTATATTGCACACATGTATGCAGTATATTTAGCCACAAACTATATGCAAAATTAATTATTAGAGTGTAATGTAAAAACATAAAGTGTGCTGTACACACTTGGATACTTGTTCAAAAACGAACAGACACGGGAGTAGAGATACAGGAAGCACAAATTATCGCTTTCACACATACACTCCATAAAAGATAGTCTCTATTTTTATCTTGCTGCTGAGAGCCCCCTGTTCCTCTATTCACACTAAGCTGAGAAACATTATTGGCTGCCATCTATCCTAGTCCTTTGCCTTTCGCCATTTCTTTCCTACTTTAATTTAGGTTTTCTCTCTCCCTGACGCTCCCTGCAATATTCCTCCAGCCTGTACTTTGTGGTCACCCTGGTGAGTGGTACAGTGAGAGCTAAAACCTATCAACCAATTTCAGTCTCATCTGGCCGGCTGAGCAGCAGCTGAGATGTATGACATGCAGAGTTTATACTGAGATACATATTTGAGAACATTACATTGTGCTAATGTTAACATTGGATAAGATGTATGTACCTTCACTGCTCTGCTGAAATGAGGAAGCAATAGTTAAGTGACGGCTTAGAGCGTCAAACACAAGGAACTCCTGATATGTAATGTCGTGCTGTGTCAACAAATGTTTCAGCATGTTGCTGGGGTTTCCACCCTTACTTGAAATCACAACTGCAGACATTGCACATTGTGCTGTTAGCGGAATTTTGTGTAAAATGAAGCCAGACATTGGAACGCCTCTGTCTGCCATGATTACTCCTTTGTTGTTGTTCGCGGTGACTGTCTCTTATGAGAGCGTGACGTCATTGTTTTGCAAGGCACACTGAACTAAGTGGAAGGCATTAATTTGGGAGTCGTTAAGCATTAAAGCAAAATGATGTCGATATCTTGAACTAGTTGGAACCTGTTCTCAGCAGGAACCGGATCTCGATTCTCATCCCTAGGCCTCAGCCAACTTGGGATGGGGGAGATGGGGGAGAAAATAGTGAGAGATGTAGCACATGCATGGGAAACTTTCAATAAGATACTTCATGGATGCCAGCTGTCATAAAACATCAAAGAAGACTGTGTGACATACGCTCCTTAAACGAACCGTGATCAGCATTTTCGACATCCTAGTTAGAGCTGCCTCAACTGTTTCCAGAGCCTGATCAATGGCATTACTTGAATGACAGATTGTTAAGTTTTCCGTTAACTCACTCTCCCACCAATACCTTTTAAAGCATATAATTATGTTAACCTGTTGTCTTAAATGCGTGGTTTTTCCTAGATCGTATGACTCTTATAGGCTGGACTGGGATTTTACATAACAAGTTGTTTCGGCCATTTCTACCGAGAAAATACTATTCTGTATTCTTACACCATAGGGGATACTTGCCGCAATTTCTATTCAACACTGTAAGAAAAAATCCATAACGAATAACCATAAATGCTGTTAGATAAATTTCCCAATGTTGAACTGTATGAATTTACTGTGTGATATGTGATAAGTAAAGAAAACATTATTATTAATAAACACCCAGTTCAAAGCACATCTTCTCAAGTCACTAGTCATCTTCACTAGTTTTCAGTTGTCCAAAGATGTTGTTTTCACGGTATCAGTATAGTAAAGTGCTGCTTCATTGATCATTTTAACCATCAATGAATACAATTCTTGGCATTTCGTTTGTCACTGCACAACTAAATGAAGTGATCATTTCGAAAAAACACATGCATTCAACTTTTTCTCACTTCGATCATATGTACGACACACTCACTTACACAGGCATAAACATCCAGTGTTATTAATAATAATAATACATTTAATTTATAATTGGGTTCATATCTCTAAAATCATAGGCATAGATTGATAGATCAGGGTTCCCTGATTATGTCTATTTTCTTTGTTATTTCGTATTGAAAATCGTATTTAACATGGAGCAGTTCATTCAACTATCTCCATTTAGGATGTTGATATTTGGGATGTTTGATATTACACAATTAATGTGAGTGACAAGGGTTGACTGTCTAGTTGTGCTGTCCCTGTGAATACCTGGCATCCAGTGTGTATCCTGCCTCTCACCTAATGTCAGCTGGGATTGACCCAAGCCCCCCATAACCCTGCAACGATAATCCTGAACAATGTTTTCATTTGACTGGTTCAAATATCTTTTGTGTCTTATTAATAGTTAATACAGTCTTCCAAGAGAAACGTGGTTGGACAAAAATGGTCTACAACAAAAGCAGAAAGCAAAAGTTTATATGAAACCCAGGAATGCAAATCAGTCAAAATTTGGTTGCGATCATAACTATGACTTCCCACAATAAAGTGAACCAAATCGGGCAACGCTGATGTTTAAAATGCTCAAATCATTCAACACTCCACTACAAATCATATTACACCCTCCCTAAACAATCTTACCAATCACAGCTGTTCTCTGCACTGTGCTGTCTGTGCAACAATTTCCTTGATGCAGGCCAGCCCCATCCTCTATTTCTGGAGCACACACAACTATTGTACTTCCAAACAATAAACAGAAAATCTTTCACCGATTGAAAACTCTCCACAAATTGCTGCATGATGAAGAAAGAAAAAAAAAATGTTGGTACTATGAATTATCCATTATCAACATCAACTCTGACATTATCAAGGGAAAGCCTGTACAGCATGCCAAGCATCGATCAAGCTTGCAGAGACACACTGAAATCATTATTACCATCTCATTCCATTTATTCAAATATGTATCCAATAAAGAACTTGGGGAAAGAAGGTTTCAGGGAAATTGTAAACACTAGACTAAAGGCATACTATCCCCTCACATGATACATTTTCATGATAAAGTGGCATTACCTAGACTGTTGTGAGGGATCTTAAAGCTGTTGAGTGCTTTGCTACAACCCCTGACCTACAGTCAAAAAGAGCAAGGGAGCTGTATATTAACCTGACAGTTCCACGACTCATTGTCATGAATAATCGTGGTCTCTATATTTATGGAAGCAACCAGGATTATTATCTTGAACATAAATTTGCTGATAAAACACTTACATTTTGAAAAGATGAATGCAAATTTTAAGGCACAGATGAAGCCTGTAATTTTTACACCATTAGTCTGTCACAGCAAATAAAAAGTCAATCCCATATTAAGGTAACTTGAGGAATGTCACACTCTTTTAATATAGTTTGAAAGTTTTTAGTGTCATAATTTGGGACCGCCTTATTAAAAACTGTCTTAAATGACACTCTTAGAGCTTGTCTGTATTTGTGCATATTACTACACTGAGTAGCTCTGGTTCTGAATCCAAGTACAGCTGAATCAGGGATTCAAGCCTAAGTACACTAAGTTTGTACTTAGGCCTCAACCTAAGTACATACTCAAATCTCCTTAGGTCAAAAGACCTATTCTAGAATATAAATGAAATAAGGATAAGTGTATACCACAGTACTATGTGCTTTAAAGGGGAATTTCACTAAACTTTAGTCATTTTATGGTCCTATTTTCTTCAGCAGACGTGGCGCCAGTGTTAGTAGTCATGCTACTACAACACTGCTCACTAAACAACAACACCTCATTATATCCAAAGAAAACTGACAAAGAAAACCCTTCTGAGAATAAAGCAGACATCTTTAGTTTCCATGTTCTTCAATGGGAAACACCTGCAGTGCACCAGCAACAAATGTCAATCCAAACCAATCAGAGAAAGAAGGGAATCTACAAAATAAAATGCAAGCAAGCGAGCTGCCTGAATGGATGGAGGGACAGATGGATGAAGAAACAGATGGATGAAGAGATGGAAGGATTTGGGGTATAGCTCCAGGCTGCAGATTAAGCTGCAGATTAATTCTTTAACCAGACAGGATGCAGAATATCCACTGGAATGTAAATCATACATTCTGATCTTGGTATTTGTGATGGCCTCTTACCTGCCTATTTGTCACTAAAGTGGGGATGACTTTACATCACAAGGCTTTTCGGTTGATTTGAGAATTAACAGCCCTCATTATGTTCAAAGTTGTTGGGAAATTAAAAGAAATGTGTTTGTGTGACAGCTTGCAAAGATCAAAGAACAAACCTAATTCTCAGAGCAAGAAATTAACATTTTTTTTGATTGGACCGAGTAAAGCTGAAAGGAAATTACAAGTACTTCCGCTTATTTTGTTTTGCTTTTTTCACTGGGAAGCAGGTTTAAGAACAGAGAGGTCTAATTATAGACATCTTGATTTTGGCTCAAGTGCAAGCGTAATGAGCAAGTAAAACTAACTTTGTGGCTACCAATGAAATGGAAAATATGTGATAATTTCATTCTGAAACACACTGGGAATCCCCTGTTCCCTAATTAGGATTTCATTTGGAGCTGTTAGGTCACCCACTTTGAATGGATTTAATAAATAGGAAATCTTTGATCTTGACTTTTATTAGATTTATAGACAGATCTGTTCTGCCTACGTATCTAAAAGGGGCAATGAACTTACATATTTGTCTCCCTTCCTCCCAAACCTTGAAGGATATAAAGTCCTGAATTGACGTAGATGGAATCTATATCAATCCATCAATAAAACAGTTATGGAAAATAACAGACAGCAAACATTACTCAATTAATTTTGAATTTTTTGACCAACAGCAAATCTTTTTATTTATCTATTCAAAGTAAAAAAAAATTGTCTGAACTGAATATTTCAGTTCAGACTAATAAGAAGTTTATTAGCTAATTTGATTCTTTTTTTTTTTTTACTTTCATTCCAGATACATTAGATGCCCATTTTTTTCTGATTCCTCTTTTATCTCTTCCTGTCCTGTTCAGTTTTTAAAAAAAAAAAAATCATTGGCCCCAGGATATCACTAGAAAACAATCAATCTTATGTTTTTGGAACAATCTCAGCAACAGCTGGGTCCAACTTCAAAAATGTCATATTTTTGTTTCCTTCACTTATCTCCATTGCTGTTTTAATGGTTGTCTGCGCGCTTTTCTTTTTTCTACATTTTTCATTCCTTTTAGCAATTTTCTACAAACCCTGTCACACCTATCCACCTGAATATTCTATCACTATCACTATTGCTGATCAGAAGAATGAAATAACATTCTGATATGTGTATTCAATTTAACGTGAACAATCATAAATCAACATTTGCTAAAGTTTTTATGACCAAATTCAGACTTTTTGTTTGTATGTCAAGTCCAGAATAAGCAGGCCTGAAATATTCCTCATTGAACAACAGACAAATGCAAAACTGCATTTGCAGCATGGCTTTGGTTTGCACTATTAAAGTCTAGATTATATTATCATGACTTAATTGCTGTTTATCATCGAGTAAGGTGATGGAAGTGGTTGTGACTGTACTTCAGGACCAGGGCCTTTTTATCTTCAGGATCATGTGTTCCTTCCAACCAAATTTCAAAAATGCAATGTTCAGGTTAATATAGGCTAATTCCAATGGACTTTGAATAGTCTGTAGTGCGGAATGTGAGCTTAAATAGTTGTTTGTCTCAATGTGTTGGCCGTATGATAAGATGACCCTCATGTTCAATGTTTCCCTGACTAGATGAGACTATAGTGATTGAGGTTCTTTCATATATAACAGTTAGTCTTTTCTGAGCTGGCTGAGATGGGAACATATGTGTCATCGGTAAAAGGGGGAAAATCACAACAGCAGCATACTCTCGGTGAGTATGGATTTGGGTATGCTGTCCCTGCTAATGAGATGTGAAGTACATTGCAAAACTCTCCATATAATAGTAGTCACCACAAAGAAATGCATCACTCCAGTCACATTAACACAGCTCGCTCCATTATCACACTCAAGCATGACACTGGATGATTTGCCACCTGGCTGACTGTTCTTTTAAAAGCCTTTCTGACTTCTCACTCTATAAGTGTCTGCATACCTGCTTGTCAGTCCATCTGCTGGACTGTTTATCATTATATCATTATATACTTCTCCACTGTCCTGTTTATCTTTCCATGCAACCAACTTTGGAAACTGGATGCACTATCACAACATGTGCACAGCTTTCCATCCCAAAATAACAAAGTCTAGATACAATATTCATCAAAAACACGATTCTAAAAACTTTCACATAAATATTTCAAGAGCTAGTTGGGCTAAATTAACCAATGACCTTGACTTGCACCCTTCGCAAATTCCTCAAGTCTAAATTGTTGCTGGTGAGGTTGCCTGAAAGATCCTGAAACCACTGCAACTTCAAGTGCACTGACTTGGTTTATCTCGGGTTAATATGATCACAAGCAAAGTGCTCATGCTCGTGTTCACTGTGTCCAATGGGACTTGAATCTGAGTTTACAAAAGACACATCATCTTCATACTGAATTACTACACACTGAATATGTGTAATAAATAACCAGGAGCACAAATGAGCTGGTGTGATATTACTGAGTGTCTACTGCCATGTTTTCTGAACTTGATCCAAAGCCTTTTGCAACATAGAAATACACTTAAAATTAGGTTGTAGATCATCAGTAGAATTTGAAGACAGAAAGCACAAAAACAAGAGTTGTACATATTTTTCGATTCTACTACAGATATCCTCCACTCGATAAACCCTTCCTTTAGGGAGGATATGATGCTGGGTCAACAGTACATATGGTTGTAATAGGGTTTCAATGTATAGCCTGAGCACGTAGGCTGTTTGCAGAACTTGCGGGACATCCACTCTAGTCAGATCAACATGCTTATCACCAGCTCGTTTTACCTAATGTGGCAGGATGAGGTCAAAATAACCACTGTCTAACTGATGGAACTCACATCGCACACATTTCTCCACCAACCATGTAGAGTGTCACTGACACCCCTAAATCTAGTTCATTGAAGATAATGGGGTTCACTGTGGAACAGAAACTACATTGGAGATGACCTTCCTTGTGAAACCATTTGGTGTTCGCTATGGCATGATACTAGCACTTCAGTGGAAAGTGTCCATCTCTTCATTTATATCCAAGGTTCAAGGTACCGGATAGTTTGTATGTTAAGGTAGTTGGTAAGTTGGATCGAGTCATGAAAATAGTTTACATACATTACCTCGGCCAAGCAGGTGTTATTTTCAATTATTAGTTTGACTGTCTGACTTCAAGCAAGAATCACTAGAGGGTTTTTCATGAAACAAAGTTGGAAGGTTGAGCATATAACAGGTAAGAAAGTGTTACATTATGGATAAAGAACTAATCCAGCGTTCTGTTCGGTTTCACTTTGACATTGTGAAATATGGCTTTTCTTAAATATTGCAAGATTAAAAAAAGTGTGTACAGTTTATCTGAATTACAGAAACTATTTGATGATAGCATGGAGCTTGTGTCAAAAGTTGAAAGAATGGATTCTGGAGTAAATCCAGATAAATTGATAACTCAATGGTTTTTCTTACTCACATAGTTCAACAGAACCCTGAGGGCAGGCATTTTAATGGTGTAAAGGCCCTATTGGAATCTCATTAATGGTTTAATTGGGCATTGAATCATATATGGCCCTATTTGTCCTATGAGGGCATACACCTTATAAGCCCGATATGGATTTCCCTTCTATTTAACAATTTTTTGATTGATTAGTTAGTTGGTTGGTCGGTCAGCAGGACTATGAAACCACACAGTAATTTCCATGAAACGTGGTAGAACGATGGGACATAAGAATAATGGAATAATCAATAAAATTGTGAGTGTGCGTATATAGAAAAAAATTCTATCCAGAAATGCTAGACAAACCTATCCATGATTTTCAGGCTTAGGCGAGGAATACAATTCATAAAGTACTATGGTAGTCTACATTTAAAACTTTTGTTTCCTATTTACTTAGTCAAGCTTATGCCTTGGTGATACTGTCTTCAAAAGGTCTAATGGGTCCTGAGATCATATCAGCTCTCTCCATGTTTCGAAGGTCTGACTCTGCCCCTTGGACTTAAAGTGCCCCGGAGGAGCAATCTGTGTTCATGGAGCCATTAACCTTAATTAGGGTCCTTGATCATGACCCTGAAACCCTAGCTTTCTGGGGTATTTCACAGAGGCTGCCCACTGCTCATCAGGGATGGATTTAATGGAGAGAATACATTTTTGATTATAAGATCTTATAAGATCTCTCTCCTCACTCACCAGTGCATCCATGGTAACGCACCCCCCTACCTGAAAGAACTACTCACCCCACTGACCTCGACACGATCCCTCCGTTCTACCCAGTCATACCGCCTCCTCCTTCCCCAGACTAAGCTCAGCACCATGGGTGATCGGGCTTTCTGTTCTGCTGCCCCTCGTCTGTGGAATGCACTCCCTGACCATCTCAGGGCTCCACAGATGACTGACACATTTAAAAAAGGACTTAAAACTTTCCTTTTTAGCAGAACCTATAACTGTAATTAACATTAATGCTTTTGGTCACGTTTTTGTATAGTTATTATTTTATTTTTTATTGATGCTTTTATCTGCTTTTGCTTTGTAGCACTTTGAGATTTGATCCAAATGTAAAGTGCATTATAAATTAAATGTATTATTATTATTATTATTTTATAATGTTGTACCGTCTATGACTTTTACTTGTATGACTAGTGATAAATATAGTATACAACAACGTTCTGAAAAACTGCCAGATCTCGCAATTGAATTCACTGCACTTTTATCTGTATATTCCTCTTTGGTGCTATACTTAGGCGTGAATTAAGTTTAAACTATCCACATACTGCAAGCTTCTATGATAGACGATGCTAGAGCTGTCCACGTTGCTGACTGCACATGTAGGAGTCCTGAAACCAGATCAGCTCTCTTCATACCCAGCAATGACTTTCAGGCTTACTGTCCCTTTTGATGAGCTCTCCATGGTTCTGAATCCCAGTCAACTTATTTTGGCTCTGTCCAACAACAACAAGCAGCTTGTTCAGAGCTCCGTTGGGATATTTTTAGACTGCTCTTTCAGATCTTTCATGAGACAGAAGCTCTCCCAGTGTGGAGCTGTCACTGGTTCCTCAGCACTCCCCAGCTCCCTATAGGTTTGTGTAGCCAAACCAGGACTCTCTCCTGTTGAGTTGTTTTTTCTGCAATGCCTTAAATACAAATAATAAGGACCACCTTGTAAATAACAGAATATCGGATATTTTGGCCAAGGATGCCCTAGAGGAGACAGTCTCCCTTTCTCTCATCATCGCAAATAAAAAAGTATGCATATCTTAATTTCAATGGCCTCAATGTTACTAAGCTTGACATCCGTTCTATTGCATGTTTACCCTCTCATCTGTTTCCATTCCTCCCACTGATCTTCTCTCCTCTACCCTTGTCTTTTTCTCAATACCTTGTTAAGCACTCTACTCTCTCTACTCAATCCTAACCTCACCCCTCCTATACTCTGTGTTCTTTCCCACTATTCCTTTTTACTACTCCTCCTGCCAGATATCCTTTTCCTCCCAGCTCTCTTCTCCTCTGCTCACCTCTCCTCCCCTCTTGCGTTCTCATCTCCTAGCCTCCTGCATAATAGATGTGTCTGTAACGCCAGTCAACTGGAGCAGCATGATAAGGCAGCTTTAAAAACAGAAAGTGAGACGGATAATGAGCGAGAGAGTGTAAGGAAGAGGGCTCACCCAAAATGGGTTCTCTTTCTGCGCTCCCAAGTGCACGCCCGACAGGATGCATCGATCCTCCCGCTCGCAAAAGCATGCACACAAGCAGAAATACGTGCGAACATTCCCATAAAGGTTGTCCAATATGTCGCAGTACAGAAGAGAACCACCAAAATGAACATGATCACAGTGCGCACAATACAGGGAAGCTTTATATATTTAGTCTGAACCCTAAAGAATTGCCACTAAGAGTGCCAATACAGGCGCAAACGGTAGGACAGTCACACACGGAGCGAGGTTATGCCAGAACCTAATCAGATTACAGTGATGATTCATTTCATGAGCACTTAGAATAAAACTATTATTGGCACTGCGGTGTTCCTGGCACCCCTGTGGCAGAAAGAAAAAAATTCAAGTGCTTATCGCAGCTCCTATCCAACCGATCATCCTCTGCCATTTAACACACCTTGCATTATTAACATCAGATCAATCAGCCTTACCTTCATCGATCTCCAAGATCGCCTCTTCTTGTCTTCCCTCTCCTGAATCCCTTCTCATCCCTTACTTAGATCCGTCCACTGGTGGATGAGTTTAACCACAAGGCTTTAAAATACGCTCGGCAGCTTATCCCAACTCCTTCGCGACTCCTCTCCCATCCACAGAGGGAGAGAAGGAGGGTATCTTGGTAGTTTCTGTGGCTGATCGCGCCTGTGTGGGACCGGGATTGAACAAACGTGTGCGCAGTCAAGCAAGAGAAAGGGGGGGGCGAGGCGGGAATCCAGGTGCCGGTGGTCTGACAGTGCAAAGCCAAACAAGCACTCACGTACGCATAGATCCTCGAGCAAAAAAGGGATGGGTTGATGGAGGGGCTCATATGGTTACTGAAGAACTCATATTAGCCTCCCATTCGCCACACAGTACAGCAGATTTAAAGTACCAGGGGGTTGCAATTGGCGTAAATGCGCTGTTTCATTCCAGTAGTCATCAGAGATATCTAAAGCATCACCAGGCAGAGAAAAGTGATGTCAGGAGTCTAAATGTCTTTAAGTGAATGTACAAATCCGTCTAAAGAAACTACACCCAACGACACCAAGGTTGCCCTTGGTGTAAATAACCGTTTTTCCACTCACCCAGGAATCCGTTAGGTGTTGGAACATGCAGGTTCTCCTTCAGGTACGGTCCAAAAACCCATATCCAAAATATTGCACTAATAAACGCAGTTTCCTCTGGCTAACAGGGAAAGCTGGACTGAGGGCAGGGATGAAATCCCGGTGGGGCAGCCTGATAACTGGTCCGGGCGGTGTCCAGCTGCCGTCTCCGGTGATCCACACTAAATAACACAGCTGAAAACAATTCCAGTAATCCTCAGAGGAGCTCTGGGAAGGCTTTTAAACAGGAAAAAGGGAGTTTTGAAAGAATTTAAACCTGGTTTGAGGTCATTTTAAGCAAGCTCCAATCTCTCACCGGAGGTTTACCGTCAGTGGACACCGAAAGTCAGCTATTTTTAGAGGCAAATTAGAACCCCGCCGGTGGAGAACTAGCTAATATTTTTTCCAGGCTCCAAAATGTCACCCTGGCGGTCAAATTCCTTCCTCTGCCCGGTTAATTCCTACATTCCTCCGCGTCTGAGGCGCTGCTTCAGTGACAGCTGTCTGAGACCGACGGTTGAAGTTCACAAACGACGTAAACGCAGCTTCCAGCGCGCGCTTCCCGCCGGTTGGAGGCGGCAGTAGACGCACGTGGCTCAATGACTGTGATGGGAGGGAGGCTGTGCCGCGTGCACGAGAGATTTGAACAAAAAAGACACACCCATACACTATTTATCTATCTTTCTATTCATCTTTCTCTATATTTCCCCTCATGTATCTATCTACCTCTTCTCTCTCGTCTATCCCTCTGTCTCTTTCTAAATCTGTTATATATCCATCTGTTTATCCACCTATTATCTCTATCCATTTATCCATCAACATGGATCGATTCTCCGATGAATCTCTGATGTCTGAAATGTTGGTCAACCATCATCAGGCTATCTTAGAGTTGAGGAAGAGTCATGAGTAGACCCACACAATTTGTGCTTTTTTTTACCAGTGCAAAAGCAACTGTGCAAAAATAACTCAAATAGATTGTCAGAAAGCACCATGGCAATATTGTGGCAATAAGTAATCTGAGTACTTAACAAATGCTCCATATTTGTTAAATGGTCTATGTTTTATGTAAGAATGTCTGAAAGTTTTCACCTTCATTAACTTAGACTCCACTATCATTTCTTGCTCCCCAAGTGGCAAACTCAATAATCTGAAAAAGTAAAAGTCACTAATATTCTTTTGCAATTTATGGTTAAAGAATAATTTTTTTTTAATCATGTGGTATTTATCCGCCTCCAAAAATAACAAAATAAAAACAGTTCCAGTTTGGAAGTTATCTATAAATCATGCATTAACCATTAATAAACCCATTACCTGCAGCTTACGGTACATACCATTTAAAGGGTGGCTTGATAGCATTTCAAATCTAAGGAGAGATCACACTGAGTTTGTCTACTGGAAATTGAAATATGTGCTCAGCGTGTGTGAAACAAAGTCAGCACATAAAGTGCTTTTTGATGAGAAATGAAAATACCAGGAGGAAAGTGGAAAAGAGCGCCACTGTGTCTAAAGTAAATGTAAAGAGTGATGGAGTGTCTTCTCAGTAGTGCAGGAAAACAAATAAATAGCAACGTAGATATATCACATTCACTGGCAAGCTAGCAGCTCGATACAATTGTAAATGTGCATATGGAATTATTTTGTGTTTATGTAAAAATCAGATGTTACCATGGAGTCAGTGGGTCACAAAGTAGTTGCTGTCAACTGCATGAGGACCCTTTTTTAGCTGTTCATACTTCCAATAGGAAAACTGAAGACACACCGTAAACAACCAAAACTAGTGATATATTCAGATCTGAACTCTCTGGGAAACCAATGGCTTCAACGAAGGACAGAATGGCAACTGAAGTAAATGGTAAGGCTGGAGAGACATGTGACCCCCAGAAAAGACAAGTATGCGCGAAAAGGTTAGCAACCCCTGTGTTGCAGCACTAAGTAAGTTAACCGGTAAATGGACAGTACTTATATAGCACTTTTCTAGTCTGCTTGACTACTCAAAGGGCTTTTCCAATGCAAGTCATCATTCTAGTCTGGTGAGATGGAGAACTCTGGGTAGGATGTGTACAGTCTTAGACAGTTCTCAGGGCCTAAATCTACACAAGAACACAAAGAAGAGACAGACATCAACGCCAGCACAGAAAACAAGACATCAAAGCAATCTCCTAGGAGGGAAGGTCTGAACCCGATGTAACTAGAAAAAGCACTCAGAGAGCACAAACCTCTGCGAAGGCACAACAGAACCCTAAAATATGGAAAATCATGCAGATCCCTCCATCATTGTCTGAGTTATTGCCAGCCTCTAAATCTTCAAAAAAAAAACCTACAACATTATGTCTCAGTATCTATCAAATACTGCGTAGCCGGTCGTCTCTTGCGCCTTCCACTTCAATGTCTCAGTTCAGCCCACTGAGCCTCAATCTCAACCCCAAAAGAAACATCAAAGGAATCAAAGGAGCAAAGGCAGTAACATCCACGTTGTGACGTCATTAATGAATTTAATCACCAGGAAATGCAAAAATCTACGTTGGTCAACGATGGCAAACGCACTGCAACCATCCGTTTGACAAGATGTGCACGCTCCAAATAACGAAGAAATCTTCATCAATTTCACAACACACGCTGCAAAACTCAAGACACAGCACATTAAGAAAAAACGATATGCGCAAGACACAAGACCACGGGAGTGTTTACAAAATATATTTAAAGTGTCGCATTCCCGGACGCGCTTTTTGTTGCTTTATTTAGCGAATAAAACAAATAAATATATTGGATGGATATTTTGATTAGCTACCCGGCTAATCAAAATATATTATAATATTTTATAATATTATAATATATTATAAAATAATATATTATAATATTTTGATTAGCCGGGTAGGTTATCATTGTTTATAAACTTAATAATGACCTGACCTGCCCAGTATCCAAAGGTAGAGTAAACAAAGTGTATTATGTCTGCTGAAAAATTCCCTTTATTTTTGCTTCTACATACAACCTATTATTTAAGTTTACTTTTTCACCATCACAAGTACAGTACTCATTATATTCTCAAGTTCCAAAAGGTAGATCTTATCTCTAAATAAGTGAGGGAAGACTATTATGACATATCCATACATTTCCAGGAGAAGCTGAGCCAAGTTAGATAAGAAAATGTGAGTGATGTAAGTATGGAGGCATTTAAAGAAGTAGGAGAAAGTGGGTAAGGAAGGAAAGGGTTTTGGTGGCACTTGGGGTGGCTGCTGTTTCCACTGCGGTCTTGAATTAGAATTAGCAGCATCGGGGGGGTTTCAGACGTGGTCTGAATGTTGAATATTGTAATGCTGTGTAAGTGGAAACGTGCTTTGCATCTCTCAATTAAAACCCAATACTGTCAACCTGAGGGAGCGCGAGCAGACATGACGGATTAGTTGCGACTTGGTAATAAATGTAGGAGGGGAAATATGGAAAGGCCTCCAGTGTGACACACACACATATGGGATAGAAATAAGGAGACAAGAAAGAAGTCATGTTTTGAAGAACTGTCCTGGTTGCAAAGAAGAGAAATGATGGGAAGCATTGTTTGATCTGATTTCAAAATCGCTCAATCAAACACACGTGTGGATTTATAGAAAATATAAGATCCTTGCCAGCCAATCATGATTAAGTGATGATATATATAGAAAAAAGGAGGATAACCAAATCTCTTGAGGATTCTCTCCCTCTCTCTCTTTGTGTAAAGCACACACACACACACACACACAGTATAATCTCTGACCTACATGCACACATGTTACAACAAATGCATAGATTAGACATCATGATTGATGCGATGGATTGGAAATATGAGAAATGAGTGGTTGATGTCAAAGCCCACTCACATATACCACAACCACACACACACACAAACAGTTTGATCAGGTTTAATCCCCATATGAGAACTGTATTAAACCTTTGAATAATGTGAAATTAAGACTAAGGAAATCATAGAGTTGTAATATCATAAAAAAAAGAATGAAAATGATGTCCTTTGTTGTTGTTTGACAGTGAAAGCCTTTATAATCTTTAAGCATGATCGTGAATGATTGAAAGATATAGCGGTCTGCTGTTAGTGTGCAGATAATATGGAGATAGAGTGCAGCCTGTGCATGAGACGCAATTTGCAGTATAAATAAACATAAACTGATGATTGACGTCAAATTATCTATTCTACAGAAGCAATAAAAGGACATTTTTTCCTAAAGAAATAACTGTTATTCTCCACTTACAGAGAATACTCACTGGAGAATCACATAGATCAATACCACATCTAGCATTAGGTAATTAACTGGCTAATTATATCCCTGAAAAGTCAGTGATATTATGGAATCATGAACATCGCCGCAACCCCATCTGCTCTGAACTTTCCACTGAATATCCCTTCAAGTTAATGCAATAACTCAAAAGATATGAAAATTTTAAATTTTATATCCCCATACACCTCATGTGATGAAGAACTGGATTGATTTTGGTTAAAGGTTTGTTGTACATGTCCGACACTAGGGAGAGATTTATCTCCAAATGTTTTTGGGCCATACTTTTGTCCACCGTTGGTCCGATATAGTCCGAATATGGTGGACAAAAATGAAGTAAGATAAGATAAGATAAGCCTTTATTAGTCCCACAACGGGGTAATTGCAGGTTTACAGCAGCAAAGTCGGACACACAGCAATATAACAGAATAAAATACAAATATAATTATAAACTTTAAACTATACAAGAGTATTACACTATAATATAAATATAACACTATACAGGAGATATACTAGAAATATTACAATACACTAAAATATTATACTATACTAATAAAAAAAATCCTAAAGTACAATATTAAAATATACTGGACATTTTGCACTAAGAACAAAAATAAAAGAAATATTGCACTATACAATAAACAATATATCAGCTAAGAAATAAACACGTGGCAATATTCATTGAGTGATGTGTGTGTGTGTGTGTGTGTGTGTGTGTGTGTGTGTGTGTGTGTGTGTGTGTGTGTGTGTGTGTGTGTGTGTTGGGTTGGTCTACTAGCAGTGCTGGTTGTAGAGTCTGATTGCTGCAGGAAGGATAGATCGTCGATATCGCTCCTTCACACACTTGGGTTGAAGGAGCTCTCCAGTGCAGAGATGGTGTCTTGCATGGGGTGGGAGATATTGTCCAAGAGAGATGACAGTTTGGCCATTATTCTCCTGTCTCCCACCTCCTGCAGTGGGTCCAGAGGACATCCCAGGACCGAGCTGGTCTTCCGGATCAGATTCTCCAGTTTCCTCCTGTCAGCAGCAGAGATACTGCTGCCCCAGCAGACCACTCCATAAAAGATGGCCGACGCCACCACAGAGTCATAGAAGGTCTTCAGGAGCGCCCCCTGCACTCCAAAAGACCTCAGTCTCCTCAGCAGATACAGTCGGTTCTGTCCTTTCTTATAAAGTGAGCCTCACATCTAAGTATATCGTATTTTACTCAAATGGTTCATATTTCACATTCTAGGGGGAGCTTTTTAAATTTTTTGAAAAACATTGTTTTCTGGGGGTTTCCTATTTTGATGGTTCTCTCAGGTTTTAATATTCACTTCATATTAGCATAGCCAATTTGTCGGTGACAATTGAAAGGTTAGGGCAAAATTGTAACCATAAGTGGAAGTTTCTCTTATAAGATCTTAGAATACAATCAAAACTCAAGAGATATTGTCACATATTGTCAGTTATTGTACAAGAGCCACCCCTCCTTCTTGGATCCCATCTCGCTCATCCTTGCAGAAGAAAAATGAAAATTTCCAGTATGTGCTTTTATCATTTGAAATTTGATCGTTTTGACCTTCATGCAACCATATCACCACTAATTACCTCCCCTCGTCTGCGGCTCATTTATTTGTTCCTCCTTTGGTTTCTTTGTCTTTTTTTTGATTGACAAAGTTGTTAATACCTGATATTGGTCAAGAGTGAGAACCATCCAAGGAAAATGCGTCCACTCTTTAATCAAACTGGACCATGGTTCAGCCTGATCAGCATCGAGGCCAGATGTTTTTGTCTGACTTAAGTTTGACTGATTTATTTCGGGAAGATTTGAGACCAGCAATTTCAGTCAAAATCAAAACACCAGGCAGGGCCTTAATGTTATATATCCCATCTATTATTAGAAGCACATTCCCAATGGACTGTGATATGGACAGAAAATAGTTCCTACATGAAACTGCTGACGACGAGGTCCGTGGGTCATCATTAGTAACCGCATCATGATTTGTGGAAAGAGACATTACTGGTGAGTGTCTCAAATGTGTCTTTTTTGCTTTGAGCCATACAAGCGAAATGCCATCCAGTTGCATTACATTCAAGACAACGCAGACATCTGTAAAGCCTGTGATGGCTTGAGGCTGATCCGAACCCAAAAGCGTAACACTGAAACAATCGGATGCAATAAAGCTCAGTTTCCTTAGAATCCGGCATGGGTCAAAAGCCTGAAAATCAGGCCAAGAGGCAAATTAATCTGACAAGGAGCAGGAGAGGGAATCAAGAACCGGGTTGATCAGGCACAGGTCCAAACACGAATGTCAGGGAAACCAGAATACAGAGAAGCTGAAGAGCCAGGGATAACCCAAACAGACAAATCTAGAAGGGCATGAATGCTAAGGCCTCTATAAAACTGAGACACTAATGAGGGAATAGCCTGCAGGCGAGGATAAGGCTGGATAACAGCGGAGAGCTATCAATAGCACTAAAGTTCGATTGGAAGAGAATAGATCTTAATTGTCATTGTAAAAATGCACAATTAAAGTCAGTTGTAGCAGCTGTTCACAGTGAGCAGTGTATGAAATAGTAGAAAAAGTACAAAAATAGTAAAAGTAATAGCATGGTACAGAAAGGAAGAACCATTCATACAAAAGGAAAACTACTACGACTATTAAAAAAAAACCCACTATTATGAATTAGAAAAGTGTTAAATTGTCAGTGTATGTGGGGGACTTTGAGTGGGTGGGGGGAGGGGATGGACAGATACAGGATACAGATTTAGGGTTAAAGCCTTTTTTTTTGTTTGTTTGTTTGGTTTTTTTACTGTACTGTATTTTCTTCCAGGCACTATCCTGGGTAGTTCGGGTACGTTATGGTACAGCTAGATTTATTTTGTAGTTGGCTATAGATTTCCTTCAGGGGTAATAGTGTGGTCCCATTTAGCCGATTTTACCTGGCGCTTCTGATCCCTCTGGTTTTATGCAGCACATCTGCTGTGCTACATTGTGCTGCAGTAGGTCAGGAGGCTCACCACGGTGGCTCAGTAAAGGTTCATGAGCAGTCTAGTGGCCATTCTTCACCTGGTGAGAGATGTTTACAGACCATGTGAGGTCTGCCGAAGGGTTGCCTTCCAGGTATTTGAATCCCTCCGTTCTCTCAACCTCTTCTCCTTTTGTGCAGAGATCAGAGGGCTCCACACAAAGTCTCCATAGTATTTACAGAGTTGAGGTCCAGGTGATGATGTGAACATGACTCTGCCAGATGCTTAATCTCCTCAATGTAAGCTGTTCTTTTATTGGCAGCAAGTTAATGAGGTAAAGATAATTGTTTATTACAGCAGATTATATGAATAATTAGTCTGTCAGTGAGTCTTTGCTTGTGCTTAGACTCTCAAGGGAGATTATGAAGGGAGGGCATCTGCCCTGAGGAGAAGCAAACTAAATCCCCCTCTGGGAGTAACTGACTGGTGGTGGAGACACTGATGGTGGAGGATGACGATTCTGATGATGAATTGAAGAAGTTGGTGAGTCTGCAAAGACTGGGCAGTGATGGGGGGGGGTGGAGGGTGCACATAAAAGAATGATGAAAAATGGACAGCAGTAAGAAGGCTAACATAGGAGTGTCACTGTCTTAGTTTAAAAATGAGACGAGTCAATGAAAACAGCTAAAATCTTAATCCACAGCTCCAGACTTTCTTCTTCTTCTTTTAGGTGCTTCCAATCAGGAGTGACCACATTGGATTTTTCTTCTCCGTTTCCCTTTATTTTCTACATTTTCCACCTTCACGTGCATCATCTTTATTCGGATTAACTGTAGTGCAGGAGGTAAAGGGTCATCCTCCGATCGGAAGAACAACAGTTTGATCCAGGACTTACCCTGCTGTCTACATGTAGTTGGATCCTTGAGAAAAACGCCAATTTGCCCGCTGGGTTCATCACTGAGGTCATTTTTCAGGTGTGCTGTACAGTATGTATGTACAATAGCAAAGTGTTAAAAGAGAACATTATTATTTCCTTTCTCACCACCTCCATATACTGTATCTTCTGTTTTGCCTTCCTTGATTTATCCTGCCTGGAAGCTCAATCCTCAAAATCCATCCAATACCTCAGATAATGCATCCCTCCCCTGGATCTGTCCTTACCACCACAATCTTCAATATGATTCTGGGAAAAAACTCAAACTAGCAAACAACATCCAATAATAATAAGCGGACTGAGAATTATTCTGTTGTTACACACAATGTTTCACTGTTTCAGTGTAAGACATCGACCCGCTCTCTTCAGCTGGTAGATGTCTTCTGTATTCAGAGCCAACTCTAGGAACTCTAGGTACAGCAATAGGGTTTTGGGCGGGAACAAGATTTGCGGTCAACAGAATATGACCATTACTTTTCAGCCTTAGATGACCCAAGAAGTGTAAAAAAGTGAATCTGTGACTATTTGAGAATGTCTCAAATCATTAATGTCTGCACTGAAAGAAGTTCAACCCATACAAGTTGGGATACTGATTATGCAATGTGTCAGTGACGCAATGATTTCTGCAATGAATACAACAAAATCTAGGTTGTAGAAATCTACTGGACATAATGACTTCTGCAGGGAAACACACCCAGTGCTCCCACTGAGTCACTGACTTTGGTCCGTTCAATTAGATGAGGAAAATTTGCATTCACTGTCTATGCTGGTTCTGATAGAAACATGTCATTATCGACCCATTTCATCGTGAAGGGAAACTTAAGATTATTCAGCAACTGGTTATAAAATATTATGGCTGCTTGGCTACCGCCACTTGTTGGTCCAGAAGATGATCATCAATATAAAGCCAGTCCACAGTGCAAAGAACGTTGGGCAAAACAGGAGGAAACTAGAACTACCTTGTACGCAGCAGCAAGGGTATATCCCTGAAAAGTCCCCGATCACCTTTGTTGTTCAGGCAATGCCCCAATTGAATTCCTGAAATTAAATATGGAGTAATTTCCACTGTATTTTTCACAAAAGAAAAAAAAATTGTTCCCTAAATGATGAACTATTAGATTAAAATATGGGTAAAATATGACATTTATATTGCAGATGTCCCCGATGCGTTTCATTTGGACCAAATTTGCACTAAATTGGACCAACTGTCGAGAAATTATGTCCAGAGACCTTTTGGAGATAGAGCTCCTCCTATTGTTAAAAATAAACGACCAAAGATCCTCCAAAACACTCCAGTTCAGTTGCATTAAGGTCTATTTGGGTGAAAAACTTGAAAAGGATCCATGATATGGTTCTTGAGTTATCGCGTTCCCACGAAGGATCTTCGGCGGGCTTGGTTGCGTGGGATAAGGAGGCGATGATGATTCTATAATATCCAGAACTTTTGGGAAATAATTAAAACTGAGCAGGTGTGAGTGGAGTTGGAGGGCAGCTGTGCTTTTGGCTTTCAACAGTTTAATGATCTCCACTCTTCTGCCTCCAGTCACTAACTTGTTCTATTGATGAGATTGAACCATATGCAAATTGTGCCTGTGGCCAACCTTTAGTGCAAGTTACTCATGATGCCTTTCTAATCCTGGCTGGTATTACAAAGCCATTAAAATATGCTATTAGCATATTTTACTCCCACATAGATGCTCGCCAATTTATCGCGTTAGTCATATGGTTAAGTTAATGAACAATCAAGCCAACACAGTCCCTAAACAATGAACCAAACGCACGCAAGTCAGTTTTCCCTTTAGTTCTCGCATGACACCAGAATAATACTCCACTGAGAGTGACTGACAGGGCGAGAGTGGTTATATTCAGTGGAGCCTTAGGCTTAATGAATTTAACAGCTGCTTCATTCTAGTATCTGAGATCATGAAAGCCTTAACACAATTCAAGCAACTGATAAATTATGGACAAAAACAAATTATTATGCATGTACTGGAAGAACACAGACCAATGTTATGGTCAGGCTCTGTGGAAATATACACTCCTTTATACAAGCAAAAAAAGGTCATATGGGAAATAAAAGTAAGAATACGACACTGATAAATATTGTTGTGCCGTTTCAAATGACAATCTATTTATCACACAGTGAAGCTTGAAAGATGATAAGCGCAGAGAAAAGTCTTGAGGGACTGTTGACCTTTGTAGTCTGTCATCTACTTTCTTTTCTCTTGTCTCTTCTGCAGTGCTCTTTGCTTCAAAGTATCTAATGAAGCAGAAATGCCTTAAAGTCAGCCAGGAAAATTAAGATGACTCTGGGTAAACATCTGAGGAATCTTTATTCTTTTTTTTTCATCCCATGTTTTTCTCATATATTTCCTCTGGTAACACTTAAGAGGAACTCCATTGTTAAACAAATTGACTATATTCACATAGGATTATCCATGATCCTGAGTAAAATAAAGATTTGTAGCCAAATAATGTCACACTTTTCACAAATGTTTCACATTTTCACCAATTATGATCTTTTTCCATGTGAAATAAAAATGTACACAGGCAAAATTTGTATTTACAGAAAGCGCTCTTTCTTAGGTAAGTTATTATGCCTTTTTTTGGATTATATTAATTATTACATGTGGAGCCAATCATGGAACATAAAACCAAATGTGGTCTACTTCTTTACGAGGGAATGCCACATTTCACATTTGATTGGCAATATTAACATGTGAACTAAAAATATCCAGATGAAATAATAAAATAATGTGACATCTGAACTGCAAATCTTCACAACTGAAGATAACTGATGTTTACTGTTTTTTTATTGGTTTGGTTTACTTTGATCTCAGAGTGAATATGTTTTGCTTTACTTTGCACGAAAGTGGTACATTCAAGAAACTTATCCTGAAAATCAGACATACGTGCATCAGCATTGTTGCAAAAGAATAAGGTTTTATGTGTGAGTGTTCTGATGGCAGAACTTTACAGACGCTGGTTGAGTTAATAAAAAACCTGACTGTCACGTCTCGTACCAGCTGTCTAAGATGCCTTAAACGCTTTGTTTTTCCTTAATTGAGAGCGCAAGGTCATGGATAATTATAAGTCACAAATTAAAAATGATTATAATACTGACACTTTGCCAAAAAAACATTATCAAACTCAAAGAACATGACGAACAAAGTTAGAAAGTTCTTAATTAGATATCCTCACTGGTGCGAGATCACAGACACTCTGGAACCACTGTGGAATCTTATCAATGCACTGGAGCACACAAATCTGGAGAGAACCCCGGCAAACAACGAGAGAACATGCAGAGATGAACCTTCCTGCTTTGAGTCAACTGTGAGGCAACAATTGCCGGCACGGGCAATAAAAAGAGTTTCATTTGGAGGCCCATAATATGAGCCCCAGAAATGTAGGCACAGCCCATATTTTCACATGTGGGTCATATACAGATATATGTCAGCCTGTTTTGCATTGCTGGATTAGAATTTGCACCTATGGAGGCAATAAATGACATAAATGTTCTAGCTTATATATTACCCGAGCTGTGCTGCATGTTTGGAAATTTAAACTGAATCTGGATTTGTGAAGATAGAAAGAAATGAGCTTGCCATACTTCAGTGGCCCACTCCGTATACTGGCAAGAAAACTAGCAGCTAGAAACGACGTCGGTCGTATGGCATAGCATGAATCTCTAACCAATCTGCTAGAGCTCAAGTTGCATTGTGGGTAATGTAGGCAACAGGTTTTGCCATGGACGAAGAATGTGTGGAAGAAGAAAGATCATTTGTGTGATTGTAGGGCAAGAATTAATCAGATTGTCATGGACACATTATTGGGTAAAAATATTCAAATTACAAGCTAAATGAAATTCAATAAAATGTAAGAATGGTTGGGGCACTATTAATTTAGTCTGTAGGGATTGGAAACACACTTACTAAATTAATAGTTGAATGGGTTTGTTGTTTTGAAACATTCATTGAATGTGCATTACTTTAAGGAAACATTTTCCTGAATGCTTCATTTTAAAAGTCAAACACTTTATCAAAATTAGACCTTGGGACATGATATATTCTGCACACATCCTTTGACATAAGCAGTGACATGACTTATAATGACACGTTCTATTAATGATCCATTACTGTGCATTTCACTTTAGTGAGCGCTGACTCTGGTGTGTAATCTGTAACAGACAGTACTGTAACAATCCATTAACGTTCTTCAGAGGCTTGTATTTATACATCAGTTTACGTTGAATGTTTGATGAGCGCTGATATAATGCATCGGTGAGCATTATTTGTTCTTTTAAGGAAGGTGGAACGCTGCATTTGTGTTATTTGTAAAAGCTTCAGTAAGTTATATATTTCTGTTAGAACGAAGTGAAATTGCTTTCTGCAATGTGAACGTGCAGCAGAGATCAGAAAGTTTATAACTACAAGTTTACAGGTTTGTTGTTTTGAATCCGAGCCGGTTCCATGTTGAGCCATTGAAAGTTTGACAATAGAAATCATTACGGACTCCAAGAACTCTGATCATTGTGGGTGAAAGCTATCCTGACTTAACTTAACTTTGGAAGGAACCGGCTACTACATGATCCCATAAGTCCTTCGCTCCTATACCAAGTTGGATAACAAATTTGAACATCAAAATTGTGGACGGTGGGCTTCCCTGAGAGTCTCCTGTGGCTTAGTCTTACTCAGATTTAGTTCAGCATCTTTCAGGATCTGTGGAAATCTTTCTGTGAATACAAGGAGAGATTTTTCTAAAGTTTTTGATTTGCAAAAGGTTAACGCTGCATGTTGTTTCAGTCACAGCTATGGCCATTGGCAAACGTTTTTTCCACATAGATCATTTTGACAAAATTAACACAACCAAGAAAAACTGCATGACATATAACAGAGGTAGCTCTGCTGAAGCAGCAGCAACAATTGTCTCGGATCTAACTAAAAATGTTCTGTATTTTTCACAGTCAGAGTGTGTGAGTAGAGCTCTCTCTAGCCCATGTAAGCTCGTGCACTTTCCTCGGACAGGGTGCGTGCTCTGGCTTTCTGGTTAGAAGTCTAACAGTTAGAAACTTCCTCCTCATTTGATCCGGAGACTGCTGAAATGTTGTTTTGCTGTGAAGCTGCTGAAGAAATATTTTGCATCATAAGAAACTGCACGGTGGAGCAGATAATGAGAATTTGTAATTAAGGGTGAACTATTTTTCAAACAATTCAACACAGACAGACAGGTGAGTTTTAGTTATAGATAGATTGAGGCTGGCTTCTTATTTTTGTGGCCAACCGCGACAAAATAGACTTCCTGCTGCAGACTTAGCATTTTTGCGGACAGGAGGACAGCACAAGAAGCAAACAAGGTAAAGTCAACACTTGTTTCCCAGGTATTCCCTGTTAGTCCGGCCTGCAAAGCAGTCCAGCTGCTGACATAAATAATGGAAGAGGAAGGAGACTACTGCATTACAAAAAGTAAAACTCAGTAAAAATGCGCTCTATGCAGGAAGCTTGATCGAAGCATCTTTATGTGGAGACCCTGAGTGATAAAACATTTCTCGGTTCATTACTAAAAATGGATGAAAAGAGTGATGGAGTACATATTTGACTCAAATTAGTACTAATGAAAACACCAACTACTACAGCTGTAACCTCACTCCTTTTGTATTAGATATACAGCCATATCATTAAAACTGCCCGTGTAGGTGCCCTTTTGAGACCAAAACAGCTCTGAGACAGATTTCTGTCAGAAAAAATGTGGACCTCTTTTTGCTACAGTAACTATTGTGTGGGATCTGATCTCGCAACCTTTGCTCTCCTCCTCCATTCACATCTTTGAGCCTTGGGTGCCTTTGACCCTGTCGACTGTTCACCACCTGTCCTTCCCTTGACCACTTTGGTAGGCTCTAACCACTGCAGACCACCAGCACCCAACAAGTCCTGCAGTGCAGGAATTGCTCTGAAACAGTCATTCAGCAATCACAACTTGGTACCTGTGGGACTCCCTGTTCCTCAAACTGCCCCCTTTTCCTGTTTGAATTTTTTTTTACCTCAGGACAAAATATTCCCTTCCTGCCTAACATTTTCCATCCATTGACAAGATAATTAACTTCACTCTGACGTCAGCCCTCAATGGTTGTAATGTTACGGCTCATCAATGTATTCATTCATCCATCCCCATCCAATTCAACCCTTCTCTTTTCCTCTCCACGTGACAATCATATCCCTCAAACATCCTCTCATTCCTCCCCTTCATCTTCCAAATAAACATTCTATATCCCCAAAAACTCATCTCGCGTTCCTCCTCACTCTCCTTCGTCTTCTCATTATTCTTTCCTCCATCTTTTGATCCCTTCCTCTCTGCTGCTTCATTTTCATCTCTCCGGAAAAACATCCTCTCCCATCCATCCTTCATCCTTTTATTTCTCCTTTATCTCCCAACGTTGGTCCTTGTTACGTCTCCTGAGCTTAAAGGAAAAATAACTTTAATCTTGAGATTTGAGGCACAAAACGTAAAGTTCACAGAGGAAGTGTTGATGCAGGTGGGATACTTTTGTGACTGGTGGGCCAGTATTGTACAGTAACAGTATTGTACATTTTTTATGGTGGACCAATTTTGTTTGGGAGTTGCAGGACAAATCAAGGCCAATTAATTCTGATAAATGTCGCTCAATCTTACAGTCACTCCCAGAGTGACTGTAAGATTGTTTATTGTAAAATTATAGTAAAATTGTTTATAGTGATGTTTATAGTGCATATAGTGTTCATGATGTTTACAGTGTTTATATTGTTTTGACGTGAAAAATGGCTCCTGCCAGCGCAGGTATTTGACGAATGTCGATGGACAATGACGTCAAAGTCGTGTTAACCCAATCTTGACGGTTCAGACCGAGGTCGCATTGCCAAAAATCAGACGTTTGTCTGATGTAGGACCACATATGGAAGTGGTCCCAATCGGAACTGGAGAAGCTCGGACTCCATTCGGTTGGTGCTCTTCACACTTTCATGAAAAATTCATGAAAATCAGGTATGGGCCACATTTGTCGTGCAGTGCGAAGGTAGACTAATTTTTTGGCCCCATGATGAAGTGATGATTTTTCCAAAACGTACCCTGCCTCTTGCTCAAGAGGTACGCTGGGATTGATTTCATGCCCCATGCGAGCGACCCTGACTAGGATAAGCGGTTACAGAAGATGGATGGATGGATGTCATCCTGGAAGCTCCTGTCTTCTGTTGCTGTTCCTCCTGTCATTTCACCTATTTTCTTGCTTTGACGGTGCTTTTCGGAGGGAGATAAATATGTGAATCACAGGTGTGAAGATTCTTTGTGGGAGAGGCTGTAAGATTCAGAGCTACATAAACAGTAAGTAATTAAAAACTGTGCATTCTTATTATTATTCAGTGACACTGAAAGTGCGAAGATTTTCTTCTCAAAATAAAAATGATTAATGAATAAATGAATTGTGTTATGGAACCGAAGAGCTCGGGAATGGGGTAGCCACATGCAGACACATAAGAAAAGACTCAAACGATGCAATTCAGGAAAACAGGAAACAAACTAAACCCAAACAAACACATGGTAATAAACTTAAAACAATCTAAACAATTAGTTATGTAGCATATATGTAAGCTGGTGTTAAGAGATCTGATATGGAAAAAAACTATCAAAACTTAAAATTGTTGGTATTTATAAAATATAGATATAAATTCTACATATGTAAATAATATATGCAATAATTATCGATGTAGCTATTAACCTGTAAGGTATTGTTCCCATACAGATTTCCTGCTGCAAGAAGTCACTGATAATCAAACAGGAAATTAGGGGAGGAGCCCAGAAACGGGTGCTGGTGATGGAGAGAAAAGGGATGAAGAAAAGAAGAACAAAAACGAAGATAATAAAAAGAGATTATTCGATTCTGGTTAAACTATGTTTATATAGGAACAGTTATGGCTGTGCTCCATCAACATTCCGACGCAGTTGGAAATGTTTTGCAGGCCTGAGTAACCTTGGGTTTCAGAATGAGGCGGCAGACGGAAGATTAGTAGATGGCTGCAAGGTCTTAGGCACGGATTAGAAAGAGAGACATTTAAATCAGACTGCAATGTCCATCCTCGACATTCCTGGTGATTTTCAGGGTTTTCAGTTTTACAAACATCAGCAACAACCTGCATTAAACACTGACATTAATGTCATCCGACCAGACACATGCGATCCTAAACAAAGTCCTCCCTCTAAGAAAAACCCATCATGCGGGATATTCCAGGGTTTAGTGGAAAGTCTGAGTTTGTTAACCCTGAGATGAGGGACACTCTGACTTTTCCTTCCTAAGAGGCAGATAAGTTAAACTCTGAGTCGGTTACCATGGTAACTTACTCTGTGAACCTAACCTGCTTGCACGTAGGGTATTTTTTCAACAAAACCTGAGTTTGGTCTTGACTCCTCCCCTTCTGAGCCTGAATTTGAGCTCTCCGTCATGACGTGTCCGTTTCTCACGAGACAACGAGAGAGGATTGGGATAGATATTCTTTCATTTCCTGTCCAAAGATAAAGTTCTCTTTATCACATTCCTTCTGAACATATAGAAATATTGCTCTCCTCAGTGGGACAAGAGACAAGAGGACAATTCTGTGCGTTCAATCAGGACGAACCCCACAATGAAACACAAACAAACAATATCAGGAGAGAAAATCAACATCAGGTGATATCAAACACTGTTACAGTGTTTGACACTATAATGTCTCTTTGAACTGAGCAATACGTAAAAGAAGGTAACCTAGCGTTTTTCTAAATCCTACAATATGAAGTGGTCATTGGTTGAGCTTAGAGAGTTAGAGAAAAGGGATTCCTTCAGAACAATCATTAAACTTCACAGTGATTCTTTGTTGCTCATCTGTAATAGAACTGTTTTGATCTACACAGATAAGCATACTAGTTGAAGACCATTTATTGATTTAGGACGTATTGTAAACAAGTTAATGCACTGCTGATTGACTGCATGTTTTCATTTGACAGTGTGTTTTGTGAGGCATCCTTGAGTGCCTTGAAAGGTGCCTGTAAAAAAAGTAAATCATTATTATCAACAGTTACATATCTCAGAGTTATTGGTTTATTAAATAGAAATTTTACGAATAACAAACTTTGTTTCCCACTTAAAAGTTGACTTAAATGTTGAAATCTCAGCATAATACCCTCTTTATTATTCTATACTTTTATTAACTATCTCAAAATGGCAGCGTATCTCAAAAATAATTATTTTTTATTTCAAAATGATCCCAAAAAAATGAGAAACTCTGATAATGACTAGTTTATTTAAAAGGAACAATGCCTTAGAATAAGGAGTTAATATCTCAAACTCCTTAAAAATGAATTATTCAACTAATGGCTAATTTTATGTCGGGTTTCAAAATAAAAAACCTTCTCAAAGTAACGCTATTGATTCTTATGATCCAGATGAATTGATAAAAATTCTACTCCTGATTTTAATGTAGCAAATGATTTCTAGAGAAATGAGAAAACACAAAGTTGATTTTAATGTACATTTTTCATTATAAAGACTTACAGGATCATTTCCCCCCACGTTATATTCAAAGGAACGGGCTTCCATCTGTGAGTGAATACAACTCAGTTCTAAAACGTCACCATCCAACAAACAATTCACTGCAGTTTGAATCTGCATTATCGCAGGTTTTCAAAGTTTATCTCTTTATCTAATTTTATCTCTATCTTCTCAGACAGGAAACTTCATCATCTTCATCCCAAGCTCTATTTCTCACTCCTGTCTCTCCTCGTCTCTCCACATTGTGATTAAATTAGACCTCAACTTCTCCTCTTTGTCCACTTCCTGTGCTTATATCTCCACCTTTTATCCCCTCATCACCCTCGCTTCCTTTCACTTACTAAAAAAGGCCTCTCCACCGCTTTCATCCTCTCTCCTGTCTTCTGACCTGCTGCAATGAGAGCTGGGGAGGGGAGGAGGGGGGGCGGAATAAGAGGCCTGGATCAGTTTCCTCCAAAGTTTCTGAGCCTCTTCCCTCCAAAGAGCCCCGACGATAAGAGAAGTATTACAGCGGAGGATGATGGGTAATTATGCTGGTCTGGAGATATGCTTCGCTAATCTGGCCTCTCCTCTCTCGTCATCTCTTTTTCTCCGACTTCAGTCTCAGAGTTTCTAATTATCTGCGTCGTCCTCTCCTTATTTTTCACTACTCCCCCCCTCTCCCCGCTTCTCTCTGAGGGGCTGCTGGCTGTGATATGTGCAGTGATTACAACAACGTCCTTTAAATTCCATTCTTTTGTCTACAGGCACTGTAGACATTCACTAGGTTTTCTCTTTCTCTGTGTGTGGTTTAGTAAATTATGTCTAAAAAAAAAAAATCAAACAAAAATATTATTATTCCTTCATAACGGGAAACAAATTAAGCTTTTCGTATTGGACTGTGAAAGTATTGCTTTTGTGTTAATAAAGCATCCAACGTTGATTATCAGGATACTGTGAGACCTGTCAATGGTGTGTATCAGGCACCATTTGTATGTTTTTCTCCCGGTTTTTATGTCTGGCAAGCAGGAATAAAGGTCAAATGTATAGATCTACTATATATCCCTGCACCAGCCTTCCATCCTGATAAAAAACAATAAAATAGAAAAGACAAAAACAAAACATAACGGTATCCATGCACACTGCTTTCAAAAATGAATGGACCACTTAAATCACGCATCAGACCTTGATGGACTAATTATTCAAGATGAAAATCTTTACTGATGATCATGATGATGATGAAACAACGTTGGTGTTGTGGGGATCTCCTCCCGGACCTGGATCAGGTCATCCGTGGGCTCCTGAGCAGTCTGTGGCGGCAATTGGCGTTGTCGGCTGCACTGAAATATAACATATCAGACGTCTAATTTGGATTAGGTCATGAGAATGTGAGGACTTGACGAAGACATCAATGCCTTCATCATCCAGGAACTGCCTACCCACTTTGACCACATGAGGTGGGTCATTGTACTGTGCCAGGAGGAACCCAGTGTCCACTGCACCAGTGTAAAGACTGACAATCGCTATGAGGATTTGATCGCGGTACCTAACAGTGGTCATACTATTGTGGCTAAACCTGGAGGTCTGTGAGACCCTCGAGGGATATGCCTCCCCATGGTGGCCATCATTGATCCATCACCAAACTGGTCCTACTGGATGACGTTAAAGGCAGCATAATGTCCATCACTGCGTCACATCAGCTCAGTGTGAATCTGCTCTCATCCGTGAAGACAGTGAAGAACCTCCCAGGTGACTCCTCATCAGGACTTTGAACACATCAGAATTTCCTGGGATGAGCTTAAGAGTGTTGCAGGAGAGAAGGGACGTCTGGAATACTTGCTATCGCCTTCTGCCACCACGACCAAAACCGGGATAAGTGGAAGAAAATGGAACGGAATGACTGTTGGACCTAAGCAAGCGTAGAGTGTGTGCTGTAATGAGCACCCCTCTAGTAAGATATTTACATTCATTGTTAGCTCCAAATGTTATGGCAAGATCATCACGACAAACCCAACTCAGTCAGTATCAGGCCTTGTCCACAGCTCAGTCCATCTGATTTGACTTCCCTGCACAATGAGCCCGAGTCTTGCAGTAATAGTCAACCATTCACCTTGTCCAGCTGTCAGGTCTATGGGCCCACAGTGTAAATCATAGCTCCTAGCTAACAGCTGATGGCTAAGGCAAATGTTCGTGTTACAAATATATCATCAAGAAAGGAAGATCATTACCTTCTAATATGTTTTCCCCGCCTATGTTGTTGGTGTTTTTAAATACAATTTATATTCAGTGCTAGTTTCTTCAATATGGCTTGAGATTGATCTGGTGTTCCGATTGCCTCACAAAGCAACCTTCACAGTTCTTTGTTGTCTCACTTAACAAGGGCTTGTACCCAATTAGAATTGAAGAAATTGAAGAGGACGAATATCAGATGGGAAAATCCTCTGTGGCAGTGATTACTTGCTTGTTCTAGTCCTGTTCTAGAATGGATTATAAAGACAGCTTCTTCAGGTATCCATGCTCTCCTCATTGTTTGGTGATTCTTGGGTCATCAGATCTATTTTTGAATTGTCTAATAAAACGTAAAAAACAAAACCTTAGTTGGGCTTTGTGCCAATTACCAACTGTTAGGATGCAAACAGACAAAACTAAGATAATGAAATAGGACACTTACAAAATCAACATACATAACATGGTGATAATGAGAGGGAAAAGAATCAGTGCCATACCAGACCCCTCAAAGCCCGGCTGCTGCTCAGGAGAGTGCCTGCAAAATGCAAAACATGGTGAGAAATATACTCACCACCATTTTTTTTCCACCCCCCGACTCTTTTTCCCCTATGTCAGTTCCTCCTTCATCCTTCATGAGCCTGCTAATGGATAAGAATTACCTTTCTCACCTGTATCACGATGACAGCGAGGCAGCTGGATGGTGATATGTTTGTTGGACCTTCTCACTGAAATTAGATGAATGACACTGGGGAACAAATGTATATGGAAAGAAGTTTTGCTTAATTTATACATAAGGAAAGATGATAATGATAGAGCTTAACAGGACAACAGAGATGCTAGACTTACTTTAAGGTGAACAGTGGTAGAGGTCAGTTATGTAGATGAATAATGTTGATATGACATATTCTCTTCTTTTAAATAAGAAATCCGGACCTTTTTAGAGTCTTGTTACACCATAAATCTGGAAGGAGGTGAGGCTACTTGTAACACTCTGAATAATTTTCAGGAATCCAAAAATATGTTTGGAAATGGAGGATGTTTTGTTGAAGTGTGTTTTGAGCTGAAGCTCAGATCATTTAAGCTAAAATGAAAATAAAAGAGGTGTGGCGGTCGTCCACTTATCTGAAGGGGTGTGGTTAAATACCCGCTGATCACTGCATGAATGTTTGTGTGAATGGGTGAATGTTGGCTCGTGTTGTAAAGTGCTTTTAGTTGTGGAGCAGACTAGACAGGCGCTATAAAAGTACATTCCATTTACCATTTAGCATAAAATGAGGTTTAGGTGGAGGTTATGTGGGACATTGGGCTGTAAAGTGGTTTCTGGGTTCCTTGAGGATATTCCGGGAAGTCCGTGGATACATGGAGAATTTTTTTTACCATAGTTACACAACAGCAGAAAACATTACTAGTCTCAGCAACATCCTATAGTAAAAATCATGCTGCGTCAAATCTTAGCACAACCTCTCATCAAATGGGGTCTGTGATCTTATTTGGTGTCAGCTTAGAGGTCCTTGACCTGAATACGTTTCAGACATCTCACGGGGTCAGGGATCATATTGAAGACTCAACCCAAGTACAACGGTTCATGGGCTTGTGTGCAGAAGAAATATAAAAATCCAGCCTTTTTTTTTTTTTTTGAGAGGATGGCAATGGATTTTATGTATTTATACAGTTACTGTGTGCTTGAACCTGCACACAGGTCCTGTATGTGTGTGTGTATGTGTGTGTGTGTGGGTGTGTCTGTATCTCTGGAGAGCTGCAGCTGTCAAAATGCTGATATTTTGCATTCCCTCCCCAGACTCCAAACCCACATTTTCACTGTTCCTTGTTCTATAGCAGCTGGTGGCACGCAACCTAAATACATGGAGCTGCTCTCCCAGCGCTCTGTGTTTTCATTATTTATCTTTTTGGATGTCTGACTGAGCGTGCTAGCTCTCCCCAAGCAGCTTCCTGCTTTGTATTCACACAGCTGCACACATTCACACCTCAGAGCCGCCACAGTCCAACCAGCCAACTGCAGACCTCTCCTATGAAACACTCGGCTGTACCTCTAGCTGCTCTGCTCAGAGAGAGACCTGATTTTCTGCATCTCTGCATGAGTTGCCACCAGCCTCTCTCATATCTACGAAGTCTCTCCTAGAAAATATATTTTCTAACCAAACAATCTCTACATCCAGCCGTTATAAGGAGCTCCTGAAAAAATGTTGGAAGGTTTTGGATTTTTGAGGGGGATTTGCTTTTTCAACTAATAATAATAATCTTTTTTTTTTTTTATCAAAAAGGCATTGCAGTTTTGAACTTAACAATAACTGTGTAATTTGTGACATGAAATCATGTTTACCTGAGTGGATATGTGTTTATGTATGTCTGGTATGAATGCTCCATCATGCCCTGTAGAGAGTTTTATGCTAATATACTAAACTTCCTTCGTATTAGCTCCACCCCTGATGAATAGACTGATTTAAATCACTCATCTAGAAGAATGGGTTGGCATTAAAGCCTCCGATCGACAATGGTTTTGCTACTGAGGGACTTTTCTCTATTTTAATTGGCAAAACCTTCTCCTTCGTGGCTTTTGTTATGTGGTGGCCCAAAAGCCCCTTACTGTGCTTGATTTACAAGATGATTCCTCTGACTCATACCTTCAACTATGATTATAATCTTCTGTCTGGACAGTACTCAGATTTAGGTGTCTCTTAGATATAATCATTCAGACAAATATTTTGAGCTGCCATCCAAACATTAAGTCCTGCATGTCTCAGAATTTTACCCAAGTTAAATGGAAATCCTTTTGACTGCCCAGCCATCATCATCCAGTTGAATTTGAGTGGGCTAATATCAATTTTTTTAGTCATCTGCCCATAACCCGCACATACTTTTATGAAATCACACCAATGTTATTGCAACTCCCCTTTGTTTGGCCTCAAAAAGGCTGCAACCCGCTGAAAATGTAGATACTATCTCACTGCCTCTCTAAACTGTCCATCCATCCATTTTCTTCTGTTTATTTCGGGTCGTGCTTGCAGCAGACTAAGAGGTACATCTAAGATGTCCCTCTCCCCAGCAACACTCTCCAGGTCTTCCTTGGGGACCCTGAGGCGTTTCCAGGCCAAATAAGGTATATAACCCCTCCAAGGAGTTCTGGGTCTACCCTAGGGTCGCCTCCCTGTTGGATGTGCCTGAATGTCTTGGAGGCATCCTAATCAGGATGTCCAAACCAACTCAGAATCTATAAGATATATGTGCGCAAGTATTAAAAAAAAAAAAGATTAATTAAAAGACGGATGAATTTCAAGACTTTCTAGCAAAATGTTAAAAATATGCAGGTTCTGTTCTTTTTAATATTTTAATAACCTGTCCCCTTTGGCTACTCGTAAACTTAGATCCTCTTTTGTCCTGCATAGAGGTGAGGAACAAGCCTTTATCAAACAATTAGATGCCAGTTTACATGACATAGTTCAAGGCTATATAGACAGTGCATATAAATAAGTAAAATTACTGTCTATCACAGAGTTTTATTTAGCACCTGAAGTCCTCAATTCAAGTTTCAAACAACGAGTTTGGAATAATAAAGGTGATTTGAACCCTCACTGAGTATTGAGTACTTTCATGGAATGCAGCATTGTGAAAATGCATTCCTTCTACAGGAGGAAATATGGAAAAGATTTCTGATTGAAGACACACTGCTATGAAGACGTGTTTTTTGCCAGCGCTGTCTTGTTATGACAGGCTCCGGTTATCGAGAAGATTTTATTGCAGCACTTGAGGATAATTGCCAAATATGCGCTTTAGAGTTAATAAAATAAAGAGTTTTTAAAAAGCAAAGAATTAACTAAATAATAATGTAGCACCCAGGAAAAGGAGGTTTGGTAGCTCAGATGAGATTTGATTGTACAATAGGTAGGGACATTTTGGCTTGGTTTTAAATAAGAAGGCTTGTTGTCCCCAACATTAAGGGTATATTCCCATCAAGTCCCCAATCCCCTGCATTGTACAAGTAGTGCTCCTGACTGAACTTCGCCAGAAAATTTTACCCCCTTTTGAGTAAAATATGAACGCATGATACGATTTAAAATAAAATATGAGCTATACAACATATATCTCTAGTCGATTCATTTACGCCAAATATGGACTAAATCGTACCAACGGTTGAGAAATAATGGTCCAAAAAATGGATTAACTATAGCGTCAGAAATATATGAGGTATCTTTCCCAAGGGTATAACATTTGAAAATTATCGATGCGATGGACTTTGGAGTTATCCCATCAAAAAGATGGATCCCTGATGGATGACAATTGCGATTATGGAATTGTTATTATATATAGATTAAAAAGCCATTGCATCTCTAGTGCCGGTACCAAGTCCGAATAAATGAGGAGGGTTGTGTCCGGAATCGAATGCGAGGTAAAACCCAAGTCAAATCAATTTGTGGAACGAAGTCTTCCGCTGTGGCGACCATGAGAGGGAAGAGCCGAAATAACAAGAAATAATAATAATGTTATTATAATAATAATAATAATAATAATAGTATTACTATTTTGCATGATATTTTATATCTGTGATATTGCAATAAAAATATACATTATTTTCTTACGATCTTGTTTCATTTAACATGGGGGAAGTATATGAAAATAAAATAGAAATTTTTAATGGATTGTAAATAAAATGTAAAAACAGACAACATCATTATCATGTCAAATATGTCAAATATCGAGGAGGGGAAGTGACAGAACTCAATATTACCAGAGCAGAGAGAAAAGATATACAGTAGTAGACTTTATCTCAATAAGAAAAACTATGAGACAAGTCTGGAGACCAAAATCAAAGCACAGAGCGTCTAGAGGCTTTCATACAGAGCTTATGTTTGCAGAGAGTCAGGAAGTGGAAGAAGGTTAGGCGGAGCGTGACATGCTTAGAGCGGACAATAAAGGCATACCACCATGTATGAATTTATCAGGATGAATGAATTTATCAGGATAAATCCATGCAGCCGTCACATGAAAGTTACAGTTTCCTGTCTGTCTGTCTATTTAGTGTGATTGCTCCAGGTAAGAGTTGGAGAGTTATTTCTCCTTTTTGAGGATATAAATACCACAGTACTGATAACAAGTTTTTCCGCAGATTTCTTAACAATCATCACTGATGAGTCATTCCACATTGCGGCTGATTAAAGTGGAGCTATTTTTGAACTATGGATATAAACCGTTGGGTAATTTATAAATATGCATCATACTTTAAAAGAGATTTCTCTTCACTTCTGCTGGCACTCATCGGCGGAATCAAATGCATCTCAGATCGAGGCCGAAAAGCTTCCACGTAAAGAGGAGTGGAGCTTTCACTGTCGTTAAAAGGTTTTGGACACTCTCGTTATAAACTGTGTAGGATCTTGAGACAAATGTAATATAAAACAAACACAACCAGATTCAACAGAAAATACATGTAATAAATGATACAAACAGTAAAGAGGGTATCTAATAACTAAAACCACCTTAAATCAATTGGAACCACTGATTTGAAAAAGTATACATTATTGATAACGGGAGAACAGTCTCTGACATCGCTGTGGTGGAAGTCTGGCCTGCTCCACTTTGCTGAACTGCTTGAGTTAATCCACATTGGAGGGTTGGGAGCATGAGATGCTCTTTTCAGCATCTCAAAGGGGTTCAGGTCCAGACTTTGTCGAGGCCCCTCACTAAATGGTCAGAGCCACTAGAGAGGCAAACAGTCACAGCTGCACCCTAGGAAATTTCTAAAAGTGAAGGTGGACTTAATTTTGATTAAGTTTTGATTTTTTGCAGCAAGCAACTTTGTTGCTTGCTGCATGGCCCTGTTGTGTTTGAGGTTCAACTCAGAGATTGATGACCTGACATTCTCCTGGTTGAAGGGGGAATTCATGTTTCCCTCAGTTAGTCCTCCTAGCCGTGAAAGAACAAAGCATCGGGGCCCATTATTAAATCGAGGTATAAAATTCTGTTTGTGGATTAATCAGATGGATTTTTGACTGACAGACTTTTGACACATCGTCCACATAACGTATTCCACAATGGTCTGAGTGTCATCTGAGTGTGTTCTGGCAAATATTCAGAAGTTTTTTTGATGTTCTTCTGGGTTAGGAGAGGCTTTCATCTCACCACTCTCCCACAGAGGTCATTTTTGCCCAGTGTCTTTAAAATAGTGAATCTATGAACTTTGACCTTTGTTGATATGAGGCAGTCCAGTACCTCCTTTTATGTTTTCTCTGGATCTTCTGTGACTTCCTGCATGACTCTTCACTCTGCTCTTAGAGGAATGATGAAAGTCTTCTTTACCTGTAAATAATGTGTCCCAGTGTGGATCCGCATATTTACAGTCGCTACATCTGAACCAGAAACTTCAATACCTGAACTCCAGATTTCATCAATAAAAACTGCTTTAACTGCATGAAATTACTGACTGCAAATCACAATCACAAATCCATTACAAATCCTACATTTTCTATGAAGGATTTTTTATATTTCGGTCTAAAGCTCATGGTTTGCAGCTTTTGGTCTAAAGCTCATGGTCGAGCCTATGGTTTTAAGCTCATGTTTTGCAGATTTTGGTGTAAAGCTTATGATCTAATGCTCAAGATCTGCAGCCTCTGGTCTAAAGCTCCTGGTCTAACGTTCAAAGTCTGCAGCCTTTGGTCTAATGCTCCTGGTCTAACGCTCAAAGTGTGAAGCCTTCGGTCTAAAGCTTCTGGTCTAAAGCTCATGGTCGATGCCTACGGTCTTAAGCTCGGGTTCTGCAGCTTTTGGTCTAAAGCTTCTGGTCTAAAGCTCATGGTCGATGCCTACGGTCTTAAGCTCGGGTTCCGCAGCTTTTGGTCTAAAGCTTCTGGTCTAAAGCTCATGGTCGATGCCTATGGTCTTAAGCTCGGGTTCTGCAGCTCTTGGTCTAAAGCTTCTGGTCTAAAGCTCATGGTCGATGCCTACGGTCTTTAGCTCGGGTTCTGCAGCTTTTGGTCTAAACTTTAGACTCTAAAGCTCATTGTCTGCAGCCTATGCTCTTATGCTCATGCTCTTAAGCTCATGGTCTTAAGAGCATGGTCATGTGAGCAGAAGTCTTAATTAATTCATGTAAAATGATGAACTTTGACCTGAGCAGTAACAAGTCCAAAGTTCCACATGGATGTGGCAGTAGTCCAACGCAGGCAAGCTAGAAACTATCATAAAGTCTCTGGAAATATGAAGTGAAAGGCTGGAGTGGATGACTGACACCAGGGTGGGCAACACAAACTCTCTAAATGAGGAGGTGGGGAATCAGGAATTGCACTGCGTGACAACACATGAGGAGCAAAAATTGTGAAAGAAGAGGAGAAATGAGTATGGAGAGAAGACAAGAAATGAGCTGTGCAAAACTGTCAAAACAAAACATGGCTGATCTAACTGGATGAGACCTGCCAGATTTGCCTGGTCAACTCTGACAGCAAAAAAGAAGAAGCATACAAACAAACAAGACATAAGCCTGAGGAGTAAAGCTGAATGTGGACCAGCAAGACTGCCTACTGCTCAGAGTTGAAGGAAACACATTTCCCACGAGTGAGCATTTGCAGGTCATAAACTTGCGTTAATTAAGTCTGTGTCCTTGATTCCCAACACCTGTCACTACACTGCATGCATGATTTAGTGGAGCAGCAGCAAAGGGGCACTAAGAAGAGCATCATATTTAAGGAAATAACACACATAACAAATAGCAGAACCTATAGAATGATCATAAGCAGATTTTTGGCTGCATGTGTAGCGGGGCAGTTTGATGTAGGTGGAAGGGACATACTCACCTGATATACCAAGGGTCTCTCTAATTTGCAAAGTATTTCTGACCGTTTCACCCAACATCACTTCTACCCATCTCATTAACTTAGCACTCTGAAAGTTTAGCCAGAAAGACAAACAACTAATGACTGAATGTTTCAAATTCTGCAAACTGAGCATTTTTGACCTAAAGTTAATATTTATTTGACCTCAAAAGCCTTTGTAAGCAATAATCAATATGTTTTAGAGCTAGCTTTTATATTTTCTCTCTATCAGATTCTGTTAATAATCTTCAAGATCATTTACGTTTGCACACATGAGATTATAGAACGTGCTGCAGTGATGCTGGCTGATGAGTGGAAATGACTGCACTTCTCTCAGAGGGAACTTTTATCTAAATTTATTCAACAGGAAACGAGAACCAGTGCCAACCAGGTGTCCTTAAATGTAAGAGAGCTTCTCAAAGATAGACAGGGACATCTCTCCCACCTGCAAGACTTCACAACTCCCCTCCAATCTTCATCATGTGCGAGGTAAACACCGGCTATAAATATGGAGCAGTGTGTGAACAGACTCCCATATTAAAGCAGGATCCAATCCTCCAGCCAGACGGCGCCAGATGGAGAGACATGACATGGATGTGTACAGGTTCATAGCTTGGAACGTAGCATTAGCCATGGGAGATTGCATTAATTATCGTGGCACTTACTGATACAAAAAGTATTAACCTCTTCAACTGTAGAATGATCACACTTAAAATATAAATTGAAAGGTCCCACCAGGGGATTTTGCTCGAATAAAATTGAGAAACTGAAATCATAAGAGAAAAGGTGCAGACGGTGTCAATGATAAATCAAACAGTGGGAAGCAAAATAGTGTGACAGTGTGCCATCTGGACGTACCTGAGGCCGATCATCATCTACAGTTGTCTGTTAAAGGAGGGCTGGTTACCAGCTACAATGCTGTGAGAAAGTGTTTGATCTCCTCCAGGTTTTTCTAGTTTTATGTGTATCTCATATTAAACTGTGTCAGATCTTCATACAAAATCCAAAATGAAAAAAATAAAATGTTTTCAATTCTGATCATTGAGTTGGATATGATAAACTCCTTTGTAAATGGAGGAATATCTGTAGGTTCACTATGTGTATTCTCAAAGAGCATTGAGAAGACTCATTTAGGACACATTTAAGATCCAAAGATCAATCAGTCATTGACTTGCAGCTCATGTGTAACAGGGTCATGCAGCAGGGAAATCCCAGAAGAGAAAGTCCACCTGAGTGGCTCAAAAGGAATAAAACTGAAGTTCGTGAAGTGGCCAAGCCAAAGTCTGGATCTCAACCCCCTGAAAAATGTATTAGTATTACCACCAGCCCTGTTCTGTCAGATCATCACTTGCATACACAGTTTTCTGGAATTTCCCCCACTTCTTATCTTTCAGGAGCAGGAAGTAAGCTTGAAGGTCTCATCGGTAGAACACTATGCTAAAACTAAAAAAGTCCAAAGCGATTTCCAAGACTCTGTGAAACACATCATCTACAAATGGAGGAGACTTGGAACCATAGTGAACCTTTCAAGAATTGCTCGACCTTCCAATATTCCTCCAAGAGGAAAGGACACATAAAAGATCCAAATAAAGAAATTCTGAAAGTGAATGTAAACTAATCAGTCTAAGGGTTCTTCTGGAGTAGTGTAGTTTGGACAAGATGCTGTGGTACTTCATGCTCACAGACCCCCAAATGTTGCTTGTTCTGAAAAATAAAGTGGGACAAATTGACCCCAAAGTGATGCCAAGAGCCCGTCTCTAGTGATCTGAAAGGGTTTTAGGTTACAGGTGTTTCTACTAGAGTTGGTGTAAAAAAGATATTAAGGGGCAAATATCTGTTAACTCTGATGATTTCTTTAGTTAACCTTTTACACAATTATTTTGACAATATATTGATTCATCATAAAGAATTAAAAAAAAAAAAACGCTGGTTAGTTGATAAGAAAATTGTTAATGGCTGCCTGCCTCAGAATGGACATGTGTCTCAAAGTGGACAGTCCATGTCTGCCCAAGCACAAACAGAGACTCACCACAGTCAATTAATGGAACCAACATCAATCTTCATTTTTCTGCAACAGCAACCCAGAAATTCATTACTGGTCGAGCGAGCAATTTCCCCCTCTGATTCTAGAGTCACGGAGCAATGCTTTGTGCATATTTATGATCATGAACGTGAACTGGAAGCACGCTGTTCATTGCCAACCTATCGTATAGGTCTAATGTGATATTTAATAGCTGTTGTTCATTAATGCCTGTGCAATCATACATGCTTCATGCAGCTTGTTCACACAAACAGACGCAGGCAACGCACAGGAGAACGAGAGAATTAAGCTTGAGAGTAGAGCGCACTCACAGCTCATTGAAATTAAACCATTGATATTGGAGAAAGACACACTGAATAAAATAAGTTAATTATGTTTGTGTCCCAAGGAGGTTAGACCCACAAGCACACAGATGCACACACACTCTCACACACACACACACCCAGATGCACACACAAAATGGCATCACTGGGCAAAGCTGAAGGCCACAGGACGAAGTTTGGGGACATTGGTTTGCAATGAGAGACACACGCAAGGTTTTCCATTTGGAATCAAAATGAGATTGTGAGGCGATGGGGAGCAGAAGATAATGAATGAAAAATAAGAGGAGGGCAGAGGAGAGGTTGAATAGGTGGAGACTGAGGTTATTTTGATTCTTTACTATGATTCATTTGACCAAGACAAAACAATCCCATCCAGATTTGAGTAAAACCAACTCTACAGCACTGAGACAAAAATAGGTATTAAAGATTCAACACAAAGTTATGCATAGTAGGCCGATGAATAAACAAATTAGTGCCTGTATCCTTTGGCGCACATGCCTAAATGCCTTATTTGAGCAGCATGAGGCCATTAGCAGTCTGTTCCTAGTACTGTTACGAGTTGTTCAAATACCATTTTTGCGGTCTAAAAGCATATTGACAGTTAATTCAAACACCATAATGACTTTTGACGCTGGTTATTGCCTCCGCCAATAAGATTTTCACCAGTGTTTGGGCCTAGATTGTTTTTCCATTGGCCTAATTAAATGAACAACACTTGCTGGATTTTCGCGAAACTATGTGGGAGTACCGGACCTGCCACAGGAAAGACCCAATGAAGTTTGGAGTGAAAGTGAATGAATTAGCAGACTCATCAATTCTGCTTTTTTGAACAGTGCAAATAAGGGTTTCTTACACTGACACTGACACTGTACGACTTTTTACTGTAAATTTACAGTAAATTACTGGCAGCAGCTTCGCCAGCAAAGTACTTTGATTTTTTTTTAGGAGTGTATCCTGTAGCATGCCACCACAACTATACCAATATGTAAAACAATAATAATGATGAAAATAATTTAAAAAATAAAACGCGACAACATTCATTTTGCAGATCTTTTTCAGATATTTATTGAAATAAAAATATCAGCAATGGCACCGGAGCACGAGTAAAGATACTGGCCTGTTTATGATATGACACAGGGAAAGCATGTATATGCTGTGAGAGCAGGGAACCAAGGGTGGGAGTCTGGGGAACGTCGCAAGTCAAAGTGGCCATCCATGAGGCGGGCTTAACACTGGCTACAGAGAGTTCTATTTGTCAAGGAAGATTTTTTTTCTGGCATTTGAAAGCGTGTGAGGCCTCACTTAAGGGAATCATGTCATTATATTCAACCATAAGTCTAACAAGGTTTTCTAAGAACATTCTATGCCAAAAGATTGAGCTGATCTAATCAAACCTGTCAATTTTCCATGAAGTACAATATTTCATCATGACATAAACATGCTTGCCCAAATGATGTGTCATTTTAGATATCAAACTAATAACTACCCAAAAGAACTAAAATATCCAAAGACACGATTTATATATTCTTTTCTTGTTGATGACAGTAAAAGGTTAACCTGATGTTGAATGCTGTAGTTTGACATCGCAGTAGAACTTAGTTGTATTGATTTCATCTTTTTGTCATCCTCTATATGAGGATGAAAAGCTTCATCACCCTATAGTTGATTGATTGGCTTCTAGCCCCTCATACATCTGATGCAGTCTTCTCCTCCTCTTGATTTCTCTCAAATTTTGGCATTGATTTGTCAACCCACTGAAGCTGATGCTGGCAGAGCTGATGCTAAATGTAGCCAGGCTAGCGATAGCTGAATCCAATGTGACAGGCTGGCAAAGAAACATTGTTGGAGCCATGCAGCTACGGCGATATCCCCATCCTCTGACTAATACAACGTTCTGACAAGTATTACTTATTAAGAAATCTTCAAAACTCAGCTGTGATGTTATCAGTCCAATCCCTACAACCAATACATTACAGGTTTATTTATTCCAGCACAGCATCGCTTTTTTTAATTTTATTAACTCACCCCAAAAGTTCAAGCAAGTAAATACTAACATCTTAAAATTGTGATTAATCTGCACAGTATGCAGATTGTGACAAATTTCAGCAATGGAGTTCTACATTCTACCATTCATGACTGGAAGAGAGAGAGAGAGAGAGAGAAAGAGAGAGAGAGAGAGAGAGAGAGAGAGAGATTGTGTGAGTATCAGTATCACAGAGTCACAGGTTGTCTTTGTTGGGCTTCAGAGAAACAGAGAGGTGAAAAGGCTAAGGACAAAGACAGAGACATGCTTTGTTTAGTTTATCACTCCACTCCCACATGGCATCCTCCCACCACCATGCACTCACACACAATCTGTTTTATAACTTTGTCATCTCCTGTTTCTTATAACTAACACACACACACTGCAAACTGAGTGTGATGAATGAGGAGGTAACAACCATGTTGTCATGGTTTCCTTTAGTAAAGACCTTTTATGCTTGCTTTAAAACCCAAACACACACATGCACAAGCACACACACACACATCCACACTCCTACAGAGTACCCTCTGTGCCTCCCTCTCCAGCATCCTTTCGCCAACCAGACAGATGGCAGAAATGGTAATTATGGAAGCCATTTAGCATCGAGTATGATATTGGAATGTCGTAGAAAAGCACAGTGAGCGATAAAAATCAGGAATTTGTCTTTATTTTTGCCGGTTTTCATGCGAGCAAACTGAGAAACATGGATATTTGTCATTAAAGCAGAGAGCAGCAGCTGACTGGAGGAAGAAATCAAGCAGACAGGAAATCAATTTTACTGTCAGTCATCAGTCTGCTAACAACCAATGAGAATGACTCATTCTGTCTGAGAGAGTGACCAGCTGACTAGGAGACCATGTTTCTTGTCTTCCAGTTAAAGGCTGAGGGCAGCAGGAGTGAACAGGAGTGAGGCTCAGAGAGAAAGGTGAAGACACACCACCTCCATTTGGCATGAACTTTAATACTTAAAAATCCTACTGGCTCATCAATCATCTTTCCACCTTTGAACAAATCGAGTGAAATCCCTCAATTTGGGAAGCCCTGTGGTCAATTTAAGATCGCCAGAGCAGCCAAGTCCTACAAGTCAGTCATCATGAAAAAGTCATGTCTTACCTAAGGTATTCACCGATGTCCAGGTCAAATCCAACAAGCAAAGTCCCACTCAAGTCCAAATCAATGACTCCTGTTGACCAGGCTACAATGACAAGTCCTATCTTAAGTCAAATTTGATCCTGAGTACAAGTTGAGCCCTAAGTGAAGTCCAACAAGTCCTATCTCAAGTCTAAGAAGTCCCATCAGAAGTCAACCACAGGTCAAGTCCTATCTGAAGTACAAGTCAAGTCCTTTCTGAAGTAAAAGTCAAGTCCTTTCTGAAGTAGAAGTCAAGTCCTTTCTGAAGTAGAAGTCAAGTCCCATGTGAAGTACAAGTCGAGTCCTTTCTGAAGTACAAGTCAAGTCCTTTCTGAAGTACAAGTCAAGTCCCATCTGAAGTACAAGTCAAGTCCTTTCTGAAGTAGAAGTCAAGTCCTTTCTGAAGTAAAAGTCAAGTCCCATCTGAAGTACAAGTCAAGTCCTTTCTGAAGTACAAGTCAAGTCCTTTCTGAAGTACAAGTCAAGTCCCATCTGAAGTACAAGTCAAGTCCTTTCTGAAGTACAAGTCAAGTCCCATCTGAAGTACAAGTCAAGTCCTTTCTGAAGTACAAGTCAAGTCCCATCTGAAGTACAAGTCAAGTCCAATCTGAAATACAAGTCAAGTCCTTTCTGAAGTACAAGTCAAGTCCCATCTGAAGTACAAGTCAAGTCCTTTCTGAAGTACAAGTCAAGTCCCATCTGAAGTACAAGTCACGTCCAATCTGAAATACAAGTCAAGTCCAATCTGAAATACAAATCAAGTCCTTTCTGAAGTACAAGTCAAGTCCAATCTGAAATACAAATCAAGTCCCATCTGAAGTACAAGTCCAGTCCAATCTGAATACAAATCAAGTCCTTTCTGAAGTACAAGTCAAGTCCTTTCTGAAGAACAGGTCCTAACTCAAGACAAGCCAAGTCACACCCTGAAATATGAACTTTGTTTATGACAGTAAATGAGTCATAATTTGCTTCTCAGAAATTTGTTTTGAATTGTAACTTGATCTCCATTATTTGCTGGACATGAGCTTATCTTTCACTGGTCCTCATGAAATAAAGTAAGGATGACAAGAATTCAACCAGCACCATTCCAGTGCCATTTAGACACATAGTAAAGTTTTCAGTAGCAGACTCGGATGATTGCATTTATCTTTCAAATCAACCTCTGGTATCTGCGTTAGAATAATTTGTCATTTCTATTCTTATTATTTTGCATGTTGTGATGATTTCTTTCTGACGACAGCAAAATTGTTCCATCTGAATCTGATAATCTGAGGCAGCGGCTCTTGTTGTCTCAGCTTGATATTACCATGTATTTTCCTGTATGTATCTGAAAAAGTGATTTCCTGCAAATTATACGTGTAGCATTGAAGAGATTGGCCCCATAACTCATCAGTTTTGATGTTACAGTTGTCTTAAAATAGTTGGTTGCTGATTCCTGTTCTTGTATTGAATATGTATGGATACTGAGGTTTGCAGCCTTTTTAAAGCAGCACAAGAATACATTCCAAACCAATCACTGCAGTGGTGCAACATAAACCTGTTCCTCTCTGATTCAGTCACAGCACCTGTGATCCCAAACTGTCTCGTCTGCTCCGTCGCTCCTCCAGCTCACAGGAAATTAAATCCTTCACGTGTCACTGTGTTCACTCCTGTCTGACTCAATGAGGAAGTTCCCTGTTGTGAGTGTGGAACTGTCGACCTGGTGGAGCCTTTAACCCTCCCTCGTAGACATGATCATACCTGTTCCATGTTAATTGTGTCCCTTAATCAACCAGCTTGCTACCTGACTGAGAGCCAGATGGTGTGAAACAACATCTCAGCTCCCCTGCCTCAGAGCATTAACAATGATGCGTTGGTGCAGCAGCAGTGATAGAGCACCATGTCCTACACTCTACAGCAGCCAGGCAGCTTGTTCTTGCGCGTCTGATTTCTCATGACACGAGCAGAAGAAAACAAATAGACATTGATCAACTGATGAAGGGAAATGTTGTCTTCTAATCATTGGAGCAAAAGGAATTTACTTTGAGGAGTCTCAGGTGTCTTTCTTAAATAAAGGAGATTATTATAGATGTATCTGTTACAACAGAGAAGGTCCCGGCCCACTCAGGTGCAAGTTTCATCCTGGAATCTTGTTAAACAGATGCTCTCAAAGAGTTTTATTAGTGTGAGGTCATGAACAGGCACTCTCGGACAGAACGGCAAACACGTCATTTGTCAGACATAACATATATGGGGCATAGAGACAGTTTTCATTTCCCTATTATCAACCATAAGATTATCTTTCACGGTCACTAAACATCACTTATCTGTGCAATACTCACAAATTTGCTTGTGTATATAGGTGTCACAGGTGTCACACATAGGTGTGTTTGGAGATGTGTGCCATGGAGAAAAAAGTGTGAACTTTAAATACGAGAACAATGAAAGTATATCTTATCACAACATAATATAATATAGCACCTTTCAGTAGTTGAGATTTCTCAAGCAGCAAGAGAACATTTTATTCTAGAAGTTGGATGAATTACTAAATAATGATGGTTAGATGAGTGTCAGAGCATCTCCAGAATAATCGTTCTTGTTGGGTGTTTCCGGTCTGTACTGGTTAATACCAACCAAAAGTGGTAATAGGTAGGACAGCTTAAGTGACAGAGTAATGGGGGGCCCAAGGCTTCTTGATTTGAGCAGGGCACAAATGCTAGCCCGGGATGTCTCAGTGCTTTTGCTGAAAAAGTTCATGCTGACTCTGAGAGAAATGTGTCAAGACATACGAGACAGGAAGCTGGATTGCGCCATTGCAAAAATGGTTTGTAGAACACATACGGTTCAAATTGTCTTGGCATTTGGTTTCCCAACAATTTCAAAAAAAGCATCTATGTACACTATGAGGTGCTATAGGTAGAATCTACAACTTTCGGATGTGATATAAACCAATATTGCCTTAAGAATTAAAATCAAGGATTTTGCACAATAAAGAAAAATAACAAAAACATGGTAGAAGTCCATATACGGGCCTTCAGGTGAGAAGGATTACTGACAGGCTGAAGTCAACTGTGCTGCTGTGACATAGCTGTGTTTGGTGTTTATTGAAGCCTCTAAGGATATATTATAGAAGGTATAAACCTGGCATATATATAATATACAGTATATACGTAGTGTGTTTTTTTAAGCAGTACATGATATTAATACTCGAATAAAGAACCTCCCGTTCATACTACATGCATGGTTTGAATGAATACAGTGTGTTCCATTCCACCACTGAACACCTTGAAAGTTCACGTTGAGAATAAGGTGATAAAATAAAGCAAAAAATGAATATCAGACATATTTTTTTCGGAAAGTGGCGGAATAATGGGAGTATGCCCTGTAGCTTGCATCTTTCCTTACAAATAATATGCAAGGTGTAAACTGACAACAGTTTGTTTACATGCTATTTATCGTTCTGGGAGAGGTATGGATATTTCCTCGAAGCTCTCAAAGGAACACCAACGCACCTATCTGCGCTTTAAATATTTCCAAAGGGTGGCCTATATTCTTTATAACGGAACTATCGGCCCAGATAGTGAATTTGTCTTTGTTCATCGTGTTTCACTGATGACATAAACAAATGAATTATTCCTAATAGTTGTTCCCCACTGAGTCTAAAGGCAGCGCCTGTTTTAAGTGTCTGCCAAAGGTAACATGAATCAACAACATGAAACAGTCAAAAAATAATTGGATTTCAGGGGAGAATTTCTATATCCCGCTGATTCACTTTCCTCACGGTGCTGCAATCTTAACCTTGATTCCAACACTGATTCTAAGGAGAGGTTGAACAAGGACAAACTGTACCTGGGTCACGTGATGCAGCACGGCGAGGTAAATACCTGTTTTTTGAAGCACCTTAAAATTTAAATAACTCAAAGGCTCAACAAATCTTTGTGTAGAAAGTGCCAGTGCCTGAGGTTATTATAAATATAATTGGCAGCAGCAGACAAAATAAGGAGAATCTCAGGTTATAATCAATAGAACATTTCACAGATCCAGCAACCACCAAACATTCAAACAGTTGATCTCTAGCCCTAAGATAGTGGTTGGGCATGTTGACCTTAAGCATCCAAATGGTAGAAGTATAATTAGTTAGGTGAAAAGTAATGTTCCAGATCAGGATTCTTCTGTTAAAGAAAATCACCTTGAATACGACAGTAGTATAAACATTGTCAATTTTTGTGGATCGATGTGATATGTACTGCTGTGTCTTTTCTCAGCTGAACGTTTGTAAGGCATGCGTTGAAACCTTTAATGTGAAACCTTAAAACAGAAAATCAGTGTCCCAATTTATCAAACTTAAAAGTGAAAGTGAATAAGCATTCACTTTTGTATTTGATAGTGAATGCTTTAATTGAACTTTATTGATATGAGATTGGATGTGGGATATACAATAACATAATTGTTATTGCATATTTGAATGAGCAGCCGTGGCAAAAGTAACCAAATTCTTTACTCAAGTATTTAGTTGTGAAAAAAAAAAGTTTTCGTTTTCGTTGGACATCCTTTAGCCTTGATTATAACACGTATTCTTAACGTTGCTGAACCCAGTCCTGACCAACTAAGGCAACCCCAAAATTCCATGTGGTGACTGATTTTTGACCGGGAAGTTGTATAATTACTGTATGAAGGAGCAACGAGCAAGGAAGCTTCGTTTCAGTCAGCTCCACCACTTCACTCCCCTGACTGTGGAAACTCAGAAGGTGCCACAACAAATACTAGGAGAATGGTCCCTGACTTATGTGCAAGTGTGACACCGTAAGGAACTGTTGGTGGATACACGTATCAATAACTGTTTACGAGAGGCTGTACTGAAGAGAACCTATCTGTTCTGATGCATTTTCAAAAAATGGCTAATACTGCCAGCCACGGAAGGAAAAATAAGAGCATATAATGTGCATATTTTGTCAAATTTATAAAGTGAGGAGGGCATTTTGTGTTTGTTTTACTGGGATGAGGTCGAAAGAAAAACCTGCCACTTTGTTGCCTCATTTATAAAGCGTTCAAAACCAGTGCTGTTTTAGTGAAGAGGAGTATATACAAGGAGATTTTTGACTCCGTCTGTATTCATTTAGAAATTTTTGTTTTTATCTCATTTGTATAGTTAGAATCTGTTTTCAATGCCACTCATATAAGGAATTTGTGAAATATTTCTCTGCTGAATGACTGATTTTACCTATTCAAGCTAATAAATTGATGGAAGTGACAGTGAAGATGGTCAGGAATAGTAATTAATTCAGAAATTCACCCTTTTCAAAATTAGATGGCCTCTGGTTAATGAGTTTGTGAAGGTTTGTAATTTAAAAAAAAAAAAGAGCCCTAAGAAAAATGATTAGGAGCCATTAGTCTGTTGGAGTTGTCTTACAGAAATGCATTTGAAGGAGAACCTGTAACAGGTCAGATAACCATTTATTTAAGCGTGGCATATCTATAAACTTCTATAGCATTTTTTTACATATTGAAATTTTAATAAAAGACTATTTAAAGCAGTCACATGGTTTTCTTCGGGTAAGTTAGATTTATAATATGTTTCAGGAAAAGGTAACAAAGGATTAATTCTCTGATGAGAAAATTGTCACCTGTAGGTGTCCTTGAGCGAGACACTCCACACTTATTCATTCATTACAAGTCCCTGAGGGGGAGGACATCATCAGCTAAACCCCCAAGTAATAACACGTCAAGGGCACATTGAAGGAAGTCGTGGATGCCACTCATTTATCTCATTTGAGTTCATCGGCACAGATTGCACGAGCGAGCAAATTCTCATTTATTAATAAATTTCTCATTTAGTGCAGTGATTCAGTACAGGGCCTCTGGCAGACGCCTTGTTTTCATGACTTGTGTGCTTCTCTGGTGCATCTGCCACACAAATGACTGTTCAGCTGTGCTCCAGAAGGCATTCTCCATCACTGTAAGGCTTGCAACCGTCATTTACTCTCTTGAGTCACTAATGGCAGTCAAATTTCCATTAAAATAGATGAAGAAAAAATAGATGGCGAATATGGGAAGATTGGCCAATTTGATTTTGTTTTTCTGCAAAGTCTTCACTCTCATTTTTGCATTATATCCCGACAGTCAGAAAGAAAATCTTTAGTTGATGTGTGGACTACAAAATCAGTTCAGTTTTGATTAAACCTTAATGGAACAGTTGTTGTTGGTATTTTTATTATTATTATTAACGGAATATTAAAACTTATATATGTATAAATTCGTAGACTCCTCTCCTTACATTAAAGATTTTTTTAATGATAATTAGCTTGAGAGAGTTTACAAAGAATATTATCTGCTTATAATACAATTCCATGTTACTTTACGGACGTACAGTGTCCATTAACTACATATCCCACAATGCATCTCCCTTTTGTAACCTGTACCAGAATGGCAGTTTAATGACAGATGGGATGGCGAATATATGTTTGTGCTGCTTTCTGCCGGTGGCACAACTGCATTATGTGGTGGAAGAACTGGTTTGTTTGGACTGGTTGACAAAGAAAATGCATAAAAGATAGCAAAGCAAACAAAATGTATACAACAGATGGAGCTTGGCAATATTTTTGCAATGTTTAAAAAAAAAAAAAACTTCCTTATTCTCTTGAAAATTTTCACCATCTTTGATGGATGAGTAGTGACTCTTAATCTCATAATTTAAAGGGTTTTATGTTGTAATAACAAACAAAAGTGGGTGTGTGCTCACAAAGGGTATTTGTGTGTCTAAGTACATGTTTATATTTGTATATGTTTCTGTTCGCAAACTAATATCTCAATAAATTGTACATTAGTTGAACACTTGAATGTCTGCATTGCAATTTTCCCAGACTTCCGCTCTCAGAGCTAGATATTAATTAATTCTAAAACCAATATGCAGAGGTAGTAATGTGATAAGATTAAGAGTAGAAACATTCATATAGTCCTTACCGTTATAACCAGCCCAATGAGTTTGACTCCCATGTGTCTGCACCTTGTGTAGTTTTCTATATTTATTCTGAAAAATATTGGTAGAAGTAACAGCCAAGGAGGCGGGGGTTAGTCAATAACTATAAATTCAGCCAATCATTCTTAAGCTGTCATAATTTAAGTATTCTGTCCCTCCTCTGTCATTCAGCTGTCAATTCTCTTCCACAAAAACTTGTGACACACCTCCTGCTCTCCAACCACTCTAGCCGTGAGCACCAGGCCACCTCCAAGCAACACTGCATCATCACCAGTGAATAGGCTCCATGGGGACTCTCCTTCTTTCTAATTAATGCTAATTGTATGTAGTGTATGAACATGGCTTGTTGTAACAATGTGTATGGCATTTTAATCTGAATGAGGGATGCCTAAAGGATACAATATATTTGTCAGACAAGATTCTAGACCTACAACTATAACTTTAATTTCCCCTTATTTCTCTCATTCCTACTTATTCTTCCTATTAGGCTCTGCTGGTTGAAGTGATGATTGATCAGATGTAAAATGTTTAATGGAGAAAAATTGCAACTGGCTATAGGTTTGAATGTGTCTGTTTGCTAGTTTCTAAATCCCTCAGTCGTTTAATTTCTTATTTACAGCAATAAGTCTGTGTAGATTCCCATTCCTCCAGGTCATGACGATCCCTGTGGGTTGAATGTAAAGCAACTGGGCTTCTGTTTTCTGATATTTACAGCAGTGACATAGGACTGCACATTCATGGAGCAGTAATAGTAATCCTGACACATCATATATAATCATTAGACACAGGGGGGGCACTCACATAATGAACACATAATGAAAATCACTCACTTACAGTAAATTTAGCTCGTAAGAGTTTCATACTATTACTTTACTAAGATTTTAAATACATGGCTCTTACTTACAATGGAATAGCTTAAAAATGTAGCATTAGTATTTTTACTCAGGAGTCTAGTCTTATTTTGTCCATCACTGCACGCACGCACATGCACACTCACACACAAACTTAGAGACACTTACATAATGGATGGACTTAATTTTATGCTAACACATCCATTCCGCTCTGAGATGCTGACTAAGCAAAGTCTTATAGACTTGCAGACGGCTGAACCTCTGCACTTTTATAGTAACTGCTCCCCATTGATGCCACAGCTACAACACCTAAGCTATCGACAAGGAGCAGTAAGTACGAGGTGGAGTTTTTACTACTGCTTTTATACAAATAAAGTGCAATCCATAGCACCAAAAGCATTGGTAGCTCAGCCAAGCCCTCCATTGACAGGCATTTAAGAAGGAAGCCATCCTCTTCCGATATTGAACCATCGCTGGCACTTTTCAACATAAAGAAGCACTGGGTTTCCCCGAGCCTCCGCTGAATTTTTAAGCTCTTTCATTGAGTTCTGAATTGAATTTTTAAGCTCTTTCATTGAGTTCTGAATTGATTTTTTAAGCTCTTTCATTGAGTTCCGAAGTGAGAGTACTCCTAGTCCGATAAAAAAAACAACTAATTTTGGCTACATTTTGGATCTGTAAGCTCAGTCTCTCTGTTGCTACTTAAAGACTTGTTGGAACAAGGTTATCCATAAGAGTGTAGGCTCAATCTTAATGTTCTGTTGGCTCAGACTTGCAGGTGCCGACTCTCATCCCAGCTGCTAAGCAACGCAAACTGCACCAATACACATTCCTAAAACCTGTATCGTCAGTATTGAGCAAATACGCAAGCCTCAGACCACTGATAAAGTACCAAATGCATTAATGTGAATGTCTGTTTGAGTGTTCATCCACTAAAGTAAGGTTGCATACTATTTTTATTGTACTATTGCACCATGCTATTGTGGCTAAACCGGATACAAAAGTCACCGTAACAGTCTTCATATGGCCAAACATTTCTGTACTGCATTTTAATTTTCCATCTGTGATTCTTGAATACTTCCTTATCAATTCAAACGGGACATTACCCCTCCTGTCAATGAAAGTAGACCCAAAAAATGTAATTAAAACCTTATTACACACTCGTGAATAAAAGCATCCCCACCTGGCTGCTGAGCACATGGTGCTGGCTTTTGATCGGTGAATGTGATGACTGTAGCGGAATAAATAGAAAAATAAACATTTGTTTTTCAGATGTGCTGCCTGTTAAATATACGGATGGAAGGGGACGCTCCCAGTGTCTGTCTGAGAAAAAGGAAAAAAAAGGCTAATAAAAATGGAGGTAAAGAACAATGTAGTTATAACAAAATGGAGAGGAAGCAAGGGAGAGACAGAGGTGATGAGGCAATGGGTGAAAGGAGGAAAAGTATTAACGCAGAGAGACGCATAAAAGAAAGGGATAATCAGTCCAAACAGAGGTAGGAAAATAACGAGCTGCAGGGTAATGAGATGAGAAAGAAATGGCGAGTAATTAGACAAAATGTTTTTAGTAAGCAGAAATTACCCCGAAAGATCACAGGAACCGAAATGTTAAAAACTTTCATTTTTATTTAATGAACCAGTGGGAGGTAGTGGAAGGAGGGCAGTGAAAGAAAACATGGAGAAGAAAGGAAGGAGAGCACAGGGGAAAAAGAGGAGATCAGGTGAAATAAGGGTGAGAGGAGGAGAAGTGTTAAATGAGAAAAAGAAAGGAGTGGAATCGAAGGAGGAGAAGGAATGAATGGACAGAAAAGGAAAGAGAGATGAGAAGAAAACTACTGGAAGAAGAGAAAGATGAGGGAGGGAATGACACAGGAAATTCTGAACTAACATGATGCAAGATGAATTAGTTCTGACGTTCTGGTGGACGCTCTCTTTAAATCTGGCTAGATTACCGTGCTAATATATGCTAGTATATTCTTTTCCTGATGATACTCTCACTCTCCATTAGTGTGACAGATTCCCAGCTGAGGGAAGACGTTATATATGTAAACTTGCTGAACTGTACCTTAATAATGTCCATAACGAGGAAGTGTAATTACTGCACAGCAGCACAAAGTCTTCTTTTCCCAGTCACGGGAATGAACTTGCAGTCAGTTCATGATGCAGACAATTATTTCACCATGCTTGCTGGAGATCATATTAATACTTAAATACTTTTAACACTAAGTATCATCCAGATACTAAAACAGGTCACAGAAATATTGACCCCTGTACATTTTATACTCTCTCCTGATGGATTGCTGCTGGGTTTGCAGTTTGTTGGTATTTATCAGATATTCAGGTTCCAAACCATCAGAGATGATGAGATGACACTGATTTTCCATAACATTATAACCACTGACGGTTCAGATTAACATTGTTTCACTCATTACAATGGCACCTATCAGTGGTTGGGATATAAGGCGAAAAAATTAACATTTTCTCCTGAGGATGACGTTTTGGATGGAGGAAAAATGGGCAAAACATAAGGATCTGAGTGAGCTTGACGAGGGTCAAATTGTGATGGCGACATGACTGGGTCAGAGCATCTCCAAAAATACATATCTTGACACGTGCAACTGGTCTGCAGTGGCTAGTACCTACCCAAGTGGTCTTAAGGACAAAACGTGAACACCAAAGGCTCGCTGGCTCTGTTTGGACTTCATTTCAAAATACGTTTTGGGAGCGCAGATCACAAGCAGACAGCATGGACACATTGTCGTTTACATTCATGTCTATCACGTGTCCAGCTGACCACTTGAGTTCAGATTTCGTTGCTGCCTACGTCACTTTTGCTACATAGTTATCTGTCACTTCAGTCAAGCGCCAGATTTGTTAAGCTAGCTAGCACAGGCTAGCGTACATCTTAAAGATGTTTCCAGAGCAAATATACAATTATGGTTGATTCGAACTTTGTTGACTGACTGGACTAAGTAATTTGCGACTTGTTAAATTGTGCGAGCTCTTTAGCCAGTTGATGACGTATTTTCCGGTTACGTCCTTGTAGGAAACGCATCAGGACCAATTAATGTTTGCACTAAAAGAGACATTTTCACAGCCCAGCCATTGGTTGGCAGTTTAGACTCTCCTGTTTTGCTCCTGTCTCTCTCCCCTTGCCTCTCTATGTGTTACTGAAGAGGCGGATCCCGCACGCTTGGCGCAGCTCCACACCTGGTCCGCATCATCTCATCACCACCTGCAGAATTTCTACCCCGCCTCTCCTTCTACTCATCACCAGATTATAGACTCACGTCACGTGGTAGGTATTGGCTGAGTAATTTAATAGTGAGTACAATATTTTGCCTACGTGCATTTTGTGTCTTTCTCTTGTTAATCTTGTTTTTCTTTCTTTGTGCTAAGGAGCACATGGCCGATCTCTTTTGTCGGAGGTGCACAGCCAGCCCCTGTGTCATCTCCAAAGTGATCATGCCACCCCCTCTCAGCCTGCTCTTCCAAGGTCCTGGGCAGAATAAAACATAATTTTTTTCACTGTATCGGTTTCCGAGTCTGCTCCTGGGTCCAAATTACATAGAGGCATAACAGAAATGCGTCCCAGACCACCTCGGCAAGTGGTTTGAGTAATCGGATCACAATGCATTTTGGTCATCAGTTACTCTTGTGTTTAGCGGTGTGTCTTGCTGTCTGCTTTTGATCTGATAGCCCAAAATTAATTTAAAAATCAAGTCTTAACAGGGTCAAAGATGGTCGTGGAGAGCCTAGGGCTAACAAATTGGCTGAAAAGTTAATGCTAGTTTGGATAGATAGTGTCAAAAATACTTACTGAATCACAGAGTCGTTTTTGCACAATATGAGACGCATGGTTTGAATGTATGGGGTTATCATTACAACCACTCAGAATGTATACTTGACCTGGAGAAGAGGTCCCCAGGGAGACCCAACCATCAAAGAGTATTCTGACATTCCAACACTCTCCATTTGGATGTAGTTGCCAAATCACTATCACTCCAAGGTTCCAGCTATTGTCTTCTCCCTGCTGGCCAGCTGTTCCCTCCTTTCCCCGGTGTTTACTACTTTAAACTGGCCTTTAAAGGTTTTGATCTTGCCTTCAGGCCCATCTTTGCTAACCTTAGCTAGTTTGTCGGTGAGCAGGGTAACTAATGACAAAATCTTTTTTTTTTTCTTAGAGATAGTGTAAAGCCAATGGAACAATCCATCAGATTTGGTTTCATTATTTCCTGCCTGCTCAAGATATTCAACAGACAAATGAACAAAAGAGAGCTGCAACTGCAGAAGAGAGAACCTAGCTCCTACAAAAGCAAGCTCCAGTACCGATTTGCTTAGATAAGGCATTTGGGTCACAGGGAGATTGAAGTGGTGCCAAAATTTGCATTACAAACTGAGCTTCACGGAGAGTGAAACGTCCATCAAAACAGCTGAGTGTCCCCATAGAGATGGAAATAGTTTAGAGTGAGAAGAGGTGAAGACATTTACCTCAGAGACGTTCATCTGTCTCGCCGGAGACTTTGGTTTAAGTGCTGTCTCGTGTTTTTATACAGCATTCATAGCTTCTATTGTAATTTAACTTGGCTAGGCAGTACCCAACCTTAAAAAGAGGAGTAACATTAGACACATTAACACCTCTTTTTACAGGAGCATTCAGAGAGCCCATAGCAGAAAGCCCAGTTTAACAAAGGAAGTAGATAACCACCACTGTAAAACGTGTAATCTATGACTGGAGCTTTAGGTTTAGATAAGTCAGCTCACTCAAAAAACTTGGCTTAGTCAAATGTCCTTCGTAAAATACCCCTAGGATGAGATCTGGATAAATGATAGATGGGGCCTGAAGTAGAGAAAGGTTTGAGAAACAGGTTTATGAAGGGAAAATGAGACCACCAAAAAAATGCTTAAGCAAAGAGGAGATAAAGAGAAGGGTGATATAGAGACCCAGAATAAGATATTGAGGGACGAAAAGGTGGGAATAAAAAAAGGCAAAACAAGATAAACAGTGAAGCAGCGGGGCGGTGTGTTTGGAGGAAAGACTAATAAAAAAGGAGCTTATAATGCAGCGCCAGATGGAAGGAAAGAGGATATGTGGGTTTGCAAACACAAGAATCAAGTTGTTATTACGATGAAGCGATGTGGAGGAAAACCAATCACTGCTTGCCCACTCCCAAAACGACAGAGATGATAAAAATTGCTCTTCCCTTGAGAAACATCAATTTTGTCTGCTCACAAACACATCCAGATGAGGCTATGCACCCCTTCATGGATGGAGCAAAAATCACTAGTACAAAGGTTTATTCAGAACGGGCAAAAGCAGCATCTTAGCAGGAATTTGCACATGAATACGGCTGCAACAGCAGGCTGGGGTTTAAACACACAGGCAATCACACGCACTCAGACATGTTTGAAGTGTGTGGTTGGTGCTCAGCAGTTTCATCGGATTGTGTTTTTTCCTGTCGAGAAATCGCTGTGTGCATGAACTGACCACTGGGCAGGTTTGTTTTTATTACTGCGCAAATGGACTGAAGCTTCCCACAGGACATATGTGTACCGAATTATACCTGGTGAATAATAATGTTTGTTTCTGTTTATTAGTTGACTTCCCTTTTGAATCATTGCCACCCCATCTAGAGAAAGCCATGACCAGCATCAACTGGGATTTCGGCGGCACATCTCCTACTCCTCTGGGGGAAACCATGATCAGCAATCACTGGGAAAGAGCAAAACTCACCTTACATGGCCCCCACCGAATAGGGGGGAAAATTGGTGTTTTGGTAAGGTACATCCTCCTGAGAAATCCAAACAGAATGAAACACATATATACATCAGTTTTGCAGAAATTGGAAGACTGCAACGGTGTATCAGGGATAATGCCAGGCTGAATAGACTGGTTAACCTTATTATTATCATCGGTAGGAAACACCAGTGGTTTCTCACACAGCAAGGAAACAAAGCTTGAGTGGTTATTTCGAATGTGTGTAGTTTTTCTTTGATTGCAGGGATTTAAAGACTGACTTTCACAATAAACAAAACATCTGGAATCAATCCCAAAGTCTCTCTATCCTATAAACAATGTCCATAATGAGCTTGGACCGAGCTATATTGCCAATTCCTCCATTCACACTATTCACACTGCCATTTGCTTCAGATGTTCACAGAAACTCAATAGTCGGCGCCCGTATGGAGGAAATAGTGATGAGGATGAAACACAACTTTTCTCCAGTTAAACAGCTCCAAAACTGAAGCAATTATAATTGGCAACCCAACATTAGACTGGATCATCCTCCATAACCAGCATTACCTTCTCTGGTCACGACATTGCCCTCTCTTCATCAGTCCCCAACCTCGGAGTAAGATTCAAGTCCTCAACTCACTTTTGAATCCCACATCAAACACATCTGCAAGATCTCCTTTCACCATCTCAGAAATTTCTCCAAACTCCGTTCTTCACTCACCTTAAGTGATGCTGGACCAGAAAGCTGGTTCACGCGTTTGTCTCCTCCAGACTGGATTACTGTAACGCACTTCTGTTCTATGAAAATGTTTGCCTCAAAATGTCAGTGGAACATAATGAAACATGAACAAATTTGGACTAAAATTGTCAATGTATATCTCGAAGAAGTGACATGCTTTCACTAAACATGGAGCAGCTTATGCTAGTGATGAAAATCACTAGCCAATAACATTTTTCCTCAGGTCTTTTTCAATAGCAACAGTCACATCAGGTAGGGTGAAGGTAGAGTAATCATCCACTTATCAGAAGGTCATGGGTTTGATCCCTGCTCCCTTATAATTGAAGTTTCCTTCAGCACGATACTGAACCCATAGACAACCCAACACATGGAGCCAGCTTATCTGCTTTTTTATCCTTTTCGATCAACACATAGAACTCATGAGCTCAGGTGCAGTTTGGAACATAGATTCACAAAATTAAATTGAAAATGAAGACCTTTGTCTTACAGTTCAGCTCTCTCTTCAATAGGACGTTCTAATAGGTTCACATTATTTCCTCGCCTATCACATATGCACAGGAATGCAACATAGAGGGAGGAGTTCATTGGCATCTGGCAGGAAATCATGACCGCAGATTTGGAGGTACTGACAGCTGGCGGGTGGTTCGTCATACAAAAACCACAGTCCAGTGAATAACAGACGATCTAGTCTCCTCCTAAGACCTGACAAGCTAATTAGCAATAGCTTTCTAGACAGACCTTGATGTGTACATTTTTTAATTGATTAGAATTCTGCAGCTGGATGCAAATCTTTGTGCCACAATTAAACATCATTGCTATGAGTCATTTCCTAACTTAGGTGGGATTCACCAATATGACCAAAGTAAAAAAAATCACAGTCCATGAGCATCTACCCCAAACCAGGATTTTTCCTAAAACCAAGCAATTGATGTTTCTTAAAGTTAATAGCGGTCCAAAGGTTCTTGTTCGTAATAGGATGATGCTGAAGGGTTAAGTGAAGGATCACAGTTCTAAGATGAGGGGATTTTGAGGGCGGAGTAGGCGGTTTTCTTTCCTCCATAGGAAAAGATCAAATAAATGGTAAACATATATTTGTAGAAGTGTTCTCTTGATCTGTTTTTGAGCCTCTCAGTCTGGATTTGTCTTATACGGATGTTGTTTTTAAACTTGTCTTTCCCCAAGGGGCAAACATGACATTCCAGCATTTTCTTCAAAATAATATGAAAAGGCAGTGAGAACTGTGAAGTTACTGGTGGACACAGAGCTTAACCGATTCAATAGAGCTTGATGTTGTCATCGACATAGGGAAACAACATCATTTACAAAACAGCATTCTTTTTATTTATTTCCTCCTTTTAGAATTCAGAAGCTCTTTGAATTCTAAAAGGAGGATGATGACGACATTGTGACTCAACCAAGTTTCAATTTCTTTGTAAGAAACTTCTATGATTACTTATACTGAGTACTTAAAGAAGTGACCTCCTTTCATTATCAGCTTTTTCTTTTTTCATCTTTGTTTTTCGCCAGTTATCCAAAAACTGTTGATTTTGCCCCCAAGCATGAGTTAGTATTTTACCCTCTAGTGCACATATACATTTATACATATGGTAATATAGTCCTGATTTCATTTGGAATTGTACATATTGATGACTGAAGGGAGTAAACAAGGGGGAGAGAAGAATTGTTGTGTTGATATCAGTTACTCAGATTTTTATCTCATGTTGTAGTCACTACAACTATCTGTATAGCCTGGGTCATTTCTCTCATTAGAAATCATTATTAACAGCAAAGAAGTCTGTGCAACATCTATGCAACATTTCACTTTATCATTAAGCATATCAGTCTATCCGTCCTTCATCAGAGAATATAAATCTAGTAGAATGGCAGTAATTAGAGTGCATACCTCTGGGAAGGCCAAACATTCTCCTCCTTCCATTCATTCATTCATCAAAGCTAGTGAAACCACCAAATCATTACTATCTTATTGACTACATAGTTGTAGTTGCAGCTCTTTATCGCCATGTCTCTATTTGTCCAGCAGCCGGGAAAAATCTACTTCCTAAGAATATATATTTATATTTATATTTCTCTTATTTGGATTGATATTCAATTGACACCGAACAGTCGCAGATACTAACCCTCTTAATATGCATTTTTTTCATCTAGAGCCATATATTATTAACTCAAAATATTTTTAAAAACCCTTGCAGTGTCCAATGATCCTCCCATTTATGCAGATCCAATCTGAAATTGGAGTTATTTTGACCTAAGATTCCCAGGAATCCTCTCATCAAGTTGCATGAAAAGTGTAATAGTGTTATAGCACAATCAAGCTAAGTTGCATGAAAAGTGTAATAGTGTTATAGCACAATCAAGCTAAGTTGCATGAAAAGTGTAATAGTGTTATAGCACAATCAAGCTAAGTTGCATGAAAAGTGTAATAGTGTTATAGCACAATCAAGCTGAGTATCAAACCAACGGTGGGGGGTTGTTGAAGGGTCCTAGAGGAGCTGGATTCTAGCCCAGCTGACATTGGGAGGGAGCTGAAGTACAACTAGGGCAACTCATGACCTAGAATTCACGCTAAGACTCGGACCTATGGCCAACTGAAGAGTCAAAACTTCACCTCTTATGCATGTTTTTGGACTATGGGAGGAAGTCCGTACCAGAGTACCGCGAGGATTCCCATACGCAAACTCAACACCATTGGAATTTAACTTTGAACCTTCTTCCTTTAAGGCCGCAGTGAAAACCACTATGCCACCATGTGGTACCATGTGAAACACCATGTGTTTGTAGTGTGCAACACACCTGTTTACATCCTGGTGGTAGAAACTCAAGCTCTGTGGATTTGTTTGAAGCACTGTGCTCATAAACATGGAAGCCATCATGTATTTAAAGCTATTTCTTTGTTTATTGGCTTTTAAATTATCTCATTTAATCTTTATCTGTCACTTTTTCCCCTCCTCCATCTGACTTTAGAGCTATTGTGATTGTTTTTAGTCATCCATTAAATTGTACCTTATTGTAACCCAAACCTTATTTAGGTATATACACCACGACATTAATAATAAGCGAGAAACTCTAAACCTATTGCAACATGGTTTAGCTCAAGTCTTTGGGGGGTCAGTGCTTGAGTAATACAGATTCAAATACACGTCAAAATTACTCTGCTTGTACAGTTTGAGGAACGCTTTAAAAGGCGATAATTAAGTTAAAAATGATTAACATTAATGAATTGAATAGGTATAAAATGGACCCAGTGGAGTCTCCAAAAACGATAGTTATTGCAATACTGCCTGTTCTGTTTAAGTGAAAGAAATTGCTTCAGAGAGTCACTAATTAGTCAATTTGCACAAACTAATTGACAGATATTGAACTAGCTTGTAGACATTACACAGAACAGGTTGTTCAGTGAGTAGACGTGTTGGTATTCTGTCATATTTGATTATTTATAAGTTTTGGAGTTTTCTGCCTGGCTGAAACTTTTATCCATTATGACTCTCGCTGACAAGTGTGATAAAACACTTTGGGTAAGAGGGTAAAGGTCACATCCACCACTGGTTTCCAGCTCTTGGCCAGGTCACTGTACTAGCTCAGGCAGGAGTTGAGCTTCTGCTTGAGGAGGGGGACCTGAAATCTATTTGCTGAAACCGAGCAGCTTTGGCTGAATTCCCCTGCCACAACAGAGCATTGAACTGTTTGAACCCTCCAATCAGGGGCCCACTTGTCTAACCCTCCAGGTCAGACTGAGCCCTAACCCCCCCCGACCAGGCCTGATAAATGCATGAGGGTAAAGTGGTTAAGACAGAAGAAGCAGAGGTTATTCTTCCCCTCTGTCGCACTTGCACTTTGTCTCTGTGTGTCTATCTGACTTCCCCACAGGCTACCATGTATTATAGATGTCCCCGTTTACAGCTTTCCCTCAACACTGATTAAAAGTTCATTTAACCTAACCCCTCTCTTTGTATGTGACTCATTGCTCTACACCATCCATCTTTCCTCCTCCCGGCATCCCTATGTGTCCTCAAAGAATGACTGTTGTGAGCCTGTGAACAGCATCTTGCTTAAAACGGGGATTCTGCTCCTGGCGGTGGGACATCTGCTCTTGTTGCACATGGGATGGCATGACCCTTCTTTGAAAAAACTCAAAATTTTACCAGGAGCATTTGTCTAATTTCTAGTCAAAATTTCTTGTCGCAGTGCTTATTGCAGATGAACATCTTGTTTGTTCAAAGGATCTTGAAAATATTTCAAATGCTCTAAATTATTATGTCCAGAAAACCATGAGAGGAATGTCATCTTAAAACGCTTAAATATGCCTCTCTAATCTTATGTCAAAGTCGTAATGGTCTTCAATCTATAACAATTTCACCAGTCAATAGATAGAAACTTCATAAATCCCCACAGCAGAAAATTATAAGGTTGTTACGGCAAAATGTGCCCATATTATAATAACAACAAAGCAAAAAAGTAATATTATGTAATATTGCAAAAAAGGGAGGGGGGACATATGACATTACTGGCATACTCTGAGACATAAAACTTCCTAATATTAGTAAATTATAGTTAAAAATTAGATTCACCAGCTCTTTTCAAGATTTCCTAAATCTAAATATCTGGTATTATTTTAAGAAATCTTACCTAGCAAATAGTTCTATTGGCAGATATATTATTACTTAATACAAGCTAAAAATAACTCGTATTCATTATTTTTTTCTTAGTTTTGAACAGGGATATTTTTCCAGTGTGTATGAGGCCGGAACTCAAAACGGTTTCCTGATTGAATCCAACCTTGTAAAGCTCAGGTGCTTTGATTTGTGCTGTTGCTTGTGGCTGGGGTAAAAATCCTTCCCCTCATGACTTCAACCGCAGTTCTTACAGACCCTTTGCTTCTGACGGCCTGTTGAAGGTCCTCTCTCACAGGTGAAAAGAAATTGTTGGTCAAATCTCATGGGGGACACACACATCCGCCTGCTAGCCATTCCAGATCATCAGAGTAGGCCAACAATCTTCATAATGTATAATCTATTATTTATTTTTGAGTGTTTTGAAACACTGTTTTTGGATTGAAATTATAACGTATTGCTTTATAATCTCACTAGAACCGTGTTGCCACACAACAATGTCCATTGACTTCTTCAATTGCTCCTAACAAACGAAAGAGTCAACCCATTTGGTCACTAAAGGTTAATGATGTCCCTTTAATATCCATATGTTCATGGAGTTCATCGCTCTCCGCTTTCAGTCTAATGTTTTATGACCCATTTCATCTTCCTTTATGAAATAGTGATACGATAAAAACATCCCATGTGACATTCATTTGATTCTCTGAGGGGCTTCAGTCAAAAGGCTCTAAGTGGAGGAGGGAGGAAGGTTGGATGTTCCAAAAAATGTGTAATTGAGGGAATAATGTGGAAAAACTGTTGCAATTCCTTCAATTGCGGCGGCACACTGACCAAAGAAAAGTCTGCATTCACATCACCAAGAATATGGAGCCATTTACTTTCTGGTAACATATTATTGTCTTGATAGCCACAGTATGACCTCTGACGTTGTTGCTTCCCCCTCAAGAATGTATAAACTCAAACTGCCACCAAGGAGAATATATGTGGAAACATATGATGACATATGATGTCCGACATGAATGCGTTTGTATACGCTGAATCTATTATTAATAGAAAATTGTTCATGGTTGTATCATATGAGCTGCCCAAGGCTGTAGGATAACACCGTTTCATAACCTCATTAACTCATCGTCAGCGGTTTATCAGGTATCAATAATTTGCATCTGCTTGACATGAAATGCAGGTCTTGGCATATGGGAAAGATGGGTTAGCGTGGGTCAATGATGGCGTTCCACCGACAGACATTCACTGTATAGAGCAATGTATGCTGTTTTTTTTTTTTTTACTCAGGATGACTTTGAACATGTCGGAAGGTCTTTGCATTATTCTGGGTTGGCTTAAACTTCCACATATGAATTTATATAACTACTGTTGTTGAAAATAAATCAATTGGACAGCTATGGGCCAGCAGCTAGAGCAGTCATTTACTTATATTCCAAAGTGTCCTTGAGCAAGATACCAATGCCTGATTGACATCAACCTTCCCTGCAGATATTTAATACATTGTGATGTTTAAGGGAGTGAGGACCAGACGACTGGATCCCCCTCAAATGTAGCTTACAGGTGGATGCAGGGCTGGGATTTCAGGCACCGGCTACAATACGTATGTAGAGCAGCAGCAGTTTGGCTAGAGGAGGGCGGGATCGGAAGTTATTGTTATTGTTGTTGCTTAATAAAACACTGGTGAGGGGTAAGTGGGACGTCATGAATGTGTGTATTTACTGAGTAAAGCAAATCTTGACCTTGGGTCTGCCTGAACAATCTCTCAGGCTTTGCCGTGAAGGATTGTTTGTTAGTTGGTTAATCCTGACTTCTGTATGTAAGTCGTTTGAGACGTCAAGCATACCAGAGAGGCCCTAAACCCTACAAGTACGCTATATTGACCAATAAGCGTGATGAATTCTTATCATGGTTATGCTAAAAGTTGTTAACATGACCGTAGCTTTTGCATAAAGACTTTAACTAACTTTCATTAACAGGAAAACAGTATTAGGGAGCCGAATGTTTCAAAACAGAGCCGTTTTTGAAACATTACAATCTGGAACCTAATACCTTTACACTACATTATTATGGATCCATGTGTACGAGGATTGTTTTCACAAAGTTGTATGAATGCTGAATTTTCAAGAATGTATAAAATTGTTTTCTTTTTCATGTATTCTGCCCTGCCTCAAGTTGTCAGTATCTGTCTTCCAAATCTGCCTCGGATTAAATCATCTACAGTTCCTCATGTTTCCCCCCTGCCCTATGTAAACCCTGGTTCCCATGCCAAACGTCGCTAGATCGTTTTTGTCCATTCATGCTGGACAGACATTCAGGCATTTTACTTCCTGAAACTTTGTTTCCTTATTCTTATTGTCCATCCCGAATGTCTCTTTATGGGTCAAGACCTTCAACTGCTCATCCCATCCACCTCCATGTCCTTTAGCCTTCTCTTCCCCAACCAAACCCCCAATTCAGTTCAACAAGTTTCCTTGAAGGATTACAATAAATACCACCTAAAATTATCAAATGGAATGTGAATTCTACTTTCGTACCCTGAAACAAATACTCCCATTTGGTTAAATGATCTATAAAACAGAGACCTCAGACTGGAAGGGTTGACCAGTTGAAGCAAGCAAGGAACGCAGAGTAATGGAAAGCTTCATACTCTTCGTATCGATTTGTTCTGCTCTTACAGCTACTGAGACTTCAGTCTTTAATTGATCCAGAACTGAGACAGAGACTTCTCACACTGGTCTGCATTACCTTTCAAAACATATACAGTCATATTTCACTCTGATTTATTAAAGACTGTCATGTCCACTACATCTCACACAAGTCGACATTTCCAGTGAGTTCGCTATTCAGCCAAGGCATCCCTCTCTCTCACTGTCTACGAAGTCATCTGCATGACCAGCAGAAATTAGGGTTGTTGATATCCATCAGTCAAAAGTGATGGGAAATGCAAAGATCATACAAATATGCAGAAGTAAAATCCAAGAAATGTAAAATGTAACTTTATATCTTGAGGTAGTACATTAAAGTGTGAAATGAGGCGCATGAAAAAATGTAGGGTACTACAACAGTAAAAAAAAAAAAAAAAACAGGCCTACGCCTCTGACAGAAGCCCACGATCCCCTGCATTGTACAAGCAATTGTCTTTACTGAGACCCTCAAATCAAATGTGATGTTATGTCCGCAAAACCGTGTTTTTTTATCTATAAAAATAATACCCCTGGTGAGGTAAATTGAAATTATTAGAGTAAAATATGATATATACAAGATTGGTCACTTTGCGATGCATATGCACCAAATTTGGACAAAATCGGACCAACAGTTAGGAAGTTAGGTCCGGTAAAAAGTGTTTTTTGTAAAATAAAACTCCCCCCAGTGACTGAAATCTGAAACTCTAGAGTAAAATACTTTATTTACAAGTTATATCTCCTTATGTTGAATCCTATGAACCAACTTTGGACTAAATTGGACTAATGATATGAAAGATTAAGTCCCAAAAACTTATTTTGTAACCAAACTTTCCAAAAACAAGCGAGTTTTTCTTCGCACCAAGGTGTACATTGGTATACAATTCAAAAATGATCCATGAAATAGTGTTTGTGTTATCGTGTTGACACAAAGTACGTGATGGAAGTGGACTCAGCAGCGGCGACGATTCTGACTTTTTTGGAATATATATACGATGGCTTTCAGAGAGCTGGCGCTGCTTGTCGTGTCTCCTCTGTATCGTTGGTTAAACTTCTCTCTATGATTCCTAGTGGTACTGCTACATTTCTTTATATCCACAAAAATACACACAGGATGAGTGAAGAGTTCAGACGGAGGGCCCATTTGTATTTGCATGCATCTTTAATAGTGCGCATTAATGGTCTAAACAGTCCAAACATGTTACATCAAAATAGCTGAACAAAAAACATTCAGAAAATTGTATGAAATCATGAAAACGATCAGCCTGACTCCAGCATCGACATTGAGTCTGGGGTGAAATATGCTTTGCAGTATCTCAATTTCTGAAAGAAAGTAATTCATAATATAATAATTTATGGACTTTTTTCCCCCACAAGAACTTCCCTGATTGTAAATGGGCTTTATGTGCTTTCACTGTGTCTGTGGTTTTTCAAAATAAAGACTGATCGTCGATGGGTTTGTTGTTACTCAGAGTCCATTTGCCTCAGATTGAAGTGATCATCCTGAAATGGAGCCGTCTCCCTGACAGAGAAGAGGCTTTGTGGACTAATGGGGGGTGTGGGTTTGCCTGGTATTTCTATATTCATGTTTGTGTATGTGAGGATGGGTTTGTGCGTCTTCTACAAAGAGTGAAAGAGAGGCTGAAACAAAGGCAAGATATATGTTCACGCGTACCTGATCTTTTCAAGCCAGAGTTTAAAGGGGTTAGCGTTTGCTGATGGTGGGGCCAACCTCTCCTCAAGTCTGTTTTTTCTATTTCACTTGTATCAGATCTTCCTCTCTTGCCCTCATCGTATTATGCACTCTCACTATGTCATGGTATTCTAACAGGTTAACACCTCCTGGAGTAAAATATTATGTATAAAAGTTAGATCTCCTCAAATCCATTTCATTGCACCAGTTTTGGACTATATAGGACCAATGGTGGAAAAATTGTGGCCAAAAAAGTTTGGGAAACAAATATCCCTGTAGTGACTTTCCAAAAAAAAACAATCTAGTTCTTCTTCGCAGATCTAGCAGATTAGATATGTGTTGGTATAAAAATTGAAATTGATTAGATAGTTATTGCATCAACACGACGGATCTGCGGTGGCGGACGATTCCATAATATCCAAGACTTTCTGAGGATTTAACAACAGGAGAAAAATCTCAGGTTTTAAAAATCTCTGTGTTTGTGTGGATTTAGCCAGATTCAGAGTCTGTTAGTCTCCCCTTCCCTGCTGTACTCAAAGTACAGATGAGGTAAATCCGGGTTGGTACAGAAAAAGTAGGTTAAGGTTACTTTATTTGTGACTGTAGGTAGATTTGTATGCGAACAATACATAATGACATAACCAACAAAAACGTGAAAAGTGCAGATTGGAAGAAGTTCAAATTAGTTAGTCAAAGATTCCAATTATCCAATAAATAAATAGATCAATAGCTGAAATGGATGAACTAAATAAATAAAAAGGTAAACTAGATAAAAATTATATCAACATAAAGTATGAAAGAAAATGTCGGGCCGGTGACAGTTTGTCAGTTTGTGATGGAGACCCTCCCCCCTCATTTCCTGCCCTCTCTGCTAATGACACCAAATGGATGGATGAAAGAATAAGGGGGTTTATCTCTCCCATATGAAATAATGTTGATATGTATCTACTGTGCAATACGATTCAGGAATGAGTCATTTTATTACAGAACAATTTGATGCAATCTGATACATTTGTTAAATGTGCACGGACGATTTATTTCCATTGTAAATAAAAATAAAATGAAATTGATACAATGTACCTTCTTACTTTTAAATAAATATGAAGAAAATGAACACGCATTCATTTTTCATGGGAGTTTGGTAGAAGGTTTGCAAAGTCCCTCCAGCACCGAAAACAACAACAAACATCACATCTTAACCTCTGGCAGAAATTAGAGCCAATGGCACTGGAAAATGAGGTGTCGATAAACTTTTCCACACTCATCATTTCAAAGATATGATATCAGCATTTCAGCCAAGTCATGGGACTCAAGGCTCTGCCCTGGTTTTCCAGCTAGAGGCAAGAGCCGAGGACATCCATTAGAAAACTGATCAAATATTCCGCACCATTTAATTATGAGACAGATTTTGGATTAATTTAATTACAATGAGGTGTTTTGTTCTAATTACAAGGCATTCTAAATTATGGCAGCTTTAATTCCCACCTCTGGCTGAGGCTCATGGGTATTGTGGTATTTCGACCCATCTGTCGTACTTAATGAAAAATATACCTACCCTGTAATAAAGCTAAAATGGTTCTTTCCACCTCTCAACTAAATTTTACTATTAACAAAAAAAAATTTCAAAATCGCTTTTCTGCTGCTTAATTCTCCCCACTATGCAATTATTTCTACGTTTCTAGATTACTATTTATAACTCTGCGTTTCCTACATAGGTGGAAAGCCTGAGTTAATTTTCATGCTAGGATGCTTTAGCAAGAATGTCTAATCTATTTTTACCACAAAACAAGAATGGAATTCAATAAATTGAATTGAAAGGGACGGGAGGAGTTTTTGTGCTCCGTTTTGAAGCTTCCTGCTGCTCCTGTGTGGCTGAAGGGAGAAAACACGCTTCTGGAAAGGCACTCTATTAAACCTGTGAGGACTCAATATCTAAATCAATAAACGCCTCAGCTACTGACCCGCGCTCAGATTAACATCCCTGTTTCACACATAGACTCCCTCATGAATTTTCCTGCAAAGCCGCCATATTAATTAAAATAGAGCCCTTCTACACACTAAAGTGTAGCGTACTCGCTAATACACCAAAACACTCCTACACATGAATTCATAATCGTTCCTCCCGCACAGTCGGTCCACCTCTCAAGTCAGTGACACCTGCCTTAGGCTAGCTACACTGACTCAGTGGAGTTCCAGTGATTAGATGGAGCCCATGGGCTGTGCGATATATAGGGCTGATGACTTATCCCCTGGGTTTAGACCGAGCCCTTGAGAACAGTGCAGAAGCTGCAACAGACGACATGCCGTGGCTCAAATTATCGTAATGAGATTATTTTGGCAGCAAGCCTTTTTCTGTTTTAATTTAGCATATAAAGATAAATGTTGAATGTTTTAGGGGTAAGCAATTCGAGCGAGCAGAACATTACATAGTTTGCATTTTACTGCGTAACATTAAAGATGTTGCTAAGCTGACAGATTTCCTACTGTATGAAGTACTAGCCTCCTCATCATGTTCAGTACTGTACAGTATGGTGCGATAACATACAAAGTTAAGGCAAAGCTGCGAGTTGATGGGAATTTGCTTCAGTTGACGTGAAGATAAGCTACAGTCAGATCAGGGTATTTTTCCTGTTTAAAGGCAGGTCTCTTTCCCTCTTTTTGCCAAGTTCTTGCTCACATGGGAATATTTGCACCTCTAAAGAATAAAGATCACAGACTAGATCTAGACTAAATGTTAACTATAGTCGTCTTCATCCACGTTCTAATACATTTACACGCAGTCCACCACTGAGTAAATCATTGTCACCTTGTTTGACACTTTTTATTCACTAGGTACACCATCACAACCTCCTCTCATATTACCAATGTTGTTGTAAACTCTTCACTGTCCTTGTGTGGCTGTATTGATGTCAATGAAAACGGAATTAAATACGTTGATGGTTAAATCTTTGTATAATTTATATAAATGAGCCTCAAGTAGTCCATAACGCACTCAAGGAACTCGCCCCTCACTTAATCTTTGACTTTCTCACTGGTTTCAACCCACTTAGTCCACTCAGTTCATCAGGTGGTTTTTCTAGCTGTAGCTAGAATTAAATCTACAGCTGGTGAAGATACCCTCAGTCTGTCTGGTCCAAACTTCTGATCTGAGAACCATCACTACTGTGTCCACCTCCAGAAGTAAACAAAAGTAACCTACTCTACCAGGGTTTAAGCTTGATCACTAACTTTCTCTTTACACATGTGTGTGCTGATGTTTGGCCGTGTTTCCTTTCTTATTCATTCCAATATGTATGTAGTTCTTCATTTAAGAGTCAAGAAACTTTATTTGTCACCTGGGGGCAACTATAAGAAACAGAAAGTAGTCATGAAGCAAGAAAGGTTTTAAATACACGGTGCAGAAAAAATAAAAAAGCCGGACAAAACAATCTAAGGAGGGACAGCACTTAAGAATTTAGAAGAAAAATGATGATAATAATAAAAAATAGTAATGGTTGAAACTTATAATAAGGTAATTCAATTATCATTCAATGACAATAAGAGTTTTAATATAAAGAAATTTGCCGTGGCTTTGCGATTGCCAGGGAATAGGATCTTCTCGAGAGGAGAAGAGAAGGACGTGGGGGGGATTAGCAGGAGAGAAGAGGGACCTGGAGATAAACTAAAGGTCAGTGTGGATCAAACACTGATCTTCAGTCCTGTGTGTTCTGCTGCCAATTTCCATACTGTGTTTGTGTTGTTGTAATTGTGGGTTGTTTCCAGTCCTCTCCTCAAGCATCCCTTCATTTTGGCTAGAAATAGAATAGGTAAACAGCTGCAGCACAGACACACGCACATGCAGACACACACACACACACACACACACACACACACACACACACACACACACACACACACACACACACACACACACACACACACACACACACACACAGAGCTTAGTCATAATATTACCGCTCTGGTTGTCTTCCCTGTTATCACCTTTGCTTCACATTCATGAGATGCTGGAAAACATTCACAGAAGGGACACAAATAGAGCAGCAGCAGCTCTCTCTATATCACTATACTTAATGCTAAATGTGAAAATAAAGAACATTTGGCTCTTTTTTTTATTATTTGAGTTGATTTTAAGGTATAACAACATTTTCACTCCGATGTGTGAAGTGTGTGAATCTCTGAAGCGATTGAGGTTGTCAGTGTCTTCACAGAGCTGCTGCTTCATTCTGTTTCTGGAATCAATAATGGTTTGAAAGTAGCAGAAGAAGAGCTTAAAGCTCACCTTTGTCCTCATAATGAAAGGTCACGTAAATACAGTTGGTCTCATCTCGTCTAGCAAGGTCTGTATTCAATTAATGGAGTCAATTCTGAAACCATTATGACAAAACTCTGAATATGTCAAAGTGCACGGCTTTCTAATATTGTCAAAATGGTCCTCTAATTATCACCGGACACTGCAATGATTCTTAAAAACAACAATGGATGCAAAAGGTCGGATGTGGGATTTCTGAGAGCTACACTCTCTAAACATACTTCTGTTGATCTTCTCTGGAACACAACGCTCTCAGAAAAAAACCCACGGCCAATAAACCCATCATTGTTCTTTTGCACTTGGACATGATTGAATCAGGATGGGTTCCCGAGGCATAGTGGGAAAATAAAGCAAGAGTAGTTTCAGTTCTGACAGAGAGCCCTCGGGGCTGCGAGGCTACTGTCAACTAGTCCGACAATGGTTTTATTCCTTATGGGAAGAAAGTCAACTTTATTTATGTATCTTTGTAATAAAAAGGCATCTCTGACATCGCTGTCCGCTGGTGTTTTGATTCAGGCAGAGATGAGGTGGAATGGCTTTAACTTTTCAACTAATTTACCCTGGAGACGGGTCAAATGACAGGAAGCTAAATAATCTGATTGAACCGGGTTCCTACATCTACATTTCAACCAGATGTTTCTGTTATGACCCATCATGTTAGGGGGAAGGGAAGGGGCATAAACCCGAGCAGCACAAACTCATAAGAAAGTGAATTTACTTTCGGTTCATTTAAGTCAACAGCAGTACGGTCTTTCTAGAATTCTTCGTGGGCGTAGAGGGTAAAATCCTGTGGATTTAAATGAGGGGCCAGATTTAACGAACAAGGTTCCTTATTCCCTTTTGAACTCAACATTGGTTTTTATTTGGGGTCTTCTAAATGTTTTTAAGCTTCAGGGTGCAATTGTTAAGCAGGAAGAGTTGTGGATTTAACCAAATTATATTTTAAACTGTCCTCCAAGGGCAGTAGAGTGATAGCTTCTTGGGCTTTAAATGTTGCACTGCAGTGAGAGGCCAGACTTCAGGCCACCGCAGAGCAGAGGCGATGCATTCGAGTGTACTAAAATAGCAGTCCACTTTAGTCTCTTAAAATGCGGGCCCTGGGACATTATGCTTTTGATTCATCAAATGTGCTCCCAGGAAAGCTGGTGTGACATCAGTCAACACACTTGGAGTTATTTCTCGTATGCTGATTTGAATGGATCTATTTCGGCTTCTTATTGTGATGAGGAAGGCCTTAACTCTACTCTCGATACAGTTCTGACAGAAGACAAAGGATCATAGAGAGGCGGCGTAAGCGCAGTTCCCGAGGCTCCGGGTACACCATATGGCTCCACATCCACCTCTTTGCTGAGTGTGTCCTCAGTCATGCAGGCATCTTCACCCACAGTTCTGCTTCCATTCCACCAAATTACCCATAATTAAAGCTTTAAGCTCATTCTGAACTAACTGTTTGGTTATGTGAGAACACATTTGTTATTTGGGCCAACTTATCCTCACCACATTTATCAATTGTCAGGCTTCCTCCTCCCCTCAGTGAGAATCCAGTGTGTGCCTTTGTATGTGTTTGTGTGTGTGTTTTTGTGAGCATGTGAGCATGCAGATGTGTTAATTTCAGTAGTCGTGCACACCAGATGTCTTCTATCTTCAATCTGCGTGGCTATAAAGACCTGGTTTCAACGGCACCACCCTGCCAGATCATAAACACTGCTGTAGTTAGTTGAACCGCTCATAATTCTTTTGTAAACTACTTTTTAAGATCTGCTTTCTTTTCCTCTGCCTGCAGAGGTGACACCTGCCCGGTTCTGAGATCTCAGACCGTGTTTCTACAGTTCTGTATTTGGTAACATGATCCACACACTGTGTCTCTGCTCCAGATTCCACCCAGCCAGTCAGAACACTTAACACCTTAAAACTGTGTCTGTTGTCTGTAACTTGGGTTCCATATTAGCATTAACATCAATGTGATTGATGGAGGGATTGGTAAAAAACTGCTCCAAGCCAACATTGGGACGTATGTTTCCATTCCATTCTTGGCTTCCATATCATTAACCTGCCTGATGACAATTTTTAATAAAAAATATTGAACCATTCTAAACAACTTTTTCTTGCAAGGGATATTTGGGATCTATTTTCGTAATGCTGCGTCCAGTAGATCCGTTGGACTGGTTTCCACTCCAATGAGGAGGGAAAAGGTAGAGTTTCCAGCAGCAGCAGCCAGTCACGTGGGAGAGATGACTACTTATGAAGTCTTCCACAACATAATTGGACACACGGGAGGGGAGCTGGTACCAGCTTTTCTGGAGATCCAGTCTAGATCTCTTCCCCTATGAATCATCAAGTCATATCTTCCCAGCAGAAGCACAATTTCCATTGGGGATGGTGTACAAAATTGCAACACTATGAGGAAGTGATCAATATTCCAAGTATGTGCAATTTCACATACTTACATCCTGTTGTCATCATCTCTGTAAACTTCATCTTCCAATGCTTTAGGATCGATTAGCTTCTAAACCTACGAACATCTGATGTTTCATCCAATTTACTTTTAATTTCTTGCTCCAAACTCATCAGCCATAGATCCTATTATCTATAACTCCTTTCATGTGCTACCAAGGTTAATTTTTCACTTTCTATTTGTTTATTGGTGACAAAAGCCTGCTTTCTCTACTTGCTCTGTGAGTTAAATCAACGTGTTGACACTGTAAAGAAACATAACTTAACCACGGTTCATTTTGATCTTGACCGAGATCACCTCTTTTTGATGGATCAAGATGATCCTTTTGAAACAGACTCTGATCTAGTGAATGTTTGGTCTTGATGAACTTCCAAAAAGTCCAATAAACATGCAAGGGGGGACAAAAAAGGCAACAAATGATAAAAGCACCAGTACAAGCTGGAAAGCTAGGCGTTACATATAAAGAAGAGCTCATTAAAGTTCTTTGTGGATCCAGTGGATAATTGCACAAATTTGATCAACAGTAATTTAATGTTGTACATTTTCAACTTAATTCTAATCTATTTAACTCACACCCCTTCCTCCCATCACTACCGATAATCTTTAAAATTTAATTGAGCAACGGAAAGAGATTATTTAAGTGCACTAAAGAGTGCCAAATTTCATTTGATACATTGTTTATAATAAATGCAGCTTTTAATAAATGATAGCCTGACAGTAGTTTAAATGCAAATCAATTTGATTTTAATAAAACGTACTTCATTAAATTGCGACAAATAAACACGTAGTGCTTCTGGTTTATCTGGAGCTCTGTCTCCATGCTCTGAAACATCACCGAGGAGGAAACATTCAGCCACAACCGGAATCTTTGCTGACTTTACCTCCATCTTCATGTTTATGATTCCGCAGCCGACACCGTAAGCATGAGTGTTGCCATAGCAGCCCGAAGAACTTGTTAAGGAAGGTTCCTATGAGGCTGCGTGGCTCCTAGTCTAAATGCCAGGTAACAATTATCATGCAACTTGGCAACAAGGGTAATTCCTCAAGGTGGCTAATTGATGAGAGGGAACAATGGAGAATGATGAGAAACAGAGAGAGGCAGAGGAAAAAATTGAAGTGAGAAGGCTGCAGGAGGATTAAGCTCTCTGTGGGTTTCACACTCACTGCAGTAGTACCAGGACTGGAAATGGTTCCCAAACGACAAGCTGTCAAAGTTCAGGGTGATTTATTTGATTTATTTCTAAAACACCTGAGGAGTAGCAAATAATGTTAACAATGATAATATGTTAATATATCTGTATTGCTACCTCAGATTTTAAGACTGTTGCATTCTGGTATTTCAGTGGAGACATCTCTACCCCTTGCCAGATGAGAGCAGAGGGAAGAAGGTGTGGCACACTGCTGTCCTTCAGCATCTAGTTGTATGCATTCAGTATTTACCTGTAGGCATAAACCTCAATGTACTGAATGAATCACTATAATATCTACTGTATAGCAGATATCAGTGATGCTCAGAAAATAGGAACAGTGACATATCTAGTGTTAGCATGGACGCATGTTGTTTAATATATGTTGAAACTGAGCCTTCTTCTTGCTTAGTTAATACAAATGTTTATTTATTATATCTCCAAAAAGGCAGGGATATTAAGGAATCATCATCGCTACCACTGCAGATCTTTCGTGTTTACGCGATAACTCAAACATTTTTATTTTTCAGCCACAAAAACCATAAACAGGTAACCTGTTTTAATGTTATGACTCATCAGTTTGTACTATTACAGCATATTCCCCACTTTGGAGAGATATAGAAGAGACTCTGCTGCGACAACCTCTAAACAGCAGCAGCCAAAGAAATTAACAAGGGAAAAATTAATAAATAAAATACTGAGTTGTTTATTATTCCCATTCCAGTATTTGGATAGGTAGTTGGCCTTCAGACACACACAGAGAAAGTTAGTGAGAACAAAACAAAGTCCTTTAGTAACAGCAGAAGCAAATATATATTATAGTCTATGAATACCATTCTCTTTAACATCCAAAGTCATAAACACAGAATTTAATCTTTCTCCACACATGACATAAATGCAGCATCACTATCGTTACAACAAGATGGCCACTGGCCCCCTGGCCTGGATCGCCCCCTCTGTGAGTTGATGCTAATTTTCTGGGCCTGTTGTTTAAGCGGCTGCAAGGCCTTCCGTCCTGGACTATTCATGAACCCTGCCAGTTAATGTCTCAAAATGACAACTTAAATGTAAATTCAGGCATTACCTGCGGCAGAGGTGGGCGCGATTTGACATTCAGCCGCAGCAGAGAGAGAGTTGAGGGAAGTTGGCCGACAGGAAGTAGACCAGGAGAGTGGATTAGCTCAGCTAAAGATAGCTCGAGTGAGCTAATCACATTCTCCTTCCTTCAGGGGTGTAGCTGGAACAGAGAAGGCTATGCTTCAGGGCTTTGTTTAAACAGGAAGTGGACCGCCAGATCAACCACAGATGTCGGACACCTTATTCTGTATATTTGAATTGTATGAAAGTAATGGTCTTTAGTGTGCAACCTACTTCTGCTGAACTTTCTGTTGCTACAGGAGATGCTGCATCTACTCATCCACATGCTGCTGGAATGTCTGAAGTTTCTTCGTCCAGAAAACTGTTCTTAAACTTCGCAGCAGACGAGAGCCGCAGCATTCTCGTAAAACAACTTAGAGAAGATGGGGACTTTGTTAGTTGTACTGTTAGACAACTTCCAAACATGCGTGGGTGATATCTATCAGAGGCGACGTTAACAGACAGCCCTCCTACGCTGAGAAGAATGAGAGGCCACATTGTGCTGAAGCTGATGAAGTGGCCTGATGCTCATTAGACGGCTGCTGATAGGCTGATGGATGCGTCGTGCTTTTAAGGCGGAACTCCCATAATGATGAATGGGACTCGGTTTTTAAGGCGGTGCCTCCATTCTCTCTTCCGCTTGCCCTCTACCAGAGAAAACAACACCCTTTGGCGTTTATCAAATTATATCATTTAATAAAGAAAGCCTCATTAAAAAAGAAACACGCGTTGTTATTGTGTGATTAATCATCAACAGGAGAAAGCTATTGGCTTTGGCTAACTTACTTAGACTATTTTGGGATGACGATAATTGGAGGAAACGTGTTCAGACAGTCAGAAGAGATTTGAAAATACATTATTTGGGAAAGACATGCATGTCAACAAACTATAGCCAACGTAACAAAAGGTGCTAAACCCTTTAAAAAAAAAAAAAAAAGAGGCTTTAGCAAGATAACTTTTGAAACATGTAGTCAGATTACACTAGGATCCATTGTAACTAGATAATCAATGTTAGTCTCTTCACTTGTCAGTGGTTATCATGTTTCGGCTGATTAGGGGATTTGTTTATTCCAATCACTATTGTAGGTTGATTAAAAACTCTTGTTGTTAAAAAAGTTATTTCTGATGTGAGAAATCTGCAGCGCGAATTTATAATGCTTTATAATTATGTCACCAGTTCACCTGCTGTATATCCCATGTTCTTGTAGTTACGGAGGACGCTGGAGGGAACCATTGTACACATGCTAATTCCCTGTGTGGATTTGAACCCACAACCTTCTTCTGTGATGTAGCACCAACCACCGAACAGACAATAATAAAGCCTTATAATTAAAGCCGTAATAAAGACAGAAGAACCTACAGCAGTGTGTTTGATGTGTGTGTTTGGTGTGTTTCTGATGTGTGTGTTTGGTATATGTGTTTGTTGTTTGTTTTATGTGTGCGTCCCTGGTTTGTGTTTGATTTGTGTGTTTGTAGGATGTGTGAGTTTGGTGTGTGTGTTTGGTTTATGTTTGATGTGTGAGTTTGGTGTGTGTGTTTAGAGTGTGTGTTTTGTGTGTTTGGTGTTTGTTTGTTTGGTGTGTGTGTGAGCTTGGTTTGTGTTTGATTTGTGTGTTTGGTGCGTGGGTAGGATGTGTGAGCTTGGTGTGTGTGTTTGGTTTATGTTTGATGTGTGTGTTGGGTGTGTGTGTTTGGTGTTTGTGTGTTTGGTGTTTGTTTGATGTGTGTGTTGGGTGTGTGTGTTAGGTGTTTGTTTGTTTGGTGTGACTAGTGCGATATGTGAGACAGAGGTGAGAATGCAGTTATACCAATAAACAGGTTGTCTGTTATGTGCTAATAGACAGACCTAAACAATTCGATAGAAATATGATATTTTAAAAATATTATCAAAGTATTCACATAAGAACATAATCTGATCTTCATATATATACACATAACCTATGATGTCATAACAGGATGACACATTCCAAAATGCATTAACATTATAATGAAACAATAATATAATTAGCAGAGCTTAAGGTTATGATAATGTGTTACTGATCTCATTATCACCATCTATTTATATTTAGAAATAAACAAAGCCTACGTTATTGTCCCCAACAGCCAGGGGTTATCCCCCCAAAATCCCCTATTCCCCCCGCATTGTACAAGCAATGTCCCAGATAGACCTGCTTTCTGAAGTTATTTCTGAAGAAAACCGTGTGTTTGGAAAAATAAAAAGATTCCCCTAGTGAGTAAAATATGAACTACCAAGGTAAGCCGTGAAGATAGTTCTACTGGAGTCAATTCATCAGCACCAAATTTAGACCAATAAAGCCTTTTGAGATAAAACTACTCCTAGTGTCGGAAATATACAACCGACCTGACCTAAAATCAACCCGGTTCTTCCTCACACACAGTTCTTTGTAGGTATAAAATTAATCCAGGGAATAGTTTTTTTTTGCTATTACCAGTACTGCAAGTTTGTTGGGTGTTAACAATCGGCGGTGATTAGCGCCTACGATAGGCGTCTAAGGAAGAACCACAGGTAAACCAGCAACGGGGTCATGTGGGCCCAAGGTTCCTTGATGTGTTTGGGGAGCGAATGTTGTGAATGTTAATATATTGTCCAAGCCAAATCTGACTCATGATGGTTCTGTGATGAATAAGCCTATAAATTATTTATCTTACTACGTTAAAACGGAGGATCTGTGTCGGCATTATGACGATTCCATGATATCTCTGACTTATTGGGTATACAAATAGTCAATTATAATATTTAACATCAGTGAACTGATGAGATATACGAGGGCAGACTTTAAACCGATAACTCTAAGAAGATCTAATCTAAAGAATAAAGATTAAAGGAGAATTTCACATGGATCTTAACTCAGTAATTAATAGATTATTACTTTCACAGACAAGAAAGAGGAAGACCAACGATGAGATGAGCTATTGATTCCCAACAATCCAGAACACATAGGCTTTGAAATGATGCTCTGATTAGACCAGACAGCCTGATGAGTTCATCAATAACCAAATGAAAAACACTCTCTCTCCATTCAAATGTCTGTTTACCATTCTTTAACTCTGGACCTCTTCCTGCTTCGATGAGATGGATGTTTGGCGGACTAATAGATTATGTCACAGACCCAGTGGCTGGTCGCTTCCTGAGACCACAACATGTTTTTCTGTTTTCAGTCTCTGGTGTTTTTCTAGCCGCCATGCAGAGACGTGTCTTTATCAGACAGATCGCTGGGCCGCTCTAAACTCGGCATGTAAATGTGTGCTTATCTGATGCTTTGAGGGTTTTTGAGCAACAGGATATTCACTTTAGGGAGAGGATCACCTGACATGGCACTTGGACCAGGAGGACATCAGTGAAGTAAGGTGGTCTCAGAATACATCAGTGTTTATCTCAATGGCTCTGCTTCAGGAACTCAGGAAGAAAATAAAAATAATAGTTTGAGGCATAATGTTACACTGGCTGATGAAAACTAAGGGACATAATTTCCTCCCCTTGCATCCTTAATTTCCATGGGAAATGTATTCATTTAATATCTAAGACAATCTTAATTTACCATGTAATAAAAAAAATGTTTGGTCAAATAAAATAGTTTTTGGCTTTAAAAAAATAAAAAAATAAAAATCAGACTTCAATCATTATTTCATGATAAAATTTAGTATTTCATGCAAAATAATCAATTTGAATTTGATCAGCTCAAGGTTTTTGGTAAAGCGTGTTTTTAGAAAACTATTTTTTGTTGTTATATGAAGTAAGTAAGTCCCCACATGCTTGAAAATGGCAACAAAAAAAACAACCTATTGAATAGGACTTTCATAATAGCCATCGTTAATGCAGTCAAGTGGCTCACATTCGTCAATAAGATAGTGACTCAAAATATTTCTTTAAAGGGTGAATAGGCAAGACTATTGGTTTTCATTCAGCTCCAGAGGTACCACTTCCTTTGATTCATTGTAAAATATCTAGGTTGGACTCATCAGGGGTTAGAGCTCTGGTTTTGTAAAATAGGGATCGGCAGTTCAGATCCAGTTGGGGCCTCCACAGCCATCAGCTAGGGTTTCTCATGACTGAGTGTATTCATCGTTATAAGTTGGGAAGGGTTGCGTCAGAACGGCATGTGCCAGCACCACACCTAAGTAAGATAAAACCCAGCTGTCTAATCAGAAGCAGCTGAAAGAAGAAAACATTAGATTTAGTTGAACTTTTCGGCCTTAGACTGTATATGCAGGCTCAAACACTGGAGACATGAACATGGACTTTAAATGAATAATGAATTACTTGGCTACAATTGAGGTTGCCCAATAATGTACATGGCAATGTCGTACCATTGCTTGAAAAGATTTCCTTTGTGTTTCCGTCATTTGACAACATAATGAAAACTATCCCTGTACACACAGAACTGCAAAAAGAGTTGAAACATTCTGTAGCATGTATGCAAGGCTCAAAGCAACACACCAGGGTGACGCAGTGACCTTCAAACTCAACAACTTTGTATTAACAACTTTGCGGCTATGGCTCAGTGGGTAGAGCGGCCGTCTCCCAATCAGAAGATCGGAAGGTAGCCGGTTCGAATCCCACCAGGGTCTACTTGTCGTAGGGTCCTTGAGCAAGACCCTGAATCCTTAGCTCCCCGGGCGCTCCACAAGGGGCTGCCCACTGCTCCCTCAGGGATGGGTCAAATGCAGAGTCATCATTTCATTATGTTTTACTGTATGACTATGTGACTAATAAAGGATTCTTTCTTCTTCTTCTTTCTTATTCAACTCAAGTGAGTCTTTCTCATACACATTATCAGACATACAAACAACAGTGAGAAGTTGATGGGAAAATTGAGGAAAACTTATCAAACTGTGTCAAAGTCCGTGTGTGCCTCAATATCACGTTATGAGACACGGCGGCCTTTGGTTTTCAGGCTTTGACTGTCCCAGATAAACAAAAAGTAGAAACTGTGTTTACTTTGACCATACTTGGTATTCCTTTCTCAGCCTGATGCCACCGCAACCCGACTCTGTATAAGTGGAAGAAAAATTGGATAGTTGGTAATAGAATGAGGTAGGGGAAAGAAAAGTATCATACCTGGAAGAGAATAATGTATATGTGGTGGTTTGCATGACATGAATCATCCAACGGTGATGAATTGAGTGGGATTTTGAAGCATCACGCCACATGCTGCAAACAGACGAGATGGTCCTTCACATGAAGACAGACTGTGCTGCTAAACGTCTTAAATGATTTGCGTTTTACCAGTTTACATGGGGACCAGTAAGACCCTGTTTAGACTTGGTTTTAAAATGCGTTCTGGCCGACTGGATCACAAGTGGACAGCGAGAAACATCGCTAAATGTTTGGGTAAAAGAAGCATTGTGCTCCGATCACTGTGGGATGCAATTCTTTTGTAGTGTGTGTGTTATTGTGTCCGGATGCGTCTCTGAGAAGGACTCTTCGGGAAAATACCTTATCGGTGCTGGACTTGTTTTGGCGGACGTTCATAACTCTTAAAGTGTTTGCGCTCTTTCGCTAGTCGCAAATTACTCTCAACATTTGGAATAGTCCGTACATATATATCATCTCCTGAAACATCCTCAACTTGTTAGGTAGCCTTCGCTAGTTAGCTGAAAAAAATCCATCAGAAGTGACGTAGGGAGCAAGGAAAACTGAATACAAGTGTGTATCTGGACACACCTAGAGACGCACGATAGACGCAGGTGGAAACGGTGATGTGTCTCGCTGTCTGCTTGTGATCCAATCGGCCAAAAAAAATAAATTTCAAAACCAAGTCCAAACAGGGCCTAACAGTCCTCTTCCAGCTGTTCCTTTCGTTTTTTATCACAGTGATATATGGATTTATATCACTGTTGGGGGAGGTCATTATCTTGAGCGCCGCCAATTTGAACCAGAAATGGTTGATACTCATATCAGCCATAACATTATAACCACTGGCAATTGAAGTCCGTGAAGCATTTTGTTATGATTTTACCCTTAAGTGGGTGGTGAGTTGTGCAGGGAGCAAGAAAAATGGGCAATTATAAGAGCCTGAGTGATTTTGACAAGAGCCGAATTGTAGGCGACTGGGTCCGAGCATCACTAGAACTGCAAGTGTGTTGGGTTGTAAGAGTCTGCGGTGATTAGTTCCTACCATAGTGGTATGAGGAAGAACCGCAGGTGAAGCAGTAACAGGATCATGGGTCATGGGTGCCCAAAGTTAGGTGATGTATTTGCGAAGGCTGTCCTGTGTTGTCCAATACCAAACCTGAATCATGATGGTGTTGTGGTGTAAAAGCCTCATCCAGGATGAGAACCCGCTGGCTGACAGTACCAGTAGCAGTCTTAGTTCACCTGTGCTTCAACCGATCTGGTTTGGATATCAGTTTGGATTTGTGAGACTGGCTGGAACAGTAAGACTTGTTGGATTACACTTACATTTTTGGGGCATTATTCAACCCCCGAAGCATCATAATCATGTTAATGAAAAGTCAAACCACAACAAAGTGTTACCATTTATTCATATTTCCTTTTTTGAGCTTCTCCTGAAACAGGTGCAGCTGGGTTTGTGTGACTCCTTTTGCTGTGATCTTGTATATCTGTTCATAGCTATTCATTTAATACATTTCCTTTATAAATTAAAGCTTAAAGCCGGAGCGCTCAGAGCCGTCTGTACTTTGGTTGAAGAGGTTTTCATAAACAACGTTCTAGCGCATAGGTGTGAGTGTGTGCTGCCATCTCTGCTCAATAATAGCTCCAGCAAATTACTCTCAACAACAGAAACCAAGCATGTGTGCAAAGAACTTTAAAGCTTCGATTGCAGCCTGCTGCCTCGAATGAGAGTTTTAAAGTCACTGGAGTGGGTGACAAATGCACTCTCAGAGAACAGTGAAGTACAGAAATTAAATTTATAAGCTGCACTGACACAGTGCAAGTAGTTTAAAAACTAATACACTTTTTATAAGAGTAACCAAGCGGTGGCAAAGCCCTTCAAGTAAACCTAATATTGAACTTCATACAAAATAAACTTTGTTGACAGCAATTCCTCAAAACCCCAGTTTTTGATGGGAAAAAACTGCAAAAGTAAGCAAATATGGTTCCGTATGGCCTGAGAGACAATAATAAGTCAGAGAGGATATTCAGACAAGCAGAGGAAAGGAGAGGTGTGAAGAATATCGCGCTGTAGTACTCTGCAGTATTTCCTACATATTGTGCATATTCATTTAGAATTCAAACTTAATAAGGGCTCACATTCAAACCATCGGGAAATTTAGTCATCTTTTTTCATGTATTGCATGTTTTTGGACTATTGTGGTAGCAAGAAACGTCTGGAGGGCGCATCATTTTCAAATTGTTCGTCGTTGTCATCTGGGCGGTATTTCAGGAAGCGGGATTAGCCGAAAAACCGAGTTGGCTAAACCTGGGAAGAGAAACTCAGGGTTTTTTGTTCAGGAAAGCGGGATGTATATATATGTATATATATATACATAGACACAAGAACAAGCTGAATGATACACACACTTAAATGCAAATGTAAACCTGCATTTAAGAGTGTTCAGCAGAAATAGAGTTTGCATATTTGTACTGACAGACGTAAAAGCTGCAAAAATTCTGTTATTGCACTTTAAAATAAGTCCCAAACACATGCACATAAGTGGGGATGTATTAGCATAGATATGACAGTCACCCACCAGTGACAGACAAGAGCACATCACACACAAACACTTTTGTCCTTGTGTTTATTTTTCTCAAATAAGCTCTAAACACACACACCTTCATACGTCCTCTGTGCCGCTGCTTACTCTCCACTTCCACTCATAAAAACAAGGCAAACACACTCCATCACAATATCCATCCTTCTCCTCACACACACGCAAACACAAACACACACACACACACACAAACACACGCACTAGAAGACGTAATGCTTGAGAGAGCAGTCTCCGTCTCCGTCTCTCTCCTTTTACACTGTGAACAAAATAATAAAGATATTGGCATCTGTGGGCGCCAGAACTTCACTGTAAAAAAGTGCAACCACTAATGTCACTCTAGAGCTTTGTTGTTTGTTTACAGCACATTACTATAAAAAAAACCCCAACAACGGTCCATTGTGTTACAAAGTGTTTACAGTGATTTACAAATCCCTTAGCAACTACCTGCAAATTTTCCCTTTCAAGAATGTAAGAAATCTCGTAGATGTTTTTTGGTTTTCCATTACATGTAGCATTAGGTGTTTATTTATTTACACCTAAATTGAGATGACATTAAATAACATTAAATAACCATACATTTAGACATTATTTAAATCTGAAATAATTATTCATAAATATTTAACCTATTATTAAGCTTGCGTTTCTGCTGAATTGAAAGTGTGTTATTGCTGAGTAGTTAAATATTCCATACTCTGATTTATAAATGCACTGTTTATTTATATATATATATATATATATATATATATATATATATATATATATATATATATATATACATAATAATATTCATCAAAACATGTAGATTATACAGAATAAAGGCATGTTTATGCTCAACTGAAAGAAGGATGTCCACTGAGCAATATTCTGAACTCATCTATTACATGTTTTTACACATTTTCTGAGAGCTTACGGATACTGATGAAATAGAAAAGTATGGCATTTTGTCTTAACTTTTTACTTTCAAGGTTTTATACTGCAGCTCAATTTTACACCTCCCTCTATTGCTTTCCATCAAACAAAGGTCTCCCTCCCTGTTTTTCTTTTTCCTCCATCATTTTTCTTCTCTCTAATCAACCAGCTCCAACCAGATCTTTAAACCTATTATTTATATAATGTAGAGTTGCATAAAAGTGATGCTTTTAAAATCCTACCTTAACTATCAAAAAACGAAAAAGGAAGAAGTGCTTAATGGAAATATTTACATGGCAGGACATTATGCAGGATTTAATATGTTAGTAGGATTTGGAGGCATATGTGGTATTTTCAGGAACACTGCAAATATTTTAAATTAAACCTTGAACCGGATATCTTGCTACAGATGCATTTATGAAAAGGAGAAATAATCTAAATCACCTGTCAGTCATGTGTCCCTGAACATTTCGGGCTTCACACAAAACTTGTGTTGACGGTCAAGAGACAAAAACATCCAATGCTGCATCGTAAACATGTCATTCCACTGATCGAACTTTGTGTTCTTATAGTGGAACAAGCAGACGCAGATGTTTGTCTGTTTATTTGGAACTGCTATTGCATTAAAAAGGTTTTCCTCTGTTTAAGGCTTAACATTAACATTTTCTTCCGCTTATCTGGGGTCGTTTCGCGGTGGCAGCAGCCTAAGAAGGGCAGACCAGACCCCCAATCCCCACCAACACTCTCCAGCTCATCCCCAAGTGATCCCAATGTTTTCCCAGACCAGAGTTCTGGGTCTAAGTCTTCTTGAGCTCCTCCCAGTTGGACGTACGTGAACGACCTTCAATTTGAAGCTCTCTAAAATCAATCAGACTCCCAAACCACCTCAACTGGCTCCTTTCAATGCAAAGGAGCAGGTGCTCCACCCCGTCTGGATGTCTGAATGTCAGATTTTTACAATTAAAATTGCTGCTTTATTTAAATATAAGTTATCGCTCCAGAAGCTGGAGTTGTATTTTTCAGTATAACCAAATGAGGGAAATCTCAAAGAAGGGTCTTCATGGACAACTGTTGGTTCTTTCTCTGTATAAAAAGGGTTCATGTGTTCATTTTAACTGACTGCATCAGTCAGTAAGAACTGATTAAATGTCGAGAATGGGACTTCAAACCTAAAAAAGAAGTCCAGTTGCTTCCAAATCCACCTCTGAGGGTTAAGTCTTGTGTTATTTTACCAAATTATGTGATAATGAGGTGCTTCAAATGACATATCGAATGCCGGCATGTTAAGTAAAGTGGTATTGGGTTATAACATGTTGTTTAATGTTGTGATCTGATTGAGAGACACCGTGAATTATTAAATTATCTCACAGGATAATGGAACCTTGTTATGCTCTTTATTTACTCGGGCTGTGATGATGATCACATGAGCTTGGTCCTGTCATGTCTGCAGGAGCTCATTACCATCACCGCGTATTCTTTTGATTTGATTTTCTAGCCGCTGAAAGTTATATGAGTGCATCTGGTAAGTGGTATGAAATATGAAACACAATACGCATTGTTTATTTATCATCACCCTTGACTGTCTCCCATCCTCAGTTACTCTCAACTCTGCTTCAGGCGAGGAGGAGGAGGGACATTCAATTAAACATACAATGAAACATGTAAGCGTTTCATGTGTATGTGTTTGATGAATTATTTCTAGGCTGGTGAGATATCTACAGATACTCTTTCAATTCATATATAATAGACAGGCGTAAAAACAAAGAATAAAGTAAACAGAGGCATAATGTAAAAAGAAATAAAGTAAACAGAGGCCTGGAGTCAGATTCTGAATACGCTGCAATCTTCATATGTAGTAATGTCTCGCTGACAGAAGCATATTTGCATTAATATATTCCATATTGCATTAAATCTTTTAATATCGAATGTTCTGTCGGATATTTGCTTTTAGTCAGATAAGGCCGCATATTTGGAGGAAGCAACATGATGTATTTGATGGTAAAACTGTCTCAAAAGTAGAGATTTCTTCTTGTAAAGCACATCTTAGCCTCTCAGCCTCAGACTGATTGGTTGAAAGACTCACCCTAAGGCATCATGGGATGCAGGAATGACAACAACAATATCAAAACTGTTCCAAGATGCAGAAATGGATAAACGATCATGAAAAAATACAAAAAAAACAAAAAAAAAAATCTATTCTAATTCTAAGCTATTGAGACTAGTCCCGGATAACTACCAGGGTCTTTAGCTGAATTTTTCTCTTTCTAAATATTCAACATATATTCTTTTACTCTTTTCCTGATGACTGTCAGTTTAATATTTTAGTCTACTACTTTCTTTAATTGTTTAATTTAAATGTCTTTCCTTCTTTTCTAAATAAAACACTGAACTTCCAGCTGATATCTGTTCGACCTGCACGTTTCAAGTCTGACTTGTTCATGAGATCATCGGGGTTAGGAGTTTGGGGTGTCGAATTTTAGGTTTTGTTCCTGAACATGAATGCGAGATTGCTACTCTTGTTGTTTGTGTTGGACGCTATCTGTAACCACTGGAATGGACACCTGTTTGCTGTGCATTCATCGGGCCTATGTTTACTGCTGACATATGAAGATAAATAAAACATTTTTATAGTTCTGGTTCTGACAGAGCGGTGTCCAGCACACAGCACATTACGGGGAAGTATGGGCGCCAAAAAAGGGAACCTACACAGTTATGAGGTGGGTAGTTTTAATGTTACGGCTTATTGTTGCGTTTTCTGTTTTTCTGTTGCACTTCAAAAGAGCAACATTCTCTCTATTCTCTTGCAGTTCTAAGAATAATAAAGATTAAGGCTGATTTATTTTGTGAAATTTGTTTTGCACCTTCCCCTTTACTTTCTCATTATTTATGAACAATAAACATCCTAGAGTATAGTGTCCCTATTCTCGGCAGAATGTCAGGCACGTTTTTTCAGTGAAAGTCTGACTCTGCCAAGGTTTTCCCTTGTCTCAGATTCTGTTCTTGATATTCATGGACAGGATCTCAAAGCGCAGTTGAGGCGAGGAGAGTTTCCTGTTTGGGGAGCTTAGAATTGAATCTCTGCTGTTTGCAGAGGTTTTGATCCTGTTGGCTTCATCAGTCCATGACTACCAGCAGTAGTCGAAAGCAGCCTGTGCGAGTTGGTTCGGTCATCTATCTAGGAAGCCTCCAGGAAGCCTTCAGTCACCCTTTGGAGGTACTCCAGGATGAGCTGGAGAGTGTTGCTACGGGGAGGGATATCTTGAAATCCCTTCTTAGCCTGCTGCCATCGGGATCCGGCCCCGGATAAGCCGAAGAAAATGGAAGGACTTCAATGACCAAACGACAACTATGTGTTGCTGGACAGTCATCTCTGTCCATGGTGCTATGAAAGAAGCTATTATGTCCCGTTTGTTTACTGATGTTTACTGTTTACTATAGTTATTTAGCTGTCATGAGATGCTGCTTGATAGGAAACAATGTTTTTCAGCAGATTTAAAAAGGACTGATGCCCTATAGGTTGAGAAGGTGCAACACACGGTACCTCCTGATTGAAAGCTATATTGTCTTACGTGCTGGAAATAAAGCAGCAATACCCCAGAGGGTAAGGTCATTTAAAACATTGAAGCCAAGAACAAAAAAGGATCTAGAAGATAGAAAGTTCCCAACCAATGGTATGAAGGTTTTTCATGACCTGTCAACATGTGATCTGTTTCAGAGACGACTCTGTAATGAGCGGCATCAGGGAGGAAAAGACCTTTTCAGCTCCATTGCCACCCTGCTGAACAGATTCTTCCTCAAAACTTTAAGACTTTAAACGTGACGGAGAGGAACTGCCCTTTAGTCGTTGTTGTTCAGAATGTAGGCTAGAAGATAATGCGATGGTTTGAAGCAGCACAAAAAGCAACAGCTAAAGACAAACCTAGAAAAGCAATCAGAGTGTGATCCCCGTCAGCTGTTCCCATCAACATCTGGAGCACTAAAAGAAGAAATTAGTGAGCTTGTGCATGCTTGTTCATGCTTGTGCATTCAATTTTGTACAACCATGAAGCAATCGTCAATTGTTTACACACTTTGGCTGCTGTGACTCCATGACTATTACTGTATGACTTCACTTCAGTAAGATCTACTTAGGCCCAAATTGAGTAATTACGGCCAGGTCCTAGACACTGTGAACTCCCCTAACCCCAAACATTTGGAAAGCTGTCTCTATAAACAAAAACATTATTTTAAATAATGGACAACCTGGATATGTTTTGCATCTCTATTTGAAAAAGAGATCCACTCTTACTGAACTAAGCTATCTTATCAGTGGTGGTCATGTGTTCACCCCCCTTTCTGATACCATACTGTTACCCAATACATACTGACCCCCTCTAAATATAGATATCAATATACATTATCTCCCAGATCTGGATTTGGAATAGATCTTTACATAGGAGATGGGATAACCTGTTTTACCTATGCATATTCATTTCTTTTATTTAATTTTTAAAAATTTTAACAAGCTTATTAGTATTTTTCATAATATTGGAAATATAGAAATATAAGAAAGCCCTATTTGACAATGTTGAGAAAAGGTAAAAAGTGTTATTAGTATCGTTATCTGTATCTGAATATGCCTAAGAACTTCATCTCTTCCTTGGCCAAATACTGATCCCTAGAGGAAAATTTTTCTCCCAAACAGATGAGGTTAATCACATAATCCCCTCCTATTCCTATTGGTAGAGGCAAACTCATAATTATTTTCCTTATTATTCTGTTGTTACGTCAAGCAACTGTCATTATTATGTTAGTAGCATTTACATACAGATTATTATCATCATTATATAGAAGCTTTTAACCAAGTTACGCTTTTTTGTGTGTTTTTTTTAACCTGTCCTGTCCAGCTGCCTTGGCATGCACAATGATGATCTGGCTTTCTCGTAGTGCCAGACAGATTTTAGTCTGCAAAGTCATCCAGTAGCGTGAACTTTATTTTATCTGTGATTCTTATGTGTTATTAGTTGATGAGGTGACCGGGCCAGAAGGGGGGCTCAGGAGGATGGAAGAAAGAAAGTGAAGAGGAAGGGAGAAAAACAAAGGGGGTCGGGGGAACAAGGAACAATTTTGCTGGAAGAAAAAAATCTACAAGGAAAGAAACAATAACAACAACATCAGCAACTATTTATACATAAATATGTATACATCTGCATATATGAACATGCAAACACATATATATATATACACATACCCATATCCACTGAAGGTTCGTAGCTATATTTCTTTGTGTTCACCGTAGTCTGAGAATGCGCGCATATGTGTGTGTGTGTGTATATGTTTGTGTGGATGTGTGAAAAAGATTGTAACGGGATGTGGTTTCATGTGGGGGGGTCATCTCAACGCCAAGCTGACCCCCAACGGTAGGCAGAGAGGGGTCCAAGCCGCCACCACACCCAATGCCCCCCAAGAGCATGAAGGACCCTAAGCCATGTACCCCCGGGTGGACCGCACCCCAAGGAAAAGTCCGCAGGGGCTTTGGACGAAGCAGGTCCTCAGAAGGACAGGAGAAAGAGGAACTCTCGAACAACCCGAGACCAGCCCGGACCCCCAGTGCGAGGCCATCCACGCAACGGTGACGTGAGAGTCCCCCCCAATACCCAACCCCAAAAGGGCAGACAGAGGCTTCCTTGAGGGCCACAGAGGGAGCACCCACAACCTGCGGAGGGGACAGGAACCAGCAGAAATTCAGGTGTCCAGTAATGCAGATTCTTCCACACCAGACAACCAATACACAACATTTATAACATCCTTATCTGGTTATTCATTTAGCTGATTCATCCGTACAATAAAGACTATTCTTATCCCACATCCAAGTTCTGCTGCTCATCCAAAATGGAGACAATCTTCTCCCTCCAGAGCTTTCTATCGCGAGACTTAACATTTAATCTATGTCAAACTGGAGAAACAAACATCTACACAGGACAGCTATGCTTCTCTTTGACGTGATAGCAAAATATCATGATCCTGGGGGGTAGACAGGAACTACTGTCACATCAGCAAGTCAGAGACGCATCTTCAGGTCAAGCTCTAAGATGCAGGGCTTCTACACTGGGGTGGTGGGTTGATTCGCTGCTGCACTTAAAGCAGTGTGAGAGGTGGGGAGGGTCCTGTCAGGAGGGGCCTGCCAGAGCGACACAGCCATCCAAACCTCCCAAAGGATTGAGCGAGAGGAAAGTGCAAATGTGAGGCCCGTATTTGACAGACGGAAGGCATTTTTTGTTAATGCTATAAATGTATGTTTCATTGATTACATTTTTTATATATATATATATACTTTATCATTATTTCCCATGACACAACAGTCACGGAGGTGCTTAAAGATGGGACTGAGAATTATTCAGTAGGCACTTTGTGAAAATGAACATAACTAATGAGTTCATTTCCACATTTTATTTACATACGGTATGTATTTAAATATAAATGTATATGTCGGGTCACATGAATGTGAAAAGGCTGTCCAGGTTAAAACCAAAACAAGGTCAAACTATTGCTGACATGACCGTGTGCCGTGAAGCATGTGAGCTATAATGAGATATTAGCTATACGTTACTCTTCAGCACCTCCATCAATATGTCTACGTTGAACTAAATGATGAATAATGAAGTTTCATGAATATCCAACTCACTTTCTAGAATACATTCCATTTACTTCTTCTTAATCATCAATTCCTTTGTCAATTTAACATTATTACCAATTTATCTTAATATTATGTCCATTCTTTGAAATTAATATTTGAATATCCCTTGATGTACACTTTCTCCCCCTAAAGCGACGCCTGCTCCACAGTTCACCACATTCTGCCTCACAACAGCGCTCCTGCTGCTGGTGGAAAAAACAAGAGGTTCATGAATGTTTGAGTTGGATTTATTATGCATATTACTCATTTCCAAAACATTATATGTTATGGAAAAGGTTACCTTTTAATATTAAATAATATATAACCTTACCAATGTGATTGAGTAAGGTTATATGATATCTGTTGGTGTGAAATAGGGAAATCAGTTTTGTCATGTTTGAGAAGTTTTTAATAAGAAAAAGTTAGAAAAATATAAAATCCCTTGGTTATGTGCATACATTTAGATTAAACTGTTCCATTCTAATAGTGATAGCCCTTTTTGCTAATTTCTTTGCATATATCAACACCACCCGTGAGGTTATGTATTCACTCATGTTAGTGCAGGATTAAGCAAAAACAATGTTTTCAATGACACATGGAAAAATTGAGTATGGATCAGGAAAGAACCCATTCCAATTGGTTGCAGATCAGGATATAGGTCAAAATCTATGTTTTTTTTTTTTCTTTCTAATATACTACTATGAAAACATTTCCCACTAACAGCGAGAAGGAATTTTCCAAAATTATGCAAAAGAAATTAACAAATTTCAATCACTTGGTCATGATAAAAAGAAGTGGAGGAAACATTTTTCTTTTAAACTAGTATGACATTTCTAGGGAACTTTCTGTTTTTGTTTTTCTTAGCAAAGAATGCAGAAAATGTTATTAAAGATGCTGTATGCTGTATATGCCGATGCCTGTGAGTGTGGGTGTTATGTGGTGTAAATCCAGATCTCCTGGATGAAAAACGTATTCACAAGGGGCAGAAATGTAATTATGTACGATAACTGCTGGATAAGATAAGTGACCTTGGACGAGTGTTCTCTGGTGAGCGTCCTTCTAGTTTGTATGTGATTTAGATGCAATAACATTTTTTTCTGCGGTTCATTATGCAGAATTTCTGGATTTTTTTTCCCACTATTATATATACAAATGAGAAGGCCTCTCAATAGAGCTCATTTCCCCATTATCACAGGACATCAAGGTCGCGTGCCGGAAAGACATCAAAGCCGACAGAGCTGGTAAAGGTACACTGCTGAAAACGTTAACGTTACTTCTGATAAGAAGATGTCGGAACACAGAATGCGTCACGAAGCTGTGTTGGAATGAAAAGTGGACTTAGCTCTTCAGCCAAAAAAGGGACCAGTTGTCTGAGAAAAAAAGTCCCGTGTGAAATCCTAAAACAACCTGGCCAACACTGTCATCCCCGTCCGCAAGGGTGTTTCCTTGAAATCCCCCAATCCCATGCATTGTACAAACAATTATCCTGATTGAACTCCTCTGATTAAATGTCTGAAAACCTTTTTCAATGAAAAAACTCCCTCTACTGTGTTAAATTGATCTAATGTAAAATGTGTTTGGACTAAATTCGACCAACTGTTGAAAAGATGGCCTGAACACTTTTGGAGATAAATCTCCCCTTAATCTGAAGACTATACAATTGACCTTTCCCAAAATCAATCCAGTTCTTCCTAGCAGCACGTTCTACGAGGGTAAAAAACTTGAAATTGATTCCTAACATATGTAACCAGGGTAAACTGGTTCTTAAACAGTAAACACTGCTTCAGTGTAAAGTCAAGTAAATATACGTTTTAGAAGCTGTCTATGTGTTGCCATGGAGATAGGATAAGATCATGCCAGGTGCACATTTTTTTGTGTGTTCTATTCCTTAAATGTTTACCAGCCCACGTATAGTTTTCAGTTAACATGTACGATCTGCAGCCGACACGTTGGTGGCGATGATGATTCCATAATATGCCTGACTTTTTGGGGTTATAGATACAGAATATGTGAATGTTCTTCCAGTTCCTGAAGGATAGCAGTCCAGTTTGGGTTTGGCTTAACAAAGACCCCTTAGAGGACTTTGATGGATCGCTGCAAGATCAGCATTCCATCCTTCCACTTTGTACCACAGCGATGTGGCCATGCTGCACACCCTCACCTATCTACTTAGAGATGTTTTCGGCTGAAGCAGTGCAGAATCTGAATCTATGTGGCGCTAAATCTCACCGTAAATACTACTTTAAATAAAGCAAAAAAAAAAAGATGAATGTGTATTTTAGGACTCAAGTGCTGCCGTTTCACTCAAGTCAGAGGTCAACTTGAGTTGACGCACAGCAATCTTCCCCACGACTCCAACGACTGAGAGAAAATGACATGGAATTTGTCAGAATTGCTCCTAGAATAACATATGATACAAAAGTATTACGTCCAACCCCGAGGCTGGATAACCATGTGATTTAGATTACGTTGTTCGCCGCAGTACATTCTTTATAATATACTGTATCTATTCAGCTATACGATTGGTCTGTGGTCTAGAAATGAGGATGGCATTTGGACTATATCGGAGTAAGTCCTAGTCCGGAGAAATTATTTCAGGGGCAAAGTGGTTTAATGATGTCCCTGTGAATAGAGAACGATTATGAAAGTGTCTGGGAAAAATGGAGCTGAGGAAAGACAGAATTGGTTCCTCGGCGGCGATAGCAATTAGAGAAGTAAAAGGATGGTGTATTCAGGTGGAGCAGGTTATAGGTCCTGCTTCAGTCAATTAGATTCCAGTCTCTGATGGACATGGCTAGAAGGGCAGCCTGGTGGGAGGGCCATTGTTCCTCATAAGAGCTGAGAGAGAAGAATCTCAATCAGGTGGAGGGTCAGATTGTTATGAGGACACTTAAGGCTTCTTTAGGTCATGTGATTTAACCAAACTGTGGGACTCCAGCTGTGTTCTGGAGTTTTATGCAGTAAAACTCGTGTTCACTTTATGCTTGTAGTCCTGGTTCACTAAAATGTCACATACGCCTCTACTTTAGGTTAACAAGATAGCTTAAAAACTTAAAAACTATTAATTGGTCTGATTGAGTCCAAATTTGGTGTTTGTGAATCGACTGGATGAAATCTGTCTTGTGTAATATTTTACTGGAGTGGCTCATATTTCACTCACTAGAGGGAGCTCTTTTAAATGGGCTTCAGACATAAGAACACGGGGATTGTTTGTACATCGCAGGGGCTTGGGTACTGTTCGGGGACATACCCTCGCTGTCGGTAATGACAGCGTAGGTCTAGTTTTGTCTTGTTAGCTTTCAATACTTGTTCTCCGTTGTCAGGCGATTTTAAAAAGGTGGCATCTTGTTACGTCCATCCTGCTTTGAATGCACGCTATTGATCCATATTTCAGTCACCAGAGTTCATTTGGTAACAGACCCAGATCCACCTGCCTAGAACAAAGGTAATCTTAGATTCTGAGGGGCCCCACGCTAGCATTGATTTCTCTTTCAATATGTAGGCGATGCCTCAAGCCTTCCAGACTTACTTGCCTCGGCCATTTCCTGTTTGGAGTAAGTCAAACTCAGCAGGTTGTAGAAGTCCTACATATTTTATAAACCATGTGGTAATGCTGCCAACAGCAGTGTCCTGTCCACCAGTGGAAAAAATAGCTCCCCACTGCAAAGGTCACAAATGCAGATGTTTCTTCTCTGAACTCAGAATTGTCTTCTTTTGCTTTCAGGAAGCTTCGACTTCTGTTGTAGAGGTGTCTGAACGATGTTGCCTTCATTGGAGGTTAAAGAAATTTTACGCATTGTAAACTACATAAGTGGACTTTATATGAAACATTCAGTAAACCATTAATAGCTCAAAATTAAAAAGCCCTACGCTGTCGTCGACTGCATTGTCATTAAGGATACATATCAGAAAAGTCCCCAATCCCCTTGGCTGTACAAGCAATCGCCCTGATGAACCCTTCAAATTAAAAGTGAAGTTTTGTCCATAGTATTTTTGGTTAAAAAAAAATAAATAGAATAAAGTAAGTTAAATTATGAATGATTAGATCATCAAGTAAGGATAACATATTATAAGAACAAAATAGATCTCTTGGACTTAATGGAACCAAAATCAAAAAGCTCCCCCTATTGAGTTAAATGTGAACTATCAGAGGTAGATCTCTTCAAGACAATTCACATGCCACTAATTTGGACTAAATTGGACATCCAGATAGGAAATTATATGATTTGATTTGAGTTATCGCATTAACATGAGGGATGTGTGGCGATGATTCCATTATATCCCCGACTTTTCTGGGACATTATAATCTACTTTTCTGTCAAAATTATTAAGGAATCAGTTTTTTCACTTTTCTAAAGTCCACTAATTCCTCACAGTTTTAGGGGTCTAAAACTTTTATTCTGTCGGTAATCCCCTGGTTGAGGGAGGTTTCATGTTCTTGTTAAGTGTGCGCCAACGTTGGGGTGGCAGTGTTCAACTCATTTTTTTTTCGTTCGGCCCCACATAACCAAAGTTGTCTAGAACAATTTTTTCAGAAAAGAACAGGTCTAGAGTCTCAGCTTTACATTACAGACACCCGGACAATCCCAAATGAGCCAGCAAAGTTGTGAAAAATAGAAAATCCACAACCTGGAAGACATCATTTGGACTTCCAAATGAAACAGTGAGAGTCAAAAGCAAAGAAAAATAAAGGTGCTGGTGTGTGACATTAATCTCCACACTGGTTCATATGAATCGCTTTAACAGAGAAAAAGGTTTGTTCGAAACCAAACATGTCAAATTTTAACACACCCTAAGGCTGAGAATTTGGGAATCTGGCTGGGAAAATAGAATATCCTCTCTGAAAGAAAGGGCTCGTGGTCAGACGGCTGGAGAGGGTAGGTTCTGGTGCTGTTGGCTGATGAGGAGCAGGTGTGTAGACAGGTGCCCGGTCAGATGATTGCTCAGAAACACACTTCACCTGCAGGCAATTTAGAATCACCAATTAACCCAACCTGTCAGTCCATGTCTACGGGCTGTGAGGGGAAACCAGAAGGGTCCTGGAGGTTATTGGGTCCAAACTCAGAACCTTCTTGCTCTGAAGCAACGGCGCAAAAACCCTGCTATTTCATGATTCTTCTACATTCTCCCTCATAAGATGCAGTTTCTTATAAAGAACTTGGAGTCTCAAATCAGATCAGGTGCAATTGTCGAATGTAGACTGTAGTGTGCCATTTTGTAAAATTATATATTTTGTGGATTAATAAGTTATTTTCTTTATAAAAAGCTGTTGAAACTCGAACTAGCGATGGCCGCCAAAACCATCGAACATGCACCTTGAGATGATCTTTGAATCAGTTGCGGACTCTCAGGGCCAGCAAGGCCTTCTCTTCTCGCCCGGACATCGTCAACAAAAAAACAAACAAAATCCTAATTTAATTTAAATTTGAATTGAAACGACAAATATTTGAATAGCTTGTTCCCATGAATTTATAGATGACACTCATCACGTCTCTCCTTGCTGCTTCCAGTGAGCTCATAAGTGAGCTTTGTTTTATCACGTCGGTCTCTGGGAGACACGCCTGCGTCTGTGCCGGGTTAAGCAGCTCTCAGCCTGAATACCTCTGCCCACTGAAATACACAAGATGATTTCATCGATTGTCATATTTTTAAATCAGACTCCGAATTTGTCATTTTGTTGTTTTTTTTGACTTACCAGGGTATGCTAGCTAGCCATGGCTTGTTCTTAAGTAAGGTAGAGACAGACTTGAGGATCCACAGCTCCACTGAGGAGTCATTTTCAATAAATTAAGACTTTTTGGAGAAAAGGGATTGGACAGTCTGTCAGAACTGGTCTACATGACAATTGTAGAGGGATTTTATTATGGAACTGAAACCCACCATTGTCCTCTACAAGTTCATTATTGGACTATTTGTATAAAGAAAGAAGTTCAGACTTTATCTTCAGATGAGTAACTTTGACTTTGGTGAATCTATTTTATTAAGTATCTTAAATATCTGTCATGGATTATTACTGGATTTTGATGGTTGTTGGTGTTGTGGGGTGAATAAGCTCCAGATTCAGTGATCTAGCGGGGTCAGTGTGCCTGATGGCTGGAGCCTGAGCAAAAACGCTGCTGAATCCTACTTACTGACATCTGATGGTATTGTTGCATTCCCCGTGGTTTTATGAGTAAATGTGATTAGAATGAATTATTTAGTAAAGAAAGTTAAATATATTAATGATGCAGGATCAAGTCATTCTGAGAAACGCGTTACATGTTTGGTTGTTTGGTTTCAGCGGGTCTGTCGGTGTATCGCTCACCGGTGTTGAATCTCATTTTAACACTTAACTCCACAAGAAAAATGTTACTGTCTCTTTAAATATCTGCTGGTTACGTAGTCTGACAGGAGACTGTAGCATTATTAGCACTTTTGTAGTTATTGGAGGGAAGATTAACTATATCTGTATAGCCCTGAAGGCCCAGAAGGAAAATCCATAGCCAGCCAGAGCTTTGAACAAAAATCCGCTCTATTAAACAAGCTTAAACAAACAGGCTGGGAGAAGCTCAGTAGGCTGCCCTTAGACGGCAAGTCTAGATCATCTGTTAGAATATTGGTGTGTCCACATCAAACGGTCTGCTGTTAGGAGACCAGGAGCTCAGAGATGAAGTCAAACCCTGAGTGGAAGCTTTCCCCAAACTGTGTTTCATCCTGCATCCGTGACTCATGTCATGGCTGCAATGGAAGAGGATATAGAGCGAGTGAAGAGGCAGGAATTGGGAAAAGAAGGCGAGATACAAACCGTGGCTAGAAGTTGAAAAAGCCGAGCAGGAGTTGTCTGCTGCAATCATTGCATTCCTGTTTCCATATTTATTCTAGAACCACAAAGTGTAGCACACAGAGGGCAAAATGTGGCAAATCAACAAGGAGAATAGATAGAAAAAGAATCGGGTGCTTTTTAAAAGCTGATCCATTGATGACAACGCAACCCGAGGCAAAGTTCTCCCCAAAGAGATGTGTAGGAAGGTTTGGGCAGGAAAATCAATGTTCTGAACATACTGCACCACAACCTGCGATTTCTATACAGAGAAAGATATCGCTGCCAGTACGACACTGGGGCAACATTTTACTGAGAAACGGCTTGAGGAGAAAGAATTGACCCATAAAGTGGTGCTGGATGTTGTCAAGGCTTTGAGACATTCATTAAAGAGCGGACCTTTCACTGCGAGAGTGTGAGGAAGCTGGGTCGCTGCTGTGGCCATTCATCCCTTACGGGGCAGGAATGGATGGACAGATTTCAAGATGGAGATGTGAAAGGGAAGAATGGAAGGAAAGAAGAAGTGGTGGCAAGTGTTAATGTGGGATGATCAATTCCAAGAAGAAGAGAGCGGTGCTGGAATAAATTTACTCGCCCAGTCATGGGTGAGGAGGTGGAGGGATGGATGGATGGAGGAACATAGAGAGAACAGTGTGTACAGAGGGAGAGCCATATGGACGGAAGGAAAACAGAAAAAAAAATGTGTTCCAAGCTTGAGTGTCTTTTATCAGAATTACAAGGGATTGGCAGAAGAACAGATGTGGAGGAGTGGATTGATGCAACGATAGAGGAGTGTTACGGATGACTTGGGCGCTTTGTAAAAACGGGAAGCAAAACTACTGATTGAAATGTGCTTTAAAAAGGACACACACACATCCACAAGGGGGATAAGAAACACGGACCAGATAAAAACTGGAATGACAAGTGGTTTCCACCAGGAACGGAAGTTCCTGGACTTTAATGTTTGGATAGTTTTTCAGCAGGTGCCCTTTTGATCACAATCTCTCTGAAGATTTCTAAGTGCCAATAACTAATTGCCAGATATCGCTTGCTGTAAAATTAAATTAAATATAAATACAAAATGTTGCTGCACTTCAAAAATTTTTACGCCTGATATCTGTAAAATTTATTTGGATGACATCATTTTGACATTATTAAACTCTACGTGATACATTTTTGTCATTGAATTATTAACGAGACACGTACAAATTATATTTATGTAGCAGGTGTGATACACCTTATGTGGAATTAAATACATTTCCCATTTAAAACATATTTCCTTAAAATGATCTGTAAACCAAGCTCATGAATTTTAACTAATTGAATCTTGCTTGTTCTACAATGAAACTTCTTCATATTTTTTCTACATGTATATTATATTGTTTTATTAATAAACAAATCCATGCTGATTCTATGACATTTGAATGATTATATTTTTTGAAATGATTATTTAAATAAACTCAAACAGATGCAAGTACTTCAACTTTCACTATTAAATTTTTCTTTTTGTTTTTGAGTGTATCAGGAAAAAAACAAACAAAAAACAAACAATGGATGGATGGATGTCACAGCTGACTCAGTCATTGTTTAACTGGAATGCTGCCTGATGACGAAGGTGATGGTGATAGCTTGAAGGATAAAACAACAGCGTTAATAGGGTGTAATGAGAGATGAGGTCACAGTTTGACAGCTGAGTCATTGATTGGTTAACAGGGTGTGGAGAAGGCACTGCAAAACCCAAGAGTGATGATGAAAGACAATTAACAGGTCTTTAGTGTGAAATGTGTCCCTGAAAGTCATCACACTTCTACATACCGACGCACGACATCGCCAGAGCCCGGCATGAAGGCAGGCTGATTGATGGTGATGTCATCACAGTAACATAGGAGGCATTTATCCACACATAAATAATGTATACATTCAGCCATCAAGCAGATTCTCCCCTTCCCTCATCCATTCCTGCAGTCCATGTCCACGCTGTCATCCATCCATCCGTATTACTCCGCCCGCCTTCTCATCTCCAAACACAAACAGGAACAAATTGAAGCTGCGGGGATGTTGTGCCAGAGTTTGCATTTAAGTGTAGGTTTGCATATGGACATGTAAGTCAGTGTCTTTTAAGGAGGAAAGTAAGCATCGGGTTTTTGAAGACACACACTGAGTCTTACTTTGTGCTCACGGTGGAATCATTCACACTACAAGGAAACACACTTTTTAAATGAGAAATCACAGTTAGTGGTGGGTCCATGCAGTCACTGAACCGAATCATTACGCTTCAATCAGTTTATCTCTGTATCTCTGGCACATGGGCGACGTCACAAAAATAGGCCTCAAATTTAGGACATCTGAGTATGATAAAGATTCCTAAAAGCTTCAAACAATCACCAACCAAGGTGACATCCATACCTATGGTAATATATTTCACAACTGAAGACAGGACTAATTGGCAAAATTGCTGAATCATGCACAGACACAGAGCTGGCACATCAAGTACACACAAAAAAAGGGGGTACGGATCAACATAAAATCTGTTAAAACTACCTTGTAGTCAGGTAGTAGAGGCCTTCTCCCTCCAAGTACCTGTAGGGGAGCAAAGCTGCAATCAATCTTTTCATGATGAGCTGCTCTGAAGGCATCACAACGCTGCGTAGCCTCACCGCTATGAGGTGACAAGAGATCGGTGTATCCCTCTCAAATGTTTTCTACCCGGGCTTCACTTTTAAATCATTGCATATCGAAATAGTTATTAGAAGTGCAATTTATTCTTGTTTCTTTTGTCAAAACTATTGCGAAATGTCCCTATCTGCCGATTATCATTCTACCTTTACCAGAGTTTATATACTTTTAAAAGTAATATATAGATATTCTCTTTAGGGGTTTTCCGGGCAGAAGGAGATCCTGATAGATCCGGAGTACGCTGGAGGGATTACATATCTCATCTGGCATGGAAACACCTCAGGATCCCATAAGAGGGCCGCTGGGAATACCTGCTTGGCCTGCTTCCACCATGACCCAATCTCAGATTAGCAGAAGAAAATGGAAGGAGGAATGAATGGAAGTTCCTGGATCTGGCCCTCTAACCAGACCCGTACCAAAATCAAATGTCTTCCTACCTGGCTGATGTTCCATTCTTCTACCAGGCTCTGTGGATATCTTTCTGATACACACTTTTCGTTATCCTGCTAAAAATCTTATCAAAAACTAGTTGTAGCAGGAGGAAAACATTACACCGTCGGCAGAGGAACTAATATAGTTTAAAATTGTTCAGTTCTGGCTTGAGTGCGGCGTTCATGGACTTCCCCCCCACCAGGCTGCTCACTACTGGAACACATTAAAACAACTTGTCGCTGTTTAGGCGCCTCAAGCATCACCTCAGACTCTGGCTTGTTGTTTCCAGTTTAACGAGAGGCCTCTTCACAAGAGTCACTTCTCCTAAACTGCCAAAACAACTCACCATGAAAACATCCCATATTATTCCCCACGGTTTGGCTCAAATGAGGACGGTGATAGGCTGTATGTTAAAACCCGTGGTCCTGAATACACACAACCCCAACGGCGCTGACCAGCTTCATGTAGGGGAGATTGGGAAGCTTTCTCTGAGCCTTGACGTCCTGCTGTGTCCTTCCTGGTAAGAGAGTGTCTGTCCCTCCCTCCTGCCTGCAGCCACAGGACAGGACGGTGTTTGATGTGCTGCGCCTCTTGCTGAGACCAGCCAGGTACAGGAAGCACCTGACTTGCTTCCTCTGGCTTTAAAGAAACATCATGTCCACGAAGAAATAACAGAAACTGCATCATGTGTCCAGAGTTGTTGGTTTTGTAAAAGCATACAGGCAATATTTTTTCAATTAGTGAAACCGCATGAATTTATTTATTTTTTCACCTTGAGGCAGAGGAACAAACTGTAAAAGGCTGATGCATTAGCAAATAGCTGCTTAGTATTCGTGCGGAGTCACCCTCCCAGTCACTGGACAAATTCAACTCCAGTAACTCTCGAAGAAGAATTACTGTATTTTTTTAACGATTGAACTTTCTTCCAGCAGCTGGTCCCAAACTTTGATTAGTTGCGTTATAGTGTATCAGAGCTGATATAGCCAAAGTGTTCCAGATGACAAATAAACATACATTCAAATGATGTTTACTGACTTTGTTTACTAGCATAACATTAATTTTGTAAGTTTTTTAAAGGTTTATGACCAAGTTTGCATAAGATGTTAGAAAAGATGCCAGAGAGACTATAACAGACAATAGATTCAAGATGGAAGTGAATATAGAGACGACCTAAAAAAGAAAAAAATAGTTGTATAGAGTCCGAGTTTTTATTTTATTTTATTTTTTTCACCTCATTTATATTACAGTTGCTTTTATAATCCTTCACAATATTCATAAACATTTAAATATTTGTTTTCTAACATTTCTATTGCTTCAACAACCAAATGTTGAACAGCTGGTAATTTGAACTTGACATCAAATGGTTACTTTTTTCTTTGTTTGCCTTATTTTGGTTAGCGGTTATATCGTCTTATAGTTACTTTAAGGGTTTAAAACGACATGAGGCCAGTCCTCTCACTCTGTGCCTGTTTTTAGATGAAGTTATCTCGAAGTAATGAGTAAATTTGTCCATTATTAAATGGAAAAACAGCCCATTATATTTAACCCATGTTCACCTACATGAAAACTTTATGCTAGTTCCATATGAGTTTGAATGTGTGTCATGAGCTAAGTTGACTAACATATATCCTGTCTAAATTCCATCTTACGTACTGGTTTAAGTAGGATGAACCTCTGCTTTGCATAAGAAACCTTTGTGAATCATACTTTGTGAACAACTACTGTGATTGCAAATCATAAAATAGTAGAAATATATGGTTGGATTGTTCATCGAGGGACCTGAATGATGCACTTCAAGGTGTTCAAAATCAGTTTGTAAGGAATCATCGGAAATAGAGCGCTTCATTTGGCATTCATTTAACTCACGGTTGATGTGAAAATATTTAGGATAGCAGTAAAAAGCCGGTACTTGATAAAGATAAGTGCGTTTACCACAGTTGTAATATTAGTTGTTTGGAATTGTTCCCCTTATTTAGGTTGCATTTGCAAAGCAAAGTCAAGCCACCAGTATTATTTTCAGCTATAAAAACGATAAATTTCCAAATTTGCATCACTTTCCTCTGTATATGACCAAATTGCTAATCACGCAAAATTTGCTACCTTCTCTTATTTCTCTTATTTGTTAAATCACAGATCTCTCAAGGGATGCACTGGGTTTTGGTTCCTTTTCGTTGTCAGCTAAAGAAGAGACTTCTAATGAGTTTCCATCCCTGGGGAAAAGGAGGATAAATAGATACAGTTAGGGCTCCTCCTGGGCTGAGAAAAGTTTAATAAACTTCACAGCAGGGTTAGATTTGAAAGAGGTGTATGAATACCAAATGTACCTGGCAGAAATCCTGCTGAAAATGTATATTTTGGACTGGAGGTTGAGTGAAACGGCATACGATCAAGAGTGAGGGAGTGAGTGACAGACTTCTTCAAAAAAGCTTTTTCGTCGGCTCTGCTGACCCAGCCTGACCTTCCTTTACGTAACGGAAACAGAGGTATGAAAAAGTTAGGCAGTGGATACTTAGCAGCAATAAAAGAAAAAACAAGATTAGAAGTATCGACAACTTTTAAACAGTTTAAAATATGCGCGCACACAAACACACTCCTGGTGGGATTTGAAAGAAGATAAGACAGGAAATTAGGTGAGAGGCAAACAACGGGAGGAGTCGGAGGGGAGATGCGGCGCGATGAGGCAGGCAAAGCACAGTGATGGAGGAGCGAAGAGGCAGAATGTCGGGGAGCAGAGAGAAAGAGAGAATCAAGTGTGCAGATGGTGGAACAGTTGTTGTCAAACTGCAAAAACAGTGTGATGAGCTTAACAAGCCTCTCCTCTCTTCCTCTCCTTCTGTACCAGCGCCTTCCATTCTCGTCTCTTACACCTCCTCTCCTTTTGCATCCTTATCTCCCCCTCACAGTCTCTTTTGGAAATGTGTCTCCCCCCATCCATCCACCCTCTCTCTCTTTCCTTGAGTTTTTTTTAAGGGAGCGCTGTAACTTTGGGTCCAATGAGCCTCAAGCATTGCTGCTGGAGCGAAAACACCTCCCTTCCCACATGGAGCTCTTCTTAGGAGAAGAAGGGCGGTTCTGTGAGGGTTTTAACATATCTATGAACAGCATGCTTGTATGCTTTCCAAATGTGAGACCCCCTTGGTTTAAACTTCAGATCTATTCTTCAATGTATCATGTTCAAGTCCCAACTTCATGTCTAAATCTTAATCATTTTAGATTTAGAATCAATTTTATTGATTACGCAGGAACTACTGGATGGTGCATCGACCTACTACACAATTATAGCCTTGACTTATCCCAGATTTTGACATGAACTGTATTTTGGGCCTTTGGGTCACCGGTCTCTGTCTTCATTCATTCATTATCTGTTAACACATATCCTGTCGACTCAGCCAAGGTGTACCCTGTGTCTCGCCCTATGTCAGCTGAGATAGACTGCAGCTCTTGCAACCCTGAAGATGTGTCTGTTTTCATATTCTTAAGAGCCACCAAAAATCCTTTGCATAAGAGTGAACCTATATACATTACACATTTTACCTACCTCACTTCACTAGATGGAATGTTCCATCTGGGATGTTCTAGTCTGGGTAGACATATGATATAATTTTGTGATTTATGCATGATCTCCAGTGTTGGCTTAGACAATTTGTGGGTATTTGGACACATTAAAGTTCTTAAGTCTTTCCTCCCCTTTAATTTTACGCTTTCTAGCTGTGATGTCCCAACCCTTCCACCCAGCAGCATTGTTGAGAAGTGAACAATCTGACATTACCCGTTTTCCAGTTCTGACACTAATGTTCAAGGAGAGCAAAATGCCTTGATTCCTCTTTTGTTCATCAATGGCTGGTCTGTGACAGTAAAATCCAGCTTTTTTGTTGAGAATAAGAGGCATCAGAGAACCAGGACAAAGCATTATATCCTTTAACAACCTTCACACATATAATTTATCAGAAATATGTAATGAATATTCTAATCGATCTATGTGTGTGTTTGTGTGTGTTTTCAAGGACACAAGGAAAGTTACGGTTTACCAGTAGCTTGACCTTTGCCGCACAGATTTTTGTTGTATAGAGATAATATTAGAAATGACAGGGGATGTTGACCCTTTGATTCTTCAGTAAAATAAAACACAAAAGGCTACTGAATTCAACACACCACTTCACTTCCACTTACCCACAGAGCATTCAACATCTTTGGACGTATATAACAAGCAGTGCCACTTCATTGGAACAGGCCTTTATATATGAACATTCATGACAAGAATGAGTTCACAATTGACATTCTGAGGGGGATGTACATGGACAACCAGATAGATAAAAAGACAAGATGTTCTGCAGACCAACATCCGTTGAACAAGTTAGTTACAAGATAGATGGGGATTATATAACAAAATCTAGATACTGAACCCTAATTCGCTCAAAAAAGCTTTTCCCGTCAGTGTATGATAGATTTTGTCATCCATTTTAGAATGGGTGAACGCTGAATTGTGACCAATCAAGCACATTGGGTGGTCAAGCAGTCTCAAAAGGCAAATTTACATTTAGGTACACTCTACTTATGTCTATTGATGTATGAAAAATGTTGATTGTAGATCAACAGAGGTTGTCAAGAAGGCTGCCAGAGGAGTAAAATAACACACATCAGATAGTGATATGGACAGCAATATACAAATATGTGAGGCCAGTTGCATGCACTCAAAACTGATAAGAACAACCATGCATGTGATTGTTTTTAATGCAGTGGGGCTGGAGAGCGTTGGGATTAAGGCCAAATGCGGACAAACTTCATCACAGGGCCGACAATTCTGCATGATTTTAGACTGTGGGAGGTTGCATGGAAAACATGCAACCTCCATGTAGAAGGGCCACAGGGTGGATTCAAACTCTGGCAGTGAGGAAACCGTGCAACAACTGCACCACTGTGCCACCCAAAGAGAAAATTTTGATGTAACTCACACAAAGATGCAGCTTCAGAAAATCTTTCGGCAGGAATGATGAACTTCTTGAGGCATGCGATACAAATGGAGAGCGTGTTGGCAGTCATGCTGATGATTAACAATAACACAAACTCATGCCAACATGCTATTTTCATGCATGTATAATCCTCCCTGATCCTTTCAAGTACGTACGATGTCTACTGGCAGCTTGTCAGTAAACTGTGACTGAAATAACGCTTGCATTACCATGTATAGTTACGGGCAAAGATATTCCTCTGAAAAAAAAGCAAGTCCATCTGTTTATGAAAACTGCTCTTGAAGATAAAACGTTTCTCAATATTTTAAACAGAATTTTAAGTGGCATTTTTTTTTCTTCATTATTTCCATCCTCACTGTTATTTTCAAACTGTATGGTGATTTGACTGGTTTCTCACTCAGGGTGTCACGGAGAATCCTAATAGACATAACTAAAAGTCCAAAGACAGCCACTGGGACTGTAGACACAGGCTCAGAATGGAAAGAGACAACTTTCAGAAAAGGTTTAGGATTATCTTTCAAGAATTTTATTTGTAAATGAAAATCATCTTGACATCAAAATCCAACATTGGCTAGTTTTCAAAAATTCATACAGGGATGATAGAGGCTGCCATGCAAGGTGCCTCATGCTCAGCAGGAGCAGTAACCATTCACACCAATGGAACAGCCATTGGGAGCAACTTGGGGTTCAATATTTTACTCAAAGACTCTTCGACATGGGAACCACAGTGGCTGGGGATCAAACCACCAACCTTAAGATGGGGGACAACCGCTCTACCAACTGGGCCGTCATTGACCAGCTGGGTTCGTACAAGGGACGTATACTGCAGTGAATTTTTGAATTGCAATGTGCCACAACATATATTATATCATATCTGTTTATTTCGTTTGTTTGTATATTTTACTCTGCTAAATTCCAATTTTTACATTAAATGTACACAAAAAAGAAGAAAAGCAGTGTGTTTTCCCTGATGATATTTTTATTAGGGTTTATGATTGGATGGTCAAAAATAACAATAATCCGGATTCATACTTTGTAGTTAAAAACACAAAATACAAGATTGAAGGGAACTTTTTAATTTACAGATCAGTTGCATACAATATTTAAGGGTTGTTTCTTTCCAAAAAAAAAACATCCCATAAGATTTGATCCCTGTTAAAGCTGAATTCCCAAAAAGGAGGTTTTCATAGAAACAGACAGGATATGTGCTGATTTTATATCCTTAATGGAAACTATTTTTTTCCTATCTGGTTTGAGTACGTAAATCGTTTCGTGAGTCAAATCTTAGATTGTTTCTTGTCGACCCTGGAAAATATCTTTAAATGATATAATACGTATGAAACCTTCGCAAGGTCTCCATGTCTTCGATGGAACAACAGAATAAAACATCTTTCTGCTGAAAGAAGATGCTCCATAGTGATACAGTCTTAACCTTCACTATTTCAGCTGAGTATAAGAATATTTAGACGGAGCTAAATGGCAGTTGAAACGTGAAATATTCCGCAATTAACATTCTGAACTTTCAAATAAAATCAGCCCCTCTTAAAAGTCTAAAAAAAAAAAAAGTCAAACTTATCGAGACACTTAGATGCTTTTCTTGGGTAAGCCTTTATTATATTTAGTATTATTATGAAGTGAATTCATTAGTCCTCATTCAATTTGTACAGTACTTGAAACAGAAAATGGTGTCTAAGTAATAATAATTACAGAAGCACTTAGTCTTTCAAATCAGTTTTGAGTAAAAAAATAGATTTCAAGTGGTTTGTACTAAAATCAGAGTTTAAGATGCTTTATTCATGCATAATGAGTGTGATGTGTGTATTGTATAATCTAGAAGATAAAATTGACTGGTGTGTATGAATGACATGATTGCACATCAGAGAAAAGATAGTTTTATAATGCTTCTTATACATAAATCCCAGTGTGGGCGCTTCCCACAACATGCTGCTTACTTTGACAAGGTCACAATTAGTGCTTTCAGAAGATATCCTCTCATTCTTACGGAATTTTGGATTCCAAAAATTTAATTTAGCAGTTTAAATTAGTTCTCTTTTAAGGTTGATCATACACTAGAGGCTTTTGTGAGTGTATACTGTCATCTGGCCTCAATAAAAATGCCCAATAAAAAGTCCTTTATTAAGTTGATTGTTCAAAGGGGGATGCTCTTATTCTGAAATAGTTTTCCTTGCGCCCTATTTTCTTCTATGTACTTCATTTTAAAATCTCTGCACCATCTCCCCTACAGGGATCCATAGCCTGTTTTCCACTGAATGTGAAGCTGGGGTTTTCCATCCATTCATGCTCTTTTACGTATCTGGGTTTGGGTCACTGTGGCAGCCGACTCAGCGGGATACTTCGGGCGTCTCTCCCCAGCAACGTTTCTTAGATGATATCTAATCCCTCCACGGTATTTTAGGTCTACCCCAGGATCTCCTTGCATTTGAATGTGCCCCAAAAACCTCCGAAATAAAGAGGACATCATCATCAGATGCCCAGACCACTGCCTCATTCTGATGCAAAGGAGTATTAAAACATCTCCCTGCATGTTTTATGATGATTTATTTTACTGTTTCTGTTGTCAACATTGTCCAGAGGAGTACAAACAACGCTCCAGGTGTTCACATACAGCTTCGATAGGCTCGGCCTCCACTTCCACATTAATGCCCGACTGATTTCCAGATATGTGACGTTACATGTTTGTCTGTGTTGTGGGCGTGGCCCTACTCACCTGAGCTGAGATGACTCTAGCCTTCATCCTCTACTGTAGTAGTTGACATCAACTCTCCTGGGGACTCAAGAGTTCCAGCGGGATTTCAACAAGTCGGAAATTTCATTATCTGCCCCTATAATGTCTAAAATACAACCAATATATTATGTTTAAGGTTTTTATACATAGAAGGTAGGTATTTTATAAGTGACGGTTCATCCAACACAGCTCATTTGTGCTCATTTGAGTTCTTCCATCACACATTTCTGTGAAATCATTTAGTTTGCAAGTAACCAATCCTCTGATAATATTTCATCTGTGGCACACCTTTTTACTGCAGTGGGCACACAATCTAAATTAAACTGATATGCTCTTGAAAAGGTCAGAAAATTGTTTTAACTTGCTAGAAACTTAATGGCATAAGTAAGGTAGGATTCTAGAAGTGGACGCGCCCTCCCTCGGCAATTAGTTTAATTTTAAAACAAAACAAAAACAACAGCTCTTTCTCTTCTCTGACATCACAGCCGTGCATGCAGATTAATAAAAGGTGTCACATTTTGCATGTAAGCCCTGAATACAACCGTCTTAATCTTTCTTGCAAATGAAGATCTTACCGGAAACATTGCTGCATCACATATGCCACTGAATCATCTGCATTTGACTCATGTGGGACACATCTGCCGTTTTTAGCCTGCAATAAATTAGCATTCATGCAAATTCCGAAAAGATTTGTCGATGACAGATGATTCTAATAGCTTGTTGTCGCCCCTTTTGTAAAGCTGTTATCTTAGGTGAGACGTGCCAGAGAGCTAACACGTACATTTGTGTGTTTTGTTCTTTCTGTAAGTCTCACTAACAGTACAGACACAACTGATGACAGCCAATCGTGCTGTTAGACTATGCAGTTAAAGACACAAATTCCTCCCTGCCCTGCAGTGTTTCCATCTAGCAATTATAACCAACCTTACTGTGCCTTCAGTGCTGTGCGCCATGCTACCCACATTGCTTTTCTCTCCATCCAACTGAATGCAATGCACTTTTTCATTATTTCCTTTGAATTCACGTCCATTCATTGAATTAAAAGGTTGACGTTTCTATTAGCCCCCGGTCATGAAAGGATTTAAAATCATCGTGGAGCCATGTTTGCGGGGCACTTTGTAATTCCCTGAAAATTGTTTGTTCAATCTACCTGTCTGACTTGTAAATTAACCTTTTCCTCACTCAGAGATTCCATTTGTGAATCGGGACGCTGCATTCATGACAAAAGCCTGTCAGACATGTTATTAGTCTGGATAGAATTTTCTGAATAGCGTGGCAGCAACGATATTTGTGGATTTTGCACCGACTGAAAATGTGTTCAGATTTACGCATGTGCAGAAGACAAGAGCAAAATATGGACCAAAACATTGTTTCCTATCATCATTGGGTAAACCCACTGGAGAAACCATTGGTTGACAAATACATGCTCTCATTGAGTTTTAATGTTTTAAGGAAAACAGCTGTTACATACTTTAACTTTAATATTCAAGCTCAGACACACATTATATTGAGATCGCCAATGAAATTTATGGAATACATTTGTATTTTTTTTAAACTGGTGTCCAGTGTAAAACAGATGTGAAAACTAAGTTTGTCACAACCATGCATATGAGGCAATGCTCATGCACAAGAAACAGATTACAGCGTCCATAGAACTCAAACAGGTTTGGTACACTGAAATGCAAATCCAAAGCAAACGTCGAAATGATATAGTCATGTCCCATCTGCCGACATGAAGCAGAGCGGCGAGCTATGACCTTTAAAGCTAACATTCACCAGTTGGCGTTTGATATGTTGGAGCGTCACTTCTTAGAAAATGTCATGTCTTTATAGACAGCACTGACAGCTGACTCACTCCTTCAGTTCTGAAGCTTTCAGTGCATCTAAACTGGTCTTCAAACTCCATGCAGGCAAAACTATTAAATCAGTGCGCGGCAACAGCTGAACATTTTCAAATGGATGGTTTCATCTGCAAACACAGAAGCCCTGAGTCCACAGATTCTCATCGCCAGATCCTGTCTGACATGGAGATGAGGAGCGTTAGCCATCTGTCAGGAGCCTTTCAGAGCTCACTCCCCGTACTTGTTTGTGTGGGAAATGGTTTATCAAGAAAGTTTCGGCTTTCTCCCTCTGCATGGATGCACTGTGGTTCCGGTGAGCAGGTAAGTGCTCATCTCTTTGTGTGCGGGCCTTCGCAGACCTCATATCTCAACATCAAAGACTGCGGTGGCCTCACACGGAGCGGTCGGCCAGCGTCAGCAGGCTGATTCAACAACACTCCCATGGGTGTGCTTCTGTGTTTGTTGGAAAATAATGTGTCAGAGAAAGACCTCCACAGAAGAGGCCACACATGCAGAGGTGTTTCCGTTCACACTGTTATACCAATTTTTCCTTTTGCAACAGTTTTGTAGCGTTTTTCAAGGTCAGTAAGAAGGTATTTTTTCTTGCAAAAACAAGGTTATGTATTAATAAGAGAAATAGTAGAACTTGGTGAAATAAATGAAACATTATATCCCTCAAGCATTCTGAGAAAGAAAAACATGAATAAATCAAAAGTTCCTTCAGTAACTTCTGGCTGTGATACTGATTACTGATAATAATGATGAGGTAGTGGATGGAGAATCAAGGGTCAAATTTGCACCACATGTGGATAACTTATGAGCACTCCTTTTTTATCCTTCATCTTTCACATTCATAGTAAAGAGTCCTATGGGTGAACTGCCCACTATATAATCCCAGGAGGTCAAAACCCGAGTATGACCTAGAAAGGTGCATGATTCAATTCATTCTGGCTGCCTCTTGTCCTCGCTATTGTACAAACTTCACGAAAACCTTAGTTTTTAAAGTTGCAAATGTTCTTTGGTCAAATAATCACTCAAACACTTATTTGCAAAAACTAAAGGATAGTCACTGTTATTTCAATGCGTCATAAATATTTCTATACATGTTTTTCATCATTAACCACATAGTCATATCCCTGAAAAGTCGGGGATATTATTGAATTGTCATCACCGCAGAAGATCTATAACTCAAAGTATATTTCATGGATCATTTTCAAATTTTATACCCCCATAGACCTTAGTGGGAGGAAGACCTTGATTGATATGGGGAAAGGTAGATTGTATATTTCCAACACTATAGGGAGGATTTTATAGGCAAAACTTTGAATTTGAATGAATGAATGAAAGGTTGTAACTGCTTTATTTATGTCTATGTAGTTTCCAAAAGTTGATGAGAGATCTTGATTTTCTTCTTGAGTTTTTTTTATGTTGTAAGCTCAAAAAAAAGAAATGTATTTAAAGAATCTATAGAATTCAGATTCGATGCAAGATTTGAGCTCCTGAGGCCTAAAACTAGCTCAAATGTGATTGTATTTCATCTTCCTCATCATCCTATTATATTTCATCTCAGTGTTCCAATCGATACCTCATACGTCATTCAATCCTGTTTAATATGAATTTAATGGCAGAGGAGACCACTGTGCTAAATGTTATTTGTATTGTTTTTCTCCAAGCTGTTGTGATTTACCATTTTGCACTAGTGCTAGTCCCTGCCTCACCATAGTACCTTTATTTATGTTCTATATTCTTCCAAGTACGCCACACAATCGCATCATATTTATGTTGTTCACCTGCTGGTCACTGAAAATTACCAAGCATTTTTTTCCTTATGTCTTATCTTTATGAAAATAAAAGTCCCCCAGCAAAATACACCTCCGCAATAACACACAGATGCATTGTTGTCCATTGCTGCTACTTCCCACCATTACGTCCTGCAGTGCATTTAAATGTGTATGTAGGTGAGATCACATTGAGTGTGTGTGTGTGTGTGTGAGACTCAAAGGATCAGCCTATTCTTTGTGTGCGTCCTACGTTTGTGTTTGAGTGTTTCTACACCAGACAGCTGGCTGACAGAGACAACAGGACAACAAGATAAGAGAGAAAAGAAATCAGCCCACTTTCTCACCTGACATTAACAACCTCGTCTCTCTCTCCCTCTCTCTCTCTGATGGGTCTTATCAACGATAACAACAATCACACCTGTGATTTAACGCGTATGTGCACTTTTAAACAAACGTCAGTATACTTGCCTTGACAAATTGCTTAAAGATGCTCAAGAGTTCCACCGGTGTGAGAAGCAGTGGGGCTAAGCAGTGTTTTAGATCTTCATTTTTATGTAAGAAACACAATCTGTCCAGTTGGAATTCATCATCTGTTCATTCATTCATTTTCAAATTCATCGTTCATTTACTCCTTCATTTCAAATTTGTTTGACAAACAAATGCATAATGATAATAATTGACATTATTCGTTTGATTTTTGAAAATATAGTTACGCAAATACGCAGTATTATTCGATTGATGCAGATATTACGTAACTTTAGAATACAAAAATATATTTTTACTATTGTTAATATACTGTAATTATTCATATATATTATATTTCAATTGTATGTATGTATATATGTCTATATCTATCAATCAATCTATATGTATATTTATATGTATGTTATCAATCTATATGTAATGTATATATCTATATACATTCGTTTTTTTCTCATAAGTTCTTATGATTCATACTGGAAAATGTTAATTAATAATGGAGAAGGGGTGGGATTAGATAAGTTTTTACTTCTCATTCCTTTTTGAAACATGTCATCTTAATTCAATGTTTGTTTTTATTTATTATTATTGTAATTTTGGTTATGTATAAGGATAGGATCCATCAGCGTCCACATACTTCCATTTGTCTTTTACTTTGGCATTGATATGAACACGAGATGTCAAAGTTATTTAGAGTTTCAACATTAAACGTAAAAAATAGCCACAGTAGGTTGTGATAAAGTACCGACTAAATAAGGAGGGGATGGTTTCGGTGGTGGCTATTAAACCTTCGGGGGGTCAGGGGTCATGCTGACCTGAGCCCTTGTCACCCTGGCAATTAATTCCTTAGTACAAGCCGAACCAAAACCAGGCTGAGAGTCGGGTCAGAGATCGTGAACAACACAGGATTAAAAACATTGAGTTACGTGGCCAATTTATATTTTTCATTTTTTCACCTCTTCGTATTTTCATTTTCATTTTTGTGACATTTTGTTTTTTTAAATTGAGAGTAAACAAAGTCATAGATCGCCACAATCAAAATACCAATCAGAGAATAATTACATTTATGGAGGCGGCATATACCATGCCATGAATGTGATATCAGACAGGACTTTTACGTCCATCTCTGCCGCTTTTATTCACAAGATACATAAACAAAACTTAATTTATTGTTACATTTTTTTGTCAACATTATTGACTCTTCACCGCAGCCTTGTGGACATTTCAATGTGAACGTAAAAGAAAATATGTCGGTGTTCAAAGATGTTGAAACAGACAAATCTCTTCTCATAGTGTATATCTGCCTTAAGCAGCTGGTAATCAGGTAAAGCACACAGTAACAGAGCCCTGGAAGTAGAAAGGCATTATTATGATGTCAGAGTTGGTTGTATAAACTAATTGAATTAAAAATGAAATATATGAGACAGCAGAGATAAGGTAGCATCTTAGCGAGGGTAGCATGGATTAATTGATATGTCGACTAATCATGGATATTCCTTCTCCAAAAAACAATATTGTTCGCATGAAGTTTGATTGCACTGGAGGAACATGGTCCAATCAGAACCTGTCCATCTGTGCAGAATCCCACCCCATAGAGATGGATTTCTGATGAACATAAACCGCACCTCATGTGACCTGAAGCTAGTCCTACATGAACTTTCTTACATTGAAGGCTGTTTTCTGCAGCAGTGTGGCTCAAGCTAACAGTGTAGAAAAAAGGGATTGATTGGGTTGATGGAATAATTCCTATCTCTGATCTTGCCATACTTCATGCGGATCTTTCCACTGAGCATCAGAAACCATACCGAGGTTAACCCTGGTGCTCTGCTTGGCCGAAGGAAAGTTGGTTTAATTGGAGACTGCACATGCGGATTGGGCTGTATGGGGATTAGCATAAAATAATAATTACTATTTCTGCTTCAGCTGGTTTCCAGATTATGAATTGGGAAAAATATACAAATCTGAGTCAATACATAGATGTTACAATTATGAATTCACACAAACTCCAGTGCATTACTTTTGCACCGCTATGCAGATGGAGAAATGCACTGTTAAATGTAAAAGTTTAATACAGTCCATGCTGATGAAAGAGCAATTACTCTGAAGTTTTCAGCATTTTTTTGGAATTGCACTTAAAAAATAAATAGGATTTTCAGTGCATTGGATGCAGAAAAGGTCAGGAGGAGGATGTAGTACTTCAAAGCGGATTTCATTGTTCATAATACAGGATAATGACCCTAATTTAATTTCCATTCAAACAGATCAGGGGCTAATGCCAGTGAAACGGGAGGTACTTAATGAAATTGAGAAACTAATTGCAAAATCCAAAACTGGATTTCCTGGCATGTCCAGAGGAGGAGTCTCACTCCTAACTGATTAAACTGTTTCAGTAGATTAATCATTCCTCGCCCAATTTTCTTTCAATGTATCTTTGCGGTATTTCTCTATCTGATGATTTTCTCTTTCTGCCGTCATCATTAAAAACTGGTGCTGCCCTGGTGGATTTCTTGGTATGCTATTACACTAAGGTCTCTATTGAGTCCAACGCCTACTGAAAAATTTTCAGGTTCTAAAATCGAGTGAGTTAGTACATTCCAAATATGGTATGTTTGAAGGGAGTGAAGGATTGTGGTTTGGAATTCTTCAGAAAACATTCCAAACAGCACCACCCCAACCCTCCGCACCTCCACTTCCATCAACAGTACATACAAAACACATAGTTCTCAGGCACTGAATATTTACATTGGACTGAAATCATGAGGTGCAGAATGGTCCAATATGGACAAATCATTGGTGCTGGTTTAATCCACACTTTCTTGAATTTTAATCTCTGAGGCGTATTTAGATAACCCAAACCTCTGGGATTCTATGAAACCGTTCACTTCAACCGCCGCAGGTCCTTCGTTTTATAGATCATGTTCACTTTAACACGAAATACACTTACAAGAGCGAGGAAGAACTGGGTTCACTTTGCAAAAGGTCAGTTGTATATTTCTGACTCTAGGAATAGAGGTCAGATTTAGTCCAAATTTGATGCATATGAATCGACTTGAGGATGTCCATCTTGTGTACATCATATTTTACTCTAATGGTTCATATTTGATTTGTAGAATGCAGCAGATTGCAGACTTTTCGGGCGTTAAACGTTTGTTGTCTGGGATAACAGCCTAGCCCTGGCAGAAGAGGATATCATGGTACTGACTGGCTGTTAAAATGAAGCTCTGTGCAGAATTTGTGTTGAACAGACAAGGACCCAAATGCAGAAAAATTAAAGCTGCTCAGAAGAAGTTCTGAAATGTAATAATAAAAACATAGACAGTTTGTCTAGAACAGAAACTAGCAAAGGTATTTACTTATAACGATAATCTTTTGGTTTAAATTCATGTGAAAACTGAGTCGACAAGGCACACATCAGGCACAATAGTGATGTACAGACGTTACATCAGCGAGAACAATGGCGTACTAATCAGTTTGTTTCTGCTTCAAACTGTGCTGAGTTCATTACCACCATTACCGTGATCAGCAGAGATGATCATTTACGCAGGTACGTGGTCTTCTTCTGTGGTCTTGATGATGATAAGTAACACTGCAATCTACTGTACAGGCAGACTGAAGAGTTTGCAGTCTTTTTGAAGATCTGTGTGTACAAGAATTATTTTCACTGTGATGAAATGAAGACTTAAAATTAAACCAACTCTTCCTTTTGTCCAAGATCCATCGCTACAACTAATTTTAAGAAAATACATAAACAACTTTTAGCGATTACTTACGAAAAAATAAACATATAGGGGTAATTCTAACCACTAACTTGCATTGGCGGAGGAAAAGAACATTTAAAAGAGGAAGGAAACCAATTTCTAAACAAGGACAATTATCAACAACTATTTCCAAATGGTGAATGGACGGTTCTTTGTGTGTTTCTATGACCAACCACTCAAAGTGCTTTATACGAGGAGCCATCATTCATCCAGCAGTGGCATAGTCTGTAATGAAATCTGCCCAGCAAACACCATTCATACGTCAATGGAGCAGCTATTGGGAGCAAATTGGGGTTGAGTATCTTGCTTCGTATCCAACAGACGCCACGGCTAGAACAACAGACCTTTTGGTAATTGAATAACCACTCTAGTTCCAAAGCTACAACTCACTGTTTTCTACAAAATAATAAACTTACTATGAAGGATTTTGTCCATTTGCGGGTTGTCTTGAAGGTCGGAACTAAAAGGAATTAGTTTGGCACCGTCCGATTTTAAAGCTAATGGGGGCGGCTGTAGCTAAGTGGGTAGAGTGGCCGTCTTCCAATCAGAAGATTGGAAGGTAGACGGTTTGAGTCTCACCAGGGTCTGCTTGTCGTTGGGTACTCGAGCAACACTCTGAAACCCTGACTCCCTGAATGCTTCAAAGGGGCCGCCCAATGCTCCATCAAGGATGGGTCAAATGCAGAGAAATAATATCACTATTATGTTCTGTTTATGGTTTTATGTGATAAATAAAGGATTTCTTCTTTTTCTTCTTAATACCAATACTGTAAAAACCTCAGCGGGTTGTAAAATTAACTGCATACTTTTCATCAACTTTTATGCTAAACTGTGTGCAATTAAGTTAAATATCACTCTGAGAAAAGAGTGCTAGATATTAGTTAGTATATATGTCAGTGTTAAATGTTTAAACTAACGTCAAAACTTACGAAAGGCCGAAATAATGATTTTAAGCAAGTGAATACCATCGTGCATATTTCTTGCTCAATGTAATTAGCATTACAGAAGACTGAGCTAACATCCAAGAAAAAAAACCCTCAGTAATCAGCTCTGAACAAGAAATATAAGGCTAGAAAAAGGTTACAAAAAAGTAAAACCTCTAATAGATATCCATGCACCTGACAAGTGCTTCTAGAGCTAGAGCGTTAGAAATAGACTTCTTTTCGCAGACGTACTTCTGGAAATTGTCAATCCAGCAATTACAGTTTATCAGTAATAATAATATATGATATGCTCCCTCTGGCCTACTGGAAGGTACAGTTTGCATCATCAGAACCATAACAATGGTGGTGATAACTACTGATAGCATCCGTAGCGGATTGTAGAGATGAGTCAAGATATAACGTGGAGTGATCATTATCACAAAATTAATATTATTGTATATTGTTGATTAGCACCCTATGTTATTAACAAGGGCAAAATATTAACTTGGTAAATGGTCACAGAGATTTGTCTAACCTTGTTCAGGTGAATTTAATTGTTGTATTTCACACACAGTGATTAATAATAGATTATAACACACATGCATGCACACACACACACCCACAAACTTTCTGGAGTCCAGTCTGCACTAGTGTTCGGATGTCCTGTCTGCAGGGGAGGTCACCCCTAACATAGCAATTTAAAAGCTCACCACCAAGGAATTCACACTATCACATTATGAATCTACACACATATACATACTCACACAGATTTTGCATCCATACACACAGAACCTGGAGCCGACCCAGTCACAGATAGAAGATGTCATAGAAAGTGACAGGAATGGATTGTTCTCAACTCTCGCTATAGTTTGTAGGTCTGTCCGCTGCTCTGTCTCTCTGTCTCTCTGTGTGTCTCAGAGAGAGAGAGAGAGAGCGAGAAAAAAATAAGAGCTGTCACTAGTCTGATAACAATGTTAAGGTGAGGAAGTGTACTGATGACACAAGCACGCACTCACACACAGCTTCCTGAAAGGAAAGGTGACTTTTTCAAAGAAGGAAAAAGGGAAGCGCTTTGCCAAAAAGACTGCTGGGTCGTGTTTGCACTGTTGCCAAGTCAACGGCAGTATAGGCGCTTTTTTCCTATGTTAACATGTCAATTATCTCATTATCATGTGAGAACCTTCGCTTGTTATCGCTTGAAAAAAAGTGAATTATCTCACTATTACGAAAAAAATGGCCTGAAGTAATTACCTGCCACTGTGGTCAGATAATCAGGAGATATATATGGACTTCAGAAAGACCACATTAAAGGGACAAATGGGGAGATGATCTAGAGACTGCAAGACAATGAATGTCTTACCTGACGTGGACTATGTTCCCAGACGGGGATATTATGGAGTGAAATTAACGGGTATAAAGGTTTGTGTCGTTTGTGGCTTTTTAACTTGGTGAGGTCACCACGGTAACTGATGCCGCACACATATCCTGGATCTGAAGAAGTTATATCCACAGTCTCAGACTAACGTCAGATATAAACTGCTCCTGTAGAAAATATTGTACGTGAATAATAAACACGAGAGACACAAGAGGAATAGCCAATAAATCACGTCAGCTGACCCCAGAAGTAAAAACTAACCGCACCAAGCGTCAAAAACCTGAGCCTTCAGTTCGACTTTGTTGTGAAAGTTAGATGTCTGATGATAATATTTAGGGGTAGAATTGTCTTTGATTGTATTTTTTGCTGTTCTTGAATAAGCTCATATCTCAACTGAACACCTTTGGGATACCACAGCAAACTCAGAGGAGTGGGCACTGCTACTCATATAACAGTAGCCACTCAAACATAGTGGCTATGTTTGAATTGGATTGAAAGCTTTCAGTCGTACTCTACAGATCAGAACCTTGTTCTATATACCGCCAGAACACACAAAGACCGTTTCATTCTACAATCTGAATACTGACGGCTCCAAACTCTGCTTGAACCCGCTGAAGCACCTGCTGCCAAAACTTCTTTCTGTCCCTGTTGTTTTAGTCCTTTTTCTCCTTCTGTATGTTCTCGCTTTTATTTTAAGAGGCTTTAGCCGTGGTGTCTCATCACTTAACAGGAATCCAAGACAGGATGTTTTCATGCCGGCAGCCGAGCTGGCAGCAGGCGCTGCTTGTTACCAGTGCTGGCGGAAGTGAACGGGAAAGCAACGTGTTTGTCTAGAAAAGCCAGATGCAAGCTGTTCACTGGGCTGCACAGATGTGGATGCACTGCAGTTTACTGCATGTTTCCTTAACGACGGCTGCACACAGGCTTCAAATCACAGAGGGATGGAAGTGTTTAGACTTAATTCATTCTAAACATTTGGGTGGGAAAAAAAAGGATCCTCAGAGTGACATGTAGTGCGTGTAAATTAAGTTCTCAGTGAAAGAGTGTCTGTATTATGCATGATTTAAGAGGGTCTCTGATGATGAGCGTTGGGGTGTTTGGATTTGACCGATATTAGAGAAATAGTAATTAGCTTAAATCCATGTTACGTCTGTGGGGGCCATATGTCTATCTTTTGTGTTTGTTATCCCTGTAAGTCAGGCTTCGTCTCCACTAATGTCCATTTATTGATGATTTCTCGCGAGGAAAGGATGATAATATAGCTTTTGGTGCATATGAATTGACCCAAGACAATCTATCTTGTAACTATCATATCATACTCTGATGGTTCATATTTTTGCTCACTTTTTTTCAATAAAAGATCATATCGTTTTTTATTTGACATTATCTCCTAACCGTTGATCGAATGAGTCCAGATTTCCCTCACATAAACCGCCTTAAAAATATCTAACTTGTCGTATTTTACTTATATAGTTCATATTTTGCTCACTAGGGGGCTTATTTTGAAAAAAAAAAAAAAAGTTTTCTTGACTGTTTCTTCTCAACTTCTATATATACACCCAGCCACAAAGTGGTCACAAGCCAGGGTACTTCTATTGTCAGTCCCAGGCCCGGATAAATGGGGAGGATTGAGTCAGGAAGGGCATCCGGCATAAAATTGTGCCAAATCCAAATGCTTAACAAAAAACTTATTTCCAGAACCGAATTGTTTGGGGCCCGGGATAACAAAAACCATCACTGGTACTGTTAGCCAGCAGGGTATCGACCTATGTATGGAAACAGCTGATCCTCTTTGGCGGCCGCGAAAGGGAACAGCCGAAAGACAAAGAGGAAGAAGAAAATATGATCCTCATATATATTAAATAAAATTAATTAAACACTTAAATAGACCACGTTTTCAGCAGCATGAAGTTGGGTCTTTGGTCTCACCAGTAGCCCATTATGAAATGATTGTATTGCTTCTTGGAAGAATTACAATGCTGTTGCCAAGTTTCAGAGGCTCCACAGATCTACAGTAAGACACTTAATCTTCAACTGGAGGAGACCTGGAACAATCGTCAAGCTCCCTTGAAGTTACCAGCCCTCCAAATGTCCCTGTAAGGACACAACGAAGGCTCATAAGAACAAAAAGGAGCTTCTTATGGGAAAATTCATTTTCCTCACACACTGATGGTTTGACCCTGTTTAATGAGACATTGGTGCTAACATAACACAACTTCTCCTGTTGAATCACAGTATTTGACTTACCCTTTTTTTAACCTGCAAGCTGTGCTCTAATCTGCAATCTAAAATGGCACACACATAGACATGCAAACAAACACACACACACACACATGCTATTCTGATTATTATTCAATGGAGCACTCAAAGCAGCCAAAGCCAATTAAATGGGACTTGAAGCAGTCCAGGGAATAAGCTCACAAAAAGGCAATTAAAGCAAAAAATTAAGAACAGTAAGGGCAATTACGCCCTTGCATTTGTCTGTCTTCAACTTAAATCCACACTTCCTATTAAATGATGAAACGTTATACATTTGGTGTAATTCATCGGACTTGCAGAAAGCTGTTGAGTTTGTATAGTTAGATTGCTTCAGATGTCTACAAGATATCAATCTTCAAGAGCTGCATCAATGAAAACAAACCCCCTACAGATTTCAAAAGATGTTGTGTTTTCATACTTAAAATACATTCAAAAAAGTTCTTTAGGAGAGAACCGTCCGTATCTCCAGATAAATGTGTAACTTTCAGAGGATCTCTGAATCTCAGTTTTTAGCCCAGCCAACTGTGTCATCTTTGACAGCAAGAGGAATATCTCTGAAAAGCCCCCAAACTAGTGTGTTTTACAAGAAATCCCCCGATTGAACTTCTCAATTTAAAAGTGATGTTCAAAATTTAAAAAAAACCTGTTTTTCATAAAAACAACTCTGCTGGGCTGTAAAACATGAACTCTGAAGGTAAAATTATAAATATAATGTAACCCTTATAATAATATATAGTAAATGCTCATTAAATCTCCTTGAGTCTATTCATTTGGACTAAAATGGCTTAACAGTTTGGAAATGATGGCCCGGAAACTATGAGATAAATCTCCCCCTTTTGTCAGAAATGTACAACTTACTTTCCCAAAATCAATCTAGTACCATGAAGGATCTGCGGAGGCAGCGATTAACGATTCCATAATATCTCAGACTATTCGGTAGGTTTTAACAAAGCACCCCTGATGTATTCAAACCTGAACACTCTGAGACATCAGAGACTTCCAGGAAAATCTGAGAGACAGGTGAGATACTAGAGTTATAAAAGTACCTTGGGCTAGCAAGCTCTAGATTTTGCATTTGGAGAAGCAAATGTCAAAAACAAGTGAGCAGTGTCCCAGAGACTCCCAAGAGGAGGTGAGAGGACGAGAGACACCCACCGGGACGGAAAGGATGGTACAGAAAGGATGGGGACATTGACCCAGAGTAAGCTAAGCAAACAACCTGGACCTGGAGCAGCCAGAGGCTCAGGATGTTATGGAGCAGCTCCAAATGTGGACAAGGAGTGATTCATGTGTGCCGCAGAGAGATTAACTCTGGTGAGATGAAGGAGAAGAACTCTGGGCAGGATGTGTTCCACATTCAGGCAGTGTATTAAAGCAGATTGCAGCCAGGTGTATCATCCTTTTTTCTTGTGGGAATGGACCTGATATTACATCAGCCAAAAGGGGCCGATTCAAGCTGGAGGCCTGGAGGAGATAGATATTACGTCAGCCAAAGGAGATAGGCAGTGATGTTATCCGACACTGTGAACCTGGAGAGTACTGGGTCGTTGAAACACTCAGTGAATATTGGGTCGCACAATGCTAAATATTGGCACCAAAATAAAATATTTTCAAAATGTTCGAAACTTATTTATTCAAATGAATATTGGCTGCTTCGAGTCTTTTTTCAATAGATAATATTTTATTAACATTCATACTTAAAACCAATTAATGCTGCCAAGAATTTTAGTTTGGTATATTTCCATAAAGCAAATAGACCTACACTGTCATCCCCGACGGCAATGAGACATAATCGAAAAGCCCCCAATCCCCTGACTTGTGTAATCAATTCCCCTTTTAAGGGCATATAATGATTCCTTGAACCATTCTTGGTAAGTAAAAATTGTATTATATGACAAAATGTTTTGTACCCTTTGAGTGGACATGCAACAACAAGTACGAAATTTATCATTCAGTTTGCGGTTAGGTTTTATTTGCATTAAGCCATGTTTTCTTAAATGTCTGTCAAGTGTATCATAAAAGTTCAACCTTGACCTTGAATAATTATTTAAAGACCATATAGTCATATTTTTTTGGTATAGAAAAGTCAGGCGCAGGATTTTTCTGATGTAATTTTTACTGCTGCTCTCCTCTTGTTTAGGGAAGTACTGGCATCCACACATGCATGGATTTTCAGAAGTACCTCCATCCACAGGGGAATGCTTTCTTGTGCTGTCAACGTTGTGAAGAGCATGCCAAGCCAACGGGGGACGATATAGCTACAGTCATGAAAACGTCTTTGTATAGCATTCAGACACCTCTGTTTCTTGGCATATGGTAGAGTAAACTTATTTTAAGGTGTAAACGCGTGCAATGTCCACCTGGCACTATTTTTGTTACGTCTGCCATAAAAGGAAATCACATAGCGGAAACAAACGAGGTCCCGGCACATTCATGCCCACAACCACGGACATACCCAGTTGTCCCATCCACACAACACCTCAAACAGAAACTCTAAAAAGCACATCACCCTTGAAGGAGTTTTTTCAAAATATCTGTTCATGGTGAGCATTTAAAGCGTTTGCATTTGGACAAAATATCCAATCACTGAAAAAAAGGCATATCTTTCAAGATGAACATATGATCAAGGCCCGAACCAGCATGTAGGATATCAAATAGACACAAAATACACTATGTATGCTATTGTATAGTGCATTGCATTTCAGGATGTCTGTGGGAGATGCAATTGGTGTCATGGGTATTAATAATATGTAATATAACTTCGGCTGTGAAGATAAACTCCAGACATTCTCTCCTCCCGTACTCTCTAAATAATGACAGGCTTAAGTGTCCAAGCACGACGATGAAAAATGTCCTCCAGGAGGAGAAAAGATTGCTTAGATACAGACCGGGTGACTCTGCAACTCCTAACCTTCTGTGTTGTTATTTTCCCCATCTGAGATCGTTGATTGTCTTTGTCATCACATGTTGTCACACACATGTGTTTCCATTCCACTGAATGACATTAATACTCAATTAAAATAGCAACATTTGAGCCAAGAATTTTTTATTATGATTCTCTGCAATGAAATAGATGTGTATTATCATGTTAATACTTTCTCAATCCACTAAACTACACGTGGACCTGAACCACTAACCCAGCCGGTGATACTGCCTCTGGCCATGTTCATCTTTTCACTGCTAATGACCATTGGTGCGAAGACGCTTCCGCTGAAGGCTTAATTGGAAACACATGCAACGATTTCAAATAAAACATATTTATTGTAACTTCAATGAAGCTTCAATGAAGAGTTTCATTTAGGGTCGTCATGGAGAGGATACTGTTTTTACTCAATAAAGTGAATGAGAAATTTATAAAATAGCAAACACATGGACACCTAGTAATACTCCTCATTGATACTCCTCACCTTATTTAAAAAAAAACGCCTCCATGAAATGTGAGCATCATTTATTACGATCTTGGTGAAGATGGTTTTAGATGAATTTTGCATCACTTTTGGAGTTGAATCATTCATCAGAAGAAGATAAAGAGCCAGTGGAGACACTGATCCACTCCTCACTCATTAATAACAAGTTCATTAACCAGTGGTAGCGCTGGGCGGTCTCGTTTCTAAAGTGCATCAATTCTGCAACATTTTCATTTGGAATATCTGCTACAGAAAAACGTTTCTACTTTACCTTTACGTTGTTTTACACCAGGTGATGCAAGACAGCAGGCCGTCGGATTTATCAACGGGTGAGGCTGTCTGTCAGTGTCACAGAAAATTACAAGTAAAAGCGACAGTTCTCCAAAGTGCTCCAGGGAATAACCCCGCCTTTGAGAAACATTGCCCTTGATTAGTGGTCCATTACTAAAAATCCGTTACCAAACGGAGGTCTAGTGAAAGTTCAATCAGAAAGATTATCCTCCGGTACACTGGGGTCACAGTTACTGCTAATACCACCTAATTATCCTCACATTTCACACAAGCTCGGTTTCAGTTTTCTGCATCACAGTCTGGGGCATTTATTCATATCAGCTGCAGCCATTCAGGCAACTTCACCCATCCAATCACTGTCACACCTACACCTGCATACTAAGCCCATCACCATCACCTGCTATCTTTAAATATGACTCTCTCTTCATCCATTTAGCTTCTGCATGCTCCTGATTCACACTGCTTCCAGCTCCGCATATAGTTCTCAGAGATCCATCAGCCGCCACCACCAGTATCTCCTCCTAGGGGACATATTTCATGCTTCTGATATAACGATTTTCAGTAAATAACAATTTATAATTTCAGGGTCTTAAGGAGATTGTTTTGTTGCTTTTTCTTGCCAATTATAAAGAGTAAATTAATACCATTTGTTTTCTGATGTCCGTAGATTTGTGGAAATGCCTCCCATGAGCAGACACCCCTATATAATATACATGCGTGGTGTTCACATCTGTCCATAGACATGCCCGTATGGGAATGTATTGAGTCCTTAACAGTGGGAAGAAAGGACGGTCCAAACATCCTTTGACTGCCTGAGAAAGTTAGCTTTTGTTTCAGAGAAAAAGAAAGGGAGACCATACAGTAACACTCTTTTAAATTCTCTTTCGTGCCAGCTAAAGTCTCATCTGTTGTGCATTGCACACACACCACTTTCCATCCTCAGAAGTTATTCCGTACTGTCATCTTGCCTCTTTGCTGTTCAGTAGCGGCGTGGCATCAGCAGAATCAGCCCAATGCTCAGTTCGGAGCCAGGACGTCTGCAGTGTTTTGTGCTATAGGCAAATAAGTTATTGGAAGGTTTGAGGTTTTTCTTGTATATTATCCACAATTGATTCCAACAGGCCGGTGAAAAATCTACTCAAAAAGTATTATCTAAGGTGGTGATACATTAGATCCACAAGGATAAATTGATTTCAAGGATCTCAAAGATTATACATTGGATCTTTGAATAATTAAAAACTTTCTATAAACTTTTCTAAGAACTGTAGAAAATCGTCCATGTTAGGATTTGATTTCAGGCTGGAAGATTCCTGATTTAACATCCAAGAAAATGATGTTCAAATGATTTTATACATGAAGTTGATGAATGGCATTTTTCAATGATCTTTGCTTAACATTCTGTGTTCCCAACTGTACCCAGGGGACCGAGTTAACCTCAAGCGTCTTTTCTTTTGACAACAGACAGTCTTCAGGACATGAGGGAATCCTCTATTCCTGGAACAATAGTGGCAGAGCATCGCTGCTGCATATGAGTGTTTTTTTTATTATTTACTTTTTCTAAAAGTTCTTGTTTCGTCCACAAGGTTTTCTGTCACACTGTTATCTCTACAGAGACAGAAGAGGATGAGAGGATTTCATATCTTTTGTTCTTGAGCTGGCAGGCCAACTCTCTTCAGATTACAGCTTTATTCCATCAGAAACAGGACACAACAATATTCGTGGGAATAGTGAATGATTCTAATGCCTCTTTTCCACCAAAAGGGTATCAAAGGTGTTGTTGGCGTCTTATCATTACAATGCAAAGTAACTAGAGCCATGTCTTTATGTTACAGACGCACCAGAGCTACGCCATTACATCGATGTTCCAACATTAACCCAGGAAGGGTTGCACTAAATTGTTTGACATTGATATGTCCACACTGAGGAGTCAAAGGTTTTGACAACCATAATGGCTACGGGTAATATGGATTACCGGTTGTCATTGACCTTGTTTTTATCCCCAACAAGGCACACGCGTTTGTACATTGAAAGGACCGAGACATCTTCCACAATTGGGAATGTTTTATTAACACCAGGTGTATTAAACAGGTTAAACAAATAGTAAGTAAAGTAAATAACAAAACAGAGTTGAATTATAAGTGTATCTCTTTATGTAACAGAATTATTTCAAATATAAAAATATGGTACAACATGTATTCAAACATTTATTTAAGATATCCTCCCCAACAGACTGCACCTCAGTTTAGATAAATTAACAAAACCAACGATAAACAAAAAGACTAACAGTTGGCCCTCTGAGGATATAGATTGTGAACCAAAAAATTAAACTGGGCAAAAGCAAAGAATTGAAGCAAAGCATCCAATTTAAATAGGCAAAGCCGCAGCAGTTGTAATCGCTGATGGAAAAAGGCAGGTGGCACTCTGATCAATGTATGTCACATCAACAAGCCGCCTCCTGGATTAATGCATGTGATGACAGATGCTCTTCCTCTGATCTGAGCATTTGGCAAGAGGAAGAACAAAGGAATCAGTGGCTTAAATAACCTTTTCAATGATTGGATGAGTGGCTGAAAGAAAAACAACCCTGGTGCTGCATTCACTACCCTGATGGATTTTGTATGTTGGACATACCTATTAAATAAAAAGTGGAAAGACTGGAGACATGACGTATTCAATCAAAACATTGGTACCTGGTCCGTACACCCATATCCACGAGCTTCCACAAAATCTAAAAAGAATGCAACCGATTCCATCTTCTTCGGTCTCTGCAAATTGGTCTTGGGTTGTAACGTCCATTGTTGTAGTTCAGTTGTTTTTGTTGTCTACTATCTATATTTTTTAAAGTGGCAGTTGCAATGTTCTGGCTGGAATACAAGTGAAAGTGTCTTATTCCACTCTGGAAACACTTGCTCACCAGATACGCTGCATATTATTTCATACCACAAAGCACCTTGTTACCTGATATGTTTTCACTCCAGTGTGTTTGTCTATGAGAGGGATGTCAGGATTACAGAACCACAGGACTGATTTTCATGAAAATCAACCCAGAAGTATTTTTAGGTCTTATTCTAGAGTTGATTCAATTCTGGTGATGTTACGTGTTTTGAGGAATTTGAAATTAAATGTAAGTCGTTTGGAGTAATGACGTCAGAAAGTGGCTATTGCTGCCTTTGTTCCTTTGATTACTTTGATGTTTCTATAAACTGGGGGCTCAGTTTCAGGAATTCCTTTGATCCCGTATGCTCTTTTGAGGTGTAGTGGGCTGAACAGAGATGCCGAAGTGGGAGGTGCAGTAGAGGGGTGGCTACAGAGTATTTGAGAGATACTCAGAGTTTCATGGAGTTGTCGGTGTATTTGGAGGCTGGCAATAACAGACATTATGGAGAAATCTATATGAATCTTTCCATGGCGGAGGTTTATTGTCTCGGAGACTTTTTTTAGTTCACACTTGGATCAGTTGAGAAGGGAAAGCATTACTCATTAACTGATATAATTAGCTTAATTGTAATTTCGACTCTTCTTTATTGACCGTTGCCTTTGGGAGGGTTTTCCCCGGGTACTCCAGCTTCCCCCTAAAATTCAAAAAAATGCTATGTAGGCGAACGGGTAACTCTAAATTATCATAGAGTTTGAATGTTTGGTTGTCCCCATCTGTTGGCCGTGTGATGAATTAGCAACATCTCCGGGATGAAACCTACCTCTGGCATCATAAGGGTTGGGGTAGACGCCAGCCCCCTACTATTGTTAGGGACTGTGGTCGGAGCAAAGCAAAAACAAAAGGCAAACCAAACAAAACGCAAAGGAAGAGCCAAAAATAATCCAAATTTATTACCATGAAAAACCAGGGGAAACCATTAGGTTCTGGCTGGGACGTGTGATGACGGAACATCAACGACAAACTGGCACAGAAGGAAAGGTGAGGACAGACTATTAACACTGAGGTATGGAGACAGAGACACAGCTGGAGGGGAAACACAGGTGAACATGATGAACAATCACATAAGAGGAGAACAGATGCAATACTGGAAAAGACAGACACAAAGAGGGAAAAGGAACACAAGTGAAACACACATAGACCGACTTAGAAGGAATAAAGAAATGAGGAACAATAAACAGATAAACAAACTAGAAAACGTACATAACACTTTCAGAATAAAACAGGAACTCATCCAATGATGAACCTTCACAATAAAAGAATACCAAATGAACACAAGGTCATGACACCTATTACCTCTAAACAAGATAAGTGGTGACAGATGATTGAATGAATAAAAAAAGTGGTAAAACCGTTTTTGAATATCCTGTGAAAAAAGCAAATGTTCTGAAATTCTCTTAATCAGTCACATCAATCTCTCCACCAACTTTCTGAGATATGAAGATGAAGAAGCTGTACTACACAGAGAATTTTGGACCTTCATCCTGGAGGGATGGGGGTAGAATGGCTTTGATTTGAGAAAGGAAGAAAAATCAAAAATGACCTTAAGACGAGGTGCTGCCCCTAGAAAGAGCAAAGAAAGGAAAGATGTGGGAGAGAGGTGGTAGAGCAAGATGTCAGAAAAGAGTAAGAGGAGGTGCTGTGCTCCTTTGATGTCAGAAACAAGAGGACACACACACACACACACACCCGTGAACATAGCTACACTTGCAGATATGTGACCTGGGGTTTCAAAACCAGCAAGACTCAAAAAACCACAATGAAACAAACAGGAAGTCACTCCATCGGAGGACAACAGTCAGACCATTTTCACCTGCAGGGCAGGTATCTGTTTGTGACATTAGTTGTGAACAAAGTGGGGCATATAGTAGCTGAAGGGACTGATGTTTCTTGGAGTTGGTAGAGACTGAGAACAGATATGATAGAAGAGTCAATATTACGCAGGACCCGGTGGATACAATATGTGCTTCTAGTGTTTTTCCTCATCCAGGAAAAAGCAGCTTGTAGCTGTTAGCAGTAGCTCAAAGAAGATGAGATTAGACCTCTACGTTTGAGAGATAAAAAAAAAAGTGGTTCAGAAGCTCTTTAGCCTCCAAGAAGAGGATGATAATATATTACAGGTATGATTGTCATTAGTATAAGTATCATTGTTTGCTTCAGTGTGAGATTTCAACTCACACTTCACAAATCAAGCAATTACGGAAGCAAGCGATTGCTCTGATCCTTCCTTAGGACACTCAGACTGTTCGACCTGTCCGGCTCCTGCGGCCTGTTGTCGCTATTGACAATTGTCAATAAAGTAAGGTTTAAAACAGAAAAAGATTTGTTTGCTTGCAACATGCTAACACGCAGGAACAACCTGTATTGATAATTTTTTACCATCTTGTGTGCTGAAAGCTCTTTAACAAATTGTGCCGGCAGGTTTGGACTCGTGGGTTGCTAGGAGAATGTGTATAGTGTTTCCGGGGCCGTGAAAAAAGAAGACACTGACGACAGCCGATCGCGTCGAGACCCTGCCGGGTTTCTGACATGCCAGAAAAACCATTATAGCGTCACATGGTTTTCTGGGAGCTGCTTATTGGTTGTCTGGGAGCTGCTTATTGGCCCTCGTAACCCCCCCGTACACTGCACTACAAATGACACAGGACAAAAACCGGTAGGTGGCCCGGCGCTCCTGAGGCTCATTAGCAAGTGTGAATGCGGCTCAAATCGAACAGTGTATGTCCGGCTTAAGTAGGGCCACGCCATCACGGTTTACACGGCAGCTGTATTGGTGCCATTTCAAGACATTAGCAGGTCTGATCCCTATTTGCAAAGAGTATGTTTTCAGGCTCCTGAACTGATGCAGTGATGTGAATGAAAGGATGAACTGCAATATTAGGTTCTTGTTTACGTGTGAACAGACCCTTAATCAAAGCAGGGCATCAATATTGTTTGGATTGTGAAAGTGCGACACCTCAGCACCCGTCCTCGCCACATGGAATGATTTTATGGGCTCAATTCAGCTTCACTTATGCCCACCAAAGACTTCATGTCACCTAGGGAATCCCTAACGACATCAGCAGTTACCCGCCATGACACACATGCACACACACACACACAAGTATACATATACACACACATACACACACATACAACGAGTAAATTGATGCTGATTCACTCCTTTATACTGAGCAATTCTGAGTCCCAGTCTCCCCAGGCACTCAGTGATTGGCCAGGAGACGTCATTTCGAGAGTGTGTGTGTGAGTGTGTATGTTGCCCGAAGCTAACAAATAGGTCTTGATAAGAGTCATTTAGAGCTGAGAGAGGGTGACAATAAAGACATAAACTGCAGAGAGAAACCCTAGGCGGAAGTCAGGCACTGAGGAGTGTGAGAGGATGAAAGGCAAAAATACATAACAGGAGAGCGGGACAGTTGCAAAGAGCGAGAGACATAATAAACAACTGTCAGAAGAAAGAAAAAAGAGATGGGGATAGAAAGAAAAATGACCACTCCCTGAAACTCGGAGGAGGAAATGATGAAGAGTGTCCGCATCAACAAGAGCTGACACACACACACACACACACACACACACACACACACAGACACACCCTCTAGTAGTCAGAAAACAGAAGATTCTAGTGCATGAGGATGATGATAAGCTGCAAAGATGTTCATTCTATGACACTGACTTTGTTATAACATGCAGATACAGAATACACTTACATGTTTACTAATTTGTTTTTACTGCAACAATCAAAATAGTTATATATTTAGGTCAATAGCATTACCTAATGTAGTTTATTAGTGGAAAGGATGTTTGGCATCTTAAAGTGGCTTTTTCTGATCTGTCCCATGACACATTGTCCTCTCCACTTTCTGTCTCCTCCTCATCTGCCTCCTCGCCCCCCTCTCCCCTTCTCCCCTTCGTGATGATATTGTCCTTGTCCTAAGCTCTACCTCTCTCATCTGGTGCATGGAATTTCTGACATCACCTACAGAAAGACACCAATATAGTCAGCCAGAAAGACTTGAAATATGATTCTCTGATAAACAGTCAACTGTCAGCTTCACATACAGGATTCTCTAAAAGTTTGACCCCCTCCTCTATGTTTTGTTTATTTCTTATATATGAAACTGAGTTGGACCTTAAAACAGACTTTTACATTAACGCAACCAAGCAGAGCACAACATCTAGGTTTAAATGATTAAAAACCTATCCAGGCTGACATTGGACATGAGGCGAGGAACATCCTGAACGAGTACCTAGTTCATCACAGTGCCGACACACAGAGACAAACAAACGTCCATGTGAAATTCACTCCTACGGAAAATTAAGGCTTACAAATGTTCATGTTTTTGGACTCTGGGAGGAAGCCTGAGTACCAGGTGAGAACCGCTCAAGACACTGGGAGAATACACAAACTCTGCACAAAAAGGCGGAGGTGGATACAGCTCCTTGCTGTGAATCTAGACTACCCAATGTCAGCTGGTATTTTCAGGCTTGATTTCAGTTTAAATGGTTTATTTCTTGGATGGGGTAGAGGGTGACAGCCTGTCCGACAGTCCCTTCTTGGCTGGTTGGGTGGTTGGTCTTCTTTAGTTTATTTTGTCCAGCCCATCGGTCTTTCATATTATCTAGGTTGATTTGGGTTTGTTTATTCTGTCTGAATACTTAATGTGTTTAATCGATTTAGAGAATGGCTTGTTTAGCGAACACAGCTCATGTATATTACTTGTCCTTTTGAGTAAAGAAATTTTACCTATGTGGTAACATGCAATATTCAGCCCAATTGGAAATTTTCAGTTGGCCAAGAAATTTGCATGACACTCTGAGGCAAAAGTCTATGAGCCATGCAGTTCTCCAAAGTCACATCCAGTCATCATTAGGGTGTTGCTGCGAAACTAGAGGACGAGTGTATTAGAGCGATCCCCATACACCTCCGGATTAGATATGGTGGCGTTGGTTTTACGACGCATCTGTGACTTTCACAACTTATACAAAGCAGCAATCTTGTCGCATTTGCAAAATAAAGTTGTGCCCACAGAGTGAATCCATAAATCCAAAGTAAACCTTCCCCAAAGTACCTGACCTTCCAAAAACCCTCCAAGTTCTTGGTGAAGGATCATTAACAAACTCATACAAAGAGAACTGCCGGTTCATGGCTCCACTATTCTAAAGACACTGCATACAAATGGTTACAATTGGATGGTGGTGAAGCGAAATCTAAGCGAAGCTAAACTATCCTCTAAAAGGACACTGAGGAGGTCATTTAGGGAGTTTGAATACTTTTTAACAGCATTGTGTTTGTATTGTGTGCTAGCTTGGATAAAATCTGTAAATCATCTTGCACATCTAGGCAACACAAATGTACGGTTTAATATATGGTTTACATATTATACTGACAATACTGTCATTTTATTAACCTTATTCTTTTCCGCCAAAAAATTCTGTGGTTCAGCAATTTGCCCAGGCATCTTCTAAGATAAGATACTCCCAATAGCAGTTGAGCCAAAGTGACCGCAAAACAGTTCCACTAACCCCCTCTGACCTGAGCGGAGTACTACCAAGTGATATTAATGGCTTAGCACTTTATTTTCAGCCTAAAGTCAGAGTTTCTAACAACAGAAAGATGGCTATTTTTTTACTTGGCTAGATAACATGGTAATGTGAAATGAGGTTACACTTCAGCGTAAACTTATTATTATCCGAACAATATTCTCTATGAGGGGTAAACAGCAGGTGCACCAGGATAAACTGTGTGCATCTTGTTGTGTTTGAGACCCACACGAGACACAGCAAGAGTATACATAACAGAGTTTTTCTCTGCTCGTTGTATCGCAGCCAATAGGCCACCAATTAGATGATTAATTAGTCCATTGTTATATCAATAAGGAGAAAATAGTGAAAGGACTAGGGAAAATTGTTTCTAAAAGAAGATGGTCATGATAATTAGTCCATCAGAAAGACTCCTATTCTCTGACTCTTTAGAAAGATTGTGATTGCGGCGTATCTGCCCTGATCAGCACCAATATAAGTCCCCCCAATGGTGTCCTGGTTGGTGGTGGTAGTGGCCGATTACTCTGCTGAGAATGATGACTATGGCAGATTCAAGGACAAAGTTGGTGAAAGCAATGACGACTCGGACGAGACCGGGGGTGGAGGGTACGCATAACAGCAGCATGAAACAACCAAAGGTACAGAGAGGATCATTTTTTAAAAAGAGAGCAGCGATATGGTGAAGAATGAATGAGTGTCACTATAGTGCTGTGCAGATGTGACCAGCTCGTATATCATTGATGATAGCAGGAAATTCAGGCACGCAAGAGGGGGGTATTAATGGCATATCGTAACCAAAAATATAATTTAATAGATTTAGTTAAAAACTAAAGTTGTTGCCAACAATCCTTCAATTATTACCTCAATTGTATCAATGCTCCAGCAGAACGAAGACTTTTATAAAAAATCTATAACGTGTAATTTTTTCATAACAACTGGCTTTCGGTCAATATGTGTGAGGAAAAAGAGGAGTGGAAATAGGGAATGAAATTTGTAAAAACAAAAAAAAAAGCTATTTTTCTTAAACTCAAAACCTTTAAAATGATTCATGCATATAAAAACTGTTTTTTTCCCCTTTCAAAAATTTCACTTGCAAGAGAAAAAACAATGTCTCCTTCTTGTATTACAGACTGCAACTGTTATCTTTCCAATATTGATCTACTTTCCATACTCTACATTTGGGTATTTATTTAGACAATACAAACAGTACAAATGTGTTCTGTGTGTACATTTATATAATTTCTGTGCTTAGGAATGTACTTATGAGTTTTCCCGTTTCCATGTTGACATGTTCTGCAGTGACCTTTCACGATAGGATCGATTAAACAGCCTCTCTCTTGACTTCATAGTAATGAGATGCCGCTTTTGACATTATTGACCTGTGTTTTACATGGAGTGGTCATAAATGATCATGTTGTGACAAAAGCCTCTTAAGAAAAGCCTTTTCTGACGAAGGAAAGAGGAAATCATCCTTCTGCTCCTGCTTTAACACCTTCTTGATCGAATGTCTAACTTCAGCTGTTGAAAACATGTCGATCAATACATTACTCCGGCTTTGGCATTTATCTCTTCATTGATTTTCATTGTCCTGATTAATTGGATCCCTGAAAAGTTGGGGATATTATGGAATCATCATCATCATCAGGTTTGTGCGTCGGCCGTAGATGATCCTGCCCTTTGGCGCGAAAAAACTCAAAAGCAATGGATCATTTTTAAATGTTATATTCACAGAGACCTTAGTGTGAGGAAAAACTGGATTGATTTTGATACGTCATCTCCAATAATTTTTGGGCCATTATTTCTCAAATAATTCTTCTCGTTGGTCCGACTCAGATTGGAGATTCTAAATTTGATGCATATGAACTGGATCAAAGAGATCAACTTTGCATAAATCTTTACTCTAAATCAAATAATAAATAAAAACACAGTTTTTCAGATAGAGCTTCATAATTTGAGGAGTTAAATCAGGGGGAGTTTAGAGGCCTATATCATCCATGTCGGGGACTATGGCGAGGGCCTAGTTTTAACATTCTATTAGTGACATTCAAGGTACTTCATAGTCATAAACCTGAGTACTTATCGATCGCCTTGACCATAATGCCTTTGGATGAAAACAAAATATACTGGAGTTGATTCTCTTTGACTCTAGCGCTGCCCCCGACAAATTCTAATAAGATAAACAGGCAAATTATCAATATTTATAAAATAATGCAGTAATTCTTTCCTTAAATAGTTTGTTGGGGTCTCAGAGAAAACATGAAGCAATCTTGACTTTCATAAACCTCTTTAAGCCCGATTACAAAACCGCTCTGTAGTAGCCTTTTATTGTTACTAGCTCCAAGCACAAATTAGGATTAGAAAGCTTAGCTACTGGTCAGAGGAGAGTTAAGTGAAGAGAAACCGCTCAGGGATCTGGCAGGAAAGCGAAACCATAGATCCGACTTTTCTGTCGTCCAGTAACTAGTTCCAGATTGGGAAAAAGGCTCGTTAAATATTCTGAGCAAGTGAGGGAATCAGATGCAGCCGCACAAGCGGCACAGGTGGACATGGGAGTCAGGTGACAGGAGATTATGTGAGGACACAGTGAGCAGCAACAAAACAAGTAGAGCGACATCCAACAATCAGAACCTTAAGCTGGATTTATATTTATTTTTGTAATCACCCAACCATCATTATTGGCTCAACCAACACCACCATTTATCTCAGCCTTCGTTTACAGACAGTTCAGAATCACCAGGGACTTCTTAGTATCAGATGTTGATTCAAATGCTATATATACAAACTGGCAACACATCAAAGGTGTAGGTGGGTGTGTGGCAGAGGAGGTGGGAATAAATCCCCCATAATATGGTTATATCCATTCTGCGTACTCGTCTATTTCCTGTTGTTTTTTAGATGTTTTTTTTTCTTATGTAGGAAATGAAGAGGAGCTCTCAACCAGATTGATTCTAGCCGTTAAGACATTTAATTTAACATCGTACCCTTTAAGAAACTTTGATCAGTCCGACATTTTTTAAACTCAAAGGTGCAATGTGTAAAATAAGTGGCATCTAGCAGTGAAGATTGCAACTTCTATATCATGTCAGCTCACCCCTCCCTATTCAAGAATCTACGGTGGCCTTCAAAGATCAAAAATGTTATTATTTTGCCCGTCAAGTGATGAGGATTCTTGATATATTTAGAAGTGTTGGAGAGATCAACGCTCATTTAAATCAGACTATCCAATAAAAACTTGGTTATGACTTTTTTACTCCATTTATTCAAGGAGACACACCTGAATTTCACAAACTGGACCTTTAAATAAGGACATCAAAATATCAGCTGTATTTCATCAACTGTACGTGAAGCCTCTCCGAGTGACCGTCTTCAAACTTCTGTGATGCATTTTGGGTTTTTAGGCGCCAAGGAGGCTTATTAGCTTTTTGCTAATGTTAAGGCAGGTTTTCCATAATTCCACTGAGTCACAGTTTTAATAGATTGAAGAATAATATATTACTTCAGCATATTACCAGACGTCTTAGATATAAGACAGCAGTGTTTGCGTCCAACCTGACACCTTAGGTTAGAGGCCAACAAAGTTGGGTTATATCTGACATCTTAGATATAACCCAAAATTGTTGGCCTCTAGCCTAACATCTTAGATACAACCCAACGGTGTTGGCCTCTAATCGGACATCTTTGATATAACCCAATTTAGATGTCAGGTTAGACGCCAAGACTCCTGTGTTACATAATTATATAACACAGCGTCTAACCTGACATCTAAGATTTGTAGTGAGCAGCACTTTCTAGAAAATGTATCACAATGAGCAAAAAAAACCCAAACAATTGTTAACCTTCAGTGACATGGCGGTTGATCCCGTCTTCTGCTCAGAGTAAGTAGCTTTAGTGTGCGTGCTCTTCCAACCTGCAATACAACACCATCATACCGGAACATCATATTTATACAGACTTCCTCTGCTTCATGAGTTGAAACATTACAGATTCCTCATTTATTAACCACACACACCTCCGGGCCTGCATACTAAAATATTAACAGATGCATAAATGTACACACAGATCGTATTTAATGAGACCTTGCTGTCCAAAGAAAACTCCAACAGCACTTTTGTGTCATAAAATCACTGGAAACCTCAGGTTAACTGTATTCCCAGTAGATACAACTAAGAATATTAATTCTTTCTGCAAACATGAAAACCGAAGAACCATAACACATATCAAACATACACAATAAAAAACAGTTGGATCTCCTCTTCTGCCCACATTGTCCTCCCAATTAATATATTTTTGTTTGGCTGCTTATTGAAACTACCTGCTTTTAAGTCTTAAGTCTTCTGGTTGGTCTCTGCAAACACAAAGTCATACCCCGACATTTCTACAGCTTCCAATGGACCACTGTTACTACTTCCAGTATCATCAAAGATGCTTTTATACAGATTTGAGTCATACAGAATGACTTTTCATATTAAATGTTCACCGGTCTCGCCTTGTTCTTCCTGTGTATATGGACATTAAGAATACCTTTAAAAGGTCTTAATGACATCTGTATTGGATGATGTTTGAGGAAGTGCCATAAGTGTCCAGCCCAGCACCTTTAGCTTTCCAAGGGCGAGTTTGAGAGCATCAGCAGATGGCAGGGCCAGTTTTACATCCCAGACAGTCAGTTCTGACCCGGTGTAAGAAACCCCGAGGTAAATGAGGAGTTTTGAGTTTTGGGAACTAAAATACTTCTGAACAGTCTCTACTTAGTTTTTAATGTTAAAATGCCCATTACAATTGATGCAACACTGCCTACGGCCTTGCTTCAACTAGCTTAGCATAAAGACTAGACTAAAGGTAACCTGTCTGTCCAAAGAAAACTTAATTCAATTACTGTCATGTCTGAAACATAGATTAACAAAAATGTGAATGAGCTTATTTTTGCAAATGTCTAATGTCCTAAAGAATTTGCCATGTCAAACAATCAATAAAACAATCAATTGCTAGGATGTCAGTGGTGTAATGTGGAATAGAGTTTGTGCTGCATAAACATCTGATAACGCCTCTACAGGAAAATCAGGGAGAAACGTTGTGCTGAAATTAATTTGAACACAATGTCATGCTTTAATCTCAAGATGAAGAAACACAGTTCCTGTGAGGCTAAACTGAAATGAACACGAACAAAATAACATTTATTTTATGCATGAGGTGCTTAAATGGTCTTGTCCAGTAAATATAAAATTACATTATGAATGTAATCTTCTTTTATTAAACTTTAATGCTTATTTCATTTGACATAAATAATTTTCAGCAGCGAGAAAGAGGCAGCCAAATACAGAAGACCCACTTTTGTGGCAGCTTAAATGGTGAGGGGAGACTCACGGGAGAGACGATGATATGTATTTAGGATGGAAATGAGAAAAATGAAGAGAGAGATGGAGAGAATGGAGTGACAGGGAGGGAGATGGCAGATGACTACTAATGTCCCATATGTAGATGAGCACCAACACACACACACACACTTCAGTTGGGCAGCTGAGAGGAGGGGGTGGTCTATCAAAGACAGATAAAGACTGTGGTGAATACTGATCCAGCTATCAGCCTCTCTTTCTCACACACACACACACACACACACACACACACACACACACACACACACACACACACACACACACACACACACACACACACACACACACACACACACACACACACACACACACACACACACACGCTGGAAGATGATGAAGCAGTGTCTAAAGAATAAAAGAAGAAGACATGAGGGGAGAAGACGGAGGAAAGACGAGAAATTAATACTAGGGGTAAACAATAGTGGAGTAGAGGGGGGTTGAAGATTTTAAAGAGGGTAAGGTGATGCTTGATGAAGAGGGACGAAAAAAATCGAGGAAGAAAGGGGAGGAAGATGAGAAGGTATTGAGAAAGAGATGAACGAATCTCCAACTGTTTAAGGCTGTACACAAACTCCCATACTGCCTTTCCTTTTGATTTACATTATCTGTATTTTATAAAGTGAGGGTTCATTTAACCTGTAGTGGATAGAAGCTTGGATTTCAGTCTTTATTGTGTGTATATATTGTTATTTTATATAGTTTATTGTATTATTGAATAGTGTTATTGCACTATAATAGAAATATAATAAGAATATATGTCCAGTATATTGTAATGTTGTGCTATAGTATATTCTCTTAGTATAGTATAATATTTTTGTTTATTGGAATATTTCTATTATATTTCCTGCATAGTGTAATATCTATATTATGGTGTAATACTCATTTATATTTGCATTTTATTCTATTATATTGATCTGTGTGTTCTTTCCTGCTGCAACATTGCAACTTCCTTGTTGTGGGACTAATAAAGGTTTATTTTATCTTACGTTAATTATCGGCCTTTCACTGCCTGACTGAATAAAACGATGTCTGCTAGTTTGTCGGTGTTGCATCAGACGTATTGTAGCAGTCTTCAGGATTCTGTCATCACTCACAAAAACATTGTCCAGCCGGAACGAGGAAACTGCAGATCTGGTGTTTCGTCTGGGGAGGGGATGTGTAAAAGTGTGTTCACACGGACAAGTGTGTCAAAATATGCAATGAGTTCCTGGATGGTACACTAATTAATAACCCAAGAAAATGAGTGGAACGCAGGACACTTCTCACTTTCCAGGGTTACTATCTTGGGTCTGTAGCAGAAGGGAAGAAGCATATGTAGTTTGGACAAAGTACACACATTCCTTGTTCAACTAAAAGCACTTACTTCAGAATCAAAATATTCTGGGAGTATTGATTGAGATTATTTAGTCAGTTAAAATCTGAAAACCTGCAGGCTCTGAAGTGTACTCAAAGTATAAATGAACAAGAATAAGCACTCTGAATGCAGACCTCTGTTAAGGCGTGGTAGTACCCAAGATGGACAATTGTGTTGAGAATAAATTAAATCGCTTTATTTAGGAAAATTTATTGCAGATTGGTCAGATAATGTAGGAGTTATTATCAGGCTTTGAATCTACCAGAAACTAAAAAGCTCTTTCGGTATCTCTCAAATACTCTGGAACCATTCGTCTCTCCTCATTCTCTTGCTCCCTCCACTTCAGTGTCTCTTTTGAGCGCACTTAGCCCCCAGCTCCACACACTAAACATCCCGACCCTCTTTTTTATTGTTCTTCATATGATTTAAAAGTGACGAAGATGCAATAATCCCAGCTGTCGTTGTTTTGATCAGAAACAAAGAGGATGTTTAGATTTAGATATTAACACCAATAAAGTTGGTTTCGAAAAGCACTTTCACCACAAGGTGGCGTTGGGAGACACGTAACCCCACCAAAATTTAATCACCTCCAAGATTGCGAAAACCTTCCTCTGGGCAAAATTTCACGCAAATCCAGAAGTAAAAAAAAAAATCATATTCTTTCCTTTGAAGGAATTTAAAAGGCACCTAACTGAACTTCAGGTCCTATTAATGTTACTTTAATGAAAGGGATTAGAAACTTTATTTCTACTTCTATTGAGCATTCACAGACAAAGAATGGAACGTATTCAACGTGAACGATCATTAAGAAGAACACAAAAAGAGAACAAAGAAATCCTAGCCTGACCAAATTAGCTTTTCATTCCTTTGACAATGCTGGTGATCTGACTTGTCAGAAAGTATTGAATTTCTATGCAGGCTTTGTCATCAATCAAGTCTGTAAGGATTACTGGCATTACACGTTAGAGTGCAAACCAGTCCAAGGTGTAACCCCAACATAACAGCTGTGTCAAAAGACACTAAACCTAAACACCCTCTCTAGCTCGTTTTCCTTTGGATATTATGCCGTTTCCAGTCGGGATGAGATATATTTTCTTTCCAGTGAGTCCTTCGTCTACCTGAAGGCTTCTGCCAAGTTGGACGTGTTTTGAAAACCGTTAAAATGCGTCATCCTAAACCACCACAACGGCAAAATGATCAATATTGAGAAGAGCTAGAAAAGCTGTTCCAACTTTCAAAATTTGATTTGGGAATTTGAGAATTTTTCCTGAAATAATTTAAGTACGCTGGTGGTTTATTTAAATCCTCTCATTACAAGTGCTCCTTGCTCACTCATCTTGTTTTCATCAAGTTGCCACATTGGGGAATTTCCGTGATTACTACAGTGAGTACAGTGTTGTCATAGCTGGTGGTTTTCCATTAAGCAATGTTAACAGTTAAAACTGTATTTTTTCTGCTCTGTCCACCATCAACACTTTCACTGGTAATAATTTAATATAGCTAACAAAGGCCGTTCAAAGAAAGGAATCAATGTAGCCTAGTTTATTGGAAAATGGTGGAGATGTAAAATGATGTAAGAGGGATGAAGGGATGATGGATAAATAGATGGGAGTTGATTTTGAAGGTTTTGATGGACGTGTGGAGAAACGTCCTGATGGGCCGGTGTAAGCTAAAGGCAATAAGACAGAAAACTGACCATTGTTGAGTTGGTGAAACAAGGGAAACATCAGGAGGAATGTCTCAGATAGATGTACGTAAAATATGAAGATAAAAAAACATGTTGAAGCACTTTAAGGATATGATCAGAGATTCTCTGCACAGACTGGAGGACATATGATCAATTAACTAAGAATAACCCAGAGTTAACCTCAGGGATGTTAATGATATCAGTCAAGAGATTGTGTTCAAAATCAGTTCTCAATGGACCACGAGGTCTGGTCAATAGATAGACAGGTTGTTATTGACCAGACTGGTCGTCCTGGAGACGTATGTTGGGAATATGTGTCTCTAGAATGAATGGAAATGTTGCAGAAAAGTTTCACAATGCTGTGAACAAAGGCAATTTGGAGTAAAAACAAGACACAAAGACAGAGTTCATGGACCTGTAGGCCCAGTTTGAAAGACACAGGACAGGCGATAGCCACTGCAAACCCATGTGACTATTAAGGTTTGTCTGACATTTGACAAAACACATCTTGAGGAGAATATTCCATGGATGAACGAGTCAAAAGTTGAACTGTTTGGGGGACAGGGGTCCAATTGTGAGAAGGCGGCCGTGTAATGCAGAAGAGATGTTGATGAGAATGTAATTTCAGCAAGAAGTAGAGTGGTCAACCCCCCACTCGCAAGATTGACATTCCCTGTAGTCTGCATGTTGTTAGGTCCTTGAGCAAGACACTGAATAAAAATGTGCTCCCCAGACGTCTCCCAGGATCAGCCCACTGCTCCTCAGGGATGGGTCAAATGCAGGAAACTAATTGTAGTGATTCTGTTATCAGAAGTGTTTGGTTGGAGTTGGTGCTGCTAAATGTGGGACGACTCAAGGGGGATGAATACGTTTTCACCCTGGTGATACATTTTTACCAATTTTTTGTTTTTTTACATTTTATGGACTAACCATGACAGAAACACCTGGTTAATCAATAGAAAACTTTTGGTGATTTTAACATTGAATACATTTTTTTTCCTTAATAAATTTGTCATTTAAACATTTCGTATTTATTCAGGTTGCCTTTTTTATATCTAAATTTGGTCTGGACTAATTTTTGGCGAGACACAGAAAAATATGTAGAGGAAATCGAGATGGGAACTAAATCTTTTTAACAGCACTTTGGGTTGAGAGTATCATAGGGAAATCTGGTGGAGAGAACCAAAGAATACCAAACCCATCTTCCATAACATTGTGTTGTGACCCAATGCCAAAGCCCAGAAGGGGCTCTATCACACTACCTGTCTGTCCCTCCAGTCTTTCATACCAACACACCTGTCCATCTTTGCAACCTAAACTTCTCTGCCTCATCTCTGTCTCTCTCATCAGTTACATAGTCTCACCAATCCTCCAGATGAGACACTAACCACTAACACTAACTACCAAGGTCCACGAGCTGTAATCAGAACCAAATTGGTTTCCACTGGGACAGAAATAGTGTAAAAGGACCACAGATGTCTTTAAAATATCAGACTTTTGTAAGAATTTCAACATCCAGGTCTTCTGAGACCAAGAAAGACACCACTGATGTTCCGATCCTTTAGTCATTGGTTGCGTGTTTGAATGCATTGGACTGTTAAGTGTCCTTTACCGATGTGTATTTTTAGACCTGACACCTATAGTGATGCTCGGAGGAGGGTGTGCGTGGGAAGAATGAGGACACTTTTGCAGGACCAAATAAAGAATTAACTGTGTCATTAAAATTTACGATATCATTTGTGTGTTTGTGTGTGTGTGAGTGCGAGTGAGAATATATGCGCGTGGTCGGTACAATGATGAAAGCGGTCTGTGAAAGAACATGGGCTTGAGAAATGGATGTGTCAAGTATACTTTCGGATGTATGCTGGATTTCTGCACCGGTGAGTGATTGCATGTGAATTGTTTTGTGTGCATGTGAGTGCAGGCAGGTAGAGCACTTTAGCTAATCTCAGCGGTCTGCAGGGTGCAACAGCCTTTCTCACACACACATACACCCACACCCAATTCCACAAACACCCAATACCACACACACATTCACTCTCAAATATAAATAAAGTCTGACAGATGGACTGAAACTTGTTCACTGCCATCAACAAAGACCAAATGAAACCATAACCCTGTGTGTGTGTGTGTGTGTGTGTGTGTTTAGTGTTTCCACCTGGTACAGTATGTGACCTATTAAATAAGTCAGGGGGGGTTACAGAGGAAAGTTGGAGGCACAATAACACCATCTGGACATTTCATATAGATTATCCTACACACACCCACGCCATGGAAGATTGTATGTAAATGATAAACACTAAAAATAATGAATATCTGCATGGATCTGCAGCTCCATGAGTTCTTAGTCACAAGCACTTGACTCATCCTGTGGAATTTATTTTATTTCTAAAGAATACCGGTTAATTTCCACAACAATGGGTGAAACTGTATAATTTTACAAATAATGTTAACAGTTCAGACACTAAGTTCAGGGAAAAACCTGTCCATCCGTGCATTCATTTCACATAGGCGAGCAGCTACTTTGGGATCATTCACTTATAACTTGTTTCCTACTAGATAAAGTATCTTTCGTAAATATAATTTCCATTCAGGGCTGCTCTACCCATGTGTGGTTTCATGTCAATTCTAATGGGATGTCTGTGTTTTCTGCATTTCACAATCTGAAGAGATTTCTTACAAGTACTAGACCTATGCTGTTGTCCCCGACTGCAAAAGTATGTCCCTGAAAAGACCCCAATTCCCTGTGCTGAGAAAGTAATTAGCCAATCTAAGTCCTTAAATTAATTTTGAGACAATTTTTTTTTTTAAAAAGCACCCCTTGTGAGTAGCAAAGGAACTATTCAAGTAAAATATGATATTTGTACGATAGGTGTCCTCGAATCGACTCATATTCACCAAATTTGAATTAAATCCGAGCATCTGAGATCAAAGACCAGTGAAATTATGGCCTGAAAACTTTGGTCGATAAAGCTCCATCTAGACTTGGAAATACACAACAAATGTTTGGACAGTGGCTCAGATGGAGGAGCGGTTGTCCAGTTATCTGAAGATCCGTGGTTCAATCCCGGGCCAGTGCCGCCCACATGTTGAAGTGTCTTTGAGCAAGATAATGAACCCCAAGTTGCTCCCGATGGCTGTTCCATTGGTGTGTAAATTATGGCGTGAAGGGTTACTGCTCCTGATGAACATGTGGCGCCTTGTGTGGCAGCTTCTATCATCACTGTATGAGTTTGTTTGAATGGGTGAATGATGGCTCACAATGTAAAGTGCTTTGACTGGAAAAGCGCGATATACTGTAAGTACATTCCATTCACCATTTATCCGATATTATTAAAAATGTTTACATTTTGGCGAAAAACTACTCTGTAAAGTAAACCCATGATGTTTTTTCAGTAATTCCTTGAGTTTGGGTTATTTATAGAGGTTTCTTCTGTTCGTTTATCAGAATCTCATCATTTCAAACCACATTACGACACATTTGCAACTTCAGCCATCAGTAACCACGATGACACGAGTGCCAGACAATATTTAAATGCTATCAAAAGTTCCTAATTTAACTTCATGTATTATTTTTAACCCATGTGGTGCACATTTACAGCTCACTTTCTAACTTCATGTAAATTTCAATCCATTTCACAATTCTAATGCTTTAATAATTAATCTCATGAATTACATTAAACCAACTCTGAAAGCATATATTGAATTATTTATATACAACCAAGTAGTTTAATTTATATTGTATATTCATCTTGCAAAACCTAATCGGTAAAGTCACAATTTTGACCCATTTTGTGGATTTGCCAATTAAAAAAAATGTATTCTGTGCTCCAAAGTAAAAGCGAAAAATATGTCTTGTTGATTTATTATATTATCCAATGAGGAAAAATTATCTTTAAAACCTGATTCCAAATTACAGATCTCTGTCCATGGTATTAGTCTATTTAATTGATTTTCTCATTACTTTATTCATCTCTTTTTGTTCTCTTTTCCCATAACTTCCATTGAAGTAGGAATTGGTGTGGGTTCTGATAGTCCTGAATAGCAGGCATGAACACAGCAGTGGTTGGGTGGATCTCCACAGGTTATGCCACTAATATGCTCCGACTACCCAGTGGTGACTAGACTCGGAATTGATTAGAACGCTTAAAGTGTAATTTATTTTAATTTGTCTCTCAGCACAAGTTCTGATATTGCTTCAAAGTTTTGGCTATGCCCCTTTTTATTTATTTATGAGAACTCTCTGGGCTTCCTGCTTTGAAGATAAATAAGACGGAAACCGAGCGGAGACGTCCTCTCTGTAATTATTAAGATTAATTCGAGAGTGTGCTGTGGTGATGAAAGGAGAGGCTTTAAGTGCTGCTTAATCTTAAGAAAAAGGCTAAAAGAGAAATGGTAGAGTTGGGCTTTAAGACCCTTTACTTGTGAGAAATAACAGTACCTTAAAACTTTCAGGATTCAACAATAAAGTATTGAGTAGTCATAGAGTTCTATTAGTGCTTGAAAGTGTCTCTCTAGTTTTGACCGATCTCATAGTACAACCATACAATCACCATATCATGTGGAATATGAGCAACCCTCACATGTGGGTAACATATGAGTCCATATGATCCACACGCCCTGTCAAAGGGGGCAACTCTGACATGTGACAGTGACATCATGTGGTGTTTCAGATCTGGATCCTTTGAAGAACCCAGTTTACAAAGGCGGGTCCTTCATCAGCCCAAGACCTGATCACGTTGAGCATCGTTATATAAGCATTCCTCATCGAAGGGAAGTCTTAGCGTTGAAAGCTCAAGTTGACCCGCTGATGAAAGTTAGTGCCGGGGTTATAAATGCTGTTCAGCAGAAGTAATAAAACCACTTTGATGTATCACAGTAAAAGCAGCAGTGTAAGCCCTTCAGTGTCTTCAGCAGCTATAAAAAAACAAACAAAAAACTATCAATTTACCATAAAATTGCAGGTTGATGGTCAAGAATGTTTCTAAGAGTAAAAGAAAAAAGTATTTTATGGGAAATAGTCTATTTGAATTTGATTAGCTGGCCTTCACTATGTTCATTATAAAAGGGAATATCTCTTCGACTTTGGTAAAGCATATTTTTAGAAAACTACTTGACCCTCATTCATTTTCGATTTTCTGTCAAGTAATGTTATTCTGTTTAGTAAGTCCTAACATGCTGTAAAAGGCCAAAATATCTACTTTTTGAATAGGACTGTCTCAGTAGCCATGGCTAATGCCTCCTCTTTAGTGCCCCGTGTGACCTCTGGTGTCCCCAGGGGCTCAATCCTTGGCCCCTTACTCTTTAGCATATACTTGCTGCCCCTGGGTCATGGCATAAACATCTCATTGAAATGCCATAGTAACACAGCCAGAATTTTTTAATAAAATTTTGTTTGTGTGTGTTCTGTTATTACAGGATTATTACAGTAACCGAGATACATCAACTCAAGAAAACCTCAAGAAATATCTAGGGCCCTGATGAAGAAAAATCTTGTCTTCTGATCATTTGAGGAAACTGTATCAACTTCTCGATAATTCTCAGTTGTTAATTACAAACAGATCTGTTATAACAGACTCGCTCAGATGTTTGTCATTCGGGTATTGGCACACAGTTGTATTCTTACAATGTCATGACATTCTACCAGGTCTTTCAGCAGCCTTCACACAGCAGAGTGCCCACATCATTTGTCAGACTCAATATAAAGAAGTGCGGTAGAAATAAGTTTTTTCAAGCGATAAAATTGGAAAACTTTTCTCTTTGCAGTTTAATATTGTTCCAGGAGCAACAATGTTGTAAGAATGATCGTGATATGTATACGAATCAGCAAAACGTCTGAATACACAGCAGTTTTCATGCCAGGCTAATAGCTGGTGGCGTAACTTTTTAAAATAAGCATCATTGTTTTTGTATTCTGTCGCAGTGTTGGTACTACGCTGAAAATGCAACAGCCGTTAGTGAATTGGTTCGATGACGTCATAGTTTTCACAAGAATTGTACTTGGCCAGTCCACATGGAAATGGAAACCGTACTGTTTAAAGTCTGGAACCCAATATAAATCAATAAACACATTTAACTTATATGAATCGCTAATAAAATTATGTAAACATTTGTTTCTTGCATTTCTTATACACGCTAGCTTTGGAAACTAACTCTGAAAGGCTCTCGTGAACCAATAAACACCTGCAAACTAGCAATAGCTTTTTCTGTAAGGCCCTTAATGCTAAACATAAGCACATATGAGTTCAGCTAGCAGCTTTAGCAGTTCACCAGTTAAGGACTTCAACATTGAAATATTGCTTCAACAATACTCCATACTTCATAGAACACACATGAAGTAATTTAATAAACCCGATCCAACGTTTCAGAGCATAAATACTCATTATGTACCTAATAAAAGGGAAATATCAGCAACGATGCTCGGACACGACGCTTCTCTCCAGCAGCTTCATCCAGAATGATGCAACTTGGCTCAGAACTCCCTGTTCCGGATTCTACAGGCACAACTAATCAATTACAGATATTTTCTCAAAAGGCTCAACAGGTAGATTAATCTTAAACGTTTTTTAAACGTTTTAGACTCTTTCATAGAAATTTGACATGTGTACATGGTTCACATTTTACATTAACGGCTAGCGTTATTAGAAATGAATTCTCTTATCACTGTTACTGTCTTCACACTGTTTTTAATTTACATTTATGATTAATTTATTTAGTACTGAATTATCTTATCACTGCTACTGTCATCACTGCTACCATTTTTACTGACGGATTTTGTTTACTGTTTTTAAACTGATTCTACTTACTTCTTTACTGCTTCAATAAATCATGAGCTTTTTATAAAGTCAATCTGACACATTTCCATGTGAACAAAAAGCTATATTGCAGCAAAATGCAGTTTTGTGAGAAACCATTGAGGTGTAAACCGCCTCCGACTGTCACTGATTTGCAGTGAATCATAGGATAGGGTGGGCAGTGAAGGGTTCATAGATGGGATCTTTTGCAGTCTGGGCAAAATGGCCACATATGAATAAGTTGCTTAAATTAAACCAGTCACTGATTTTCAAGAGAAACCTGCCCCTGCATTGGGACTCAAAATGAAACGCATTCATCAGACACTTCCTGAGTGATGAATTTAATGTTTAGAAGCAAAGTGATGGAGAGAACGAGGCAAAGGAATGCACAAGTACATCTCTGTGATTGTGTGTGTGGACTACAACACACAGGTAGTGGTTGTGAGACACTGTTTACATGGCGACAGTGTGTGTGTGTGTGTGTGGGAGCATTTTAATGTATATTATCTGGCTGGAGAAGATCTATTAAACAGCTCTGTCCATTTGTAAAGGATTAAGATGCCCCCTACGTTTTCCTGTTGTGTCTGATATGTGTGTGTGCAAAATAGGACGCGCAATCCCGGGTGATTCACCCTCTTTACAATTTATGTATTTCAACTGTAGCCTCTGTTGGATCCTCCCCAATGACAGACGCTATCCCATTCAGTCAAATAATCCTATTACACACACACACACACACACACACACACACACACACACACACACACACACACACACACACACACACACACACACACACACACACACACACACACACACACACACACACACACACACACACACACACACACACACACACACACACACACACAAGAGGGAAACAGCAGCCCACATTAACTCAGTCTTGGAGGTGCAGGAAACAAGAAATAGCTCTCAGTTTCTCACGTGCACACATTACCATACAGTCTTTTGTCTCACGGCTCATTTATGCTCAAACCCATACTCAGGCATTCATGTCATCCCTGTTTCCAGAGGTCTTATAGATAGGGATGGGACATGAAAACGAGCAGCTACCACATTCTTTGTGGGGGCCCTGAAGCTGGGATTGTCTTTGGCGGTTTCTTCAACTGGTTTCCTTCTTCACCTGTTGAGTTACATGTGATGTTTTTATTAGTTGTTTCACATTCAACTAGGATATAAGTTATCAAATCAGCAGAAATTTAGTTTTTCTCATTCTTTTGACACAAATGGTCTAGTTTGCAGGTTGTCCAAACCTTTACTCTTTTACAACATAGGCGTGTTGTGGATGCATTGACATCAATGAACAGCATGAATGGAAGTATGTGGGCGGTCGACAGACATTGTTTGAAATAAATGTATTTATATATGTAAATGGAGTATAAAAGACCCTCTGCTCTGTTTTGTCCCGAAGCAGTGGTACCGAATTCTACCGTGGAACTGAAAGATGCATGTGAGCTTTTGATTAGATTCCTAATCCTGTCTCATTATTTAGTGCTTAGATTGCTGATTCAGAAATTGGAGTCCAGTTACAGCTAGTCAATATTGAGGCGTTGATATTATGAAGTTTTCTCCATTTTTTGTTTGAGAAAAAATAAAAAGAACTCTAGCGTCCCTTCTCTTTCAATATAATTGGAAAAAAATAGATAATGGAAAGAAATATGAAAAAATCTTCTGCTTTCTACGGCAAAATAAAAATGGAAGAACCTGCATCTATAAGTAGCTATCAATCCATCCAATGTTTTTCCTATTTTTTTCAAAAACTTCAAGAGTGATAACTACTTAAATATAAGAATTAAAAATATCAAACAACTGCGTACACTGGGATGACACGCTGGTTCAGACCCGTGATAACGGCACAGTGATAATACTGGTGTGCTGTAAGACCTGAGTGAACATGTCCACTGTATCGGTATGATATGGATATTATTAATTTTGACTATTTAATCACAGAGCATTTAATTAGAATTTTGATTAGAATCACTCGACAGTTCTGTTAAATCATCAATGCGTTTCCTTCATTTCTTTTTTCAGTGCATGTAATGCATGAACAGGAATTTTGCAATTTATTCCAAAACATACAGCAGTACGCCACTAATGTCGAAATTCACGGCCATACCAAAATAACAAACATGCATATTTATAAAAGCATGCGACCAAAATGCAGGGGGAACACACATAACTTACATAAACGGCTCATTTTTCTTGCTAAAACTATACAGATAAATATGTAAAGATGAAAAATTGTGGTTTCAGGGGCAAAAAAACTTGACTGTGACAAATCACAAAGTCCTGCAAGATTTCCAGGTTTTATATCAAACTTGAGACCAAAACCATTTCTGGCTACCCATGACATCTCTTCAGTCCTTCAGAAATGTTTCCGACATGCATTTCCTCCTCAAACCCCCTCTTTTAGAACATTTACTACCCAACAGCCATTCTATCCTCCGCGACCTGTACGACATGTTCTGACAGAGTAAATCTGAGTCTGTCTTTTCTCCTCATGGGTAGATCTAACAGTAAAGCAAGGAGAAGAGAAAGGGTAAATAGAGAGAGCTTTTGCGTTGATGTACGGTGAGGTGGCCAGGTGTTGTCGTCTCTTCGCTCTACAGAACTGGACCCGCCGGCGCATTCCTGCTGTGCATGGTTGTGTGAATGTGTGTGTCGGTGTGTGTGTGGTGAGACTACATCTCGCTCCTCTCATTACACTCTTAATGGAATAGAGACATCTGTCTCATCTCCATTTCTCTCCATTTTTCCCATCCAGCCCTCTCTGGAAACCTAGGAGGGAGGGAGTGGTTGAAGAGAGAGAGCACATTTGTTGCCAGAGTGCAAATGAAGGGAGGGAAAAGAAGGATGGTGTTGCCAAGTGTCCAAGAGGGATATGTTGTAAGAGAGAGAGAGAGGGGATGATGAGAAGTGAAGAGGAAGAGTTGGAAAAGTGCCAACTCTCTGACCGAGGCTGGCTATTAATGATGCTTATGAGTTAGATCAACAAAAGGTTTGAGAGGCACAGACTCAGATGTTTTCTACCAAACCGCATCTTCTGTTGCACTGTAAAAAAAACAAAAACAAATTGAAAGTAAATATCTATTTATCGGCGCTCGCAAACGAAGATGTTTGCCATTCATAGGAATTTTTGCAGTGACTACGTTACTACTTTATGCGATCAATATCTGGTCAATCCATCACCTTTTGCCTGCATCAGACAAACAAACACACATCACTGTTTTAGATCTGACCCCAGAAGCAGACTCAGAGAAAGGCTGGGACTCAGAGAACTGACAATGTTTGCAAAAATTGAGCAGGCAGTGAGACGTCCTGAGCTATGAGATCATCTGCAGTGTAGCAGTGAACATAAATTACTGTTTTTTTCCCCTACGTCAATCCAAAAGTTTTGAAAAGCGTTTCTGGACGCATATGTAATATTCACGTTGGTGTGACAAGACCTTAAAGTCCTTTAATGTCTTGATCAAGAAAGATAAACTATTTAAAAAATGATTACTTTGGATATTAATTTAATAAAAATAAAATATGAAATTCAGCATTAAAAAAAAAAAATCAGACTTATGAAAGTATTTCATGATTGAATTTAACATTTCATAAAATCAAATAAATAAGCTAAACCTTTTGTGTAAGCTTGTTTTCAGAAAAACTAATTCTCGTTATTAAGTCCTCACATGTTTTTATGACATTTTCTCAATAGCCGTTGCAAATGCTTCCCTTTTGTAGCCGCTTTGAACTGGGGTGTCCCACAAGGCTCTATCCTTGGTCCCTTACTTTTAAGCATATACATGCCGTCATTGGGTCGTATTATAAACAGGTCCTGTCAAATGGCACACAATTTTTAGTACGTAATGAAGGTGACGAAAACATCTCCCCCAGAAAGATAAACCAAGGACTGGTCCTTGCTACAACATTCACACACTGATGCTATCCAAATGACACTGCAGTACTTCTTTGCTCAGTCACATTTAGACCCACACACCAATAAAGAATCCATCTGGAAGCATTTAGGGTTCCAAAGTTCGTCCATAGTTCCGCTAACAAAGCCTTTTATAACTAACTTTGTCATTTTATTCAAGGGCGAGATCATGCTGGTTGTAGACACACTCAGAAATACTTTATTTGCAAGTAGTGCAGGCAGTAAAATTTTACTTAAAGAGACTACGCACGGATACTGTCCTTGGATGACATAAGTATTTTGAAGGACTTTGCTTGGTAGATCCCGTCTTGTTGTATATGGCAGATTAAACAAATTAATCAATCCTTCTATGGTGACATCATGACCATGAAACAAACCTAACCACACACACACACCAACACGCTCGCTCGATAACACAGCCTCCTCCCAGTTTATGATAATAATAATAATAATAATAATAATAATAAATTTGATCTTATCAATCCATTTTAAAAGCCTCAACATGCTGGATTTAGTTTTTAAAGATGTTGTTTTCTTATCACCAACTGTGTAATAGGCAGATTTTCACAGGCTAGTAAAAAGGAATCTTCTCTGTACTCTTTTTTTGTGAACATATCAGTGGATTTTTTTTTGCAGCACATCACAAATTAAGGCAAAGGTGGCAATTTAGATAGAGGACTTTTCCACAGCTGTATGACTCAAAACAGATTTATGCCAAGGCTAATAATAAGAGTCGACTGATAGAAAAGAAAGAAAGAGCTGGAGTTTACCCGAATTTGCAGTATCCTGGTGAATAAACAGTAGTATTAAACGTTTTCTTGTTCCATATTTCAAACTAGACCTTTTCTGCTGTCCCCGACAGCATGTCAATAAAAAAAAAAGTCCTGAATCCCCTTTGTCACACAAGCAATCAACCTGAACTCTTGAAATGAAATGTGAAGTTATTTTCACAGTGACTGTAATTTTAAAGAAAAGCTCCCTAAAGTCAATAAAATATGAACTATTAAAGTCAAACAAATGTCTTCAAGATGGAACTCCTGGAGTCGATTCATGTGCACCAAATTTTGACTAAAACGGACCAAAAGTTGGGAAAAGGTGGCCCCTTGAACCTTTGAATATAAAGCTCCCCCTAGTGTTGAAAATATCCAACCAACCTTCCCCAGAATCCCTCCTGTTCTTAATCGTACTATGGGGCTGATGAATTAGAAAAACGATTCATGCAACAGTTTTTGAGTTATCGCTTTAAAACGAAGGATAAGTGGCGGACATGACAATTCCATAATATCCCATATTTTTTGGGGATATAACCAAAGTTCCACTTCTATGAAGAGTAAGTAAATGTATTATTATTAATATTAAGTAAGAAAGTAACTAAATAAAGCTACAACTGAGCTGACCTCACTGACTAGTTTTTCATATTGTTGGTCAGTCACACAATGAAGAACCTTTAAAAAGTCCATGTACGTGATAGAAAGTTTTAAAAAGGGTTTAAGCTTTGCATTCTGTTTGTCAGCAACTTATGGAAATATTTACAGAGCTAACCATCTGCCCTAAAAGATGTTTGCGGTTATGGCTTTCTGGTCATGACGGATGTTTCTTCCACTCGAACGAAAACTAGAATGAACACATTGCAATTCCATCTGGCTGAGAGTCAATTTCTCCTCCAGGTTTAACCTGACAGATTCTTACCACCGTAGACAGTCAGCTTTCAGAACTCACCCAATAAGATGACGTTTTTAACACTTAATATACGTTTCGTGAAATGCAGGTGAAAGACAAGTTCCTGTGGGACTTTTTCCCAAAAACATGAAGGAAGGAAAAATGTGTGTGAGAGAAGTAACACTAAATGGTTTAGACAATACAAGTGAATGCATGAAGTTTCAGACTGAAACTGAGATTTAAAACCATAAGTTCTTTGTGTTAGCATGATAACTTAAAAACTGTTACAAGGATCACTTAAAGATTTTATACCGATATATACCTAAGCGCAACCTTTGACCTCATTTAATCCAAAATTTATGCATAAGAATTGACTGGAGGATATCATGCATGTTTTGTGTTTTTCTGTAACAGCTTATATTTTGCTCACCGGTGTGACCCTTTTTTTTTGGACAACTTCAGTTTTAATTTGAGTAGTAGTTTAAACATTATTTGTCAAAATGGTTGAGCTGGGAATAAAATGCAATTGTAGTAAAACTATTGAAAAACGACCCAATTAAAGGAAAATAAGCGTACATGACAAATGATACATCTACACAAGACACAAATCTGATTTATGATAAAAGCCATACAAAACAGCTTCAACATTTTGGAAAATAAAATACCTTGCTGTCATAAAAAACAAAAAAACAAAGTAAGCTTCAAGATGTAATGGGTTCTAAAGGCCTTGCAAGGGAAAAGTGAAAAAGGACCAGAAAGAGCAACTGAAAAATTGAAAAAATGAAATATTACACCTGGGTGAGGGAAGTGGAGAGATGGGCTCACAGAACAGGTGTCGGATGGACAGATAGAGAGGCAGAGAGAAGGAGTCATAGGGGAAGCTGAAAGTGATGGGAGAAGATGAAGGAGAGTGAAGGGAAAAAGGTCTGAGGTGAAATGAATGAGAGGTGGACAGTAGAACCCGGAATTCAAAGAGAGAGAGACACACTCAGTGAAAATAAGAATGTTTCATGAAAGGCAGCAGATCTGATGAACAGAGAAAAAGGATACTTCAAAGGGAAATATAGTTTTGGTCATACTTCTCACATTATATGTCATAGGCTGTCTTGTGTTTCTGAATATATTAACAAAATGGATATGAAAGCATATGTAGCCACACCCATCAGAATCTGAGTCACCAAAATAGTATGAAAACACCGACTACATAGATTATTTCAGTACAATGGCATCTGTCCGTAGATTGGAGATGTTCTGCAACAAGTGAACATTTTGTCCTTATGCTAAAAATGTCTCGACCCAAAAGTTGAAAACAGACTAAAGGGATAAAGTTGGGTTTTAGGAAAAGTGTAGGAAAGGTGAGCAGGCGATGATTTACTCAGTGGAGCTATACAGGTATACAGGGCGATGTTTGCACCTGCAGCAGAAGAGATATCCAGTTTGACGACTGTCAGAAATAACAGGAAGCACAACCTAGGTAAAAATGAAACACATGGTCGGACCAAAATATCTAGCAAGAAAAAGTGGTCAGAGAGCCAGGCTTCAAATATTGCAGACTAATGACTCATCAGAACCAGGTCAGTCTGAGGCCATCAGATGAAACAGCAGAGTGGACCAACTGTGTTTGGAAAGATTCTGCGTTTCATGAAAGATTGCTGATATTTTTTTCAGGAGAGTTTCCAGGCATTTTTGTGGCTACAAAATGGCAAAAAAAATAAAAAAATAAAAAATGCCAGAACATAACCAAGTGTTTTATTGCAAATACCTGCCCAAATCATAAACACGGAGTCCTCACATTCTGAGACGGCAAATAGAAACATTAAATATAAATGCAAAATTGAACATTTCTACCTAATACCTGATTTTTAGGAACAAAATGTATCTTCCTCTCTCTCTCTGTATGTATAAGTATGAGGGAGTATATATATATATAGTGATCTTACAGTACTTTCAAAAGGAATGTCTGGATACTGGTGGTGGTGGCTTATGACTCCGATGATAAATGAATAGTGGATAATGAAGCTGATTAATCTGTGACTACTAGAAGGAGGTGGGGAGGTGGAGGCCGTGTGAAACGGCAGCATAAAAGTCCTAAATGATTGGAGATGATGATATATAAAGCAGATGATGACGGTAATCTAATGATGAAGCTGAGTCTACGTGATTGAATACTTGTGGCCAGCTGTTGAGCAGAGAGCTTATGTTGACGCCTCATACGGGGACGACTTCGTGCCGTGGCAGTGCAGACTTAGCATGTGTAAAAGGTGAGGATAATAAAGGTTTACGAGCAGTAACGATGTCCAAAGTTCAAAAGGGGATAGTCTTCCTTTCTGAACTTTCTACAAGTATATAGAAAGTATATTTCTCTCCATGTTATAAATTACATTAATGAATGTATGCCTTGTTTTCCTTAAACAGCTGGTCTCTCAATCAACAGTAGTTTTCATCAAACTTTCTTAACTCTAAGCTAAACTTTAGGAACCTGCTTAAATTAGATTCTTAGTTGTTAATTTCCATACAGGAAAAACTTCCAAAGTGTCCCTTACCTCAACATTCTTTGTGTGTCTGGACTCTTATCATCCACTGTCGTCTTACTTAAGCCAAAAGCTCCAACGCTTTACAATTTGTTTGAAAATGATGTTGAATAGTGACTAATAAAAATCCATTGCTCTGGCTCCAAAATGCCGCCTTCCCCCCTTCTAATTACTTTTTATTGTTAAGAACAATTTGGCATTATCCTCATTGAGTGCCTAATTCCATTCATGTTCTCGATGGACCCATGTTCTGTCTGAAAATGGGTCCATGGTTTTGCCCCACTCATAGTTTTGACTTTGAACAACCTTTTAACTTTCTACGACATTTTATAGATGATTCCTTAGAGTAGTGTTTATTTTTAAACCACAATCAATCTGGAGAATCTGACAACATCATTATATGACATATCCTCCATTCTTTGTCAAGCCTAGAATATATGTTGTACATCCAATTCCATATGCTAATGCTATAAATGCTATGTGCTAAGATTTGACCTATCCTTGGTGTCAACTTGAAGTCATCTTTCTGTGGAAACAAAGTATACAATTGTTGCTTTATCTGTCTAATTTCTACCTTTGTGACACATTTTGAGCTGTTGCTTTGCCACGCCTACTTCCTCTCAATTAAGATCTAAAATTGCAGTTAAATTTGTGTTCCGACATTCACTTTGTTAATCCTCTGGCGGTTGTAAAACATGAGGTAATTGTGGTCAATCTAGCTTAATAAAATGAACTAGGGCTTTCTTCTTTCTTCTTCTTTGTCTTCCAGCTGTTCCCTTTTGGAGTCGCCACAGCCGATCATCAGACTTCATCCATACGGTCAACCCGGGCCTCAACCTATCTGGTTTGGAAATCAGTTTCATGTCCCCTATATTGATTTGGCATAGGTTTTAAGCTAGATGCCCGTCCTGACGCTGGGCTTGGAGCTGGCACTAGAAGTACACTGGATCGTGTCCCCTATGTGACTGGGTTCAAATACAATTTTTGATTACGAGATTACCTCATTACAATCTTTTTTCATTCAGAAAATCAATGCATTGTTTATCGGAATTAACAGTTATCTATTAATCTGGGAAAAAAAATGTTTTTAATAGAGAAATTTAGTTGTTTTTTTTCCCCAACTGAATTCATCATGCTGATGGTGCAGTGTGGGATTTGTTCTGTCCTCAACATGGAATCATCACGCCGCTTAATTTAGCCCAGATGGTAATTTGATAGAACAGGTTGATGGTCCGGCTGTGAACTTTACATCCAAACCTATTGCTGGACCTTAATTTGATTTATTTAATTAATCTCAACACACTCGACAAGACGCGCACGCCCATTATCGGAGGACGTTGACTTATGATGGCGCTGTCTGCCTCTCCTTCCCTTCATCTCTGTCCCACCATCTGTTGTTTCCATCATCCATAATTTTCTAATTGTCATTCTCCATCTTGTTCGTCTTTGTCATTTTCTACGTTTATCTTTCTTTCTCTCTCTCTGCCTCCTCGTTCTCCGTGCCGCTACTTGACCCACATGCACACTTCAGTCTGCACAAAGACACATCACTGAAATACAGCAGCTGTGTGCGTGTCTGCTCAAATGGAGTGTGTTCAGAAGGTTTCTCCATCGACCTCCAGCGTAGTGTGATCCCTATTTCAAGGGCAACACCACCAAAGTCCATCAACCCCCTCAGTGTGTTTGTATTTGTTGATGCTAGACATCATTAACTTTCATCCCTTCGCCCCCATTAACTCTCTCTGTGAGGTTTAGCGTAGTTAAAGCAAAACACCCCTCATATGGTACTTTTTAAAGTTACAAGGTGCTGCCCAGAATAAACAATATGAGCATGAATTAAAAGGGCCCCTGTAAGTAGTTGGGATGTATTAGACAGCAGGAGAACATGTTCTCCCAGAGTTGATTTGTTGGAAGCAGGAAAAATTAAGGATCAACTTTGATAAGGGAAAAATCGAGGAGGCTTGACATCTGGGTCATTGCATCTCCGACACTGCAGGATCCATTCCCTGTTCCCACCATGCAGCGGTTAGGACCTACTAAAGTGGTCTAAGGAAGGACAACTGGCAAACCTGCGATAAGGTCATCGGTGGCGACAAGGCTGGCTCACATGTGTGGGGAGCAAAGGCTGGCTCCTATTGTCTGATCCCACAGAAGAGCTACTGTAGCACATACTGCTGAAAAAGTTAGAATTGTTTTACCAGCAGAAAGGAGACATACACCAATACTGGGCATGTGGTTTCAATGTTATGGCTGATTAGTATATTAGATCCTTGGTAGACTACTGGAGTAGCTCTTCATTCCGGGTCCAAACCACTAGCTATAAAGGAGATTTACCACAATTTCTAAGGATTATTTATTATTATTTCTTACTGTGCCAAATTTCCAAATCCTGCCCTGCTTGCACCTGAATGCTAGTCCTTGAAGTTCAAGTACAACCGCAGGCGTGTCAGTTGACGCCGGCTCGCTGCTACATGATCCAAGCACTTGGTACGGTCGCTACACTATAAAAGATTACTTGTCAAATGTAGCAAAAAAGTATTATTATTATTTTACGATGTAAATACTGAATGAATTGAGTTAATTAAACAATTCTCTTTTGACAGGGTGGGATGTGATTTTAACAAAGTAAGAACTTATTAAACCCAGCCACGGAGGGGCTGACCACCAACCATTCACACAATCTCTCACACACCAGCGTTGCAGCCATTGGCAGCAGCATGGCACTTAGTATCTTGCTGAGGGACACTTTGACAAGTAGACTACAGCAACCAGGGTTCAAACCACCAAAATTCTGATAAATAGACCACAATTTTCAGCACTGGAGGAATGTGTGCAGCCATGTTACAGAAAGTTGACTGTCTGTTGGCTAGGAAGGGGTTGGCTGTATTGTACATTCTGAAATTGAGGTAAGGTAGCTCTACAGATTGGACATTGTTGATATGGTACATTTCAGAGACACTGTTTAACATTTCCCACAGATTGACAAAAAAGGGTAAAATACAGAGTTTTTGCGAAATGACTCATCGTCTGCCTCCAGCTTCAAGGCCGACGAAATGTTAGAAATTACTCCAAATGTCCAATGGGCAGTGGAGAGTGTTGATAACGCTGTAATTCCTACATTCCATATTCTGACTCACTCTGCTTTATTTTACAATACTTTGGTCATCTATGGAGTTAAATTCCTGCCAAAAGTCTGCAAACAGACGCATTACCATCTGGTGCAAGAAACACAATTTGCGTGCAAACGCAGTGCTACTTGATTTTACATACACAAAATGTACTAGGGAAAACTACAGCAAGTCTTACAAGTACTAGAAAATCTATCCTACAATGGTGCAAAACGAAAAACCACACGCGAGCGTCTTCGGTTCACAGTTCCTTTGTAGTTCACCTATTGCACCAGGACGTGATTCAGTTCCAGAGTTTACCAGACTGGACCCGACTGTGGACGACCAGACGACGGGCGGCAACTCGAGTGGGACCTTATACTTCTATGAGACATCCCGCTAACTTAGGGAAAACTGACAATGCATGATGTAGTAAGGAGTGCAGGAGCTAACCTTGTTTTCACCTGGTTTAAACCGAGCAATGCTAATCATTTACTTTCTCGCCAACTCAGTGTCTTGGTGCGAGTGTCAACTTACCATACAGCTCATAATTAAAATATATGCCTTATAATAGGTGGACAGGAAAATGTAGCTGCATAAACGATAGATAACTCTTTAAACCATGAGCTATGTTCCTAAATGAAATGCCCCACACAAAGGGTGAACACCTCATCTCTAAAAATACTGACACTGTTAAAGACAGCCATAACATTTATAAGCTGGACTATGATACGAACCGGAACATAAAAGATAACATTCTTATAGTTACCTAACACAACCCCTCAATTTACGGATTTGTAATTCAAATTCATGAAGCATAGATTACAGTTAATTACCATTTTACTTACAGGAGTGAAATTTTGTGAATAAGATTAGCCATGTAACATTATTAAACTAATAAAATTGTATTTTTAATATCTGACAGTTATAATGAAGGCTGTAGTTGTGTTAAACAACTCCAACACCATATTGTCAGCCAATGTATCAGTTATTTTGCTCGTAAAATGCTTATTGTTTGTATTTATATGAGGCTAGAAGCCTGAGTATGCCCACATTGAATCAGATGCATGGAGTTGGTTGGCTGGTGCTGTTAAGATAGACAGCAAAGGGCAGGCTCCCTCCTGGAAATGAGAGTAAGACAAGCTAATGTCCACCAGGACATGATGAAGTTCGAATAATTTCAATGTCTACAATTTATCCAATTAATGTATTCCATTAAACTTAAGTTTTAAATGTCCCCTTGATTACTTCACAGGTCTTTCCCTGGATTTTTTAGTCACAAAAGAACAGATGGCAAACGCAGATTTCCTGCACCGCTTTAAAACATTTCAGCATCATCCACAAATGCTGCCAGTCTCCAGTTTTATTGACTCCAAAAAGCCATGAGCAGATTGCCATGAGGCTCCTGGGAGCTAACGCTGTTAATGGCAGGTTTAAGCAAACGCCTGATAACTTTGCCCGCGCAAAGCAACCGTAAAGAGGTAAGCATCTCTAAAATTCTATTTTATGTAGGAGTCATTAGCAGTTGATTAGGAACTCTGGTACTAGTTGTTTGTTGTATTGTCTTTTTTCTATGTTGTTTTCTCATCAAGATTTTGGCAGTGTTGTTGGCTGAATTCCCTAAACTAGAGAATTTATCCCGTGGACGGTTACTTTATAAGGCATCAGGTAAACAGATTCTGACTGTTTGTCACCGTCCAACAAATATACAAATGTTGGTTATTTCAACACACCTTAACGTTGCATGAAGTTAACACAATCTCTTTCCTATTTTCCATAATACTGAAGGAGGAAGTCGCCAGAGAAAACTGGCTCATGCGGTTATGCCGCATGAGTCCGAAGGCGACACTGCAAAACTGCTCAAGTCTGTATCCAATAATGGAAGACTCTTGACTAACGTCATCCCATTTCAAGATTAAATCGATGCTCACAATGGAAGACGTGTGGATAAATTTTACCTTTACAAGTTCCAGCGCTGCATGTCGATACTTGAAGCAGGTTTACAGTAGACTCTGAACAAGTAGGATTTTCTTAACATGTCACTTCACAGTGCTTAAGTGCCTTAGTTTTGGAATCTTTCTAATGTGCAAAGAGCGCATGTGAAAATAATTGTTCGACAGTTAAAATTTTGTCATTACTTTTAATAACCAGGTCTAACAGGAAAACGGTGTGGATGCTGCTGTAAAGCAAAACATTTTGTCGATCCTGTCATGGCAACTTGGCTGTACGATGAGACAATACTTCACAGCCATGCATCACATACGCCACTGCATTTACACGTTAACATCAGAAGCAGCGCATCTGACCCAGAAATGGCTCTCATTGCATATATAAAGCACCCAAATAGAGTGTGCAGTGCAGACTTTAAGATTCATCTCGTTTCATTGAATTCATTACAAATATGTGATGTGCAGTTTGTTTTTTTGCAGAAGATTTAACATTTCTCTAATATTCAAGGTGGTCGTGCAATTGGAGAGAGTCTGAACTGGTTTATGTGTTCCATCTCATGCAGAAGTTAAGAGATGGTTTTAACTTGAACTTTGGTAGGTTGTGCCTCTTCATATTGCACCTTTGTGATCAATATCTCTAATGCTGTACACTAATGCTGAAAGAGGTAAGACTCGAGGCAGGGGAGTGTGTGTTTACATCAGCGACGCTCGTTACCGGAATGTTGGTGGAGTTAATCATCATTAAGTGGCGACCCTTCTACCTACCAAGGGAATTTTCGTCGAGAGCCATCAGACCAACAAAAAAGGAGGTACGCAGATGGCCAGAGGAGTCTCCTATATTCTTAAGGACTGTTTTGACAATACAGACTGGGAAATTTTCAAACACGCTGCCACTCACAATGACCACATAGAAATATGTGGAAATGTCACATACCATCACTGTGCAAAACCATCACTGTTCGTGCTAACCATAAGCCATTGCTTACAGGAGAGGTTTAAAGGCTCCTGAGGGCTCGGGACGCAGCCTTTGGGGTCGGTGAGGGCTGGCAACAACCAGAGCCAACCTGTCCCGTGGAATCCGGGAAGCACAACGACACTTCAGCAACAATAGAGATGCGCAGTCTCTGGAAGTTTGAAGTTTGTGGCCAACACGACTGTGGTGTGCCTCATCGCCAACAACGATGAAGCCAACTACAGAAAGGAAGCGAGCCAACTGACCAGGCAGTGTAAAGACAACAATCTCTTCCTCAACGTGGAGCAGAACCAAGTTCCTGGGGGTGCACCTCTCTGAGCACCTCTCCTGAACTGACAACACCACATCACTGGCCAAGAAGGCTAAAAAACGCCTCTATTTCACTACACAAACTTAGGAGAGCACGAGTCCCAACCCCCATCATGTGCTCCTTCTACCGGGGCACAACTAATTGGGTCCTCACTGGCTGCATCACTTTTTGGAATGGAGGCTGCACTGCCTCCGGTCGGAATTCACTGCAACACATAGTCAACACAGCCAGCAAGATCATCAGTGCCCATCTGCCCACCCTCACGGACATTTTCCACCCCCCCCCTCACCCGCAGGGCGATCAGCATCGCTGGACACACTTCCCACCCCTCAAACCCCTCAAACTCCCTCTTCAGTCTCCTGCCTTCAGGCAGAAGCTACCGGAACCTTAGGGCCCGCTCCACCAGACTGCTGAACAGCTTCGTACACCAGGCTGTCAGAATGCTCAACTCTGCCACCCCCCCTATTTCCCCCAGCCCCCGCACTGTAACACACTCACCACACACAAGGACATCACCTCAGCTGCTTACATGCACCTTACTGCTCGTTGCACAACTCAATTGCACTGCACTACCAGCACTATTTGTACATAGGTAGACTTAAGTAATGTGTACATGTATATATATATTTATATTAATGTTATTTATCTAGATCTTTTTTTTAATCTTATTACATTTCTCAGGGGTATTTTATTTCTTTATTTCATAAGGAGAGAGAGAAACACCATTTCAATTTTCTATATGTCCTGCTCTTATAGCAAAATTGACAAATAAAATCTGGAATCTTGAATTTTCCATCTCCCAGCTCAACAGTCACGATCACCTCCACAGCCTGCTGCACTGTGTGTGTGTGTGTGTGTGTGTGCGTGTATGAGTGTTTTTGTGTATGTTTGTGAGTGTGTGATTGAGTGAAAATATTGTTGGTTGGATATGGCTCAATAACACACAGTTTAATGTGTTTTAGGAATTGTGCAGTGTCTATCCGCCTTCAAGCTCAATCACACACCAACTGCTGCAAATCTACTTCATAACATGGTTTGTGTATGTGTGTGTCTGCGAAATAAAAATCTTTGGCGGGATTGGAACATTTTTTCATTATTCAGAATAACTTTATTTGACAAATGCTGCTCAATTCATCTTGTTGACTATCGGTACACATGAAATCACAGTAATGTTTCACTCAGACCCTCTGAGTTTGCACATTTATTTGTTTACCCCATAGGATAAATACAAATGGCTTAGTTGTTCCCATTCTTTTGTTCCAAAACGAAAAGCTTGCAAATATGATTATATATCCAGTAAGTCGGGGATATTATGGGATCATCATCGCCTGCAGATCTTTCGTATTAGAAGAAGAAGAAATCATTTATTTGTAACGTACAGCCAAACACAGTACAACATAGTGAAGTTATTTCGCTGCAGTTGAGCCATCCATTAGGGAGCAGTGGGAGCAGTGGACCCTTTGAAATGCAGAGGAGCCAGGGTTAGAGGGTCTACGACAAGTAGATCCTTTGAGATTCAGGGATTTGAACTGTGTACCTTCTGATTGGAAGACAGCCACTCTACCCACTGAGCTACAGCCGCCCCCAGCTGCAATGACTCAAAAACTATTTCATGGAACATCTTCAAATTGTAGAAGGAAGAATTGGGGTGATTTTGGAAAAGATTGGTTTTATATTTCCAACACCAGAGGGAGCTGTATCTCCCCCTGGTGTTGTTTTCTTGTCAACAGTTCTCAACCATTGGTTCAATTTAGTCGAAATTTGGCACATATGACTCGATTCGTGTAGATCTATCTTTTATTTATTGTATTCCACTAAAATAAGTCTTGCGTTTGTCCAGGAAGCATTAGACCATGATTAGTCCCTCCTGATCCACAGACATCGCCGTTCGTTCTGTGCTGCCTGTGATGCTCGACTGATGGCATAATAACCACCATGACACTTCTGCTCTACTGCATTGTGTGAAACACCTCAAGACCTCTCCAGCGGTCTGCTGTTCAGTCACTTTATGGTCTTTTTATACTTTTGTCATCCCCTGAGCTTTTTACAGTTTAGCATCATTGGTAGAAAAATTTCAATACCTTGGTTTATGTATCAAACAAGATTTCTTGACTATCAACTTTGCAACCCCAAATAAACTACATTAAACTACGTAAAGAAACAACATGCCATTCTTGTTTCTTCAAGTAGTATAATGTAATCCTGGAAGTGTTAACTCTCTCAGACTGTGTCGTGTCTTACATGATACAGTGTTAAAGAATACAGCGTTATACTTACTTTCTTTATTTTTCGAGTGAAATGGTTGAACCACCTGTTCCCAGCAGGTGTTAAAAGTATCAGAAGTGAACGCATTGAGTCTTCAACCTTTAGTTCTCAGCTGGACTAGGCTGAGGAAGAAACCCCTAATGAAAAGACAGGGAGGACGTATGAATGAACAAAGACCAACTTAGTTATAAATTGTTTGTAAATTGTAAATTCAATTTGCATTATAAATTAAATATATTATTATTTATTATTATTAAAATACAACTGCTGAGACTATTTGGGTATCCCTCAGCCCCGCAAGCTTTACCTCCACTTCCAAATGACGAGCAACGGTATAATCCAGTTAGCTTTAAAAGTCAATGAGCTTAGGAAATACAAAACATGATCGGAAAAATCTGTTGATATATGGAATAATTTCTTTCTAAAACATTTCAAAATTTCACCCAGACACAGATGTGCAGGACTCTGCTGAAATACTGAAGAGGATAGGGATTTCTTCACTCTGGAGTGCTTAAACTCTAACTCTGTTCTCATGTGACAGAACTTCCTCGTAGCAGCGATCGCAAGTTCTCATTGATCTGTCTATAGCAGTAGAGTACCGGAATCAATTTTGCCTGCTATATTTTAATTAAGTCTTTGTCATAACATTATAACCGAGTCTAACGATCTTATCAGAGTTAAATCATATTTAATCGACATTATCCTGTTTCCTTTTCATTGAAAGTCTGGATATTGCAGTCTTATTGAGTCGGGGATATTATGAAATCGTTACCGCCCCCGGAGACGCGGAACGCGTCCACGTGGGATCCATTCTGTCAGCACAATAACTCAAAAATTATTCAATGGATCATTTTAAATTCTATACCAGCAAACAATTTAGTGTGAGGAAGAACTGGATTGATTTTGGGAAAGGTCAGTTGTAAATTTACGTTACTCGGGGGATCTTTATCGGAATATAAGTTCTCAATTTCTCGTCGGTCTGATTTACTCCGAATTTGGTGCGTATGAATAGACTCAGTCTATCTTGTTAGTATTGTATGTTGGTCTGATAGATCATATTGTGTCATTATGAGTAGCTGTTTATTGTGTTATTCGGACATAACTATCTGACCGTCGGTCTGATTTTGTGAAAATTTGGTGAATATGAATCAACTCAAGGAGATCTGTCTTACATAAGTCATATTTCGGTGTAAAAGTTAGTACTTTCACTAGGGAGAGCTTTTTTATGAAAAAGACTGGTTTTCGGACATAACTCCCCATTAAATGTGAGGAGTTCAATCAGGGAGGTTGCTTGTACAATGCATGAGGTTGGGGACTTTCAGGGATATACCCTTGCTGTTGGGAACGACAACATAGGTCTAGTTAAAATATGATGCTGAATAATGAACAGGTTATTCACCAAGTTGCTCTTTCTCCAGAGATGCTCCTTCCACAGCGCTCTGAGTTATGGGTTGTCGTGTACCCTCGCAGCCCCTCCCCTGAGCGCTGCAGGCACAAGTTGACACCACAAATTCTCAACTGGGCATAAATTAGCACTTATCCAACTCCATCAGCAAAACAGGCGAACAAAACAGTAACTTGGCTCTGCCGCTTGTTTGTCTTTGCCTTCAGCTCATTTCCATGGCAGCAGCAGCGGCAATGCAGGCTGTTGGTTCATCGCAAAAAAGGAGAGGCATTGCAAATTAAAGCTCTCTAAGCTCATTATCAAGGAAGCCAGTTAGATTGCCACCATAGATATTCACACAGGAGGGACAAACCCGTCCTATTCAATTTCAGAAATTAACTCGTAAATCTTTTTTTATTGGTGATGATGACATAAAAGGGAGGACTGAGAGTCCAATGGTTGTTTGATTTTGTAGCACATAAACTGAAGCACATCCATTCAAAGGGATTCACATCACGTTGGATTGATTTACCTATAACGGGTATAAGATAACTTTGAGTTGGATGATCTCCTGCACAGTTCATCAATGAGTTTCTCAAAGCATCATTGCTGTAAATATCCATGATGGGGATGTAGTACACAAAGGTACTCAGGCAGGATTACTCTTGGTTTTAGATGGCAGTGGGTAGGTACGATCATAGATTGAATAAAAAAAAATTATTCTATTCAGACTATGGTCTTTTGTCTTTACGCCAGTAAAACCTGTTTTACGAGTTAGTACCTGCCTGTATCTACACAAACAGGTCAGCTTGTTTTATTTATGAATTATATTGAAGCTGTTTTCTCTGCGACGGCTGGGATAAGCTCCACGCCCGTGACACTGAACAGGATAAGCGGTTGCACATAATGAATTAATGAATGTAGAGAATCTTCAGTACGATAATAAGTGCTATATCTCAAATCACTTCTTCTTCCATTTAGTGTACTATATGCTAATATACCTACTTCTGGTCGATAGTGAGGTGTTTGAAATCAATCATTGCCCCAGTGTACATATGGCTGAAACAATTGACCATCAACGTCACTTTCTTATGTCACTTTCTTATGTCACTTTCTTACTTTACTTTCAGAAATATGTGTGTTTCAAATAACGCAGTCCCTGTTCGTCAATAAGTTTTACTGTTTTGGCATCATGACCATCGCTCAGCTTACCATGTTCTAAGATTGAGAAATTTCCAGCATCCCGCACTCAACCTTAGGGCCTCTGAGCACATTATACAAACTCTCGTATTATATTATGTTAAAATATTTGTTAGTGCGAACACATTTATGGAGCTGCCCAACCAGTAGGATTCAAAATATAAAATTAACAGATTTTGTTTTAACTATCGTCTGATTTGATTAATCAAAAGATGATGAGGTACCGTAGGTACTCTCTAAAGATAGCAGTTCTAGACTGTCTTCTCTGTAGACCTTGCTTTCTAGCAGGAGCAAGTGCCTGGTGACAGGGATAAAAAAAAAAAAAATTACAAAAAAGTTAAAACCTTCCTTTTAACAGGCAGAAACCTCAAGCAGATCCTAGCTTCTGAAATCATGCCATCTGTCATTGGATGCTGATGTTGTCTAATGCCACAGTGGAGTCATTACAGCAGAAATTGTTGAGAAGGTTAATACTGGTTCACTACTTGCTTAGTATGGCAAGCACATCCACAGTCAGAGTGCCCATGCTCAATCAGCATCAGAAATGGACCAGTGAGCATGAAATATGCTGACCAGGTCTGAGGAATCATGTTCTTTTACATCACGTGTGTGTCCCCTGCCACACTGCAAATTTGTTTCAGGAGTGATTTCAGAAACACAGCAAGGTCAAGGCATTTTAACTTAGTTTCCAGATACTCAGATCAGCCTTGATCTCCATCCAGTTGAGCATCTGTGTGATATGCTGGACAAACCAATCAGAGATCCCAGCTGCCAACTTTCAGGACTTAGAGTTTCTGCAAAAACATCCTGCTACCAAATTATAAAAAGAATACCTAGAGAGGTTTGGAGTGAATGCCAAAATGGGTCCAAGTTTGTGAGGCAAATGAAATGAAGATCAGAAGAATTCCAGGCACATGGTGATAATGTAATGGCTAACTGGTGTATTTATACAGTGGTTATGGCTGCAGCAATGTAATACCAATAAATGTATATGAAATATTTGAAATTAAGGTGTACTAACCAGATGTTTGCGGTCAACCTTCTCATGTGACTAAAGCAGAGAAGAAAAATAGAATCTTCTCCCGTTGTCAACCATTGCTTTTTTACTCTCTCATTCTGACTGACGGTCCGAGAAGCACCTCGACTGCTGCTGAGACATTTTTGATCTGTGACTGCCCGCAGTATTTGGCAGTGTAGTGGGATTGTTGGAGGGTGAAGTGCATATTCACTTCTTGTTCTCTTTTATCAACACAGGAGAAGCAAAGAAGAAACAAAGACTCCAAGTTCAGACACAAAGATGCTGCTTTTGCTTTCTGTTGTGTCTACTATCACCAAGATAAAAAAAACAAACTGAAAATCAGCCGTTTTCATGTAATTAATAGGTTTTTACAAGTATCTGATCCTGCTTGTTTCCCCCTTTATATATGTATCTTTTTAATTTAACATTTGGTAACCTCGTCAAAATGAGAATAAAGTAATTTCTTAAACACATGTGAAACACAATCATGGAAAATATATTTGCATTAAAAAAAACAACTAAAAAAAGTTATGACTACTATATCTAAATTTGGGCCAAATATAATTATTTTGCAAAATAAATGTTTTTCAAGATTCCTTATTGGGTGTTTTGTTCGAAGTCAAGTCAGTCTTAAACATTATGTGTGAAACTAATAATGTTTCACACATAATGTGATAATAACATAATAACTAACACTAATCAGTCATAAGATTAAAACCACCTGCTTTATATATATATATATATATATATATATATATATATATATATATATATATATATATATATATATATATATATATATATATATATATATATATATATATATATATATATATATATATATATATATATATATATATATATATATATATCCCTTTCAAGTTGGCAGGGTCTGGAGTCTATCCCGGTGCACAGTTAATTCATCACCAGCTCATTTCAGGGCTCACACAACGAGACAGACAACCACTCCTAAGGTTAATTTTAGAATTGTAAAATTAACCCATGTTGCATGTTTTTGGACTGTGGTAGGATGCTGGGGTACCCTGAGTTTAATTACACAATTACATTCTGCTTATATACATCCTTTGTTTGTCACCGATTCCAAAATAGAAGAATTTGAGCGGAACTGTCCATGGTGCTGAATATTTAGGTCCGTTCAATTTTCTGTCTGGTTTGGTGAAATGTTACGTGTCGCTGCTCTACGAGCAATTGCTGGTATGAGATCCCACAGGTCCCTGCTGAGGGATGGCTGTGAGAGCCCGGAGGCACCTTTAATAGGGGTTTGGATTCAGACGAAAGAACCCTTGAGTGTTGCCGGTAATTCCACAATGCCAGCCATGCATGGCATCTCTGGGTGGCAGGCTCAATCTCATCCTTGATCTCATCGGTAATATTAAGAATCAGGTGAGCTGGCAACCTATATTTTAGATTCTGTCAAATCAATAAGGGATATTCTCGTTAGAAAACATCCACTCACGAACAGGCTTGACATTATGATGCCTTTGTCTGGTCACAATCACTGCTGCCATGGTCACTGGAAAGTCTGGGAATCACAACCCTTATAAATGAGCTTCAATTGCCACCAACTCTCTGAAAATGCAAATAATTTCATGGCAAAATTCACTGAGTCAATACGTCTGTTTGTGCAACAAGGACATGTTTGCGTAGTACCTTATTTAAATACGTGCAAACAGCACAGGAGCACCGACACGCAAGGGCAGTGCAGTGTTTGCCCCTGCTCTTTGAATAGAACGCATACAGCTGCACTGATTTGGCATCAACTAAAGCGTTTTGCAAGATTTTTTTTGCAATAGTTGGGGGATAAGAAAACAGTGGCTGTACTTCACACCCCATGTTCATCAGTGAGCCTTGGGTGCCCATGACCCTGTCAGTGGTTCCCCAGTTGTCATTTCACTTAGTATCAATCACTGGGCATGAGCCACTGTCGGGAACATGCAGCAAGACCTGCAGTTTTGGAGATGCGTTCCCCTGTCAAAGTAGCTCTGATCTTTAAACTTGTCTATTTTTCCTGCTTCCAACCAATCAACATCAGGCATCACCAAGATAATAAATATCACTCTAACGTCATCCGCCAGTGGTTATAGTGTTATGGATGATCAGTATAAAATCTATATTAAATGAAAAGTTTAACTAAAATATGTAAAAAGCAGGGACCTCCAGGATATTTCACTGTCATCACACGGGTTCCGTGCCAGCTGACTGCGGCAGTGGTGACTGATGGGATTTGGCAGAACCGGGAACCTCAAGGCTGCTGTGTTGCACCTTTCGGTGCTGATGCAGATGTTATTGATGCTGAGGGAAGTGGAAGCAGGTGCTGGCTCCCAGTTCACTGTGGGCCAAAAACCCCAAAGACAACAGAGGCAGGTGAAGACAGGTGAATAACAATGTCTGATTTGCATTCCCAACTTTGAAGTTTCTGTATGTCTGACGCTTGGATCACGTGTGTTCAGAGGCAACACAAAGACAAAACCATTTTAAGAGTTAGATCAACAGTACTGACACAGCAAAGGGATTAAATATGTCAAATATATATTATATGTTCAAAAAAATACAGGTAATTCAACTACTGTTAATGTGGTCATATTTTATCCATGAAAAATAACTTAATGTGAAAGAAAAGATTGATGGAACTGCTAATTTAATGTAAATGGGCTCATTTTTAAAAACAACAACATTTACTGTACTTAGTTATGTCAACCAGCACCACAAAAGTAGGCTGAATGAAGTAATTGCAAAGTAATTATTACTCAATGTTTGGTTTGGTTTTAGGTTAATATCACCAGAACATCTTCAGTGCTACAGCATACAGCAGTTATGTTGAATTCACTCTCCAATCAATTATTTTATCCAAAAACATTAAGTTATTTCACAGATGCTACTAATTTCCATTGTTTTTATTGTCAAATGTTTAATTATTTAGTTCTTTCAACAAAAAAAGTAATTTATTGTAGACAACATACATGTTTCATTTACTGAACACAGTTACATTGATTCTTTTAAACATTATTTTGCTGACTTAATTAAACACAAATATGTAATTCCAAACATTTTAACATTGCATTAATGCAGTGAAATTTCATTTCCTAGTTTTTATTGTCAAAGATGTAATTTAGTTTCAATCAATGTTTATTTCAAAATATATACAAAAATATATTTGAAATAAATGATACATATATAAAGTGTATATAAACTAGTTTGTCAGAAGCTGCTTTCTGAAAAGGAGTTCACATTAGCTTTGGTGCCAAAACCTTTAGAAATAGAGCTGTTCCATATGACCGACAGGTCAGGATTTATTGGTTGTTCCTAAATCCAGGCTTAAAGCTAATTTAGCTGGCTGAGTGACTAAGCTCTCTCTGGGTAGAAAGTCAAACAAATTGAACTCAAACACGTTGGACCCGTTAGACTCTGTTTGTGATATTCATGGAGAGGATCTCAAGCCACACCATCAAGAAAAGGAGAGTGTCTGGTCTCTGCTCTTCACGTATGATTTGGTTCTATTGAATGAAAATAAGCAGCTTCAAGTAATCTGGCAAAGTCTGGCACGCAACCTCTGACTAGCCCAGTGGGTATCACTGGGATTTAAATTTATTTGCCCTCCAATCAAATCCATTAATCATTCTAAAGTTCTTCATCACTTTTAGAGTTCCGCAGAGTCAGTCCATTCAGCTGTTGTCTTCCCTTTACTCTGGGACCGGTCAGTTTGGCCACAGGCAAAGAACGGTATCTAAAATTCCCCTATCCCCAGTAACACTCTTCAGCTCATCCAATGGGGTTCTAGGGCATTCCCAGGCCAGATGAAATATCCAGTATGTTCTGGATCTAACTCAGGGGTCCTGCTAGTTTAAGTGAGTCATGAAGGTCATTCAGTCATGTACCTGAGCCACCATTACTGGCTCCTTTTGACAAGAAGGTGCAGTGGTTCTGGTCAGAACTGTATTCGGATGTCTGAACTCCACAGGCTAAGCCAGTCACACTATAGAAGAAACTTATTTTGGCTGCTTGGATCCGAGATGGAGCGAGTCATAGAGAAGTCAGTATTATCATCTATTCTCCAGTACAATGACGGCGATATTGCTTATGACCCGCCAAGTTTGTTCGTATTATTGGTCCAATTTACCATCTCTACTGCACAAGATCCAACAAACACAAGATCTTTTCCCATTGATTGAAATCCTTAGTAATCTCATTCTATAGAATTTGTATAAGTCGACTCTTTAGAGACAATGTGCTGCAAGTATTGATGCGTGTTGTATTGATTTTTCTACCAGCGAGACCCGATTATAATTCACATGGCCACTACTTACGAGTTTCACCTATAAATTGGTCTGCTAGGTTTTGCACAAATGTTTCGAGCCGAATGAGAAAAACAGAATATTTTATATCTGAGAGTTTCGCTATCCATAGCTCCAGCTTGACAGACAGTTTGTCATCTGTTCTTATAAACTCCATTGGAGGCTGCGACTCCGCCCATGTTGGCCGCGCCGTGCTGAGAAAGAAGCGGCTCCATTATTTAACCTGAGTAGGGATGGTAGAATCGCAGGAGGACTCCCTACGAGGAGAGCTGTGCATACATTAGAGTGTAATTAATCTGCATGAAACAGAGGGATGAGGGAGGGAGGGAGAATATGAGGAAGATCAAGTGTAAAAGAGTGTAAAAGAGTAGAACAAAGACATACAGAGGGATTAAAGCAAGTGTTGGATAAGAGAGAAAAACAGAAGAAGGGGGGGAAAGCAAGACTGAGAAGAGGAAAAAATGGCAGCAGAAGTGTGTTTGTTTGACAGAAACAGGAAAGGCTGGCAGAGAGTGATAGGATGAGCTGGAGTATAATTACAGAGGTTGAGCCACAGGGCTCCTCTACGGATCATTTGCAGCTTAAAGAACCGGGGCCGTTGCACTGTGTGGAGAGATTTCGCTGAAAAGGTCACAACTTCTGTAGCTCTGGAAGAATACTCCACAGTGCGTTCTGGCTAGTTTGTTTTATTTATCTTGGCATAGGTCCGCAGATAAGGGCTAATAAACTACAACGATGAGGAGCAGAATTCACGCACACACTAAACAGGACATTTAAATGTTGGTTGGCATTATTGGGGTTGTAACATTGTGGCTGACTGACAAGTACTGTTTTTCACAACAAACGGTTCTGGGTTTCTAGATCTTTATGTGTAGGGTTTGCATATTCTCGCTGTGTTTATGTGGGATCACTCCAGGAGTTCCAGCTTCCTCCCACGGTCCAAAAACATTATAACCTTAACTGGTTACAGGAAATGGGAGGATGGATATGCGTTGCAGACTGGGGTTTGGAATGATGTTGAGGCTGCACTTTTTAGCTTATGGTAAAAAAAAAAATTGCATTTTTCTTTTTTCTTGCACTCTCTGAATGTTACCTGCACACCTGGCTGAAAGTCAACTGCACATAGAGACCAATGACCTTGGTCCAGCTGAGAGGATGGCTTGATTTGATGAAAATGTTTTTAATAATGTTTTATGTGAATAGCTTTTCCAACTTTTCTGGAGTCACACGCCGAATGCTATTTGACTCACACAGCAGCAAACGCGTACAATGACACTTTGTTCTTCAGACTGGTTAAAGCGTCACCTGATGATCTTTCTAGGTGTACTTTCACAATTGTGAAGTTGTTTCCCAAAACGTATTTTTTTGCCGTCAGAATTTACGTTACTGGTTTCCTGATGGGTATATTATTTATTTAAGAGAGAGATGCAGTCTAAGTGAAAAACAAGACATCAAAGCAATGCAAGTACAGAGCACAAAATCCATTAAAAAGGCATCAGGTATACATACGTATGATAAAGTGCTCCCATGAACATCTAAAACAAATTTAAACAATCTGCAAAGTTACAACCTACAAGCTTAAAGCAATTGCAATGAAACAATCTTAAAATAAGGTCACAAAGGTGAAGTGCCTCAGCTTGTGCTAGCTCTGTTCAGAAGTGCGGTAGTAACTGCAGGGGGGGTTCTATCCATTTGACGCATCCATTAGAGGCACCGGAAACCCCTCCGAGGACCAAGTTGAGATTCAGTTTCACGAACAAGGGCACAACATGTAAACTGCAGTGTCAAGGGATTGGACCACAGATCATGCGATAAGGGGAAGATTGTTCCTCCTACCTAGCTTCTGAGCCGAAGCCGCCCATTGGGGGGCCAACACGATGAGACAAACAACCAACAGTTTTAGCAATTTAAAGTGTGCTTGATGTTGTTGGACTGTGGGAGGATAGAATAGATGTTACTTGCAGAATAGTTGAAAACTGAACCTTCTTGCTGTGCGGCTACAGTGCTAACCACTACACCCCTGTGCTGCCTCTCTCATATTACTATTGCTTACCTGAATCCCAGGTGTTGCTTCAAACATAACAGAAAGTGCTCTGCTAAAGTTACATCAGTAAGTGCCGATGTATCTAATGCCATTTTTCCGTTCTGTCTCCAGGTTTCCGCTGTTGCAGGTATGCAGTTGAGCGTGTTCATGCAGCTCAGCAGGAATGTGTGCCAACGCTTTGTGCTTAAAGGTTACAGTGAGGATTTTATCATACGGTTATAAATAGCACCATTTTAAATTTGTCCCTGGATCCCGGGGGTTCTGCACATGTGGGCTAGTCTGTGATGGCATCATGGTTTGTGTTTTATGGAATACAAAATGCGACCTAATCATCTTCACCGTTGAGCAGATATAAGAGAATTTCAGTTTTGCGTGACCTATTCCTTTTAGGAAAGAATACAAATCCATCTTCCGCCACTATTGGGTTGTGATATAATCACTTGTTAGGTGCTGGATGACATGCAAAATTAAATGGGGAGCTGTGCGACAGCTATATAAGCATGTCTACGAGCTGCTATAATTATATTGTCACCGGTTTTGGCTTCTTTAAGCAGAGTATTATACTTTTTAAAGGGCCTTGTCGGAGCTTTGGGCTAAAAAGCAGGTTTGAAGTCACCGTGGCCGCAGTTCTTGTTAACAGAATCTGCAAGAGAACTATCATTATCGGCAAACCACCAACTGATTTGAGCACTCTGTAGCGCTTATAAAAACTCTGACACTGCACACACACATATGCCCAGTTCCTATTAAATAAAGAGCCTCAAGTGTGGACCTAGAAGTATGGACCACAGATTCCATCCATATCCTATTTAATGTGGAGCATTGATGAGCCTTTAGTCATAATGTCTATTGTTTTAAAGTGTCAGTCACAATGTTTTGGTTGGCGAAGATAATACCAATCCCGACCACTTACATAATCTGTCCATGTTTCTAGACCAGCGCGGCTTTGGTTCCACTCTGGCACACGGTGGGTTTGGCTGTGGAAATGCAAAGAACCAGATCTGGAACTGCTTTGGCGGAAAAGGCCTGAATGAATCCAGGTTCCTTGCGATCCGTCCAAGATGGATGCAATTTCAAGGACAGAGTGTATAATTCTTGCTTTTTAAACCCGCTTCCATCTGTTTATCTATGCATAACTTTAGAAAGTAGAAGTTTTTGTCTGCACAGAAAATAATTTTGCTCAATGAAAAGACATTTTCCGACACTCTGGAACATCATCCATTGGATCAGGGTTGAAATTATGAGGCTTTTGTTTCGCAGCCACTTGTCCCTGACCCTTGCTAAGTTCTCTTTTGTGTGAGTTTGTCTATCCTGTTTGGTGCCTTCTCTCCCTTCTTCATCACCTTCTCTCTCCCCATTCGGTCTCCTGGCTGGTTTCTTTTCTCTTTCTGTTGCGATTCAATTGAAATATACAATTGAAATAATCACAGGTTTTAAGGTCATTCATCCTAAAATAATGAGCTTTGTTGAAAAAAAGGGAGAAGCTTTTTCTGAAAACTAACATTAAAGTAATATGAAGTATAATTTCACAGTAATGTTCTACAGGAAATTGTATTTCCTGTTATCTTCGTCTCTCTGTATTTTTTAGCATAGTTTCAAGCTTTATTTATTATTATAAATTAATTTCTTATTTTCTTTCCATCAATATCTTGCTATTTACCATCATTAATGAAAATATATCAAATGAAGGAAAAGGGTGCCTCCTGTTTGTACGGTTTGTACCTTTGACTTTATTTGGTAAATAAATCTAAGACTACAATTACGTAATGCAATATGGTCCTATTAGCATTGATGTATAGGTAGCTTAGCCGCTATCATTTTATGGCTAATAAAAACTTCTTAACTGCTACCCTCTACGCGTTACTCATTGTTACGTACATCCAGTAGTCATATAATGCTTATTTACCTATGATTACAGAGATACAGCGACATTAGTCACATTCCTGTTCCTGTATGACAGCCTTGCCTTAGCGTCATAAAAGGCGTTTGTACTGACAGAAAGCATTTATCGTCACAAACTTCAAAAAACTGTGGTACTACATGTATATGCAACCTCTTTAGACAACGATAAATACTTTAAATAGTAAGCATTCCTATACGTAGGTATAACATGAATTATACTGTGAAATAATAAAATAAACACATTAATAAGCAGCCAATATTCTTACATGAAGAAAACTTCTGAAAATGAAACACTGCTGTGTCTGGGGTCATATCTGGACAGCGTATCTTTTTGTCCACATCCACGACTTGAAATTTGACTGGCAGAATTATCTAATAAGTTTTGTCTCTGAAAAACCTTAATGTTGTGAATCAGGTTATTCTACAGGAGTTTTCATCTATCCTTCATGATAATATATAGTTCACTCTTAAAATGCCTCTATGCTCTGACTTACTCTATAAACTGTATCATCAGCTATAGATTCTCCTGAGACACGTCATGAAATTATTATCCTGGCTGACTTTCACAGTTAACGTCTCGATCTTTCCCCCTCTATTGATTGAAATGTTTTTCGTGCTATTAAACTCTCCTGCTTAATTAAGAAACCTGATAGAGTGGATTATTGGCCTCCATCTTTGTTGGATTGGTACTTGTCACAAATCAGAGAGGCTAATTGAATCTGGTGTTATGTCAGATTGTCTTTGTGATCCATGCGTTACATACTTGAGTGAAAATTTAAATTCTCATCCTAATTAAATCAGATTGAGACAATGCACGGATTTGAATATAGATTGTTCTATCCTAAAGTAATAGCTTTTCACTGAGGCAGATTTCAGTTAATCCCTTCCACTGAAGATGGTTTGATTTTGAGGCTGCAGATTTAATTGATGAACATGAAACCAGAAAGGCCTTACCCGCCGATCAGCTCGCATCTCGTTAGCTGTTTTTACACAAAGGGATAAAGCCTGATAACGCATCTGCTGATCGGTAAACCTAGGGATAGGTGGATGGTTCCATCTGTGGTTCCCATAAGAAATCTATGTGATTTTCTTTGGGGTTTTTTAAAAGGCAAAAATTCATACGAAACCCATCCATGATTACAAATGTTCGGAAAGTTTCATATATGAAATGTTTTAAATTAACCATTGGTTGAGAGCAGGATGCTCCTTACTGAGCCGTCGCCTCGTTATGGCCATTTTACTTGTTGCCATAAAGATTTTTAAGAGCTACAGTAGATAGATGGATGTGGTGACCACATCCTCTCCAGCAAGGTCTGTCGGGACTGAGGACCGAGGTTTCGATGTATCTTTATGTGTTTGGACTAAACCAGACACATATCAGTACGAACATTTCCTATTTGTCATCTGAATGCTTGCTAGTTATATGATCCTGGACAAATTGAAGATTGAAGACAAACTTTTTGCAAACTTCTCATAAGTGTCTGTTCCACAAATGAAACTTTAATGTGAAAAGGAGGAAAAACTGACAAAGGAAAACACACATATCGGAGCCAAAAAAAAGATCATCATTGTAGCTGCAGAAGGATCGGGAGGAATGTGCAGGCCTCCCTTGGGGAGTTATGTTATTGGCTTTGTAAAACCTGCATATAGGAACTAAAGTTGCTTTTTTGAAAAAGAAAATGCTAATAAGCTACTGCAGAGAAAGTTCAGGAAAACTGATGTGACACAACTGATGAGGTGAAGCCAATGGAAAGTGAAAATGTTAAAGAGCAGAGCCGAGCAGCAGGTCTCTGCTCAGCAGCAGGTGTTGTCTCCTCAAGCATGATGAAGCAAAATGCGAACATGTTCGATGGCTAATAAGGTGTGATGGCTCAACGTTGTCGAGGATGATGACTCATCTTCTCAAAGCTTAGTTTGTGTAGCTCGAGGGAGTCAAAGTTGGTTGAGCCTAGAGGACGCGTCTTTGATGCTGACTACTAACGTTAATGCACACAAACAAAGTGCACAGATGGTAGATCTGAAAAGCCAACTGTGCTGATGCTGTGAGTTTTTAGACACAATGAAATGTTGTTTGGCAACGTGGCTCAATGTTAGTGGAGAACCAGCCTGCAATCCATCTACAAATCTTGTCATTCATTAGTAAAATTGGAGCATGGGCTTTAGGTCCTGCAAATAGTTCAAAATACACTGCGAATCAAGAATTTTGTAAAAAACAAAAACAAAGAAAGCCTATAAAAGAGTTCAAACAAAATGAAACTTCAACGCTTCACTGATCTCCTGAGGTGACATTCGTGATACATGATATAGAGGATTGGCTGAACCAAATAACACTTACAATGTAAACAGTTTGCCTGGTTTAAAGTAAATATGTATCTTCCTTTGCAAAATAAATGCACAAATTCTTCCACCGTATGCCTTTTTTATTTCTTATGGAAAAAGTCATTTTCAAACGTAAGAGGTAAACAATAATTTACAAAGATGCCAGCAGCGGGCCAGATTTGAAATCTTAGGAAGATTTCGGAAGCCAATATTTGGCGAGTGCCTTTTAAATCGCTGCTAGCATCTTTACTCAACTCATCAGGGACATGTCCATGGTAGAGAAACATAAATGACTTACTTATACCAAAACCCAAGGTTTTTTAAATGAGGGATGTTATTTTCGATCAAACAGTCTGAATCGAGGATCATGAGCAGAATGCATTAATGTGGTCAGCCATACTTTCTCTGTATCCCTTTCAGCAGAAAAACTGAGTACCAGAGTGGTTTGACTTGTATTTGGGAGTACACAAACAGAAGCAAGTCTATCCAGGATTACTGTTTTGCAGGATTTCAGCCACATATCTCCTATCAGTTATTTCAATGCCAATCTCTTTTCCTATCATCCTTTTACACTGTGTCCTTGTTCAGAGCTGTATAATTTGCTTATGAGACCTCTATTGCTCTTCCAGTTATTAGCATCTATAAACATATGTATAACGATGGGGGGTTCTCTTGGGTTAGGACCTTTTACCCTTTCATAAAAATAATTACTTAGCTGTAATACTATTGTGGTCAAGAAAAAAATGGTTATTTAAACAAGTTTTTGTGGATATCTCCTGGCTAAACTTGGTGAAATAAGCTCAGGAATGACTTCCAATCAGCTTCTTTCTGCTCCACCCACCTCTTTGCTCATTTCTGGAATAGGTTTGATTTAGAAGGAATCTGCCATGTTGAATAAGGTGAGAACTGGAGGCTCAAGGCCCTAATAATTGATAAGCCTGTGAGACTTAGAGAGCCAGCTATGCTGAGAGAAACTGCAGAGCGAACCAGCAATTAGATGGTTCCTTTAGTCTTCCCCTGGTTTGAATAGATAGATCCAACCACCAGTTAGATCCAACCACCAGTTAGTAAGTCAGAAATACAGCGGGCCACCAACAGCTTCCTCTGGCTCCACACTGCCCTGCACTTATGCGGACAGTGGGGATCATCCCACCGGAGCCGGTGCAGGACTAGAAACCAATCTGCTTGACACACCATCCAGTCACCAGATGGAAATATTGTTTTGTGGACAAAAATTGGTAAAGTTTTTTTAATCTCACCTTTTTTGGTAGACAATATTGCTTTTAAATATTTATATGTCAGTGTCATTCCATCGTCATCTTTGTCTAGGAGTGTTTTTATGTTACATTAAGTACAACTTACTTATTATTTGAGAGACGTCCTAAAGAACGATGAAAGTCAACCTACATTGAACAATACTGAACCAAGCCAAAAGCCATGAAATGCAGCCAGACATCAAGAGGTTGTTGTCTTGATTTGAAGGCAACAGTAACTCTGTCCACCGTCACAAAACTGAAGACACCCTTTATTGCAGTTGTGGATGGCGGCAAAGCTGAGGGTAGCAGCCTCTATACGCCGCTGATTGACAGCAGGGAGAATGAGAGTTGAGTGATGGCGCAGCATTGTGGGTGTAAAGCGAGAGACGGGACTATGTGATCTTTCTTGTTTAAGTTTCAAAGCGTTTTTATTGGCACTGCTCAAGGTCAGGGACCCTGTTACACGGAGAACTTGAAGTCAGAGGGAAGGAGCTGAAAATGGAAAGGTTGAAAAAGTTTGAAGAAAGAGTGAAAATAAATTCCATTTTGGTTTATCTTGTGGTAGAAATCCATAAAAACTGAGTGTTACCAAAGATAAAAGGTGCCTTTTGGTTACTGATATCAGTCATTATTCTAAGACGTGTATGATTGAACTACTTGTTTTATCCTCATTTTCTTGGTTGGAAATAATTAATAGACACAAGATGACATGTAGACAAAACATGGTCCACACTAAACTTAGAAAGCCTTTCTACTGAATCTATTCGTGTCTCTCAGTGCTTTGAAAGATGCTTGACAGCTACTTTTGTTACAGGTCAGGGAATCATCCTGGTCTTGGCTTAAAACTGAGTGACTCTCAGAGATGCAAACTAAAACTGTTATTTTTTTCTCAGAGCTAGAATTAGGCAAGAGAGATTTTACAGCACTATAACTTCATCAATTCTGTTTTACTTTGGGGAAGTTTTGAGTAGTTGCGCAAACCAAAACTGCTGTGTTTGTGCTTGAATAGTCTTATCACATACAATGCTGTGAATTAAAGAGCTACTCCTAGTGATCCGGGACTCCACACATTCACAGCGAGGCACTAAATCTACAAATGGAAAAGACTTGGAACAATATTGAACCTTTCCCAAAGTGGTCAACCTTGACATAAATGGCATCCATGAAAGAGTGATGGCCATAGTGGCCCCTTATCCTCCTAAGAGGGGCATTAAAGATGGCATTGTTCCGTTTAGAATGAGGGACTCTAAATCCCCTCTCGCAAGGTAGAAGATGGTACTATCATAGTTTCACAACATTTGAAGAATCAACAGAAATATTGTTAGCAGGTTTCAGCTCTTAATTTAAGAGCTTTAACTGTTTGTTTGAGGTCCCATTTGAATCACTATTTCTTATTGTGCCTCTTGACTGAATCGGTGTACTGTATATGCTATAGAGTAAGAGGCCAATGATGGAACCCTGAGGGACACCACAGGTCAATGGGGCCACAGAGGAAAAAACATTTAAAAAAGGCTATTATGAAAGTCCTATTCAATAAATTGATTTTCTTTTGGCTTATGAAAGCACTCACACTTGCTAAACAATATTATTTTAGTTGTTACAACTCAAAAAAGAAGGTCAAAAACATGATTCAGCAAAAGGTTGTACTGATCTAATGAAAAATGACCATTTTCAAGGAAATACAATAAATCATTATGCAATCATTTTTATAAGCCTTATACGTTTTTTTGATGTTTTTTTTAAATTATTGATGAGTACCTCAAAGGGTTCAAAGGGTTTGAACTACTTGAAAATGTTGAGCTACAAAACAGTCTCATGGTGACAGATGAGTAACAATGAACTATAATTTGAAAAAAAAAAATGGAATTGAACGAGCAGCAGCCTGAGTCGGTTATTTTCATTAATTTGCCACCTTCCCACAGGAAGTATCTAAAAACTGTCCACTACCCTCAATTGGTGACCAAACATTACGTGTTGCGTCCTTCACTATAGCCATCAATCCAAGAGTTTGTAAAAGGTGCCACACTGAGGCTAAAAAAACTAAAACTATTAAACAACATAACCACCAGCACCATAAATCAGAGTAATTGCTTCTTCCTTAAGAAACACGATCATTGTAAGCATCTGGTGGCATGGTCAAACAAATCAAAGCAATCACCGACCATCTGGTACCCGTCTCAGTCTTCTTCAGTCACACAAAGCTCAACCCACTCTCCAATCCTATCACAGAATCCCTACAGCTCATATTTGCTTGTTTTAATGACAGAACGTTGGCTTATAAAATAATTTTTGGTTAATGATGTTATCATTGAAGGAAAAATTGCATTCATTGTCTCTTAAGTAGATAGACACATGGCTAACATCACTGCACTGAATGTCCTCCAACCTGTTCATAGGAATGAATCGTAGCCATTATTTTCTAAACTCTTTGTTTTCTAAGACCTTGTGTTTTTGGGAATTGAAATAATGTGAATATCAAAAATAACGAGCTTTAGAGCTTGAAGTAGAATGAATCATCAGTGGCCATCGGTACAATTAATGAATCACCAATATATTCAGAGATAGATTATTTTATACAAGATCTCAGGACTGGTCTCACTTAGAATCCCTAGAAATGATGAATCCTGATGGAAATATCCACAATAGCAAAACAAGGAGACCAAGGCACTGGAGCTGATGCCTTTCAACTTACAGTACTGATAAAATGGCTCGCTTACATAACTCCTTGACATGGTTAAGACCAGCAGCTTAAACATCTTTCAGTGTCAGATGGAAATTTCTGGACATATAAATGAATGTTTGGGTACAAGGAGATTCCAGAGGACAACGAGATGTAGGTATGTCATTAAAAGTTCTCCTGTTCCATACAAACCAGTGTTGTTGTTTCAAACATAAACAATTTCACCAAAACCTGAACCTTTGGTTGGGATTTTGAGGTGTGAAAGTACGAGAGTCACACATAATCGCAAAGGTAACATGATTTGCATAATGCTGACAGAATTAGTTCATTTAGATACATTTGGACTATTGATGTAAACTAAGATCTTTGTAAATCCTCTGAATGTATTTACAACAATCACTGCCGGTAACTGAAACCTCTCCTCTTCTTGTATCGACATTATCATGATAAAGTAGTATGTGCCAGTGCTCTGACATAATGATTATAAAGTAGCGTCTTGAAGTGTTTCCTCTTGTCCTGGAGATTATAAATGCATCCCTTCAAACAGGCATCTGCCCACACGCCTTCCAGAAAGCTGTTATAAAACCTATAAGACAAAGGGCAAAACCTGGACATCATCCGCAAATCATCACAATAAGACCATATTCATCTGCAAGACTCTCAAAACAATGATATCTGTGAAAATTTACCTCCCTCCCACCTTTTATTTTTCAAAAGGAAATCATATCCCAGAGGAATTTCAATCAGGCTTTAGAAGACCTCAAAGCACTGAAACCGCTCTTACTAAATTAATCAATGACCTTAGACTGAGCTCCGATGAAAGAAGAGCTCAGTTCTTTTTCTTGCAGGTCTCTTAGGTTTCATACAGGCAAAGAGGCAGACATATTCACCATTGGCAACTAGAGTCTACGGACAGAAATGGCCTTTTGAACCAAATGTCAATCAAAAGGTCAGGGTGTAGCCACCAATCTGTTTCAAAATTATTTGTAATTTTCCGATGCTAATGTGAGTTATGACAAAAAACATGTTGAAGATTGGGATAACTTCTGGCTAATTTGCAATAATTAAACAGCAGTGACTTTTCATGCATGTAATACTGAGACATTGTAGTGGATTGGATGTGAGAAGTCAGAATACTTTTTTAAATATTTGTCGTTGGTGAGATGCATTATATCTGCAGCTGTGATTGTCAATGAAATAGCTTGAATCAGTCACAACTAGGACTACGCTATTGTCCCCGACAACAAGGATGTATTCCAGAAAAACGCCCAATCCTCTGCGTTGTACAACTTGATTGAACTCCTCAAATTCAATGTGAAGATATGTCCGAAAAACGCTTTATTGTAAGAAAGCTCTTACCTAGCTACTTAGAAAGCGATTCTAAGTTCTATGGAGCTTTTCAATTTGAGAACTATCCATTAAATAGTTTGAGTCATCGTGTTAACCTGACCAATATGCAGTGGCAGACGCAGCGATTCCTTGACATACCAGACATTTCATAAAATAGTTGCGTGGTTGCTTATCAGATATGATATGTTATAGTTTAGTTTGATATGTTTGAATACAGGAAATTAAATGCATGTGAGTATTTTTATACTGGAGTGAAGGGTGGTCCCACTTTGTTGTAATCGAGACTTCAATATTAAAGCGGAGTACATACAATTTTTTCTTCACGAGTAAGGGTTTATTAATAAAGAAGATAGTCTTTACTGTGCAGGAGATTGTTTAAATGTATCGTCTGAGGGAGATAAATTACCAGAATATGTGCATGGTGGCATATGTGCATATATATATATATATATATTTCTAATACATGGCATCCCATTCTTAGGAGTTTCTAGGTTGTAATGATAAACATCTTCCTGGAGAGGAAGATATTGTTCTTATTAATGCTGTAAGTCATCATTACATGGTTCATTAACCAAAAATGTTACCATTTATAACTTATAAACACTATCACAAATAAGTTAGCGGTCTTACTGTTACCTGTGGAGCTCAACTTAATCAAAGTATGTACATTAGACTGAAAATGGAGGATGTGGTGAGGACTCAAGATGATTCATCGACAACAAAGGCTCCCGTTCTAGTTCAGCGCCTACAGCAGACTGTAAATAAAAGTGCACTCTGCAGAGCCACAATGCAAGTCTGAAGCTGTTTATCATCCGTGCAATAGCTTCTGGCAACACCTTGGCAACATTGGAGATTAGAGTTCAAACTCCCTGGTTTTCTAAATTTGGGAGGGATTTAGCTCAGGAGTGAGAGATATACAGTATCTCATGAATCTTTGCTGATATTTCCATTTGCAGCCTCCTTCCTCGGCGGTTTGGATTTGTTTTGTCCTTTTGGTGGATGAATAGCTGCTGTTCCGAAGAGTGTTTTGCAACCAACCCACAAAATGTAATACCCGATACAAGAAAAAAGAAATATCCTCTGGCTTACCTTTAGCAAAGCATAATAATAAACAAGTCATAGAAGGGTCACAAACCTATAGATTTACAAAAGAGACAGATATAAATATGAATAAGGCTGAAGTTTGGAAGGACGTTCCATGGAAGTTTTTGTGATCCTATAAAAAGCCCGTCAAGATTCCTTGAAAACAACCACTAAAATCACACACAAAAACCCATTTCTTTCAGCAATGCTTTTATCTTGGGTTCCCTACACTGAAAAATTTCTCTGGTTCATGTGTTTTAAACTGGGTGACCCCAGAAAGTAAGTAAGTCTTGCTTTAAATTAGGCTACAGCCCATATTCCTTGACATTACCTTTTTTAAATAAAAGTTTATATTTACAATACATTTCATACATAATAATTTACTTGTAGAAAGAACCGTCATGCTGTGTTTACTTTTTCAGCCTTTTATTGAATGTCGATGTTATTTTATTGTTAAATAAAAAATGTGATATAAACTAGAGATATCTCCTGAAGTCAATCCAAAATTTGGACTAAATCGGGCCAACAGTTAGGAAGTTATATTCGGAAAACAGGTTTTTCCCATAAAACAGCTCCCCCTAGCGAGTAAATTGTTAACTATGAGAGTAAAATATGTGGTATCTAAGATAGTTTTCCTTAAGTCGCTCCATGTTCATTGTTCCTCGCACTAAGGTCTATGTTGGTACAAAATGTAAAAACGATCAATTACAGTTTTGGAGTTACTAAAGCAGGATAATTCTTTGAAAAACATTTTTTAATATATTTTTCACAGAAAAAAGCTCAAGGTGGTAAAGTTGCAGAAAAAACAAAGAAAAGCCATCTATTCTTCTTCGACACAAAATAGTGTTTAATAACTTACCAATACCATTGTGGATGTTGTGTATTTATACGCATCTGTATATCACATATGAAAAGTTTATATGCAAACTCCGACATGTCTTCAGCCTTTTAACACAAGAGTGAAAGGGAAGTGGATACCTCATCTCAAAATTACGAGAAAAGATCTTAGGTTTGAGATAAGGAGGATATGTTTGTTTGTGTGCACATGCCATGTAAGGTTATTCACGCATCTGTAACTGCATCCGTCCCTCCGACGGCCGGAGGACACGGTCGTGTTTGACAACGTTAGTTGTGATGTTTCTATAGTATTTCCCATAATTGAAAGATCCTGATCTAATGACCAAAAGATAAGGTGTCTGATTTTTTTTTCTTTCTATGAACACGATGTTCTTCCGTAGAGATGGAAAGAAGAACATATCCACAGTTAGGTAGTCCATTTTCTATGTCTGAAAAGAATAGTGCCTGACTGGCGGCTGACTGTGTACAAACGCTCCACTGGTCCTCTCTGACTTATGTGAAGGATAATGAACGGCGCACAATCGGTCTGCTGGAAACCTTCAAAGAGGGATGGAAGTGTGAAACCTTCTGATACACAGCTCCAAGGCCCAGAGAAGGACTGAAAGTTTGAAGAAGTTTGAGGGCTGTGCTGTGAGACAATCCAATCGCTTTAGCCTCATTTAAAATCTACAGTTCTTGAGTCTACATAGCGTCGTATCAATATCAGACTATTAGACTGCAAAATATGTATTCAATATGCTTAACTATACCGCTTTTGGTCTCACGTACGACTGGTGTGAACAGGTCAATCCCGACTGCACCACATGTGGACCACCGGTAAACAATAACATACATCCTACTGCATCAGATACTTCTTTCAGAAGTTAAGCATTTGACGGCACTGTACTTGAATATTTCAAATTATTTGAAGAGGACATGTAGATGATGGATGATCTCAGAAATTGGACATACAGAGCGGGTTGGAGTAGAACCACAGCGCCTTCGTGTTAAAGGAGCCATTTCAGGCATCTAATTAGGATTGCTGCTGGGCGCTTGTGTTTGGAGGTTTTGCACGCACTTGTAATTGGTTGAACTTCCTGGAAGGGTTACTCCTCTCCTAAGGAAAGTGTTGCTGCGTGGAAGGGGCGTCTGGACCTCTAACCCGCTTAGCTGGTTACAACCCCGCCTTGTTAAATTGTAAGAAAACATGGACGGATAATAGACCAGCAATGAAAACCAGAAAGTAAATTAAATAAAAGCCTGGTGAACGATGGTGGAAGAAGGAGTCCTAGAAATTCAAAATCGACACCTGGCATCTTCCCTTTATTTTGTCATCAGTAAATTTCGAAAGAATTGCAAATATTTGTACAAAAATGGAAAAAAAAAAAAGATATATATATATATATATATATACACAATTGATTATTGGCACAAGTATTAGCTGCACTGCAATAATTAGAAGCCCTTCCTACAAGTCAAACTGTGGTTAATTAAAATCAAAACACCCATCCAGAAATATTTCACTACATGTAAACATCTTATGCAACCTATATGATACAGAGATATCGGGTTAACATAAGGTCCCTCAAAAAGATACAGCACAAATCAGTGGCGGGCCATGGGTTTTCCATCCGGGCCTTCACCGTTATACACCTGCCCCCAAATATCTTCACAATTTCACTGCAGCTACAGTTTGCTATCAGACTACATAACCAGCAGATATTTAAAGAGACAGTAACATTTTTCTTGTGGAGTTAAGTGTTAAAATGAGGTTCAACACCTCTGAGCGATACACCGACAGACCCGCTGAAACCAAACAACCAAACATGTAACGCGTTTCTCAGAATGACTTGATGCTGCATCATTAATATATTTAACTTTCTTTACTAAGTAATTCATCCTCAAAAAACACATTTACTCATAAAACCACAAGGAAAGCAACAATACCATCAGATGTCGGTAAGTAGGATTCAACAGCGTTTTTGCTCAGCCTCCAGCCACACTGACCCCGCTAAATCACTGAATCTGGAGCTTAATCACGCCACAACACCAACAACCATCAAAATCCAGTAATAATCCACAGATATTTAAGATACTTAATAAATTAGATTCACCAAAGTCAAAGTTACTCATCTGAAGATAAAGTCTGACCTCCTTTCTTTCTTTAAAAAAAAATAGTCCAACAATGCGGCTGTAGAGGAGAATGGTCATTTCAGTTCCATTATAAGTTCCCTCTAAAATCGGCATGTAGACCAGTTCTGACAGACTGTCCAATCCTTGTTCTCAAAGTTTTTATTTATAGAAAATCCTCCTCAGTGGAGCTGTGGATCCTCAAACATAATACTGACGTAGGACGAGTCTGCCTCTACCTTACTAAAGAACACACACAGGCTAGCTAGCATACCCTGACATGTCAAAGAACATGCCCTTGATGACAGCTTTGAAATCTGATTGGTTAACAAATATAACAACAAAATCCTCTTTTGTATTTCAATGGGCAGAGGTATTCTGGCTTAGAGTTGCTTGTACCAACGCAGAAAGACTGGCGTGGAGAGATCTGATTGGATAAAGCAAATCACACTCACGCTCACTGGAAGCAGCAGGAAGTGAAGCATGATGTCATCAATAAACTGATAGGAAAAAACTATTCAATGATATGTAGTCTAAATTAATATTTGATTAAAATAGGATTCTTTTTGAATTTTCTGACGATGTCTGGGATAGCAGAGAAGGCTGGGTCGTGGTAGCGCCTAAAATCTGGTATTGCAATCTGCCCAAGAAGAAGAAGAAAGATGACAGAGAGAAATTAAAAATATTCCACAAATTATTATTATATTCATTATTATAAATAATAAATAATCCAGGGATATTTAAATAAATGCACTTAGCATCTGAAATGTGTTTATTCTTGTAATTAATTTTTTTTTTTTACCATCAAGGGAACACTTCCTATCATCACAATGAAATTATAAATAGAACTGAATGTCCTTTGGCTGTGTGTGACGTCGTGCTGAACATGCAGTGCATGTTAGCAGGCAAAGGTTAACCCCATGACAGAACGCCTCAACAATGATCTTTTTCATCGCTTCATTTTAGTAGTCTGAATTCATAAAGCCGCCGAGGGACACCCTTGTGTCTAGAATCAAGGTCCCATAGTGCAGTTTGACAACATGACCTTCCTTCCTTCCATCTGAGACGGAGAAACGCGTTGCCAGAGGAAGAAACCTAAGAAGAAAAGAGTCTCATGCTCTGGGTGGTTAAGATCTGTCTTGCACCCTATAAAATTGTGTTTTTCCAAAGTCCTGCTCTGATCCTGCCCCTACAGCGACGGAGTTTACATAATTGTATGACGGAACTCAGAACTCTCTGACACACAGTGAAACCTATAGACAAGCACATCAGTGCTGCCCATATTCAAGAATAATTACTGCAGCTGCATCTGCTTCTCCAGGATGATGCATAAGACTAGTTTTTCTCGATACTGAGCCAGTAAGCTTGTCTCTGGCCTTATTTGTCTACCTAAACAGAACATTTTGGTAAATGTCTGTGACCCAAATAAGGGAATACACAAATGACTTTTCCAAAGTAGGGAAGAATTTAATCAGATAATTCTTACCGCTCAATAATTCTCATTAATAGGACAATGAATGAGTGGCAACAATGCAGCTGAGGATGGAGTACAAATACTTTGTTATTCAGCGAACTGAGGAGACGAGGACAGATAAGAGAAATGACATTTATTTACTTATTTAGCCAGCGGGCTCCACTGAGATTAAGAGGCCCTTTTCAAAGCAGGGCTGGCTGAGAAAGCAGAAACAAGATAAGTCCACTGCTGTCCACTGGGAACTTTGCCTTAAAGCACCGCTTTCCTTTCATTATTGTTTACAGTGGAGAGTCAGAGTTCTGCAAAGTTTCACCATCTCAGACCAATCCCTCCCACCTTTGCTCCCAGAAGGAGAAGAAAGCTTTTATCTGCCTGATTGAAGAAGTAATTGCAACGAAAAGAACTTCAGAGCAGCAGAAAGGGTTCAGAGCGAAAGAAAGTTGATGCACTGCCGATGTCAAAGACCTCTGACCTGAAGAGGAGGATTCAGAGATTATTGTTTACACCCTCATGTACAGGAGTGGGAAAATGAAGCAGGTCATTAGTTCATCCGGTGAGGCGAGGTGGATATAGATAATTACCTGGGAGGCCTTTGCGGTTATTAAAAGCATGATGGTATGCGAAGGACAAACATTTCAACCGATTTTAAAGTATGGAATGCGGTGAAGGGGATGTATTGAATCGCATGAAAAGAAGAGCACAAAGTTTTTATTAATGTTTTTGACCTTATCGACTCCAGAGACACATTATCTCACAATGACAGAGCTGCCATGCTGATGATCATCAGGTGTAAGAATATGTAATATTTACCCTGTCAGGCATCTTAGTTTACTGTACTGGCAAACTAATGACAACAAGTTAGCATAAAACGCCAAACAATCTAGTGACGAAGGGAGTTTCATTATTTTTTTATTTTCAAAAGAAAGCCACAAAAAAAGCACCAACTCTGATCTGGTAACAGTATTAGCTGCAGGAAATGAAAAGTTCAATCAACCTAGTAAATGAAGATGCAATCAACATGAATATACTAGCCACATATCCATACATCTACAGCTGAGGGATAGTTGCCCACTGCTCCTCAGGGATGGGTTCATGCACAGAACCAACACACTACGTTGATCAACTTGTATGTGACAAACAAAGGTTTCTTCTTCTAAAGGCCAGGATGACTGGCCATAATTGAGGGAAAGATGAACCCCAGTAAATTACTGAATCAGAATTGTAGGCCATCAGGCTATGAGTTGAAGCTCAAACGCAAGTGGATCACACAGCAAAAGACTGCTGCCATGCCGTTGAGATGCTAAGGGAGGAAAAGAGCCATTCATGCTCAAACACCGACCAATCTGGCTGCGCTAAAGCAGATCAAGAGGAATAGGCCAGAATTCCACCTCGGTTTCAGTAAAAAAAAGAAAAAAGAAAAAAGTCCACAGCGCTCGGACCCAATCTTGTGGATCACATTTGACATATCCGTGTGTAAACCCAGGAATGGACTGGAGTCATAGACTTCTATGTTGTTGACTTGCAGCTGGAACCGGTGCAGACCTTATTTTACAGTAGTCAGACCTCTCCTCTGGGGTCGGACTTTATCAGAAGTGGCTGGTGGTAATTTCACACCCTGTAAACAGAAAAAGGAGACACACCTGAAAGCTATTCCCTCCACCCAACCCAACAAGGAGTACATTTCTCACTTCACTTGTTCACGCGCACACACACACACACACACAAATCTGGAGTTTAGAGAAAGTGCGACCAGGCAGCATTGATTGTGATAGAGCTGATGTGACAGATTGATTGAATATCCGCACAAATGCCTCCTGTTATGTAAAATGTGTGAAAAATTAGAAACTGTGTAATTGAAATGGAGAGCAAACTCCGGGAATAAGATCCGTTTAGGCATAGGTGGCTGCTGATTGTGGCTGCTTAATCGCCTTACCAGATAACAAAAATGAACTTTTTTTTGAGCAAGTCTACAGCACCTCAAACTATTAAAGTTACATACCAAAATGTCAGGTTCTAAAAGATTTTGCCGCTCTGGCCTTTCCTGCAGTATTTTGTACGATCGTGATGCAATTCACGTCGGCCAGACTGTCAAAGTCACCTTATAAGGTCAGCAAGGTATGTAGGAAATATGTTGCGTCTGCCAAGGAAGAGAGAGAACTGCCTGAGGATATAGTATTTGGCAAAATTGTTCAAATAACATACTCATAAGAGACACGTTGGCAAATCAGAAAATGTTAAACAATGGGCCGACGATCATAGACCTACTGCATCACCTACTACATCAGTTTACATTCGGGCTCCAGGCCCAAACTCTAAGGTGTACATTAATGCTGAACAGAAAAAAACAGAAGGAAAGTCGACCCAGTAGCTCAGAGCCGTCTACATCAAGCAGAAATCTGAGGATATCCAAAACTGGAGCTCCTCAGGCCTAGATATCAGTGGAATGTCTCGAGGATGAAGAAAGATGCATACGCTACAAAGAACACCCTTCCTACGGTTAAATAAAACCGTGGATTGAAGGTTCTCTTAGTATTCCATCACAAAGAATGCCGAAATTAAAAACTGAGTCAACATCACCATGTTTAATCTGAAAATCAATTCCAAATAAATCAGCATAATTCATTTTTCTTTCTCCCTGCAGTGTTTTACAGAATCATTCCAATAAAAAGTTTTTTATTCAGTCATCAACAACAGCCACAAAACTATTTCTTTTAAGTTACATCTAAAATGGCTGATTTGGTCATTTCCTTCTTCTGCCACAATAAACGGGAAAAGTAGACTGTCGTTCCTCCCACCTGTAGCTGCAGCCAGGAGCAGCTGCACCTCGTAAAGTATTCATACACCTGACTAATTTTTTAGTTCATTTCACATTAAATGTAAGAATCTTCCCTTTTTTTTTTTAATGCAACAGCACTGACACATTCTGGAGGAAATGATTACACTCGGCAGTTAATTAAAACGCACGTTCTATTTACTAAAACGTGCGTGAGACTTACTTATCGTTTATGATTTGGCGTTTCACTTTTTTTTTTCTCATCCATATCCAATCCCGGGCTCCATAGCAGGAGAGTTGGCGCTGGTGCTCTTGATTGCTGCGCCAGCTTTCGCTGTGCATTCTGGGAATTTGTAGTATTGTTGGCGTTTGTGCTGTATACCAACGGGGCCAGCTATCACAGAATTAGATATTGTCTCACGGGCCGGATGCAATTGTTCTGCGACTATCCGTTTGACACACTTGGATGGCCAGAGTCCCCTAAATGTGCCAAAAATGCTATTTTGACCCCGAAGATGAATTTTGGCTGAGAAACCCCTGTAACTATTTATGGGGGACTTAATGCACTTCGACTAGTGTGGTGGAGATTTATGAGCATAAACCTTTGTAGATGCGCACAGTAGAAGCAGATGCGGCTCGTGACTCGCAAACAAGGGATAGGAGGCAGACATGAAAAAAAAACAAAAAAACAGGCAGTAGTGGAAGCGAGCTGGAGGAGTTGGGCCGCATGTCTACATAAGCCAATGATTAATAGCTTAATTAGCTTCTCTAAGCCAAATAATGAGCGCTAATGAAAGTCCGCACTGACACAACACTGTTAGAGAGAAAATCACAAAGGCCTTGTTTGCTCATTTTTCATCTCCACTGTGGCACACACACACACACACACACACAAAATGTGACAATCGGTCTTCGCTTCACATTATCACATTAACACTCTCTGACACACTTAAAAAACCCCGCCTGATTATAAGTAGGGGACAATTACACAAAATCGAGAAAGAGAGTGGCTCATGGCTAAAAATCACCTACAGTCTGAATTAGCTGACCTTCTTCATGGTTTAATGAGAGCTGCTCAACAAAAAAGCAGATGCCCATTACTCCATTACCAAACGTAGAGTTATTAAGATCATTTAAAGCAATTAGCTATAATGTCCAAATGAGTCGTTGGAAAATTTCTATATTTGACTAACAGCACAGTGGTAAGATGAAAGGACAAAGAGAGGAAGTGTTGTTCTGGGTTAAAGCAGGGAGACACGGGAGGCGCTGAATCAGCCACACATGTAGCCTGTCATTATGGATAACGACACGTTGTGATATAAAAACATTTAAAGCGTTGACAATGAGGGCCAAGGGAGAAGAAAGTAATGCTGTTCCAGGACCATGTCTAGTTTGTCCATATCTCTATGCATTTTTACATTCTAAGCACCTCATCTGAAAACCTGATTATGGTTTCTTAAACTTGATCATCACTGAAACTAAAATTTAACACTCTGAAAAATATTGGAAAAATATATTGGCAGTACAAAGTGTCTATGAATTTAAAAAACTTAAGTAAGGAAGACGAAACCTAGGGTTTCCGTAAAAATGCCAATAAATTTGTTTTTACCACTTCTATTTCATTTGGCTCAGACTTTTGGGCTTATCCCAACTTAAATTTGCAGATTTTAAATCCGCCCTGGACCAATATCCGGATTAAAAAGCGAGACTTTGATCAGAAAAGAAGACCTAGTTCAGAACAAACTTAATCATGGATCAGTAACTTTACTAGAGTTATTTCCAGACACTGGCTATTGACCAACTTGTGGGTCTTAGAAGATTTTGTTTGGGTCACAAAATAAATTTGTAATATAGGCTTGAGCTTCACATCAGCAATATCACATCGGGTCACAGAGGGGCTCCTTGGTTTATCTACTACAATTCATAGTTTCTTCCACTCAGTAGGCAAACCACTGAAATAATAGTGAGTTATGTTACCTCTGTGTATTATCTTAATCATCTCTCAAACTTTGTAGTTTTTTGGGGGAAAGGAACTAACAACGAGTTTGTTAACTTCACTTAAATGCCTTTATTTGATCTAATTTATAAAGTATGTAACATGTGGACATGTTTTAATGAAACATGAATGAAATATGTTGAAACATACATCCTTAAAAAGATTGTTTTACCTGGTTAAGATAAGTTGATGCAGAAAGGACGGCTTCTCTCAATTATAAGGCAGTTTGAGGCGTGGGACCAATAATAGGAAGTTATAGCAAGCTACGCCCCTAATAAAGCAAAGGAGGAAGTTAAACATGAGCTCAGTGGGGTGAGTATGGTATTAAATACTGAGAACTCTATTGGAAAAGATGCTGAAACTCCTAGTTTAGTTCCGTGACGACAAGAGAGAAAGAGGATATGAGATGAGGAGAGTTTAGGAAGTCGACAGGAAGTGGGCATGTCATGAAAGGTTCTTAGTGCATAGGGGCAGAAGATTAATCTTTTATTTGTCATACAGAATTAAACATGTATGTAATGCAATGTGGCAAATCCAGTCAGTCAGACATTAAACCCATCCCTAAGGAGAAGTGGGGTTCAAGTCCAATATGAGCCCCAAAGACTGGGACCTGAAACCTGCATTAGCCGGGATCTGATCCCTGCAAAGGTTGGGATGTGAGGGTCTGACCCCTCTGCCCAATGACCTTTACCCTCACCGCTCCCAAAAACTCAAACCTTAGTTTGGGGTGTCCGGGTGTGGAGGAACTGGTCCTCTTATCATTAGCCTAATTTAGCACAGTCAAATAAAAAACTCCAGCTGCCATTTTTCTTCAGTCTCTGCGCTGTTCCCAGTGTGCGTCTGGTGCATTTTAGACCCTTGCTATGGTAACAGCCTCTTTTCTCCAAACACTACCAACCTGTCAACCTTTCAGTTCTGCTGGATTTTGATGGGCGATGCTGTCCCCGCCCAGGCGTCCCAGTGGGAAGGTCACTGTCAGGCCACTCGTTCTGTCTCCGTCCCTCTCATCATTTGCCGCCCTCCACATGTTCTCCAGGACATACGTCTCTCGCTCTGACTCAGATTACAACCTTTCGCTGAAGCTTTTATCCAAACACTCAAGTCCTATGAGTTCAAGCATCTCTCCATGTCCCTCTGGATCGCTCTTTTCTTTAATACACAAGCTTCTTGAACCCATTAGGAAGCCCAGATTTCAACTACGGTTATTCCTCCATCCATAGCATTTACCTCAGTGTTTCTCAAATGGAAGCAGGAACTCCATGTGAATATTTGACGCTGATATATGAGATTCTATACATTTCAGAGATGCATACTGACTTTCAGTTCAGTTGCTGTTTCAGTTCAATCCACAGATATTAGACATTGCTGAAGTGAGGCCTCTGTGCAGGCAGCCAGGTTTCTCACTGATTTAAGCAAATCAAATATACAGTATGAGGATTTATTGCTGTGTTGTGTCCTGGCTACAAATCCACTTTACGGCGTTTGCCTCTATTGCTTCTCTGCAGGCAGTCGACTGCAGCCCAATGAGGGAATAAGTCCTCACTTTAGAACAGACTTATTCTGCTGAGACTGCTGATGTCTGGGGCTGCTAACCCTAATAATGAGGTCAAATAACACCATTAATATAAAAAGTAAGTAAAACCCAATGTGTGGATGAACCTTTGGGAGTCTGAGGTTACTGGCATGAATCCTAATGCTGCATTCACACTGAATGTCATATAAACTTCTCTTCTCCATTTGTGCTGCTCTATTCACTCAAATGTCACCAGGGAATATTCACTCAAGCAATCCGAATCTGCAAATGTAAGCCCTTCTCTTACAACGGATGGATGGATACTTCATTGATCCTTCATAGAAAATTGCTCTGTCGCGGCAGTTACATTCAAGGTCAAGAAGAACAAATTACATAATTTATAATAAGATGTAATCAGCATCCTCGGTTGAAGGATAGGTATATATATCAAATAACTATGAAGAGAAAAAAAACAAAAGAATATTGCAAACAACCCAGGATAACGCAGCCACAAAAAGACATCCGAAGCCAGTGTACCTTAAGGGCCGGTCCAAAGCCCGGATAAATGGGGAGGCTTGCGTCAGGAAGGGATTCCAGCATTAACACGATGCCAAATCCATATGCAGAACAAAAACTGATTTCCAAACCAGATTGGATGGAGCCTGGGTAAACAACAAATGTCACTGATACAGATAGCCATTATGGTACCAGCCGTGACCATGGATGGAAACAGGTTTTCCGCTATGGCGACCCCAAAAGGGGGCAGCCGAAAAACGAAAAAAGAAGAAAGTGTGGAGCATAAATTATCTGCAGACGCTACGGTTGATTCTGTCCATTAAACAGTCTGATTGCAGATGGCAGGAAAGACTTCCTGTCTGGTTCAGTCCTGCATTTTGGTGAGATCAGCCGGTGACTGAAGGCGCTCTGCTGCAGCACCTCCAGTGTATGAAATGGGATTGATGGATTGCTCATTATTAGGTTAAGTTTTCTGAGCATCCTACATACATTTATTTCCACTCTTCCACACTATTTTGAAATGTGATTGAAGCAAACAAAAAACCTGGAGGTGGAAACGGAGATGTCAGATAAGCTTGACCTTCTGTTCCGCATCAGCGTCCTTTTGAAGTCCAGACATGTTACTTTTCCGGAATCAAAATGCTGATAGGATTAGGATTTCCTGTCACACCGTCACACAAATTTTGATTATGTTTCATTTGCGGTGCACAGAATGGATGTGACTACATGAGTCTAATCAGGGCTTCGTACTGACCTGAAGTGAGGCAACATGCCAGTGTTATGGATCCTTTTTCACCTATTTCTTCGTTCAACACACTATATTGAACAAGAAACAGAACTCAGCAACCAAAACCCTTTTGTCGTTTCTTCATACGATGAAAAGTACAGTTATTATAATCCCAGGTGTCGTCGTTTAGCAAAGACACAAATGTGATGTTTGGATCAACTTTATAACTCTATATCTCCGCTTTAAATTAATCTATCAAAGCCAAACAAAGACTGATAGTTTCAAAACAACACTTTTGACACAGGGTGGTATCACTGAATTCCGCCTTATATGACTTTATTTTACATGGTAAGACATGTGATTGATGCCATAAATCTACCTTTGGGTAAAATTCCATGTAAATCCGTCAATTAATTTTACTGTAATCTTGATAATAAAACATTATTATGATGTCATGCCGTGAGGTCAAGACGTAAGGTTGCCAAAATGTAATCATGTCCATTGGTTCCTGTTTATCAGAACCAGCATTAAGTTTTTAAACTATTTCTGCTATAGCAGCTCTTCTATGGGATCTGACATTAATACATGCTAGCCTTAGCTTTCCACTCACAGCAGTGAGCCTCAGATTCTCTTGTCCCTGCGATTAGTTGACCTTCCCCACACCACACCAGTAGGTACTAACCACTGCAGACCGAGAACACCTCACGTGACCTGCAGGAGATTCTATAACCCAAACGTCATCACGATTAACACAACACTTGTTCTAACGCATCAACTTCTAGACACAATGTTCAGCAGCCGCCTTATATATCCCACCAACTACCAGGTAACATGGTTACGATAAAATCAAGGTATACCGACTTCACCTATCAGTCCCTATAATGTTTTGGCTGATTGGGGTGTATTTCACCTTCACGCTCATGGATCCTGAGCTCATTAGAGTCTAATCCTGTCAATCCCTTTATTACATAAGGGAAAATCGGCCAATCTTTAATCTCAAGAGGTTTGCTGACTTGGTGGTGGCCGTTCGAGGCTTCCTCATGAGCAGCCAGTTGTCGACTCTGCTTAAGAAGGGATTGACTTGACACATATAACAGCAGAGGACCTTTCCTTCTGTGAAATTAGATTCAAGCAGACACTGTGGGGACCATAGCTGTGCCTTCTGAGTCGCAGCTTCTCCCAGAAATAACACAGGATTGCTTTACAGCCACTGTAGGGAAATTCAATAACTCCAAGCTAAAACAATTGGTTAAGTAATGATAAAGAGAGAATCTCTGTCTGCTTGAGGATCTTAAGAGCCGCTCTACTTCACACTTGGCGCATGTGTTGCTGAAGAATTTCAGATGTGAATTGTGACTTCAATTTAGACAAAAAGTTCATACAATATTAATGAACCTGTAATAAACAACATTTTAAAGAGCAGCCGGCGCCTCACGGCTCAGCTCAAATCAACAAGTGAAAAACACAAACAGAGATAATTAGGGGCAAACAGATGTATCCGAGTCGGAGAAGATTGATCTCCCGGAGTCAATCCAAATGCAGCGAATTTGAACTAAATCGGACAAACAGAAGGAAATTACGGCCGAAAACATTAAGCGATAAAGCTCCCCCTTTTCTTGGAAATAAACAACCCATCTTTCCCATAGACACTCCAGTTCTTTTTCTTGTTCGCACTAAGGTCTATTTAGGTATCAAATTTGAAAATGATCCGTGACATGGTTCTTGAGTTATGGCATTAACACAAAAGATTGGCGGCAAATGCTTCAATAACGATTCCAAAATATATCGGAATTTTTGAGGGCTATAATACATTTCTTAATATATTTTAAGATTTAAATCAAGTATTTAAGAGTGCTGCAAACGATGCTTCAGTATCAACAAACCAATCATTTTGAATGGAGGTCCAGTACTTTCATGATCAGGTGTACTTATAGTATTAGTAGTATTATGTATGTACTTACATACATAAGATGAAGTGAAACAAAAATTGAGAAATGTTTTTTGCCTCTCGTATGTTAATGTTCAGGTAAAAGAAACATTTCGTACCTTTTATTTTGATGAAAAGTGCTCCTCATTGAATCAGTTTTAAAGAACCATTAGGTGCAGATTTGTTCTACATCTAAACTGTCATCTCCAGACCCTACAGTGAAAATGCATTGAAACGCTTATTTGAAATAAAGTAGGTCAGGGAATGGAGACGAGGAAGTGTTTGGGTCGGGCGGCATGTCGGAATAGTGAGTAGCCCTGCTAACTCACAGCAAGGAGGTTCTGGCTTCAAGTCCACCTGGGGACCCGTGGCACTTCTGAATGCAGTTCCACACGTGTCTATAGGTACTCTGTCTTCCTCCCACTAATGACTGTCTGTCTCTGAATGCTGGTCCTGTGACAAACTGGTGACTTGTGAAGGATAGCCCCGCGTCTTGCCGAGTGCAAGCTGAGATAGGTTACAGCTGCTTGCAATCTGGCAAAAGATAAGCAGTTACAGAAGACAGATGATGGGTGTAGCTGGAGGTTGAAAGCGGGAGAGCTGATGTTCCGAGTAATCTGAAAACAGGAGTAGGAGAAGGAGGACCCAAATTGCAGAGAACACAAGGAGAAAAAAGTGCAGTAGAAGTGATTTCATAAACTAAAATGCATCAAAAAGTGAAAACTATCTAAAACCAAGACCAAAACTCTGTGCAGACCCTAAAAAATAAGACATGGGGGACAAACTTAGAGACTGGATTCACAAAAACACCTTTTATATTCAAGAATCATAGGAATAGAACACGCAACCCACTGATAGACAGGACCAAGAGACCGAGACTTAAATTCCCCTTGTTACAAAGACAATTGGGGGCAGCTGAGTACCGGGCACAGGTGAGAACATTCAACAATCAGCTCCAGCGTCTTCTCCCTATGTTGACAAAAATCTGACCCAGGTCTGATTCTTTTGCTCATATGTGATTTCTTCATGGCAGTGTGAACCAAACAGGGTTCTGATTCTGATCTCATCCAGGTCTGATTTGGGCCACTTCTATATGTGGCCCAAAATCTGACACTGGTCTCAATTTCTTTGCACTGCTAACTAAGTCTGAATCGTCAGAATCAGAATTCATGCATCATCTTCGGTCACCCTAGAGTCGCTTTTCACACAAAAACATGACTACAAAAGCTAAAACATCACTTTCAACACTTACTAGAAAAGAAAGCGTTCAAACTTACTTTTGTTGGCTTCCATCTTGCGTCCGTGCTTCATGCGACGTCTTTGTTATTGTTCTTTACACCGACACACGCACACACATAAATCTGGAGTTTCGAGAAAGTGTGACCAGGCAGCAGTGACTGTGATAGAGCAGAGAAAAAGAGAAGGAACGGAAATAGACACAGATCTAAAACTTCCAAATAGAACAGGAAACCGAACTATAACTAGAAATAAAACTGTTCTTACTGAATCAGAAGAAGAGCAGAACAGTGACAGATGCGAGGCAAAAGTGCTGCAACAGACGAAGGCGAGGTGAGGCTTGAGCATTTACTGCCACTGATGAACCAATGACCTGATGAGTCTGTGCAGATGAGCGCTAGATGCACTGCCTGCTGATGAGCATGATGGCTGGCAGGTGTGCTCAGCAGGGAGTCAGGACCGCTCACAGGGACAGGAGACAAACTGAGCTTGCAGTGCAGCTATATTTTTCCTGCTAGCTCAACTATTTCCACATCTTCATTATTGATTAATTTACTTTTTTGGCAGCCTTTGCTCCATAAGCATTCTGCCCTGTCAAGGAAAAGGATTATTCTGAAAACTTTAAAACTGCGTTTTAGATTGTTGCAGTCGGACGCTCCAAAGCCGGCACTACAGGAACTTCTGGACTCAAAAGCAATGTGGGAATAAATATATCATGCGTCCACAAATGAGCACTTTTTTGTAACGAAACTTAGTGATTGTTCCGTTGCTAAAAATAACTCTAGGTCAACTTGATTGTTTACAATCAATCTGGACTTGTTTTGAATTCATTTTGACCTGATCATCGCTGCCGAGCCTTTGTCTTGATTTGATAACAAACTATTTCTTGGATCATTTCCAAATATTACACCCGCATGGACATTAGTGTGACGAAGAACTGGAGTGATTTTGGGTAAGGTCAGTTGTATATTTCTGACAATGGCGGTAGCTTCATCTCCAAAAGTTCTGGCCCATAATTATTCAACTGTTGGTCCAAATTAGTTCAAATTTGGTGCTGATAATTCCATTTGAGGAGTTATGTCTCTTATATAGCATAACTCACTCTAATAGTTCTCATTTTACTCACTAAGGGGAGCTGTTTCACAAAAATAAACCGTTTTTTGAACATTACTTGACATTTATTTTGAGGAGATCCATCAGGTGGATTGCTTACACAACTCAGGGTATAGTTTTTTTGGGGGGGAAATAAACTTACGATCCCTGAAAGTTGGGGACAGTATAGAATTGTCCACGCCGCTGCTGCAAATCCTTTCTGTTAATGCCATTATTCAAAAACTATTTAAGTTCAAATTTTATACCCACATAGACTTTAGTGCGAGGAAGAACTGGCTAGTTTCGGGAGAGGTCTTTGTATATTTCACGCTGGGGGGAGCTTTATCTCCAAAAGCTCAGGCCATAATTTCCCAACCTTTGGACAGATTCAGTCCAAACTTGGATCGACGAAGGCAGAGCTGTGTTGTATACAACACATTTTACTCTATTAGTTTATATTTTACCCGTAAGGGGGAGCTTTTTAGTTTTTTTTATTTTACAAAAAACACTTTTGTGGACATGACTTCATAGACATTGGTTCCAATTAAGTCCCGATTCGGGCCTCAAATTGATGTAGTCTATCTAGCATATATCATATTTTGCTTTAACAGTAAGAATTATATTTTCTGAGTAATTTCACATTAAGGGCGACAGAGTGGCACATTGGTTAGTGCTGCTGTCTCACAGCAAGAAGGTAACGGGTACAAATCCACCTCTGCTGGCTTTTCTGTGCAGAGATTGCATGTCCTCCCTGTTTCTGCATGGGTTCTCTCCAGGAACTCTAAAAAGAAAAATATGCAATATGGGTGAATTGAGGACATTAAATTGCCCATTGAACAAGTGTGAGTGGTTATGTGTCGGCCCTGCAATGAATGACCTGGCAACTTGTCCAGGGTATACCCCACTTCTCGCCCAACGTCCGCTGGGATAGGCTCCAGCTCCCCCGTGACCCTGAACAGGATAAGCAGTTGATAATAATAATATTAAATGTGAGAAGTTAAATCAGATTTTTTTGTGTAGATTGACAAATTGATTTGCCTGTTTAAGCTCCTTTTTCTACACTGCTTTCATTAACCAAATTATATTCTTTGATCAACTCAGTTCAGAGTGATGTCAGTGTTAGCTTGAAAAGCTATCAATAAGTAGCCTCACAATCATTGGAAACATTGGAGAAAACAAGTAAATATAGGAGTCTCAACAGCGACGTAATAAAGCTTTAGCTTATTTTTTAGTTTAATGCTAGAATTTTGATAAACCTTGAAAAGAAAGTGCAGGAGTAAAACTGGAAAATGGTTCTTGAGAAACAGCCTGTAGTGAAGAAGAGCTTCATGAACACACGCTCCAGTGTGCAACAGTTCTAATAATCACCTAATCTCTTACATCACTTTTGAGAAAATATGCCAAACATTTGATGAATTTCTTAATAATTTGAGCTCCTATCTCACTATCATGCACGGATGTTGTTTGGTTTGAGTCTGTTGTCTAATCTTGTCTCTGTAATTAGTGCCTGCTGGCGATATTTGTGCTCATCTTCCCTCTCATCCTCTCCCATTATTATCTGTGGTGCTCTCTCTCTCCCTCCACTCTACCAAGTAATAAAAAGCGGACCGAGCGCGTGGGCGTGGATCGCTGCTGCTCAGCTGACAGGCAGGAGAGATGAAGAAAGAAGGGAGAGGAGGACCGAGTGAGACAGAAGGAGAGGCGATGAGATGGCGGGGCGAGTGGGCGTAGGAGGGAGAGAGTGTTTTGTGTCTGCAGCTGCTCAGCTGAAGAGAAAATGAGAACAGAATGTGCCATTTGTGTGCATTTATTCTTGTTTATGTCTGTATGGACCGTTTGTGTGTGTGTGTGTGTGTGTGTTATACTTAATACAATTAATGCACACTGTTAAATTTGAGCATGAGTGTCTGAATGTATTCACAAGGCTGTTTGTGAAGAAAGGACGCCATGCAGCGAGCTGGAGAGCTTTGCTTTGCCAGTGAGATGGATGGAGCATTGACTTAAATAATAAGAGCATGTTTCACGCGGAGAAAATGAGGCTCTTAAGCCCAATTATTTGCGGCGGGGCTAACACAACTAGGAGAATTAATGACTCAAGAGGACAAATTGTATTAATTATATATAGTGATTTCCACTCTTTGTATAGAAAGGAAATGTTCCGTCACTCTTCAACACATTTGTCTCTAAGACTAAACCTGAAATGAGTGAAGTTCACCGCAGATCCGCTTCTGCAGAACAGTATAAAGCTTTATTAACACAATCGCACACATATTTAATGTAAACTCTATACATCAATCAGCCATAACATTACAATCACTGGAAGGTGAAGTAAATAACATAGATTATATTGTTACAATGGCAACTGTCAGTTTGTACGGTGGAATATGTTTGGTATGGTGGAATATATTTGGTATTAACAGAACATTTCTGCTGAAGTTAATGTGTGTGGACCAGGAAATGGTTAACTGTAAGGATGTGAGACAATGTGACAGGACTCACTCATACAAGGGCCAAACTATGTAAGGCTATATGAAGGCCTTCGCATCTCCACAACGTGTTGATCCTGGTCTTTAGTAGTTAGACTCCTACCAAAACTGGTCTATTGAAGGACAGATGGTGAACCAGCAACGGGGTCATGAAACGTCAGGTCCAATCCTACAGAGAGTCACAGCAGGAAGCTCGCTGCATGTGGGGATGTGTAGTCACAGACCACAGTTCCCACGCTAACCGCTGTCCAGCTCCAAAAGCACCGAACACGGACACGTTTGCATCAGAACAATGGAAAATACTGGCATGGTCTGAGGACCACCCAGTGTCTCCTTCCTGGAGAAGAGAGGGCACCAGGAGGAACTCGGAAGAGGGAAATCTGTGGAAGCAGTGTAATGTGTGCCACCTAACTTAACATTATTACAGACCAAATAATCTTATTATGGAAAAGGATTCCCATTATGTGCACTTCTGGAATGCAAAAACGGTTCTGGAACAGTCCATGAGCCAAATAACAACTTTGAATTGTTGACTTTCCCTTCAATTCCCCTGATCGCAGAGGAACATCTGATGTAGTTTTTAGGTTGGTTATCTTACAGTTAGGTAGAGATAGACATGCATTTTTATCAACTTTTAGTTGTCACCTGGAACTGGCTTATTTTTCTGCAAGACTTATTCTGTTTAATAGTCTGGATTTCTCGACAGGAATTCTGCCAGCCTCAAACAGCTGCTGGCACGCCTCAGAGATCCTTAATTCTTTTGTTTCAGGCATTGCTGAACTGTTAAATGGTCATAATTAAAACATCTATATCATATTTTAAGCCAGCTGCTTCACCATTTGTCTTAGTTAGAACCATAAAGTCTATCAAGATGACTTACCAACAGACGTTCAAATCCCAGGATGTGTCTCCTAAACACCAGTCTGCCCTCTGGCATGGCGCGTTATTTTAATTATCACCCTCCACTTTTTCCCTCTGCAGCGCAGCAGGTGTAAAATTGTGAAGCAGAGCCGCAAATTCAGCGAAAATAATCCAAAGATGAACGAAGTTGAGAGAATGGGGAAAACAAAGAGGTTAGAATACCTACAAGCTCTGGCATCCATCATCTTGTAGCCTACTAAGGGTTTGTCCTGGAAAATAAAAAGGAAGCCTCACTCCTCGCCACAGAAAATAATAACAGGAAGTAATGCGTTGTATCTCTCTCTAACTTCTGTACTCGGACCTTATGGTCATACATTTATTTCATTGATTGGAGCCTCTCAGTACACACTAAAGGTTCTTTCACACCTGCCTCATGTGGTCTGGATCTTTTGACATTTTAGTTTGTTCTGGACCACAATTACAGATTTTAAACCTCCTGTGGATCTAGGTTGTATAAAAGAAATCCAGACTTCTGTCTGAAAAGAGACAAGGTTGCATGGTTCAGACTTCAGGACCAACTGTCAGGAGGTACAGTAGAACTTTTTTGGAATTGAATTATTATTTACTTTTCTGCATCCAGCTGAAGAGGGGCATAAAAATGCTGCCGGACCCGGTTATACCAAAAAGCATTTTAATCTGTTACATTAGTATTTGATTATAAACTTCATTCTTTAATATAAATTCCCAAATAAACTTGGTATGCTAACTTTATTTTCATGCAGCCCCCTTTTTTCCCCCCTTGGATGTGACTAGAAATATTGAAAACTAATGAGACGTTTGGTCGATTTTTGGACTTTTCTGTTTGATACAGAGCAAAATTGCAGGAGAGTCGGAGGTGGTTTCAGTTTGGATAAAAGTGGACCAGTTTGTTTTTTCTTCTTCTTTGGCTTCGGCCGTTCCCTTTGGGAGTCGCCACAGCTGATCATCTGTTTCCAGCCATGGTTACCAGCGCTACCCTTGTACCAGTCACAGTATTTCTGAACCCCAGCTGTAGCGGTTTTGGAAATCAGTCTCCCGTTCCTTATAATGATTTGGCATTGGTTTTAAGCCAGATGCCATTCCTGTCGCTACCGAAACCATTTATCTGGACTCGGTACTGGCAACTTCTAACTGAACAAACTGCAACATAAGCCGGTTTAGGCGCTTGACTATTATACGGCCCGAGATAAGATGCTATTTCAATTGATTCAGATTCTGTTGATAGTGAAGTTGTGTGGTTGAATAATTAAAAAGCTCATTTTATAAAGTTGACTGCAGATCATTCGTAAACTACGGTTATGTCACCTTTATTTGTGTGACATAAAGATTACATTTGCATCTTTTCCCGTTTCCTCAAAGGTCTGCCTGTTAGAATTGTAGGTCTAATCTTTGACTGATGGCGATTCCCTGGAAATTCCATTCGATTATAAATTCAGTTGCTACAGATGCTTTTGTCGGCATGCGGTGAAGGCAGAGATGCTGCCAGCAGCATGCATATTTAACTAAGGGAAATCGATGCTGTGCGAGGCATCTGTAGCAGCACTTACTCAGGACTGAGGAGGCCTGCAGAGACTTTTTTCCTGCAAACACTTTCAGATTTTATAATAATTTTTGTATATTTTTATTAAATACACTTTCAATGCAAAATAAACAAATGCCGCAGGGTGCAAACATAATGAAACCAATGAAAACAATCTAAGACTTAATGATATGTGTGTGGCTGCAGTTCTCCTGCAGGGGCCCGCCCTTCTATAAAACCCAATTTATGTGTAGATTTACAGGAGCTCTTGATTTTCTTATTCATGAGGAGCGTCACTTTCTGAAGATGACACACACAGGATGAGGCAGAAGCAGTGTGTCTGTGTGTGTGCGTGGACATTGTCTCATTTTGCACATCTAACCATCAATCTAGTGTTCCTCACCCAGATGAAGGTGAAATGCAAAGCTCGTTGATGAATGGACTCCTTTATGACTTCTTTCGTTTCCACATTTATCTGCGTGTCACGGCTGCTGCAGTTTTCATTTCCATACAATATTGCAAAATGGCATCAAGTATTAAAACAATCTCTGAAACATCATGTCATGTTATTGCTTTGAGTTCTGCTGTACATATAATCATACTGTCTGACAATATGCACAGCAACACGATTCTAAAAGCAGAATATCTCTGCAGCTGTGCGGCGGTTCAGTGGTGTTTGAGCTTAATCATTAAGAAAAACATGCTGATGTCCATCAGACGTAATGTATCCCAGTATTTTCACTATCTTACTTCAGTTTTCTGTTATTTAATTACCAAAAAAAACACAAAGCTGGTTTTGCAGGTATTTAGCCGTTAGCCAGTATTACAGGTAACATTTTTGTCCCTCTTGTAATCATTTAAAGGTCGTATAACAACTAAAAGTTATTACAGTTTTCTGTACTTTCATCAGAATCCAGTTATCAACTTCATGACAAAATGTAATATCAAAGGTAATTTAGAGGACTGTGGGTAACATGTATGGGAAGCATGAGAACTAGACTGAGGGAACAAAAGCCAACAAATGAGCTACACCTGAAATCGCCAAGTTATGTCTGGACTCTAGGGACCATGAATATCTAATCAAGATTTAATGGTAGTCAAAAGCTTTCGTCACACTAATGTAACCGTTTACATTCTTGTCCCTGCAATGTTACTGCTTTCTTTCACCAAGCCAGCGTGGTTTTTGAAATGCTGGTAGGTCCTCTAATTAGAATTTGGAAGCACAGATCCCATTCAAACATGATACAGATCAGGTCAGGAACTTTCCTTTACATTTCACTTTTAATTGAGACAATTTATGCATGCACATTCATTTTTAATTAGAGCCTTTTATCACTAAGTTATATAGGAGTTTTGCCTTAATGTTACATCTTCTTCTTCAATGTGATCAGGGATTTTCCGTGTGCTCTTGTCTAGTAAGTTTGACAATGAAGCATTGAAGTACGTACATTTATTAGCTGATGTCTTGGAAGTAAATCTAACATGAAATAATTGGGACATTTAGAGTCAGCATGAACAGCCTGGACAAATACATGAAGTTTGGTCCTTTAATGAATCCACCTGACATCTTCTGCTTCACACCTGGTGACAGGAAAGAACGGATCTGCCTTTTGACATTTTCCTGTAAATCCTCCAGATTTTTGGACGGACACAAATTATGCCGCTACTGTTCTTTCATGGATCATAACATAGTGAAGTTGATTTAAAAGATGTGGGGCTACAACGCTGATAAAACGGTTGCGACCGGGTGACTGTTGGTGTTATTCTCAAAAATGGGTAGAGTTAAGCTCACATAAAGAAACACATCCTTGCTTCCAGGAGGGCTTTAAATCGGTGTGTCAGTGATGAGACGGGTTTGGACCGAGATGAACCAAATACATCCAGCAATAGACATTCTGTTTTCTTTCATTCTAATGACAACGATGGCGAGATGGGCGGTCCTCTTGCAGGTGTCATTGATTTGAATCAACTTTACATCCTGTCACTCCCTTTTTTTAAATCTGAAATCCCTGATATTCATAGCCACATCCTACGACATTATGCCAACGGTTCTGATGTACGGCGTTGTGTATATCATTTCCCTGGATGGTCTCCTTATAGAATAACCATGAATGAATATTGTGTGGGAGATAATTCCAAGGAAACCATACATCGATCTGTGTGATTGTGTGATATGTGGACTCTTTGCTGATGATGTGATTCTTTCTATCTATGCTGCATCAGTCCTCAGTGCACACTGGAGTGGTTTGCAGCTGAGTGTGAAATTGAGTCATGGTTTAAAGTATGGGTTTTGTTCATGAAGGATGTGTGAGGTGGTTTTGTGCTGAATCAGCGGTAATGAAAGCATTGAATCAATCCTCCATTGGTCCATTTTGGTGAGGACAAGGGTTCAATAAGGCAATGCTCTTGATTTACTAGCCAATCTATAGTCCAATATTCACATACGCTCATGATCATTGGGCAGTGACCTCAAGAATGAGGGGCCAGAACGAGTTCTTCTCATAGCATGACCAGGCTCAGCCTTGGAAATAAGAGAGGAGCTCGACACGGGAAGGAAACTTGGCTCATAGCTGCTACAGTCAGAACAATTTCAAAGTAATTGAAACTAATGTATCTATAACACCATAGCATTTAATAACATACTTGATCAGGGTTCTTTTGGGTTTTATTTTTTCAACACAAATTCATAATTCAATATTTAAATTAATTAAACATGAACGTTTTCAATTCTCAATTCCACAGACATTCCAGCGGCCATCCCTAACCAGGGATGAGGGTCTATGCCCCCAACTTACTCCACCTTAAAAAGCATCATTAACATCTCTCCCTAAAAATCTCAACAATATTCAAACCTTGAATTACTTTATACTAACAACTCGACTTGATGACCCAGCCGAACCAAAACAACCAAACACCCCATGCTAGTGTTGCGTAGTCAACTGGTTGTGATCTAAAAAATAATAATAACATATATTAATATACAAATAACCTAATTGGAAGTCGAGGACCTAAATCCCTACCAGTCAGCTTACATAACTACATGTGTCTTTAAATGAAACTAAAGAGTCAATGTTATAAACTGCAGGAATGATGACGTGTTTATTAATCGTTCTGAGTATGGTTGTAGATGAATGTTGGACATAAACTTAACCCCTCTATGTTAAATATGGCCCCTTTATGGCTTATGAGTAAAAAATCATGTGTCCACCATTGGGATTTCACAAAGTCCTTTTAAAGTACACAGTAGAGATTAGCGTGTTTCAAAGCCCTTGTCATCTACTGCTCCTTACAGAAGCTGAAACTGCAGGGAGAGAACAGTCACTACTCTCTAAAACTGAAAATCACATTTCCTTGCAGGTGCAAAGGTGTGAATGTCTGCATTGTCTGCTCTATTTTAAACGTCAGGGAATAACTTCACACATTTTAATGAACAGCTGAGTGCAGCAGCATGAGGAGCGACCTGACAAAGTCTCATCCCTCTCTGATGGCACACTTTGTTTCGCCTCCAGATGTTCAGACTCAGACTGTGGGATGGGTTTTTGAGTTTGGGCTGGCAGACGTTGAGCAGGCCGGACTGCATAGCTTTGTACCACTATATTGGTGCTTTCTGTGGTCCGACATTCTGTCCTTTTCAGATCCACCTGATCCAAGATGGTGCTGTTACAGAAGTTAACCAGAAAGTACTCATCACTCGCTTAACCCTGCCAATACCACTGTTACTGGACCTGGAATGATTGGAAAACAGTTTCCCGTGATTTTGGGGAGGTTTTATATTTTGAACAATAATTTTTTCAACATCATGTTTTAGTTTTATTAGTTTAGGCTTTTTTTTTTCTTCTAAAAAAACAGTGTTTTCTGGTTATAACTCAAAAACGATTTAATTGATTGATTGACAAATTTTATACCCACATAGACCTCAGTGGGAGGACAAACTGGATTGATTTTGGGAGAGGTTGGTAGTACAGTTCCAGCATTAGAGGGTAGAATAATAATAATAATAATAATTTTTATTATTAAATGCTATCTTTCGGGGCCAAAATGTTCTTGGTGCATATGAATCGACTCAAGGTGATTTTTCTTGTTGAAATCACATTTTACTGTGTTTACTTCGACTGATCAGATTTTAATCACAAGGGTGAGCTTTTTTTTAAAGGAAAAATATTGTTTTCGGGCATATTTTACATTTAATTTGCGGAGTTCAATCAGGGAGAGTACTTGTACAGGTGATTGGGGGCTTTTTCAGGGATATACATCTAATGTCGCGGATGTCAGCGTAGGTCCTGTTGTTACTATTGCTACGCACACACTGATGATGTCATCGTGATGCCCTAAGTTTTTGGGAATCTGCCTCCTGCCAAAATAACTATTATCCCCTGTTTCTGGTTGTCACTCTACAACCCAATCTAAATATCTTTTTTAATCTCCCGCATCCAGATTATCATCCGGATCAATATCCAGTTGTTCCCAATGGTGGATTAACAGAAGGTGTGTATGTCTGGGAATATGGCGGGCACTTTAGTTCAGAAGGTAGACTTGGCACCACATGTGCGGAGTCTTGAGGCTTCCTCCTCAAGTGGTGGCCATGGGGTCAGTTCCTTTGATCCCTATGACAAATCCTCCCTCTCACCCTCCCAAACCTCCTGTCAACCTTCATCTGTCCTCTCAGTAAAGGCCTGCAGAACTACGAGAATCTTCAAATAGGTAGTCTCAGTGGAAGACAGTTATGAAATTGATGTCCTGCTTAACATATGTCCTCCAAGATTGAACAGGGTCTCACTGCTGCAGGTTTGAGGGTGTTGTACTGATGGCACTGATCTATTTTCAATTGTTTAGGCAAGAACAAGAACACTCACATCACTGTTAAATGAATTCTGGATGCCAAATGCCGAGCTTGAAAGACAGCAGCCATGAGCTGGGCTAAATCATTACTGCAAAAAGTCTGGATCAAAGGTACTGCTGGGCCAGGATGGTACGAGATTTCTGACAAGTTTAGATTTGATTAATAACACACGAAATATATAATTGAAAATAATGAACTTACTTCTAATTGTAGCCGACACCCTGAATATACCACATATCCAGCGTAAATACACATATGTCCATTTGGTTCATGAACATATAATTGTTCTGCTGTCTGTGAGCGCTGGTATCCAGAGACAGGAATGTGGAGGAATCTGATTCATCATCTTCTGCTTCAGAAGTGGAGGCTCCCGAACCTCCCTTCAGGGGAGGCGTGGGGGGGAGGCAGGTGAAGTCTATTGAGTGCAGCTTGATACAAGAAACTCAATAAAGGAAGCTGTAGAGCAAATATTGTATTTTGATACAATTTATGACTCCACTAAATTTCTATGTCATTTTCCTCTTTGATTTTCACAGTGTGGGAGAATTGCTTTAGGTAAAATGACAAAATGGTGAAACTGAGCTGCTCTAGTGGGGTTTTGTCCTCCAAGTGTTGCCTAGTTATATTAATAAAACAAAGAAATATAAAAAGAAATAAAATAAAATAATCGCAGAAAGCCTCATATGATGGAGATGTTTCCCATTTGGACATATTTTTGCACCAAACAGCAAACAGAACAGTTCAACCAAACAGTTTTGGACTGACCTGACTAGATAGAAAACCTCCATGTTTGTGATGCTTTAAAGCCAACCTCTCATGAGCATCGGTAAAGTAGAATAGATGTGAACAGTCAGAGGGAAAGAGTGGAGTCAGATTAATGCTCAAAGAGGAGGAGTGATCCGTTTTTGCTGCAGTCTGTGATTATTGAGCTGAGCAGACTGGAGCCAACCAGAGCCTCTCACTTCATTAGTTAAATGACATTTCACTTCAGCATGACGGGCACATGTATCTTATACCGCTCCTGTATTCTCGGAATAAATTAAGACTCTAATGGGAAGAGGCGTTCCCTGACCTTCCCCTGAAGGCTGGTGTCTTTGAAGGTGTCCTTCGGAAAAAGTTATTTTCATGTGCTGCTCTTCACGCCGCTGCTACTCATTCATCTCCACCAGCGGAGGAAGGGTGAAGTTGTTACATAAGAGGTAGTAAGGAACTGCTGTCCTGGATTTGTTATCATAAGGATATTTATTAGCTGGATTCGGCACCTAGTTGTTGCTTATAGCGCGGAGCTTATGTGGCTGTTTCTAAAATTATCAACACCGGCGCTTCCCAAAATAAGACTCAATGACACTCCTGGGGCCTGGAGGCTCTCAGCGAGTCCACACAGCAATATAACGGCGAGCAGCATCTATCCAGCACAGTAAATCCCCTTTATAGGTCAGCTTTGTTTGTCCGGAGCTCGTCAATGTTGGAAAGAAGAAACAAACACACACACACACACACACACACATGCCAGACACAGATCTACACTTTTACATGAACCTCTGTGTGATATCTGTGAATGAGAACACACACAATCCAAATTTAAGCCCATTCTTTTTTGATTAAATTTAACCCCGCATGCATTCTGCTGAGGTTTTTCTCCACCTCTGACCTCCGCATGGAAAAACGTCTCTCCTCTGTATTATCATGCCTAACCTGGTCTCCATCTTTTTTTTAGCAACTGCTCTATTTGTCTTGTTTGCTTTCTTTCTTTATGCAAGCAGTACGGAAACAAACCATTCAGAGGTGACCAGTTGGCAATGTGACCAAACTGCATTCAAATGCAAATGCAGTCCTTTGAAATATGTGTTGCATACATTACAACAATGACATACTACAATATCATCGCAGTAAAACACGTAGAAAATACTCGTGATTCTCCACCACAGGCATATATATATCCCTGAAAACTCAGGGATATGATTCAATCGTCTTCGCAGCGTCTCCCGCTGATCCTTCGTGCTAACGTGATAACTAAAAAACAGTTTCATTGATCATATTCAGATTTGAAAGATTATTGTGAGGTAATACTGGATTGATTTTGTAAAAGATCAGTTGTATATTTTCCAACTATAGGGGGAGCTTTATCTCCAAAAGTTTTCAGGCCAAAATTTGATCAGATTAGTCCAATTTAAGGGCATACTCGAGGAACTCCATGTTGTCCATATCCTACTTTACTGCAATAGTTCATGCTTCACTTCCTTTGTGGAGCTTCTTTTGATCTTTTTTTTTTCATTTTAAAGTTCTGGGGACATCATTGATTCTTCTCAAAACGCAGGGGTTTGGGGACTTTTCAGGGATTTGCTCTGCTGTCGGGGACGACAGCATATGTCTAGTTATTTAAAGAAAGAGAAGTTAGACAAGTTTTATATATGCTTTCCACAGCTGTTTAACTTTTTTCTTTGATATGCCTTTTTCAAGAATTTCAATATCCCAGTTTAGGGAATATGCTGTTTTATTTAGTGAATATTGAGGAGTTTTCGCCGAGTAAGGCCTCATCTTACACAAATCCCACTCAGAGAAGGTCCACTTGTCATGGAGACAAAACAAATACAAACAGTTTTGGAGTTAGGTTCTGGCAACAAACCCAGCCACCACAATGAGACAACTTGGAAAAGTCTCCAGTTCAAACCTTCCATTGTTGTGTGTAGAAAGTTTTATAAAGAGAAAAAGAATATATACTTACATAAAACACTTTTTGAGTTCTTCTTTGGAGAATAAACACAATGGAATGGACAGACGTTGATGTTGGTGGATAATACAGTCTAGACCAGACGTGTCAAACTTAAGGCCCGCGTGCCACTTCAGGCCCGCACAACAATAATATCCGGCCCGCGAGACAATATTACATTTTTATCACATCTTGCCCGCTGGTATACAGCGCAAACACCACAGATACTGGAAATCCCAGTATGCACTGCGATAGCCGGGACTTCAATCAATAGCGCCAGCGCTAATCTTCAGTAGTCAGACATCAGCGTTCATTCAGTCACTCCGATAAAAATGTGATTAATCGTCAGAGGAGATGATAGAGCGCTGGGAGATATAGTTGATACATTTTTTTGATTAAAAAGGTTAAATAATAAGCATATTAGTAAATACAACAAACGTTTTCATTAACAGGCGATTAGCGTTCACGTCTTCCAGCCGTGTGTCGCTGCTATTAAGATAAAAACAAGAAACACAAATGGGTTGCTCTCATTTAATCTGAAACAAACCTTTACGCTGTTTATGACTGTTTTTTTTAATTTTACTGTTTTATTGTGATGGAAGACTGAAATCTCTGAATTAGTCCAGCTATTCCCAAAGGGACATTTCAAGTTAATTTTTGTTGATGTTCAAGAACCGATTGATTTTAGTAAATTATTGTTTTGTGGCTGTTATTGATGTCTGTGAATAAAAACCTTTCATTGGAAATTATTCTGTGAAACTACGCTGAGTGGGAGACATAAAAATCAGTAATACTGATCTATTTGAATTTAATCTGTAATTTGAGAATTTTCTATTCTGTTGGTTTGTTCGGATTTCTATAAAATTACTAGATAAAATAAAAATAAAATTGTCATAATACCTCAAATTAAACATGGCCAGTTTGAGTCCTGATAGGGCCTCGGTGTGGACCCGTCTTTAATTTTGGCACGCCCTGCAACTTAGTTTGACATACCTGGTCTAGAGGGATTTGATCACACTGCTGGACTTGGAGCAACAAGTGGGTCCAAAGCGTCATTTGAAGAACTGACGTGGTCCAACGGATCTTACCAGTAGAGTGTTTTGATGGATGGGTGCTTAATTAAGAAGCAGGTTGACGGGCCAACATTGTGCTTGGACAGGTGAGGGGGAGAGGGCCGATCTGACCTGTGGGGTATTTATGTGACATATCTGGTATTGGTTTTAAACCAGGCATGTGTCAGATTATGAGAGAAAGTATTAATGTCACAGGAACACAACATCAGGACCACCTCTGACGGCAGACATCCACCTTCAAGGTCAGCTGGTTTCTATGGCCTTACAGTGTTCCAATTAATTCAAGCCCTTCAGTGTTTGTGCCGACAGCAGTGAAAGTCAAGGAAGAGGTACAATTATAAGGAATTTTAGAATATATTTCCACTCAGGTTTAAAAAATATATACCACTTAAATGTGGTTAATATGATATAAATGTGTTCTGTTCATTCGCTTACATTTTTAATGAGCAAATGTCAACATGAGATTGTATTTAATAGAGTCATTTATGTAATCTGTATTTCAACCGATCTTGGATTCATGTTCACTTGTTGTTACTAGATTTGGTCTATAGTTGGCAGAACCAAGCAAAGCGACGGTTGCTCGGCCGAGACTTTGCCAAAGGCGTTCATCGCTCTCTTTTGGTACGAGCCATGCTGAACGAAGGCCATTAACTTGTTGAACATGCTTCCAGAAGGAACTTCAAATAGAATAATGTCGAAGTATTTGTATTAGTCGGTGTATTTTGGAAGCTGAAAGCTGCCATTTTGAAACAACCTGTATTTTGTGGCGCGGGTTGGAAGCCGTCGCGTTGCTGACCTTGTAGCTAGAGCAACATGTGCCATCGCCTAATGTTAACGAAACTTCTGTGTGAAATGTAAGTGACAGTACATTTTTACTTTTCACATTTATTATTTCAAACACTTTTACCTGGGCTATTTGGAGTATTTGTTTTATTTTTGTTTCCACTCTCAGCAAGAATCCACTGCTGTATTAATATATTTTTTATTTAAAAAATCTTTTTATATTCATAAATTCTTTTTATTTTAATTTTCCAATAAATTGCTGTAAGAACTCCAGTCATTGTGTCCCTTGTTACAGCTCCGGGTTTGTTTCGATCAAACTGTGTGGGGAAGTGGGGGGGGGGGTACGAAATGAAAGAAGCCATTATATTTTGAAGTGGTTCTTTCTTTATTCACTTTTTAATTGTTAATTCTGCATTTTCATGATTAATTTTTTTCTTCTTTTAATGATTCTATGTCAACATCTTCAGAGTGTTTTGTGTTATATCCCATGAAAGCCAGCTCAGACGAAGTTACAGAAGACGCAGAAAACATTTGCTGCCGTTTCAGCTCATTATGTAACATGTGTCTGATTTAATGACGCCTTTGTCTCCTTCTCTTTAGAGCAGTGGATTTAAGAACGCTGAAAATCTCGTAGCTATCATATTCTGCCAGGCACATATTAAAACCACGTAATGGACTTCGGTTCGATGGAGGTCTGATATGTTTTGTGTTACTTTTAGAAAGCTAAAAGTACCTTTTTCTGGATGAATAAGAGTGAGGAAGGTTTTATTTTTTTGTTTATTCTGAGGCACCTTTCAAACTCCTGACCACATTTGATATTTAGAAATAGTAATCTTTCTTAGGCACACTGACCTCATCAGCATCCGCCTGAACGTGTATAAAAGTGTGTAAATGTACGAGTCTCATTAGAACTTGCATCATCATTATTTGTTCTTGTGTGTATGTGCGTGTGTGTTTGTGTGTGCATGTAGATGACGTGAGTGGAGTTGACATCAGTCTCATGCCTCATGTTAGCTTCCCGCCCCTCTGCAGCCCACCTGCAGTAGACTGAACAAAAGGGAAATAATAAGGCAGCTTCCCACTTTGACCCGTGTTGGGTTACAGCAAATCAGCCATTATGTGTGTGTGTGTGTGTGTGTGTGTGTGTGTGTGTGTGTGTGTGTGTGTGATCCTGCATATTTTCTTTGTTTATCTTAAATTGAGCATAGTATTTGCATTTATTTTTGGAATCTGAATCATTAAAGCGGCGCGGCTGACACGGCTGATCATTGAGCCTCCTTAACAAACACTCTCTTCTGAATAATCAGAGTCTGGACGACCCAACGGGTGACACTGTGTCAGCGCTAATAGGACTGCCTGTCCCGTAAGCTCAGGACAAACACACACACACACACACACACACAGGTTAATTCTCTTTCTGTCATCTTCGCTGTTTCACACTCTTTTATCATTATAAAAATGGTAAAGTTTTTATTGTCAACACATAAACGTATCACATGAAACAAAAGGATCAAATGTTACTTAAATATAAACATCTATCAGACTAATTGTCTCCATTGTTGACTACACAGAGGGTCAGTGGGCAGTGGACGAATCCCATTATTGACTAATGACTCCGCCACGATGGTTTAATCAGGATTAATGCTTGTTGGAGAAATATCATCATAACGGTTTTATATTCATGTAATGAAACAACTTTCTTTTTCAAACTTTCTTTGAATGTGTGCAGTTAGCTGTTAGCAGGCCACGTTTGCAGCTTATACTCCACACACCTGCCAGCGACCCCTTCTGAATACAAGGATGACAACTCTGGCATCACAAACACAGAAATTTCTGTTTATGACCAATTTTACTCATCTCCTTAGCATTACCAGGAATCCCCCATACAGCCGCTAGGTAGTATTCTTTTTAGGACATATTATATACTTCCAGCAGAGATCAAACATGTCAATCCCATCGCATTCTTAATAATTCTTAAAAAACTCCGTTATTTTATGACCACTGACGGTGAGGAATAATATTATCTCGTTGGTATCTGTATGGTTTCTGTTTGTGCATTGGATATTTTAGGCAGCAGGTGAACATTCATTCGGGGCAAATGTTTGACAAGGGACTAGCAGTGACGGCTATGCAACTCGGTCAACCCATTGTTGGGTGTCACCAGTGGTTAGTAACTATCAAAGCAGTCTGAGGAAGGACAATTTCTGATTTGGCAATTGGATCATAGATGGACAAGAGTCATTGATGTGTGTGGGGAGCAAAGGTTAGCCTGTGAAGTCCAATGCCTCAGAAGAGCTACAGTAGCCCAAATTGCTGATAAAGTCACTGTTGGTTCTGTGCCGTCAGTGCTGTCAGTAAACAGATGGTATCATAAAGCTAATCTTGTGGCAATGGGGAATCCTTGTCTTTGTGACTTTGAACAGGACAAGTATTTACAGAAAATGGATAAATGGATGACCCCCGAATTTAGAGAGAGAAATAACTGGAATGTTTTAATATGCAAGAAATGATTTCACTGCCAAGTTCTGACTTTCAGGAGGAAGTTGGTCTGTCATCTTTTGATAGGAGAAACCATGAAGGAGAAATAGTATTCACTCTTATTGTTTGAGGGATGCTTCTTGCCCCTGTCTTTTCATCCCTTCTACTATTTTTGTCTCATCTATACCCCATCCACCCACCTTCAACTCAAACACATCCTCAAGGGGAGGCATGCCTCAAAGTATGAAACACTCTGATCTATATCGTACCTCACTTTCCTCCCTTCCTGTCCTTCCCTTTCCGTGATATTACAACATTCTGGGTAGCTCTTATGTCTATTCGAATATGATAATGTTAACTTAGTGCCACAAATGTCATATAGCTACTCAATGATTATCAGTCAATTAAAAGTGACAAAATTCACTGGAGGTAACGTATGTTCCTTAAGCCTCCACGTATGGAGCTGAACATAACGAGGTGGTAAAGGCCGATTGAAAAGCTTATTATAATGCTTATAATGTCAGGGATATTATGGAATCGTCATTGCCTCCGTGTCCGCCGAAGCCAAAGGTCCTTAAAGTTAACGCGATAACTCAAAAACCATTTCATGAATGATTTTCAAAATGTATACCTCATAGACCTTAGTGTGAGGAAGAACTGGATTGATCCCTAGAATGGTCGGTTCCATGTTTCGGAAATTATGTGGAGCTTTATCTCAAAAAAGTTTTCAGGTCATTAATTTCCCAATTTTCTGTCCAGTATAGTCAAAGTTTGGTCCATATGAATTGAAGATCTCTATCTGGTATTAATAATATTTTACTGTAATAGGTTATACTTTACTCATTCGGGGTAATTTTTTTTTTATGAAAAACATTTTTTCTTATTATGACTTCCTAATTGTTGGTCCACTTAAGTCCAAACTTCGTGCATCGACTCAAGTAGATTTATTTTGTGTAAATCATGCTTTCATCTAATAGTGCATATTTTACTCACTGTAGCATTTTTATGAAGAACTTTTCTCATTCATACAGAACTTCACATTTAATTTTAGGAATCCAATCAGGGAAATAGTTTGTAAAAGGCAGTGGGTTAGACACCTTCCGGCGTTATACCCTTGCCTTAAGGATCAACAGCATAGGCCTAGGTTAAATGTTTGTTCATGACGAGTTGTAAGCAAAATCCAGAAGTAACAACAAAAACACGGCAAAATTATCTTTTCATACACCAATGCTATTTTTAATGAAGTAAGTCAAATTCAGTGAAAACTCTTTCTTTTTTTTGAAGAAAGGCAGGACCTGATCGTTGTCCTACGTGTTGAAATGATCAGTGCCAACATAAACCCGCAGGCTACAGTTATTTTAATATTAATAAGTGTGAGAGACACTCTGCTGATAAGACCAAAGAAACATTAATGGCTTCAATCCCACAGGAGAGAATTAGGTCCAGGGTGTTAAGACCATGCAGGTTCGGAAACTGAGCTTTCCCAAAACTATCAATGAAGATATCTCAAAGGCATTAAGAAATTTTGAAATCAGTCGCGGTATGGTATCATTTTTTTGTTAGCGAGATGGTGAACACTGAAAGGAGGGATTCGTCTGTAACCAAAACGCAAACTCAGAGAGATATGACACCCAGTGACTCCATTTGGGGAACTGAGCAATACGCTAAGTGATGGAATTTAGTGGGGAGGCTTTACTTAATAATATAAAACACTTAATTTATTGTTATGTTGTTTATTGCAACAGATGATGTGTGATAAACATTTTATTACAAAGCCATGGTATCTGCCCAGCAGTCAGGTGCATCCCCTTTGGAATCTAGTGGTGGAGGCTGATGAATGAGGAGGCCGATGAACTTGCGAAGACTTGGCAGAGAGAGGCAAGGCACGCAAACCCGGAAGCAGTATGAAAGATTTAGGTGGATGGAGAAAATCGTATTTAAAGAGACTGCAGCAAAATGAAAAGCTAACGAATGTGTGTCACATTAATTGGACGATAAGCACAGCTGATATCAAAAGACGCCCACGCTTGGTCGATCAAGTGGTGAGAGGTTTCTTCACTGAAAGTTCTCCAGAGCTTCATTTGGTGCATTCACGTCACGGTTATGCAGGAGTAGAAGATTGAAGATTAAGTTAAGTCAAACAGAATATAGCATATCAACAAAAGGTTTAAGGACTTGTATGCACTCTAAACACGAGTAGCTAACGCTAGAAATCCCTGAAGACTTGCTGCATACCACGATTTCCCTGAGGTGTCGAGGAGAGAGAGTCCAGCAAAAGCAGCGTTTGCACCTGAAATGACGCAAAGACACCGATGTCTCAGTAATACTCTTCCTGACAGGCTCCAGTTAGTGCACAAGGTAGCGAGGAACTAGAAAATGGTGGGAGGATAGTAATGAAAAGAGAGTGTGGATTGTGTCCCGTGATAAATGTGTGGTAATGATGCAAAGAAATTATTCATTAGATGTTTATTCAATCAGATGTCAACTCCCTGGTTCGAACAATATACTGTATTAGTGTCTTTTCTGAAGTACACAGATACAGACAATCAGCAGAATTAATATTCTCAGCATTCAGACAAGACATTAAATGGATGGGAGAAGAAGCCAAAGATACCTGATGAAGAACATGAGGTAAATAATACATGACTTGTCAATACAGATAAAAGTGGGCTCACTATTTGGCAAGACATTAATGACTGTTGCTCTTTGTATCTGATGAGTTATAGCTTATTAATGAGTCATCAAATGTTCACAACCTTATTAAAGAACGTATAAGACATTTATAAACCCTTCCTAGGGTTGTCCTATTATCTTTTTTTATATCCCCACAGATCCTTCGCATTAATGCGATAACTCAAACACTATGTCATCGATCATTTAAAATTTTACAACCACAGACCATAGTGCGAGGCAAAACTGGATTTATTTTGGGAAAGGTTTGTTGTATTTTTTCAACATTAAGCAAAACTTTATCCTCAAAAGTTTTCAGGCAAAAATGTCTCAACCGTTGGTCCGATTTAGTGGAAATGTGGTTCATACGAATAGTCCTGTGGGGGGGTAATCTTTCATACATTGCGGTTCAATCCATTAATTCATATTTTCCTCACTAGGGGGAGCTTTTAATGAAAATTCTGTTTTTCGGACATAACTTAGTTGATTCTTTTTATTTAGTCCAAATTCGGTGCATCTATCTTGTATATATCATATTTTATTCTCATATACTAGGTGAAGCATTTTTATGAAAAATATCGCGGATATAACATCACATTTATTTTGAGGAGTTCATTCAGGGGGGGTTGCTTGTACATGGCAGGGGATTGGGGACTATACCCTCGCCTAGTTGTAAGGCAGGAACCAGTCCGGTGTGGGGTTTGCATGAGCAGAACTGGTAGATGTCTAACCCCAAACTCTTACAGACATATTGTGTTTGCTAGGTTCTTGCCAGCTGCTGGAAACTTGCCTCAAGGAGTCAGTTGACTTTTTTCACAAGTTGGATGATGTGTGGGTCCAATCTTTTGCTTCCTGTTACCCCCCTCACCAAATCGTAACAGATAAATCAAAATGTAATTTATTTGTCTGCCCAGGATGATAAACTGTTTACTTGGGGTAAAACTGTTGTTTAAATCTGAACTGCCGGCTTCATCTGGCACAGCAGTGAGGAAGACCATGGAGGCAGCGATGAACTCTGTAGAAGTATTGGATTTTTTTATTAGATCTGTGAGACAAAAAAAAATCCGGGAAATGTTCTGCAGCTGGCCGAATTTTCAGACCGGTCAGCTGAGGGTTGAGTGGCCTCTGATTCTAGAAGAGTTAAAAAGTGAAGATAATTCTGTGTAAAACCATGTGAATAAAACAAAAAACAGAAATAATCCAGTTCAAGGGTGAAGAAAAATTTCCCAATCTTTTAACATATTATTTTACAGGTTAAGTTGAATTGATTTTGGTGTGATAGTGATTGCATATTATATTGAGAATATGATATTTGTGAAGGTTTATTTGACATCCCTGCCCCCCTCTTTATGCGCTTTTCTCCGTCCATCAAGTATGATGACCACCTTTACTGAACGCCACCTTGAGAATTACGGTTAGTTGTGTTATTCATCGCAAAGGGGGTATTCGATCTGACCACAGATTCAAGAGTTCACTGACTGAGTTGATGCTGACTAATAATCTAACTAACAATCACAATATTCCAACAGATAGATGTTAATGAACATTCAAACTTTTTACAATTATAGACATTGTTAGGTGCAGCCGCATTGTCTGATCATCTACTTCCTGTCTTCCAGTTGCAGCCAAACACCTGCTACAGCGTCTGAGAAGATAGAATCACTTAATATGTATTGAATTAAAAACCAATGAACTGTTGATTCAAAATCTGCACATCTGGCTATAAACATGCAAATGTCAAAATTGAAATTCAAAGTGCCAATAAGTATTTTTTTTCCTAATGAACTTGATTTCTTAAACTGAAATTGTTCTATAACTGCTTTGAAAGTCCGAACCATTACACTGGAAATGACCCAAACTAAGCTTCCGATGGATTCAGACGGAGACTTACTTTTCTAGTTCGATCAAACGCCTGCTGTTTGAAATGGACCTTCGTCTGGTTGGAGTTTCACACGTGTGATTTTGGTCCCTGTCAAACAAACGAAAATATACTGAATGGGGTAGAGGCAAAAGTGAAAGTCTACTTATAGCAGAGCTACATTTTCTTTAATAATCTTCATGTTTTCTGTCATATACATATATAAAAACACAGATTTACTAACATAGATGATAATTTTTCTGGAAAAAAAAAAAGAAAAAAATGAAACTAGATCTACGCTGTGGTCCACGACATCAAGGGTATATCGCGAGTCGCACAAGCAATTCCCTTTATTGAACTCCTCAAACTAAATACAAAGTCATGAATGTCTGAAAAACAGGATTTTTTCTGAAAAAGATCCCCCTAGTGAGTTAAATATGATACATACAAGATATTAAATTGGACCCGCCCTTGCGAAATTGTGACCTGAAAACACTTGGAGGTAACGCTCCCCTGATGTGAGAAATAAGCAACTGACAGTTTCCCAAAATCACTCCATTCCTCCTCGCACTAAGGTCTATGAAGGTATAAAATTTGATAATGATCCCTGAAATAGTTTTTGGGTTATCGCATTAACACCAAGACGCAGACGCAGCAGCTGCTGTGGCGATGATGGTTTCAGTCATGGAAATAGGGAATATTTATCAAAGTCTGGTTCTCAAATGTTTTTCAAACTGTTAAGTGAAAGAATCAGTTTTGTTAGCACTGCAGTATATATAGGATGTAGGATGATGTGTATATGAGTGAGTGAGAGAGAGAGAGTGAGAGAGAGAGAGAGGTCCCTCATCCTCCAGGTCAGTGAGTGTGTATTGTGTTTGAAGTGTGTGTATGTGATTCAGCTTCATTGATCCCCTTAGGAAAATTGTGTGTTTGGTTATCTTGCTGAAGCAGAGTCTCTGACTTCTGACAGAGAATCGAACCGTTGGCTCGTCTCTCCCCCTGCTTTGTTGCTCATCACATCATCAGAACTGACAGCTGCCGTCAGGGTTTGGCTCCGTCACCATTTACTCACCTCCACTCTGCCCTTTAGCTTTCCTCCCCTCTACGCCGTCCTCATATTTATTCGTCTGTGTCATTCAGCCGCTCTCTATTTACCTCTGGAAAGGTGGTCACCACCCCCATATGTGAGGAGGTGGTATTCTGCTGAGAAGTGTGGATGGATCTTTCCAGACTGGGGATGCTGCCTTAAAAGTTGGAGTTTATACATTTATACAGTATAAATACATATATCTACATATTTATAGACACACACTCACACACACACATATATATATATATATATATACTGTATGTGTGTAGTCACATGTTTATTTACACATACGTTCATTTGCATAGGAGTATATATAGTACTCTAGCACCCAAAGCTACAACAAAATAGCTCCTATAGGTGACACTCTGACCGATGTTTACACATTGCCATGGCGACAACTGAAGTCAGTGTGCAGGATGGGGTGCTGCCTGTTTTGAGTTGTTGATACTGTTGCTTTTACTCCAGGGAAGGTACCAAAGGAAAATAAAATGAATGAATTAAAAAAATATCTTTTCACATATGGGCTGTAAAGCCCGACCATTACGGATCCCTCCTCTAGGCCAGACATGGAAGCACAATTATGTTGTTTACAGAAAAATTGATCCATGATCGGCATAAAGAAAAAAATGTTCCTCAAATCACGATGTGAAATGTTTTGACATTGATGTTGCGGCTGGATTTTATGAATGTGTCCTTGTGTTTGCAAGCAGAAGTTCCATTTCAGTTTTGTCTCATACAAAAGGCAATTAACAGCAATCTGTGGAGCGGCGAGTGTGTGGGTGGTTAAGGCTCACAAGAGACTCATTTTGCTGTTTATGTCTGTTCATGCATCATCAACGCATTTAAAGTTACTGATAAGAATTTTCAAGACTCAAGACTCACCAATCACTGAGCTCTATGGTTTTCTTTTCTCTAGCGAAGCCACTGGAATGAAATGGAGCTGAAGGTGAAGAGACAATTTATCTGCCGATCCTTCAGTCAGGTTATTCATTTTGGTATTACGAAATATCAAAATATTATAGAAAGAAAAAAGCCATTTGCAGTTTACCAGCAGTAATAATCAGCAGATTAATGCATATTGATAAAGAGAGAGTCCAGGTTAAACTATCATCAATGAACGACCTGATCAGTCAAATAATCTAATCCTCTAAATTAAAGGGAAACTCAAGTTCAGAAATGTTTCTCGAGGAAAGTAATGTGATTACACTGCTGAAACAAGTTGTTTGTCTGATTTATTTTCACTCTCAAATAAGTGCTGTGTTCCGTTTACGCTGTTACATTTTGCCCCGATAACATTACGCAATTTTTCTCAAACTGGTGTTACGACTGAATGTGTTGATATGTTGTGCATAAATATGAATAATAAATGCTTATTTATGCATCCTTTGTCGCTGGTTAGGAGAAACGGCATTATATCGCCCCGTTAGCTGTTCTTGAAGAGAAGTAAAGTTATTACAGCATTTTCATGCGAGTATGTTCATACAAATAGACTTGTTTTTTTATATTTGTAGAGGAAGATGTATCAGATCCCCTTGTTCTTTCTTTTTCTTCGTCCGTACAGCCCGAATATGTTGGGATGAACTGGCGATGAGCCGTGGAGAAACTACGGCAGATAAAGAGCAGGAGATGAGTTGATGGATAACATTTGCAGCTCAGCCAGATTTCAGGTGAGTGAGTGAGTGACTGAGAGAGAGAGAGAAAATAAGACGGTGCAACTTACTTCATGAACATATACACAATATATATATTTTACTGTTGATCAACTAAAAAATAATATTTCAACTGGTAACAGTCATGAAATGAAGTATTTACCACTAAAATTAATAAGTTAGACTCACAACTGCTTCATTTTATTTAATATACTAGTTGAAGTCATTTGGTTAAGTTTATGAACATTCTTTTTAAAGTGCATGATTAGACACCAGAAGCAAAACAAATCGGAATTTCAAGCTTAAGAAATTCTATCAGAAATTTAACTTTTTCACACTTTTACCTTCAAAAGATTTAAAATATGAGACCATGAATAAATATTTATTAACGATGCATGAATCATCATTATTCCATCCCCGCGGTGTTTTAAGGCAAATATCACGCACAAAAGAATAGTTTTGGTAATTAACTTTTACACTGGATGAAACTTAATTTAATTGTGCGTCACCATTAAACGATTATTTTTATTTTACAGTGCAATGTGACTCCCTCATTCGAACAATCTTACCTGGACTATTTAAGTTCTTAGAAGGACACTATGAAGGCTGGAATTTATCACAAAACTAGAACTTGATCAAAATGAGATTAGGCAAAGATGTTGGCCTTCCTTTGTAACAGAGATCCGGCACTAATCCTCAGGGTTCCATCATTTTTAAATGTATCTGTTAATATTCTCATGATCGTGTCAGAACTTGAGCTAACCTCGTAGACCTCTATGAAGAAGTGCATGTGAACAAGTGCATGCTTCCATGCAGCATATTGTAGCCATCCGTCTTCTGTAGGATCCAAAGGTCCACCATGGACGTGGGGAACGGGAGAGAGGGGGATCTTCACCCGAGGGCGTGAAAAGGAAACCAACATTAAAGACAGAAATGGAGAAGTCAGTCATGATGATTAAGATGGGTGCCAGAGGAAGGTGGGTGGTGTTGGCGAGGCAGTGAGAGAAAGAAAGGACCAAAAAAAAAAGAGTTCTAATCATCTTTCTTCCTCTGCTCTTCACAGAATATGAATCACATCCTCGGCACGGCTCGATATTATTAATATCTTATTCCCTCTCCAAACGCCTCTCTGCACTTGTGTGAGATCCTTCATCCAGAATGACACACTTTCACTGAGTTAAAACAATACGCATTCTATGAAGCTGTGCGTGGTGTAGATTCTTCAAACAAAAAATATTTTTTAGATTAGGATTAATGATCGAAGAGCGCCACATTTTACATTAGCGCACAATTCAGGACCCGGATGCAGACATGCAAGACGCAAAGAGTTGTTTCTGGTCCACCCGAAAGTCTGTGGCGCTCAGACTCTTTGGCGGGATCCTGATTGAAGGATCTGTGCCGTGAGCAACATATGAAGTCTGGTGGTGGCGGTGGCTGATGACTATGTGGAGACTGATTAATGATGAGGTTGATGAATCTGCGAGGGCCAGTTGGAGATGGGGAGTTGGACGCTTGGTCACATTGATTGATTGAGTAGAATGACTGTGAAAGGAATTTGAAGCACTTAATTTTACAACAATTATAGCATTTTGATTTTTTTGGAGTGAATGGTGACGTGTCTCTGATGGACGTATCATAGCCTTTTGTTGTTTCTTCACATAGAAACAATTTGATTGCATGGACACAAACCCCGACCAGCCGTGTTCCTGGATTCACCGTGTTTGAGGCTGAATGTGTTGGATTTAGGGGAAGCTCTTTGAATAAATAGAATAGAATATTTTGAATGATGTACTTAGTGAGTAATCAGCTGAAACTAGTAATCATTTTCTTGTGTCACCTTGTAATAACTTAATATCTGCGGATACTCTTCAACAGTCGGCCACTTTGGGTCGCCATGTTTGTACAGTAGCCTGGACAGGAAAAAAACTAACACTGGTTCCAGAGAGGGGCTTTCATAAATGTATGACGAAGACGAGGACTGTCTAAAGGAAGTTCATCTTTTGACAGGCTACCTAATGCAGTTGTAGACGATAATATCATTTTAACACTTGAGGGCCACTGTATATTCTCCGCCACGCTTGAGGGGTGAGCTGAGTTGTTGTCTACAGGTTGCTGCTAAATACTAAAAGGGATGGTTGCGCTCAAACAAAAGAAAAGCTGACATCTTGAATATTATTTAATGCGATTTATTAAAGATAAGGGTTTCATGCCAGCGCGGCCTCAGGCCCCAGAGGGTTAATCTAAACGTCGATGATTGTTCTCTTTGAGTTCTTTCTTGCTTGTTGCTGGGCGTCTCTGCGTGTGTCTCGTCACCAAGTGATTGTTCATGCAGTAATACTGGCTCACCGAAAAATGTAAATGTAAAAATATTGAGTTGGACCGCTCTTTATGGAAAGTGTCACGAGGAAACGTCCTACGTGATTTAGTGCTGTATAAGTGAAATCGACTTGATAATCCGATAGCTTTTGACAACTCCCGCACATTATTCCTGTCTCCTAGCAGAGGACGGAGGGATCAGTGTGTGTTGGCTGAGTCAGGCTTTCTGAATTCGGGCCATTTCTGCTCAAATCACTTTAAAGAGTATATTTCATGGAAATGCAATTCTGCACAGGGAAGGACTCGCTGCAAGAATATTTCATCTTGTCACATAATCAAGTTTGTCTCTTTCACAAAGGTTATTTGGCTTCGTGTCTTTGCATTAAAGATGTGGCAACCTCAGGCTAAAAAATGATTCGTTTTGATTATGCATACAACATCTAAATAAAACACAATTCATTTTATAGAAATGTGTATCTGGGTGCGAAAATGCGATTTATTTCTTGCACAATATTATTTCTGCAGTGTGAATTGTTTTATTCAAAAACAGAACCCAAATGCAGACAAACACGGGAGCCCAAGTTCCGTGGAGATAAACAACAGAATGACTTTAATATATGAGTGATAGTTAGTATCGTGTCAAACAATACGGCAGTAGACACGAATGACAAAACTGAAAAACCAATAAATAATATACAAATTCAAATTTAAAAAAACAAAACAGGAATAGTCAAAAACACATGTGGAAATTTAAAAGGAAACATTTAGTACCAAACCCAGAGGTCAGGAGAACAATACCTAGTCATAACTACCATAGAACTAGGCCTATGATGCCATTCCCGATAGCCTTGTATATCCTTGAAACGTCACCACTCCCCCGCATTGTACAAGCAATCCCTCTTATTGAACCCCCAAAATTAACTGTGAAGTTACGTCCACCTATTTTTTGTAAATGAAAAAAAAGAAAAAAAAGCTCCACAATTTAAAATACAATACTATATAAAATATGAACTAATACTTTGACAGTAAAATACAATGTACTCAACATAAAGTGCATTCAAATGCACCATATGTGGACATCATCCGACTAAGAATTAAGAAATGATGTCGTAAAGAAAGATCAATGAGGGTATAAATATTGAAACGAACAATGAAATGGTGGTTCAAAGACAATTCAAGCTCGTGAAAATACTGGCAGTGAACAACAGTGCAACATGTGAGAGTAATTTCAGTTTCACACGATACAAGAAGTCCGTAACCCGTTCATTCATTCATGTATTGCGGTGTCTTACAGGGGAAAACCCGCTGCACATTAAGAAAACACATGAAAATAGACAAAACACGAGCAAACTAAGAAAACTCATTCACCAACCAACGCAAAATAAGCAATTGGAAATTACACTGCAAAGTCAGAACAAAAAACAGGAAGAAAAATGCTGCAAATTCCACCACAACAAAAGTGTTTTATAAAGGACTGAAGAATTATGGATCCTCTTTTTTAACGCTTCTTTTAAAAAATAGAGCACATAGTACACAAACATTTCATCGGCCAATCTCTCATATTTTTGGCCCTTTGCTTAACTACCTGATAATGTGGTCATGTGACATACGCCCTTTTGGCCTGCAGAAGAAGCAGCCAAATAGCCGCAATTGTTAATGTATTTATAAATGATCACCTGACCTCTCTTCGGTGAAACATGGTAGGGAATTTTCAATAAAGAGGAAAACCTGCAGCCCATATTAAAAGTAGAGCCTGGAATGAGGTCACGGTAAAGCTTCAAACTTAAAAGGTTTTTGTCCAAGTTTCCCTGCCGGCTCCAGATCTCAGAGCGCCGCAAAGCATGTTTATCGAGAAAAAGCTTGTCTATTTGCGGCCTCTCAACTTTCTGCTGCTGGAGGCCACTAGTGCTTCCTTCCATCTCCTCCACAGTCGGACACAAACACTGCAGCTTCAGCCGACCAGCTCATCTCTGGTGAGTCTGCCTTTTCACTCTAGAGCGGGTCTTCGGGCTTTTATTGGGCCTCTGGCTAAGACGGTCACTGCTCTGTTCTCTGAGTTCAGGGTAAGAAATGAAATGATGCAAATAGAAATTAACAAATTCGAGTGTTGGGGGATGTTGCCATCCAAACCGTCAGCTGATCGTCTTTTCTGTGAAAGTCATTTACTTCCTGAAACATATGTGACTTCTTTCTAATCAACTCTTAAAACTTCCTTTTACAGACATGCTTTTATGTGATGTCTTTGTTTTCTGTTGTTTTATCCTTTTCTATTATTTATTGCTTGTACTCAACTCCGTCGTTGTCAAGCCTTTGTGTTCCGCTCTCCCTCTGTGTCTGTCCTGTGATTGGCCATCATGCTCACCTATGTTTCCCCTCCAGCTGTGTCTCATTGTCTTGTTACGTCTGTGTAGGAAGTCTGTCCTTACCTTCTCCTCTGTGCCAGTTCGTTGCATGATGTTAACCGAGTCATCACGTGACCCAGCCTTCTTCCCGTGTGTACTAAGTTAGTCCTAGTGTTTTTGTTCCTCTTTTTCCTCGTGCCTTTTATTTAGAATAAATAGTTCTGCACCTGCTCTGCCGCGTCTTGTCTGCATTTTGGGTCCAAGCTAAACCCCAGGAGAGTTCATAACAGAACGAACTGGACAGAATGGACCCAGCGGACGCATCGATGGACATAGAGATTAATGATTTAACCTACACACTAATCTGCATCCATGTGGAGTGGGTGAAGAGTCCTCATGAGAAGGTACAACAGGTCGCTCTCCGCATCGCTCGCCGGAAGGTCTTTGGCCAACCCTGGCTGTGGGATTTCCTGCCAGAATGGTTAAAGACCTTTGTGGAGAACCCGGACGCACTTCCGGCATGTTCTCAGCCCCGGCCTGTTGGTTTTTCTCCTGCTCCAGCCCCCGTGTTTTCGAGCCAGCAACCGGCTAGTCCTCTGTCTTCTGCGGCTCCGGAGTCCGCTGGCCTCCTACCCGCTAACCCTCAGCCACCATCATCGTCTGAGGGAGCCGGTAGAGTTCCCGAGGTTGATGCCAATCGGGACTCTCCTTTTTGGGTCAATAAAACCGGTTCCTAAAAAACCGAAGCCGGCGCCGACCTTCATCGCCGCCCAGCTTTTCGTCCTCACCGCTGCCCAGCTCTTCGTCCTCATCGCCGCCCAGCTTTTCATCTTCACCGCTGTCCAGCTCTTCGCCCTCACAGCTGCCCCGCACCTCGTCCTCACAGCTGCCCAGCTATTTGTCCTCAGCGCTGCCCAGCGCCATGGAGGATCAGGTTGGAATTCTTGGCTCAACTATCCCAAGACCCCCCCTTCCTAGTGCTCCCCTGATTCCTCTCCCGGCTCCTCTTGTGGTTCCTCTCCCAGTGACTCCTCCCGTGGCTCTTTCCACTTTCACTGCCGGAGGCTTCGTGAACGGGTTCGCCTCCATGGGCAACCTCCTCCTCGTGACCTGGTTCGCCTCCACGGGCGACCTCCTCCTCCTCTTGACCTGGTTCGCCTCCACGGGTGACCTTCTCGGGCTCCTCGTGACCGTGTTCGCATTCCAAAGCTCATGATGTTAACTGAGTCATCAGGTGGCCCAGCCTTCTCCCCGTGTGTACTAAGTTTGTCCTAGTGTTTTTGTTTATGTGCCTTTTATTTAGAATAAATAGTTTTTCAGCTGCTCTGCCGCATCTTGTGTCTGCATTTTGGGTCCAAGCTAAACCCCAGGAGAGTTCATAACAGTCGGACACCCTCTCTAATTGTTTTATTTAATGTGAGGTCATTGTTTACTTTAATCCCTGTTTTATTTCTCTTATATTCTGATATATATCTCTAATCCCTGTTTTATTTCTCTTATATTCTGATATATATCTCTTAACAGTTTAATAGGATGTGATGTTGACTTTAATTCATTTACCTACTTATTTATTTTATTGCCATCATTTCTTCGTTGTCCTTATAACTTTTTTGTCTTTACATGCTTTTATCTTGACATTCTTTCCTCTCCATCTTCTTGTTTGAATATATTTTCACTTTTGTTTGGTTTATGGTTTTGTGTTTTTCCCTTTTGTGTTCCTGCTTTTGTCTTGGTTGAAAAAGCCCTTGGTAATTATCATTATAATAAAGTTGTAAAAGGATTGAATTGTCTCATTATCCCACCTTCATCTGCAACCCTCAGTTCTCATTCACCATCTTCGCTGGTGACATTTCTTAATTGGACAATTCTGTTGCCTCTCAGGCATTTGGCTATGATGGTGAATGGGAGAAAAGTCAAAGCTTAGAGACATGACATAGTTCTTGTTTCATTTAGTTGTTTTTAGTTTTTTCCCCATCACAGCCGTCCTCCTTCCTCTGATGGTCTACCAGTTTCACCTTGTCGCTCTGATTTGCTCACTATGTCTCATTGTGGACTCTTACAGGAAAACATTTTTCACATAAAACTGCAATTTTTTTTTCACATTTTGTCCTTTCGTTTACATCTCACTGGAGTTTTGCGGGACGAATAAACTTTTTTTGTCATCTTTGCAGTGTTCTCCACAGTTGACATCCAGTAAAATTTTTCTTGTTTATCTGTTTTGACTTTATATTTTTCTTCAGAGTTCAATTGCTTCAAATTAATTCTTTGTACTTTGCGATTTCCCGTGTACTGAACTGTTTTGTCTGTTGATTGGATTTGCCTCTGCCTACCATTCTCAAAATTCTTTTTGGACTGCTTTGTGGTTTTGACCCCAGCTTGACGTCTGGATTCTGCCTTGAATTTGAAAAAGAAAACAAAACATTGAACTGCAACTTTGTGACTGTTTTGGAATGTTTTAATAAAGTGAGAAGAGAACCAAAATGTATTTTGAGTTTTACTGAGAAAAAAGCATTTGCAAATGATTGGACCAGCAATCAGGAGTCACGGTCACCTGCACTCAGTAATTTTTTCCAGTGTGGTAGGGAGCCTTATCCAGCTGAAGGAGGCCATTCTCATTAGGGAATACGGTCAAACATCTTATAGAATAGAATCCATCCTAGGCCCCTTACTGTTTAGCATGTGCATGCTGCCACTGGGTCATATTATAAACAGATTCAGCGTGACTGTGGCTCACATTTTTCAATAAGAAATGGTGGCCCAAAATGTGTACCCAGCTGAGCCGGACACTGAAGAGTTAAAGGAACCACTGCGTTCCCTTAATTTTTTCAGCAGTGTACTATAAATCACGGTTCTCAATGCAACATTTGTCCTGTAATAGTCCATTCACATACAGTTTGTCTGTACTAATTTTACTGCGCTCATCTGTCTTTGGGCTATTTTAGCAGAGACCATTTTATAATTTATTTCATCAATTAAAGTATCAGTTTCTGCTGTTGGAAACATACTTGAAGGAGAACTCCAGTGATTTAGTATTGCAGCTCAGAGCGAGCCGAGCCTGACGCAGTTCGTGATGATCACAGGCATTTTTCCACTCGACGCAGACAGAAAGCCGAGCCGAGAGTGTCAACACTAACAGAGACAGCGCAGAGTTCAAAGAGTTGTCGCGTTACCTGCTGCAAAGCTGTCTGCATCGCCTCACCGAAGTAGAAAAAGTCTGACAATATTGCCAAGAAAGAGACAACTCAGGTGATTTTGATCAGCATGGTGAATACACAGCGCACAGAGGAATGTTAAAGGTACCATAGCCCTTCTAAATTTCATTTTTCTTGTTCTTTTTTTTTTATTTTGAAGGGAGACAGCGTATTAAAGGCCATCTTTTCTTTTAAGCTGCAGAAAATGTGTCAGATGCGTCAGAGCGTTCTACACAGATGCCGTCATTATGCCTGCTATCCTGTCCTATTGTTTAACATATGCTTTTGAAAACGGCAGACGCAGGACATCTCCCTCCGTAAGCCATGCAAGGAGTTTTGTGGGCATTGCGTCAGACCTTTGTGGTGAGGAGAGAGCTGAGGCATAGCTCTCGGCCTTGATTCCAGCCTTCACCGCTGACCAGGAGGTCTGTGTAGTGACTAAAACAATGAAATGACTTAGGCAGCTTATATGAGCTTAATTGGCAAGTGCTCGACCCCAGAGATAGAGTGAGATAGTGATAGAGTTAAGAACCCAGAACTCCAATAGGAACTCAGAGTTGGTGGGGTGGGGGGGGTTCATACACTGTAAATATTGAGTCAATATCTCAACAAATACACTTTATTAAAGATTCTACGAACACACAAGCCTTGACACCAATAGTTCTGTAGGAATATTCACATTTGAAACCAGGGAACATCTTTGAACTGAGACGGGTCAAAAATCTCTTCCTCTTTGTGATGGACATTTTCCAAATTTATGTCACGACACATCATTTTTGGCTACTTTTATAATATGGCTAATTGCACAATTTTAACATTGTTTTTGTTTGCTTTGAACTTGGATTCCATTTTACCTTGCCTAAACAAAACAACACTGAACCCCAGTTGTCATTACTTAGCCTGTGTGGGCTAAGCAGGGCTCTGGTTATGTTGGGCAGCAGGTGTGAATGTTTGGCTGGGTGATTGTGAGGCAGAGTGCTGCTGAAAGGACCTTCGGGAAATTAGATGCAGGAGGAGCCACAAAGTGCATCTGCGAGGGTAATGTCAGTGCTACAAGTCAGGCTTGATTGAATGTTGAATTCACTCTATCGGATTTTGTGAGTTCCAAAATTAGAAACCTGTTCAATGCAAACTGCTGGATTGCATATTGATTGAAACTCTGTGGCACATGATGGTCACTACGGTAGACACACATTCAATAGCCATGTGCATTGTAAATCCATAGTTTAAATGTACATGGCCAATTATTCAGTGATTGGCCATATAACATTTTAATGTATCACTCCACAGCCCTTCACTCAGTGGCCAGATGTTATAACTGCAACTAAATGTCCTTTATACTAAGATGGCTGACAAATTGCTGACAAATATTGCTTTTAGGTGCAATGACATAATGGGGAAACTGAGCCGCCTAGGTTGAGATTGTCTCTCTCGCTGTGTTTCTTTAATCAATTGGAGTACACAGCATTAACACAAGTGGCCAAATGAAGAACACTCAGTGTTTCAGACAGGCTTGTTGACAGTTGAACACCGCTTTGGTCAATCTGGCTTTGTTAGGGCGGCATTCTGACTTTGTAAGGGAACACAAATATTTGGAAACTTTCTTCTTTTTTTTTGAATCAGAAAAACACCAACAGTCAGTAATTTATGATGAAAATTGGCCCTTACTGGAAGTATCCCTCCACCACTGCTCAGCAAGAACATTTAAATATAACATTAGAACAACCTGCTGACTATTGCGTAGTTCTTTCTCATGCTGCTGAAACACTCCTGTGTTCTGGCACGTTAACTTCTTTTATGTCAAATTTTGCTTCAGTAGCTCTTCTGTGAGATTGAAAAAGTGGAATCTGGGTGAAGGTGCTTTTTGTTAATAAGCCTTAAACTGTGGAACATCCTCACTTTGGATCCCAGAAAAGCTAACGTCCTTTGACAGAAATGAAAGACCCATCATTTATTTATCTTACAATAAAAGTATAACAGAGATGGGCAGTTATACCAAATCATGATTATGATTTTCAATGTATTGTTTAGTTTTATTCCTGTTTAAAATACTTTGCCGGCATCTTGGTATTATAAAAGGTCTATTATTATTATCATCATGAATAATTGCATCTGCTATGAGGCCCTTTGTATGAAATGTACTAAATTAATGTAGTGGTGGTTTAGTTTGATTTCTTTATTCTAGTGATGGTGTTGAATTGTTTCAAATAATCATTGAAAAACTGCTTCTAGGTCACCAGAAAGAGCTGTGGCCGCGGGACGACCCCGAACTTTTAATGAACTCCTTTCTCACCCTCGGGGCTCTTGATGTCCCAGCATCTGGTTTTAAGCGTAGCTTATCATCCTCTCTTTCCCACTCTCAAGCCCAAATTTGATCTCTGGAGCCTGGGAATGGGTTATCCAGGTTCAGCATGGCTTCAGATTCTCCTCCTCTCCTGTCTGACATACAGAAGAAAAATGGAATGAAGGGAAATGGTCAAACTTTTTTTAACTGGGCAATCACAGAACGATCCAATGTGTTCAGAAGTTCATAGTTGTCTGCGTGAGGTACAATATCCAAGGGCTTACACACTTTGATGGATTTGGTTTTGAGATAATTCCAGATACTATTCCCTGACATATACATACATGCTGAAAGTGATTATTTTTCAAGGAATCTCTTCACATTTTAACTCCATATTGAGAGTATCCAGTTTTTTAGATTATTGAAAATTCAAATTTTGACCCCTGCTTACGGTTGAGCACAGCAGTTCTTTCTGGGTCACATTGGAGACTGGTGATTATTCAAGAGATGCCAGCACACTCCTTTTTCCTGGCACCAAAACTGACCATTCATACATTTTTTTTGTCAATTTATAATGTGTGTAGATGTTTGTTCTTGTAAAGCTCTTCTGCTGTGGGTATTGTAATGGCATACATTGTAAATAGCCTCCCAAATAAGCAGCTTAGGTCATTGTAGCCTTATTGTCCTTTCTGTGTTAGGGAGTTAGGTATGTTTTAATGTTTTTTTTTTTCATTATTTCGACTTAGAGATTTTGAATCTTGTTTTATTTGCTGTTTTGTCCATGCCCACCATGACGCATTAGGATCCCAAACATATTTATTCTGTTTGGGACGCACTGGTCATCCTTTGGAGCTGGGAAAGAGGTGAGTCACACTGTTTTACTATGTTCAGGTTTGCCCTGGATGTGCACTACAATATGTAGTACAACTCAAAAGCAAATGTATATGTTATTAAATTCTTTAAATATGAATAGAATTACTTCTGAGAGTAGCATACAATGGAAATACCAGACCAGAAGGCCCAAAATCTTGAAACAAACAAACAGTTATGTGTTCAGGACCATGAATCCCCAGACGCTTTGAAGGGTCCCGCCCACTGGTCCCTCAGGGTTGGATCAAATGCAGAGAAATTATTTCACTTTGTTATACTGTGTATGACTGTATGTGACTATTGAAGATAAATTATAAAAAAACAGACTTCCATATTTACCCCCTCCAAGAATGATAGTCAACTCTCAAGTGCCAGCAGTATCTGGCACTCTGGACTTGTACTGGTTCTGGTGGTTGTTAATGTTGCTGTGTAGAGGGTGTGATGTTCAGGTGTAAATGGACTCCGATCACAGCTTATGTGATGTTGTTTTATAGGCTTTAGGGACCGAGCTGTTCACTGACACACTTCTTGTTCCGTCTCCTCCATCCACCCCGTCGTTGGTTTATTCAGCTTATATCAGTTCAGTGTAATACTGTGTTGGCCCACCTTTTGCGGTCAAAACAGCCCTGACCCATCAAAAAAATGGACTCCTACAGACCTCTGAAGGTTTTTTTTGTATCTGGCACCCAACTATAGCAACACATCCTTAAGTCCTGTAAGTTTCGAGGTGGAGCCTCCATGGGTTAACTTGTTTGTCAAGCACATCCCAGAGATGCTCAATTGGATTGACAACTTGGGAATTTTGAGGCCAAGCATCTGCAACTTGGAGTCGGAGATGCACCTGACCGTCCGTGCAATGTGGAAGAAGGAGTGACTCAGACCAATTCCACCGTTTTCCATTGATCCTGGGTCCACTCCTGATGCTAACCTTACTGCTGTAGACGCTTTCAGTTGTGGACAGGGGGCAGCAACAACACTCTGACTAGTCTGCAGCTTTGAAGCACTTTTGTGTTTTTTAGCAATACATCAATCAGCCATAACATCAGAAACCACCATCCCCATGTTGTGAGGGTCCCCTTCTTGCTGCAGACACAGATCTGTGATGGACTGTTTCCAGAAAGCTATATTTCAGAAACAGGATTATATCTCTCTCTCACTTCTCTCTCTGAAAAATGTGCTAGATAAGCACTTTGCTTCCCACATGCATCACTGAGCCTTGGGCGCCCATGATCCTGTTGTTACCGTTTGTTCTTTTTTAGACCACTTTAGTATGTGCTAACCACTGCAGACCGAGGACATCCAACAAAACCTACAATTTTAGAGAGTCACTGACAAAGTCTTCTGGCCGCCACAATTTGACCTATGTTTAATAAACTCGGATCCTTAGACTTGACCTTATATTTCCTGCCTCCAACACATCAAATGCAGCACACCACCTGACAGAATAATGTTGATTATCTTGATATTATGGTACCCGACTTCCCTTGTCAGTGGTTATTATGTTATGGCGGCTCAAAGTGAGGTTTGAGAATATTTTTCCTAGATCTCAAGATTGTTGTTTTTTTCCACTATTTTTGTCCTTCAACTCTTGCGAGTCTTTTGTCTCGTCTAAGTTTGAAACGTCCCACCTGAAGCATCATCTCTGTTTTGTATCCCTCACAATAAACAGATACAGAAAAGTGGGGAATTAACTGCATCGCTTCTTTTTCTATCCCCCTTTAGTAAACATTTTTGCAATGTTCATTTTTCTAACACTTCTCTATAAAAGGCTGTTATGTACTATCTACCCCCCATCCCCCTCCCCAAAGTGTTCATCCTGCCACTCCTCATCGTCAGTTTGAGATCCCAAATGGCTTTTCACAGAAAAAACAACAGTTGGTCTACTTTGTAACAGTTGCTAAAAGGTTGCCCTCATCTGGGTGAGGTCCTGTGTGGATGGACAGTTTAACTATTAAGTGCAGGCTATGACAGGGAAGGTTTGCACTTTGAGTCGTTACGACTGAAAAACCTTTCCAGTGTGACAGAGAGCTCTTGCTAGGATGGCCACTCACACCTGGTATGGAATTTATGACAGATCCTTATTGATCACAGCTTAAAGAAAGATACGCCAGGTCATGTCTGCCGCTAGGAACCTGTTACTGTTAAATACCTTCATCGCTTTAACAGCAGAAAGTTTGTAGTCTGCCTCCAGAAGAACATCAGTGGATGACCGAACCAGTCCTCGGCTGAAAACAGTATCTGGTCCTGAAAACGTATCATCCTGTACTCGGGATGAAGGAAAGTCCTCAGCTGAAAATGGTTTCCCTCATACTTTGAAACTAAATCAGCTTAGGAACAAAGAGTCTGCTTTTTTGTTTGGAATATCGAAATTGAAACTTGTTCTTAAGGTTTTACGGCATGAAAAAAAACAGAACTTAAAGTTTTATTTATAAGGAATCATTCCAAATGTGTTGTCATAACTGGTTTAATGTAAAACAGGACATGTTGTGAAAGCATTAGGATGTAAAATAGGTTGAAACATAGATAAAGTTGCAGAAAACAAACTGAAAATGCACACTTGCTTTAAAAATTTTGATAAATAAGGACAAAATAAGGAGGGGTCTCGGACATGACTTTGAAACACAACAAAAAAGCAGCTTGAGGTCCCAACCATCAGGTAAAACAAAAATAGAACAAACATTTAACACATTTTGAGTAATTATAACTGGACTGGTTACAGCTGCACTTGGTCACTACAGCATCACCATAGTGTAATAAGGCTTTTCATTTCTTTGACAGTTGGACTGCTCCCGTACTTTCCTGTGACGAATCTATGGAGTTTCCACGGCACTATTAGATGCAGAAAAATCCCTAAGACGTAGCGCAGTTCGACGAGAGTTGACAGAAAACTGGTGTTAATGTACAAACTGGTAATCCTGCATTGTAAACTGCAGCTAATCAACATGCATATATTTCCATAAGTAGTGCCGAACATTATAACCTGAGCTGAAACCGTTTAAAACAAAGAAAACAATGTTCCATTTAAATGTGTTCATGCCTTCCAGGCCTTAGTTAAGAGTTTAAACCGCAGAGGTGTCTGTAATGGATGAGGGTGATGATGCACCCATGAGGTGGAAGCCAGCCCATAATAATACAGTTTAGAGCAGAAGACAGGATGACAGACACGTGGCTTTGGAGGCCATCCAGTGAGTTCATGGATGGGTGTTTATGCTTGGCTGGACTAATCCTGTGTGTGAGATGTTTAAGACTCTTGGCTTTGGATTGCATGGCAGACCACCGACCACAGACCGCTCCGCTGTGACATCTCCATCCAGAATCTTCCTCCCGGCCGCACCACATGCAGCCAAAGATGTCACTATCCAACACAGGCCTTCTGCACGCAGCATAGGACGCCAAACATATCAGAATACAACCAGTTTAAGAGTCTCTTCAATCCAGTGATTACCCTCCAGCCTTCCATTTGTACACCCAAAAAATAATTTCTTCTCGGCAGGGCAAACACATAAAATGTGATTGAGAGACCCTCCAGTCATTCAATTCCAAAACGTGAAAATATTGTCACAACTCTGCCATCGAAAGCAGGAAATGTATTCCAGCAGGTCATTTCACGAAAAGCCAGAAGCACCAGCAGCTCACACACACACAAACACCTCTCACTTCCACCATCAGATAACTTCTGCTTCTCGTTGAATGCATACATCAGCCCAATAGTATAGCTTTGGCCCTTTTCTTTTTTTTATTTTTTATCTTTGTCTAAAGCAGATTTCCTGCCAGCAGTGCAGAAAATTAAGCAGTCTCCAACTGTAGGTCCGCCATCTGCACATTAACATACTCATGTTTGCAGCCTGGCAGGTCAATGTAGAGCCAACTGATGATGCTAAGCGTTCAGTTCTGGGTCTGGGTCTGTGGACGACGGGGAAAAACATCACAGGAAAGACAGGTTTGAAAAAAAGGGATTTCATTTTTGCTGGCCTTAACCAGCGGGAAACTCTACATCCCTTGACTGCTTTGGAATACGGTCATGAGATTCAAGACATTCTGGGAACGTTCAGAAGGCAGCCACAGGAGGACAGCCATGGCCCCCTGCTGTCCACTTTGGGAGTGGGTTTTAATTTAAAAAGCCATTTTTTCAACGCAGATATCTGAATATTTAACAATTTATATTCATTACAAACGGCACACAAATAGTGTGAAACGGTGTAGTTATTATTCTGTCTACAGTATTTTTTACTATAAATGTTATAGAATAGTAACATATAGTCTGGATTATAGATCTTTATGATGGGAAGGAGATATATCGGTATATCAGTTGTTCTTTCTTAAGTGGAGGGTTTTATTAGCGAGTGATATAAAGTGAGTTTCAGCAACACCTCAGTCTGTTCTACAGTGCTTAAGTTTAACTCTTGACAGGCTAAATATTGGCTATATTTGGCTATTAAAACCTGTAAATGGTTTGATGGTTTTGGCTGATCGATTTGTTACATATCCTTCATTTATGAAGTAATAATGCCTTTTGTCGGAGTTCAGATTTATGTCATATGACGTCAACAGAAAACATCGCTATCGATTAACATTACAGCCACAACATTAAAACCATTGGTCTGTTACGTTCCGGCTGAGCGGTGTATGTAACATCTTCCATCATTTGCGACACTGTAATATTACGATCTGTCTGTGTTTGGATGTGTGTCTTTTATATTAGTTCAACACAAAAAATAAGTATCGATGGTCATAAATGTTGGGAACTGAGGCAAGAGCAGAGTTGAAGACTCAGGTGGAGACACAGGCAGGGACAGAGTAGGTGCAGTTGGTGATTTAATTCCGAAATCCAAAGTCAATAAACTGGTAGGGTTCCAAACGAAGATCATTCCTATCAAGCAAACAATCAGAAGCCAGAAAAAAGAGGCAGAATCCAAAGAATAAACAAAGTCCAAATCACAGAAAATCCAGATACCAAACACAAGATGAAAAACTGACACTTGCAAAAACTCGGAAAATGACTGGGAAGTGTGCTGACGAGACGTAACGACCAACTGAAACTGAATGAACGGTGAGGACAGACTTTAAACACTGGGTAATGAAACAATGAGACACAGCTGGAGGGGAAACACAGGTGAACATGATGAACAATCAACAGGAGAATAGAAACAACACAGGTACAGAGAGGGAGAAGGTGACAACCCATAGACAGGAAGTACGAGAAAATACAAGACAAAAACTAAAGAAAAGGCAATGTAAGGTTAAACAGATCAAAGAAACCAGGACAGGAAGTGTAAAGCTAATCAGAACATCGAGGACGAAACTGTCAAAGTAAAACAGAAAACAATGAGCGGGATGGTGAATATGAACCTTCAAAATAAAACCAGTGAACCAAAACAGAATAAACCCAGAAATAATAATCAGCCACAACATTATAACTAGCAACTGTTATTAATGCTGTAGCTGATCAGTGTCTATTCTTCAATGCTGGAAACTGACATCATTCTTGTGATTCTTATCGCGGCGTTTCTTAATCAGTACCTGATTTTCCATAACAATGAATAGATTTAGCTGCTGTCTATAATATCAAAATTATTTTTATAGATTTCCCATCACCTCCAGAGAATGTTTCTGCAGGTTCAGAGTCACTATAAGACACACTTACCATGATCCACTTGGGCACCAGAATTTGTATCAGCAATAATTGTTATATGTAAATTAGTTCAAACAGAAAAACCCAACATTTTAGCCATTATTGAGCATTTTAGGAAAAAAAGTTTCTGAAACTCTATGTGGGTCACCCGTCATTTAGGTTGGGTCAGCTGTACAAGAGAGAGATCGTCACCTGAAGAGACCGGACAAGAGAATGTCAGTTTTCTCTGTCGCAAGTGAGACCACTGACTCACACCAGAAGACCTGCCGCCTATTACTTAAAGTAATTATCCATGAAATATTAATAGAATTAAATGTCCGCTCGGCAACTCGTAATCACGGCCCTAATAATCCCATTATAGATAATAATCATAGAAAGGAATGAGTTCAATTATCTGGCCTTCATTATGCATAATTTATTAGCAAACAAGGTTTTGATGAAAGATTTGTTCCTTGCACACAAGTGATAGAAAAATATATTTAAATATATATATTTCTATGTGAGTTTATTTCATCAGCTGCCATGTCAAGACTTTTTACATTGAATGAATCTTTCAATGCTGAATGAGTGAATGCACTACTATTGTACACTGTAAAAACACATTGGTAATGCACAATTAGTTTTTAGTTAATAGTTAATAGAGGCTAAAATTTAAAATGATAACACCTAATGTAATGATGTCACCATCGGAAGTCATTTTTCAAAAACCAACCAACCAACAATTTTCTGTTTACAATGTGTGATATTTGTCTTCAAAGTTCCAGTAATAAAATGTCAGATTTGTGCATCAATAATTAATAAATATTTATTGATTAGGTTTTTTGAAGGTAAACAGTATGTAAATGAAGTTTTTTTTTAGAGAGATTTTAAGAATTACCAAACCTGGAATTTCACTTTTTTTATGGATTTCAGGTAGAATGACACAAATATTATGTATAATTATATAAAACAGAAAATTGTTGATGAATTTGAAGAAATTATTTGGACAAGGAGAACTAAATTTAGTATTTCGGAGCCTAATTTACTAAGTTAAGTTGTAAATACTTATCTTAATTGAGTGTTACCTGTTTTTTATATATAGTGAATATACTGTAAATATATTTATACTCCAAGTGTGTTCAGAATTTTTTTTTATACTAATCAGCCAAAACACTAGAACTGACAGAATAAGGTGAAGTCAGAATAGATTCTCGCAAAAGCACCTTTAAACATTCCTCCCCTCCCCCCCCCCCCAGTTATACACAAGCAAAATATACACGGATAAATGGGAAGGGGACTGTCAGGAAGAAAGACCATCCGACATAAAACTTAAACCAAATCAATATGCGGAACAAGACGATCCACTGTGGCGAGGGAAGAACCAAGAGATGTGAACCGGAGACAGCATCATGAGCATACACATGGCTCATCGATACACATGGCAAGCTAAGGCTAGCTCATGCTGTCTGTTCTCCGAAGAGCATCTAGTGTGGCACAGATTGTTGAAAAAGTTAATGCTTGTTCTGATAGAAATGTGTCAGAACACACAGTTTATCACAGAGCAGAGTTTTGGCGATGAAAAGGGAGACCTACACAAAATTAGTTGAGTGGTTTTAATGTTATGGCTGAGGATGAGCTAACCAGAGTGGACAGGTGTCCTCACACTCACCCTCTCTGTCACTTCACCATAATGACATGTGGGCTTGTTATCTGTCTTGTATTCTCTCTGTGTCCAACAGCACACACACACGTCAAAAGGTGTTGGCGGCCAATGGATGCTGACAGCAATCTTCTCCCTTCTCTCTCTGCCTTTCCTTCCAGTGTTAACTCCGGCTTGTTTTGACATTTCATCTGTGTGGAGCTGAGCCTCACACTATGGGAGTATGTTGAGGGCATGTAGTGTCATCACACAGGAAACAAGACCGGACAGTCAGCCGACGCCGCTCTCCCGAAACAAAGTATTATTAAGTAAACCAAATAACTATTTCTGTCGCATTCAAAACATTTTTCAGTCTACTTGATTAAAGGAAGATCCAGTGCAAAGGATCTAACCGTTATTCTTCCCTCCCTGTATCTTAGTATTCAACTGGGCAGAATAGTTATTAATCATCATAATAATAATAATAATACATTTTATTTATAAACGCAACTTTACATTTGGCTCAAATCTCAAAGTGCTACCAGGTAAAAGTAGATAAAAGCATCAATAGGAAAATATAACAATAATATATTAAAAATATGAGCAAATTCAATCAGTTATTTAAAGATATTATTTAAGAGACAGAAAGGCCCTGTTAGACTATAAAATCAAAAGAAAACATACAATTTGATCACATATTCAAGTTAACCAACTTACAATATGTCTGACACAATTGCCACAACATATGGAAAAAAACCTAGCACTCAGTCCATTAGCTTGATGCTAACATATAATGGGAACTGCTATATACATGCTAACCTGATTTTGCATTGACTTTGTAATATTACATTAATACACAGGAAAGTTCAAACTCAGTATTAGACTTCATCTACAAAATAAAACCAGAATGTTTAAATTCTTACAGAGAAATGTTTCCTGCTCTTTGCTCGGAGAACTTACAGACTTTAAAATAAAGCAACAGCGTCAGTCTGCTCAGTCTTACTTATTATATTACTCTTCACGCTGTCAGTCGCAGCTCGGATTCTGAAACTCTATTTAGTGGTGTGCTGCAACCCCTGAGCATAAAGCGAGAAAGAACAATGGCAAGTCTTTCCAAGTTTGTGGTGGCAGTAAATATGTCAGAAGTTTGTTTGTTTTCTGGTTTATCCCTTCTGGGCCACTGCAGAACCATGGCAACACAATATTCTGCACCACAATTCAAGACTCCCCTTCTCAGTACGTAGAGTGGGGTACTCTATATAGTCATTATTTGAGTCTATATAGTCATTCATTTACTCTATATAGTCATTAATTTGTTCAAAGGAACATGACTATTTAAAAAAATGACGTAATAGCATCTGAACAACCTGTGTAGAAAGATAATTGGTTCCTGACGATCCCCTAAAACCCAAATGAACACATTACACTGTCAGTAATAATGGAAAACTGTAACCTGAGAGTACTAAACACTATCGAAATAAATTGTAAAATAAACAAAACAGGAAAACAACCTTGGTATAGTGCCATATGTTGATTGTTACTAACTGCAGGTTTTTACCGGCAACCCACCTGACCCTTCTTGAAACGCAGACCAGGAGTTTAACGTAGGAGCGAGGATTCGGCTGAAAATATGGCGTTAAATTTTTGTCACAATCCTGATCATTCTGAGCAGGCAGTCTGAGTTTCTGCGTTCACAGGAGAGAAACTGGAATTCTGAACCCAACAAGAAACTTCTGTGGGAGAATGTCGGGTCATCAGACAGTTGAAGCTCAAGCAGCAGGACAAAGATGCCCACAGGAGGAGGTCCACCTGTGAATGGATCGGAAGGACTTGAATTACAGTTCTGGAATGACATGGTCGGAGTCTGGACCTTAACTCCATTGAGATGCTGTAGTGGGACCCGAAGAGATCAGTTCATGCTCACAAACACTCTGAGATACATGAAAAATTTAGAAGACATCTGGAGAACACCAATATTTTCTCACAGCACGGTGAAAGCAGCTTAATTCTATTGTAAACAAACTAAAACATTGTGATTGAGATTAACATTTTTTGCAAATTCTATAAATTTTTCGCAGTGGCCAAGTCACAAATCACAGTTTACTACATTATATTATTCTTACTCTCATTAGAATGCGTATACAGTATATACTATCATATATTTACTGTATATAGATATAGACTATATAATGCTATCTCAGTGTCAGAAGATTATTTTATTATCTCCTCATTATAATTTATCCGTTCATGTTGAGAAAACGGAGGCAGATTTCTTCAGATAATTTATGGAGGGAAAACTTTGGTTTCTAGATTACAGGCTACAGAAGGTGAGGTGGGAAGTAACTCATTTCATCACTCCTGATTTAAACCTCCAAGATCACGTACAAGCAGAATCAGAACCTAACGGTCCAGGGACAAGATGAGCAGCACCTCTGAGGCGCACTCGCCTGTGAAGCTAGTGACTAGAGTAGACTCGGATGCATTAATACGTTAACTTTGCTCATATTTTTTTAGTTTAAAACAGATGCTACTTATCCTCGCTCATATGGGGACAGAATAATAAGATTCCATGTGGACTGGAGTGGAACAACTCATCTCTCTAAATTTACTGTTTGATGTGTGACTGTCACTTTAGACCAATTTAATAATTAACCAATTTTGTGTTGTGGTAAAAATACTTACACGAGGTATTTTTATGCTGGTAAAATGGTACTTCTTTATTTTCCTGCAGTCAAATTCAATATCAAACTCTTTCATGACGGTGGTTGTTGAGCAGCCGATCCCAGACTTTAGAAAATGTTGCAGCCTGATTAAAAATGTTGTGCTGGCCAACGAAAACTTTAATCCGTTCAACATAGTAGACTAAGATGAAGTCCAGTAGTTCCTCAGATATCATATTTCACAAGCAGAGAAGTGAATGTGGGTCAACGTCCACATACACATAGCAATTTATAAAGCAACAAATTATTTTTAAGCTTGTATCTTGGCTCTTTGACACTGGATAAGTCTTCTTTAAATAGTCCCTTCAGCGAGTTCTGGCTCCACATCTGGGTCTCCTCGCAGTTGGACGTGCCTGAGAAACCTCCAGAGGGAGGCGTCCTAGTTAGATACCCAAACCACCTCAACTGTCTCCTTTCGACGTGAAGGAGCAGGGGCTCTACCACGAGCTCCTTCCGGATGTGGGAGCTCCCTACCATATCTCTGAGGCTGAGCCCAGCCACCCTACAAAGGAAGGAAGCTCCTTTCAGCCGCTTGTATCCTGGACCCCATTCTTTCGGTGGACTAAAGGTGCAGCAGGACCGCTTTGAGAACGTTGTGAGAAACACACGTCAGTCAGAAAATGTCCTTTGACAAAATACAACATTCTACACAAGGAATTGAGTGTTTTTATTCAACATAAACATCATATATGAGCTGGACACAATAATAATTCTGTAAAATGTGTAAGAATATGTTTTGTTGGTGTCTTTTGTGTGATGAGAGAGTTCATTAGAGGTCCTATATTTTCTAGGGATTTGGTGTGTTTTACAGAGACCTTTTGTTGTTCCTAGTAGTTCCATAGCTCCTCCCCCCCGATTACCAGGGTTTGATTGTCTAGAATATATAGGTTTTCATCAGTCACTCTTAAGCTTGAAGCACAAATAACACCTAACAAAATAAAAATAATAAAACGTATCAAATGGAACCACGTCTCACGGGGAGATGCAAAATCATTTCTCTTCTCTCCTGAAGTGCTGAATATCTCCGTGTTGCATCAGCGGGTCAAATGATGACAGAATCTGCGTAACCTCTGGAGGAAATGAACACAAAATCTGCTCAAACTGAACCGTCATGCGGAACAGAGCAGGAAGCTCATTTATACTGGTTCTCACGCCTCTAGCGAGTCGCGTGCAGTTGCAAATGCGACTGGCAGTGATATCATGGGCTCGTATCCTGTAAACAAGGCCGGGCCTCGGGCGTACACAACCAACAAACATACATGTCGCAGGCAATCAGACAGTAGCTGAGGATAAACGCTCTCAGCTACATGTCAACATGTCTTCACTGTAAGTACCTTCACTCTGTACGGGTAGCTCGCCGCTTCCAGCTTTGTACGTACGTATGAGTTTCACCTGAGCTCACTGTCGGCTCACATTAATGGGCTCCCCTCGCAGGGGTTCACGCTGATACTGAGGACTGTTCGCTTCACATTCCTGCAGCTCCACAGATGCATGCCAGCAGATGAGCTGCCAGCCCAGCCGCACGCAGGATACCGAGCATCTGTCTTAGTTAGAATGCCTCCTGTGTGAATGGTTTAGTACAGACATTACATATTCAGTTCATAAGATTCTGACATAAATATCTATCGGCAGGCTGGACAGTAGAAACCGGAGACTGGAGGAACAGCCAGCCTGGCACGGTCCAGATGGAAAAACATCAGCTAACAGACTCCTCATAAACTCATTAATGGACATTTTATATCTCATTTGTTTTATCTGTGCACATATCCATAGGGTTATGTGTGCAAACTTTCTCCGGGCTAGGCTCTCTAATTAACTGGTTTCTCGTTGTCGCAGGGGTGCAAGGCGCCCGGCACAGATTGAAGGAAGCTATAGCTAACTAGCTGCAGGCTCTAGCTGTGTTTCTTTATCTACACTCATGAGCGGGGTATTGATCTTGCGTCTGACTCTTAGCTAAGCAGCAAAGAAGCCAATTTCACAGAATATCAAAGTATTTGTTCATATATGATGCCAAAGACAGTTCAATACTCGAAAACTTTAAATGAGAGTAACGGACCGAAAGACACGCCGATGATGAAAAAGATATTCAACCCACATCTTCAGAGGCAGACAGACAAACACACACGTGTTTAATCTTGTACGTTGTTATTCATTCAGAGAGTATTTTTGAATTTTCCTCTCTGTAAGCTTGGGGCCTTTATGAGCAACACAGCGTAAAACACTGTTCCTGTATTATCAGAACAAACTCACCTCAGTTTTGAAGATCGCGATTTTGACAGACGTGTGGGGAATCAAACGTCTGTCAAAATCTTCGTACCGAAGGCTTAAAGGGATAGTTCATGCCACAGTCAGTGACAGCGAAGCTCTTCTATGTTTGTGTTTCTCTCATACTAAAATCATGTCAGATCATCAAAACAAGATGTTGCATAAATAAAGGAGACCCCTGTCTTTATACTCAACTGTTGAATACTCTCTCAAAAGTAAAGAAGGTCATCAGGATGTGTTGGACCAAAATCCCGTTGATTAATAATGTTCCTTCTAGATTAGTGGGGGATTGGATTTCACCTCATCACTTTCTCATTGAAGCCATTTTTGCGTCCTGTCTTAGGAATGATGGAACAATAAACACCGCCCTTTGAGGCCAGAGAGACCTGAAGGTCGTTTGATGGTTTTCTTTGGATCTTTTGTGAATTCTTTAATGAGTCTTCAAGGTGCTCTTCAAAGAATTTCCGACGGTTGACCAACTCTAAGAAGTTCACAGAGGAGAGGTTGTTCCAGGTCTTCTCCATTTACAGATAATATGACTCAAGTTTGGTTCCATTGAGTCCCACAGCCTTAGAAATAGTTTTGTGATTTCACAGTCGCCTTCCTCCTCATCTTTTCCAGTATCCATTTAGAATTGGGGTATCATGCGCTACCGGTGAGCCTCCTAAAAGGTAAGGTTATATTTTAAAAGGTTTAATCAGAAGCAGCTGGATTTCTTTTCTCTTATTTGAATGCATTTCACATGGATGAATGAGAATTTACAATAACGTAAACGTAAGTCACCCCTCATCCTTTTCTGAGGTTTGAAGTAGATGTCTTAACCTAACCTTCTCACATAAAGATTATCCTAGCTCCAAGGACCTATCCCCTACACAGTGTCTGACATTTGGATGCCTATCTCAACCATGTTGGAACAGCACCTGACCATAACAAGCATAGGAACACTAATGCCAGAAAGCATTATCCTATGGATCAGCAAACTGGAAGAGGTGAAATTTACCATAAACAATCCAAAACCCAGATGAGGCATACTTTAAAACAGTATATATTAAGTTAGTGGGTAATATAGTACGGACTAGTTGAAGAACAAGAGTGTCATTGCCTTCGACTCCCCGGTTTAAGCTGCCTATTTTTTTGAGGTGGGAGGAGTCAACGAGATCTCCATATCTCATCCAAACCCCTTGTATTGAAAAACAATAATAGCAATTAAATGAATACTTGAAAAAGAGGGACCCCTGAGATATGAACACTAGATATATAAGAGTTGTAGTTTCAGGTTTGAACTCTTGGGTCAGCTTTCATGGTCAGTTGCTATTTTAAGAATATATCACTGCATTCTTTACCTTCAGAACGACTGGACCAATGTCTTTATCTGTCTACAGAAGTTCAGGAATAAACCAGTAAATGGTCAGTAATGTTTACTTTCTGAAGAGAGTGGACCATTCCCCTTTGTCAATCTTGACGAAGAAGCTTAATACGAGGCCTCTCTCGTTTCCAGGCTTTTTAACCTTCGTAGAAGTCTCTTGTGGCCAAGATTTGACCTTTAGGTGACCCCTGATCAATATTATGTCAATCGGAAGTTCCTGATTTTGGCATTTCCGTCTTCTTTAAAATATAATGTTATTTCACTTGTGTCCCTAAAAGCAACTTATTCATAACCCAACAACGTCTCTCTCTCAGGCATCAATCTATTCGCGGTTGAGGGACTCGTTAACTGAAATTGCAGCTCAAAGAAGGAAGTACATGCTCGTGAGTCTGGCACCTTGACACCCTGGGTGTCATCTAGCTCCATAAGAGTTTGAATGTGTTGCTGAAATCCAAAACTAAACACCAAAACAATCTATATGGAGGAATTGTGAAACAGAAAATATTTGCATTTTTTGTACAGGGTGAACTAACCCTTTAAATTGCATCGCTCTCTAAACTTAGTTTTCAATCTGCTGAAATATGCTTTTTGTATTTAATGTTTGTTGGTCACACTACACAATTGAGCTGCTTTTCCCCCCAGATATAGATATCCTTTCTCTTAACAAGCAATTAATTGCCCATTCCCAGAGCTAATTATGCATAAAGTCGCCACATTTTCACAGGGGAGCGCTAGAAAGAAATATCTTGAGAGCTAACTACAAACTGCATAACCACCCTCATCCTCCTAAACTGTGTTTGATGGATTAATTCGGGGCTAAATACAATCTGTGCGACGTTTTAAGCCAAAGGGTTGAATTTTAGTCCCAACCGTTGCTGGGTCGTGTATATTTAACGTGTATGTGCAAAGAGAAGATAGAGAACAAAGCATTAGGAAGGGTTGCTTCGTGTGTTAGGATGCACAAATGCATACATACGGTAGTAGTGTGTGTGTGTGTGTCTGTGTGTGCGTGCTTGCTTGCAGAGCCAGTGGGTGTGTAAGGTTGTTAGCATTGGCAGCTTGACATGACAGCACGGTGTTACTGCTAATGAGGACACAGGAGATAACATGTCATCAGACTCAAAATAAACACATCAACACACCAACACACAGGATATGAACTACAATCTGAAATGCTATGTACGCATATGAGCTCAGACACACACACACACACAAACATCGTATACTGCCAGTTCCAAGAAAGCCTTTAAATCACGCCAGAATAGTGAGACTGAAGATATTAGCAGAGCTGAGATAATGTTGGTTTGTAAAGACTTTTTTGGGCTTAAATGCATAGTTCTGTTATTGATGTAATATGTTAACATTATGGGACTGAGATTCCTTGATAACAGAAAAATGTTCTGATGGTGCAACATTTTAGTTTGAGAGTGGAAATGGTGGTAGGCATCAGCTCTTTGCGAGGGAAACAGCTTCAAACATCTGAAACCTGAGTCACATTAAAGAAAAATGGATATCTGATGTTTTCCACATAGATACAAGCAGAAATGTCATCAGAACATACGATACTCTATATATAAGAACGAAGAATGTGAATAAATACGTTCAAAACTCCATTGGTGCAGAGGCAGAACAGGGACGCCATACATTTCTTTAATTTAAGTACCAGGTGTTATTTGTTTGTATTTTCTTTCCCACAATCATTTGATCATACGTTATGGTGACATCATACTGACAGCAAAGCCATGACTAGACACCAAACCTTTCATGTTTGGGCGAATGGTCACCGATGCCAATAACGCCTAATTCATTTATTTGAACCTGAAAACATATTCACATAATGCTTAGAGATGAAATCCTGTCAGTGTTGAGCTTCTTAAAGCCAAATCAGACAAACGGTTATGGAATTATAGCCAGAAAATGTTTAGAGATAAATCTAACGCTAGTGATGGAAATATGCAAACGACATCTCAGGTGATTCACTTGAGTCAGCCTCATCAGATTCTCATCCCTCAGACCTTTGTATAAAATCCTTAGAATGTAACCAAAATCTGAAAAATAATTCACGTAGAAAGGTTTTGAAAGAAATCCCTAAAGGGAATATAAATTTCATTCCCAAATGAAGACATACCGGTGGGTTGCTGCCTGCCGTCTCTATTAGACTGACAGCTTTAACACACTAAAATAAGCCTTTTAATCCTTTTTAATCCGTCCTGTATGTTCCCATAAGAGATCTGCGGAATTTTTATTAGGACTTTAAAATACAGAAAGAGTTGAAGGCGTTCCATAAGACCGAACATATAAGCATTAATTTATTTACCGCTTGATAAAAAGGGAAGTTGGTGGGTCTGATCCACTTCAGCTGAAGAGGGATTTAACAGTGTAACAAGAGTTTTTCAGTGGTTCTCAATTTTTTGGGCAAATCCAGGCTCCATTCAGTTGTTCTGGAACTTGTTTCTCGAGTTCATTATTAGTTTTATTATCATTAGTTCTTATTTTCCAACTTGACAATGGTCTAAAAATGTTTAATCCCTTGAATATTAATAACAGACTCTCTGCTGCGGCCCACAACGGTTAATGAGCCGCCATCCTGCATTTACCTCAAGATGTGGAGAATGTGCAGCAAGAGCACAGCCAGAAAATAATCTGTTCCATCATTTACATAGAAGTCTTTTTTTTTGTTTGGCTTTTTTACACTATACTACTCTTCTGCATTGGTTTTTCGGATTTTCGTTCTGAATGGGGTGTTCATATGTCACTTTTTCATTGGAACAAGGCTTTTAGAACCCCTTAATATCCTGATCAAATGTTTGATTCAGGACATTTTGAGTCACTATGTCTCATATGTGACTGAACCTGTGTCTCAAATGTGACTGAACCTGTTTATAATTTGACCCAGTGGCAGCATGTATATGCTTGAGTGTGTGGGGGCGGAGCCCTGGGGAGCACCACAGGTGATGTAGGCCACTGAGCAAGAGGCAAGAAACGTAGCTGTCGAGAAAGCCCTATTGGATAAGTTGGGTTTCTTTTTGCTTATTAAAGCATGTGAGGACTCATCAAACAGAATCACGTAACTTGATGCAACCAAGAAGAGAGCGAGTGGCTCAGGTTGGTGAGCTGTCTGAGATCTACGGCACAAGGGAAAGCTCTTAGGGTAGCTCTTAAGTGTAAACAGTCAACACACTCCAGTGTTTGTTTAGACACCTTTGACTGTCACTGGTTCACGGTTTTCCTTCCTTTGAACACAATGTGGCTCAAACCCTCTGCTTTTCCATTTTACCTGCTTCCAACATTTTAATGTCAGGACAAAATGTCCACTTGCTGCATGATGACTGGTGCCATTAGATAACCAATGCTACTCTGGCTTCACCTGTCAGTGGTTGTAATACTTTGGCTGATCAGTGTCTGCCAAACATCCCAACACCCTTTTAGTGTTGTGATGTGTGACGGACCTCCTTGTCCTGCTTTAGGAGTGGAAACTGAAGCAGCTTATCCTTTTTTTTCCAAGCACTTCATCTACACCACAAAGCGTGAGTCATTGGCTGGTTAACTCAGTGGAGTATTATCTGTAAAGAAAAAACAACCCAATCATGAATACAATAGAAACTAGCCACTGTTGTCTGCTCCCATGTGAAATGTGCACAGCATATTTCCGTAGTAGAGTTTCAGACCAAAACGACAGAAAATATACAGTATTTACACGGGGTCAAAACCAAATTCACAGGCCGTGAAGAACTGTAGAAATGTCTATGGAGGAGATATGGGAGGAAAAGAGCTTGACAGGCAAAATGTTTCTACAACAAGTATCTTAGTATACATCCCATATTACTGTATATTTTGACGTAAATAAATGCAAGCGTGGATTCAGAATCCGTAGCTAGTGTGACTTCCAACTGATTTCCCCAGTGAATCTGCTGCTGTGGGTCTGAGACACCAGACAAATGGGCTCTCACAGGTGAGATATTTATAGGTGAAGTAATGAAATTGGGATATTCCAGTGACAGCAGAGAGACAGAGAGGCTGTTAGCGGCGATGAATTCATGTAAGATGACACAGCGATCCACACCACGGTTGTTTCTTCATACTTTAAGAGAGCGGGAAAGAGAAGAACTGTCAAAATCTGTGTCAGCTCACTTTGTTGACTTTGCGCCGCATCAGTTGGGAGGAAATAGGCTTAAAGCAGCTACATATCAGTGGTGCTGGTTTCAGATGTCAAACAGGTTTGAAAGTTTTCAGACTTCCGTTTATTTTAATACTATTCATGGTTTCTGGAAGATTATTCCCTAAATATTTTATTCGTCCTCTGATCCAACATCTAGCACCACTGTCAAAACTAAATCTACACATGAAATATCAAAACCCACTGTACTGATTTCCATTTCATTTACTGCAGACTTCTGGAAAAATAACTTTTTAGATCGCCATGGATCCTCCTGTGTCTTAACCCCTGGTTAATTTATACTCTCCTATTAGAAATCTCTACTCCCCTACTGTCAATCAAAGACATATTTGCATCGGAAAATGTCTCAGGCTGAATTCTTAAATCCTCAATCAGTAAAGTTTCACCTAACATTGTCACAACTAGGGTACTTCTTGAACTCTCTGGCTGAGGACCAGTGTACAGATTCAAGTGGCAGTGACTGTAAAGGTACAGTTCAGAGATTTAAGGGTAAGATATCTAAACTTAGAGATCACAGTGTCCAACAGGAAGTGACAGTAGCCCAGAAACAGCGTAAACGAGCGAGAAGGTCTGGTACACAGGAAATCGAAGTCCAGTCCAACAAACCCAAACCTGTAAGAGGAGAAACAGTTCAGAAAGGGGCAAAAGAGGTTTCACACAGAATTATCAAAACCCAAACATATAGTCCAAAAATGTAGGCATAAGCAAAGTCCAAATCCAAATGTAACAACCGAAGAAGGAATAAAACCAAAATCTGAGAAATCAGCACAACATTCAGCAAGGGTGATCCCTGAAAAGTCCCCAATCCCCTGTGTTGTACGAGTCGATTCACATGCATTAAACTTACACTAAATCAGACCAACGTCCGGAAAAACCTTTGGAGATAAAGTTCCCCGTAGTGTCGGATATATATAACTAACATTCCCCAAATTTACTTTTCTTGTTTATCCCACTAAGCTCTCCATGGGTATAAAATCTGAAAATGATCCAGGGAGACCAGACTTTTCCAGATATAAGTATATAAATATTGACATTCCCTGACATTTATGGATTGACATTCCTACATTTATTCCCTATTGGTTTGTCAAAGAGAAAAAAATTGTCATCAATATTGCTTCCCAAACACCAACAGGCTGATGGGTAAATGATTTGCTGATGCTGAGCTTCATTCCAGCCAGATTCCTGATTCAATTCATGGAACTCTGCAAATAGCAGATAGTGTACACGTTTCCAAAGATTCATGCTGCGGCCCGCATTATTTTTTCATCAGCACATGCATGTTTTAGTTTTTTCTTCAGTTTTTCAGACTGTGTCAAACCCCATCCATCTTCTGCGCCATAGAGGAATGTAGAACATACAGGCAAAACCGAATTTTGTGGGCAGAAAAATAAGACATTAATCATTAAAAGACACAAAAATACATGAAATTCATATTTGGGGCCTCGACAAAAACACGTTAAATAAATAAATACAAACGTGGCCTTTTTTAAATAAGCCGTGTCACTGGTTGTATCCAATTTTTATTTTGTTTTCATTAGTGTCTCTTTAACCGTAATCTATCCTTACAGTCATGTAACCTCACATATTTTAAATCAGTGACCGTGTGACCGAGGAGAACACCAACACGCCACGATTGCATATAAAGATAAACCCATCAGAGGGACTAAATGCGGCCATGCAGCCACTGAAAAGTCGCTCCGGTGAAAGTTTCATCATGATGGCTGAACACCGTTCAGCCAGGAGACGAACAAAGACCAGAGAACAAACACACTAGGTCTAATGGGATAATCAATGCCGCTGCAGCAGGGTAACACAGGAGCGATGGTGGGGAGGATGGATGAAGGAGACCATCATTTCTTGGAGAAAATAATCCATATGGATCCTCTGCTTTGGATTGTTGGTAGAAACATAAAACACAAAATTACCAAATAATTAGAAATAAACACTGGTTTTTAATGATTTTTTTTTTTGTTTCTTTTGTATATTTTTATATATATATACATACATGTATATGTTGTTCATCTAAATCTCACAGATAAATACAAAACAAAACACAAAAGGAAAGTGATATAGCATTATCTTGCAAAGAAAAGAGGAAAAAATATAACATTTAGGTATTATCTGCTGACTCTGAGACACAAAAGGCCTAATAATTGTATGATAGTTCAAATTATAATTTACCAGCTCATTAAAGGATGTCCTTTATCTAAATCTCACAGAATATTCACCGAATTCTTACCAAGCAAATTTTCATTTATTCTATTTGCAGATTGTTTTACTTATTACAAACAGAAATCAAAAGACGTAGTATTCATATTATTTTGGAATTTATTTTTGAAGCGGAATTTTTTCCGGTCTAGCTGCTATTGAACCGCCAATCCTCCTATTATGGGGTGACCGCTCTACCCATTGATCTATAGCCACCTTCTAACTGTCCTGCTTCTCTCTGCTGGGGACGTATTTGGTGTCACAGAGGAGAACAGAGATGTGCATAAAAACCATCAAAGGGTCCAATTCCATGGTATGACCATCAAAAGAACGTTTATGTATTCACTGTGAAATCGCCAACCAATGCAAACCTGAGCTGACTGCTGGACTGAAAAAGCTTGTTTTGACTCAAATACCCCTCAATTTGATTATGCAGGGCTGGGGGTTTGCACCCCCTCTATACTGGTGGCCTTTCTTTTTAACAGCTGCAATATTGGTTGGAAAGATGGAAAAAAAATTCCACCACTTCAAAGTTCTGGCAAAAAAAAAGCTTCTGATCCGTATATACCCTCCTTAGCCCGGTTCAACTTCAAAGTGCTCATTCTTTTTGTGCTCAACACAAACGAAGATGTTTGAGTCTTGGCGGTGGCCTGTCAATCATCACAGCTCAGGCACATCTGACATCCTGTTCTCCACTCAACAGGTTGAGTTGTGGAGGCGAGCACCCGGGCTGATTGCTCGCTCTAGGATGTGTCGTGCATCATTTACAGTCATCTGCCATGTCGTCTCAAGTGTTTGCACCATATGGCGTAACAATAGACTGCCGGGTGTGACAGAGAAGATTACTTCTTCTCCAATGAGGGTCTAAGATGGCTGCTTGACAGCCGAGTGTGATCTCGAGTGAGAGAGAGGGAGGGAGATAAATAGAGAGATGGTGGGGGAACTAAATACTCAAGAATAGATAGATAAATAGAGTTGAAAATGAGGAGTTGTCGGCAACGTAAGGAAACACAATTTGGTGGATTTGCATTTTAAACTTAATAAATAATGATAAGTCTGCCTTAAAGTCATCTTAACATCTTCAATCGGATTTTGTCCAATGGTCCATTTATTTAAGAGTGAATAAAAATATAAATGAAATGTCTCCACAACATCTGCTATGGTTTTACTTTTTTAATATAGCCGGAATGTAATTTGTGCATTTTAATGGCGTTGATGTATTAATAAATTGGAAGAGCGTTTACAAGCCTGAAGTAAAACGGGTCAGACTTCCTTTTTTTTAAAAGTCATATGAGAAATATGTGAAAGTTCACATTTTATGAAAATAATTGAATCACCCTTAAAAGGTTTTGTACAATCCATAGCGCATGAACAGCTGATTGGATTTAATCATATTGCCGTATTCATATCTTCATATTGTGTTGCGATGTGTTGTTGTCATTCATAGCCAGACTCAGCCATCGCGATCAGGCGATGGGTTTGAATGCCCACCCAGTGACGATGCGATGGATCACGAGTTCACATTTCAGTTTGAGTCAAGGATCTGGTCGTTTTTTTTCCTCAACTTGATCCATATGAATCAAATTTGGACTTGATGGGACCAACGTTAAGGAATTTATGACCTTGGCGACCAAGCTACCCCTAGTGAGTAGAATATGAACTAGTAGAGTAAAGTAGGATATATACAAAATAAATCTCTTTGACTCAATTCAAGGACACTATAAACATCACTTTAAATGTTACAATCATCCCTAAAAACAATATAAACATCCATTTTCTAAACAAAATGCACCAAATTTGGACTAAATCGGACCAGTGATTGGGAAATTACGGCAGAAAACATTTGGAGATGAAGGCCCCTCCTTAAATTGGAACCTTACAACTGACCTTTCCCAAAATCGATTCCAGTTTTTCCCCGCACTTAGATCTATGCGGGTAAGATTAGAAAATGATCTATTAAATTGTCTTTGACTTATCCCACCAACACCAAAGCCCGGCTGCGGACACGATGACAATTTCATAATTTACCCGAATTTCGGGAATAATTAAAATCAAATCTATTAAAAAATGGTAATTGGAGTATTAAGACTGGCAGCGTGAACGTAGCCCAGGATGGAACAGTTCAGGTGAAGATTTATCCAAACTTTGGCCTCAGCTTCGAATCCAGACAGAACCATCTGGCTAAGAACGAATAACTGGAGCGAATGAATGGCCAAGCGGGAATAGCAGGTGACCTTCAGGTGTGCGAGTTGACCTGCAGCAGGTGAATTGGTTTCCAAAACCAGGCAGACAGAGACGGAGAGAACGGGGACCGGGACGTCGCAGAGGAAGAGGAAGGTTAGAAGTGAGTCAGAGGCACAGCTGGATCCTGACAGTCAGTGTAGATCTCTAAGGATGTGGTTGAGATGCATTGTGGGAAAGAGTAACCCATAACAGGGATTTAGCTCGTACCTTATGGATATTCAAAACACATCGGCTGCAGAATTTTTTGATTCAATGAAATTGCTTTGTAGTAGAAATACTTTGGATAAACACGTCACAGAGTGACAGGAACCCCAGAGGAAGGATTAGGAGTTTTTCAGGCTACGCAGACGGCGATGAAGAGTGGAGCGGCTCCGTTTATACGGCGCTCTGATCAAAGGGATTGTTCTATCTGTTCTCGTCCCAGCAGAAAAAGAACAGAAAAAGAGGGAGAATTAATTAAATAAGAGAATGCTGTGAAGCTTCTTTGGACTTTCTTTTTGTCTCCGTTATCTCCGCATAAAACACTTTGTAGTACAAAACATGGGAGCCGCTCTCGCATTTGCAACCTGTCTTTTCTCTAAAGTGCCAATCAGTTCCTTGAATGAGCTATGTGTTCATTTATTTTTCATGCACCGCACTTTAATAGCATCCAAAAACAGCGTCACAAGAAGGGCGCATGTTTTTTTGTTTTAACAATTGATCAAAAATAATTGAAAGGTAATATAAACACAGCTGCTCTCAAATTATAATGATTCTTATCATTATTATTTTCTATATACGTATAAAGAGTCTTAGTCCATTTTCTCTTAGTAAAAAAAATTCCTATAAGGGAGTTGGTTTTTCTTCTACAACTTCATCTAAAATGAATATTTAAAATGTTTTTATGATCTCAAGTTTTCCCTGCGAAACAGTGTTTCAGGTCTCGTTGTGTGTTTGTCATAAATTGATCGTAGCTTGGGGCTCTTGCTTTCTTTAACTATGAAAGCAAGAAACCTTCAGGTTAGACAAAGAGGCCAGCTCTTGACTTGAGGGGGATTGAAAACGTGTGATGTTAACGGTGAACTGCTGAACCCGCCTCTGGCCAGCAAATGATGAAATCATGAGCTGGTTAGCTGATGAACATCAGCCGACACTACTTCCACCAGCCTGGGTTCTTTGATGTTGCTGTCTTCGATTCTGGTTTAGGCCAATCCTCTTTTCAGGGTTGTAGGTCCCTCTAAGTAGACGGCTCTCCATAGTTTAAAAACATTGAAATGCATTAAATAAAGATTGGTTCGCTACAGGTCGTGGGCTTTGGGGACGAGTATATTTTTAAGCTTTGTCATTGGCTAAACCCACAGGGTGAAATTGTTACAACATCGACCGGGCAGAGTTACACTCTACAGGCTTTCAGTCGTCACAGAAGGTGCTGAGCTCACACAGACAAAACATCATCTGTTAAGAACAGTCTGCTCACACCGAGCATGAAGGGAAATTCCCACAATGCAGAGCCCCACTACTGTAGGAGGGAAGAGTGAACAACATCAAGTTTCTCAGAGTGCAGATCTGAGACACCTCACCCAGCTGAAGAACACCACTGGAATCGTGAATCATGAGGAAACTGAAAAAAACATCTCAACCCAACAGAACCGTCAACCTGTTCTACAGAGGTGTGGGTGAGTTAGAGGCTAGAGGGTCATTGGAGTCTCCTCCCCTCTGTCCAGGAACACTATCACAGCAGATGTAGGAACAGGGCACTGAACACCTTCCCCATAAACTTTTTGAACTGCTAACGTCAAGCAAACTATACCGGAGCTTCAAAAACAGAACCACCAGACTGCTCAAACAGTTTCCTCCCACAAGCTGAACTGCTGATCTCGGCTACAGGGGATTTATATTGCACCTTTTTTTCAAATCACTGGGATGTAACAGGCACCTTGAAGCACAAGCCACTTAATTGACTTTACTCGTGCTGCAATGTCATGCATCATTGTCACTTTACAATATTTAATATGTATTATATATGTTTTACCAACCATACTACGTCTCAGTGATGTGTTTTATATTGAGTTAAAGGGAAATGCTAATTCAGCTGCTTGAAACCATCCTCGTATGAACAGCAAAATGACAATAAAGTTTGATTTGTTGCGAGTGGGGTGACGAGGTTGACCCTATTAAGGCAAGTCTCGCATTACTCCCCTGAGTTGATCATTTTTAATAGGACCACAAAGTTGCATTACAATGTGACATTAAAGCCTTCCGTCCAGAATTATAGGCACCCTTTAAAGAAATGAGATGTAAAAATATCTTTATTGTCTTTACCAATGATCTTTAATTTGCATAATTCCCAAGAAACTAACCTTTAACTGACGTCTTTTTTTTGGACTCTCCTCTGAAGCACATCCCACAGATGTTCTGTGGGGTCTAGGTAATGGACTGGGACATTCTTGATCAATTTTGAGGTGTTCTTCAGATCATTTTCCTGCTGGAAGGTCCAACCACGGTCCTCTTTAAATTGGTCTTTGATGGAATCCATGAAACTATGTCTTAACAAGATGTCTAGGGCCTTTGTAAGAAAAATTACCCCGAAAACATCAGAGATCCACCACTAGACTTCACAGTGTGTATAATTGGCTTTTTTGCATTACTTTATTTTCTTGCTATGTCACACCCATCTTTCAAATTTGATGCAAAAAGCTCTACGTTGGTCTCATTTGACCTATGACCTTGTTCCATTGAAAGTGCCAGTGGTCTTCGGCAAACTGTAGCCGCTTAATTTTGTGGGAACGACTTGTGTTGGTGTAGGTGCCATCCCATGTTGTTAGGAAGACTTTGACTCTAGCTGTAATCCTTGGAGAGTCTTTTACCCATCGAACCATCCGCCTCCTCACAATGCATGGGGTCAGTTTGCAGACACGTCCTTTTCAGGCTGATTTGAAACATCTCCAGTCTCTGTAAAATTCTAATTGTTGACATATTGAACTGTTGAAATTAGTTTTTTTGATCCATTGCCAGATTTGTGTAGCAAATAAATGCAATAAAGACAATATTTGTTTTGCATCGCATTTTACTCATTCTTATAATGATTGCCAATAATTCTGGACGGCACTATATTTGTAATGATATTTTACAAATATCACTTGTCCAGACATCAGTAGGAGAATGTGGTGGAAGTGAAGGACAAGTCTTCATAGTTCTGACTGGAAACTCAGAGCTCTCTGTCTGCGTTTTTTCAACACATCTGTAGCTACCTCAGCAACTAAAAAAAAAATTTGATGTCCAAGCAACATTCTTGAAATCTTTAGAAGCTGCTATCATAACACCAGAATGATATGTTCCAAACCACAAATGTATCTGTTTTTGTGTGCAAGATGAAAAGGTTACATCTCGTCTATGGTGGTATTTCAGACGAAGGAGAGCTCAAATGTAAAAACACCAGGAATTCCTCTACTTCACCTCTAAATGAAGGTTTTCTGTCAAATCATGGATGGTTTTATAGGGTCACATCTTGATTTTGGGCTTTGGTCCATGTTGAATTCATTGTTCCACTAAATTTGGAAAGAGACTGAGGTCCATCTGTGTGTGGGGTGTCGGTTCACTTGTTTGGCAGTGTTCACATGAGCCGCACTAACAGAGCTCGCTTTTAATCGAAACCACACCCGCCACGAGTGACTGCAGCCTAAATATTCAAGGAAAATTTCACAGCAGTTGAGTAAACCCACTGTGGAGCAGTGTTTAACCAACAGGACCGACCATTCACCTAGCGTTACAATCCAATCAAAGTCTTGGAATGGGTACATTTATACTGTCTTTCTGCAACAGTGCTCATAACCCACACTCCTAGGATCTGTGGCTTGTGTGGCTCGGAGGTTGAACATGTAGAATGGTTCCAACTTTTAATAAAAGCATGTTGGGTTCTTACCATTATGTATTCACTGTAGCCTCCAACTGTGCCAGCTGGTTATTCCATCAGAAGCCATCAGAGGTGCCCTGACTCTCCTGCATCAAGCTGCACAGATCACAGCCAGACAGGAAGTGAGGCACAGAGGAGACATCCATAATCCGGTCAAATCTCAGAATTTGAAGCTGCCAGGGCTGCTGCTCGTATGCCACATTAAAGAAATCAAACCATCTCACTGTCTCACAATCAAGGAAAAACAATCAAACCAACAAAATCTGATCAAAACAACATTTGGGTAGGTTCTACTTCTGCAATGCTCCCCACTGGGTAAGAAACCCATGGAGGGTTAAACAAAGCTTGCAACCCAGCCAGACTTACTGTTGTTTTCTAGTGCAGTAAGCCTAATTTCCCAAGTTGAAATCTCTACCGCCGAGCAAGGAGGCTTTGATTCTACATGAAACATTTTCAATGTGGAGTAGAACTCCGGTGGTATTTCTTGACCCCAAGTGAAGCTGACAAAGCTTCATCGCCTCTCTTTTTCTTGAGATACTTTGCCATGGTACATTTTCAGACAGTGCCAGTGCATAAAAGATCAACTTTTACTGCACCTTTGCTGAGCATCACTCTGACTCCATCCCCTAGGAGCATGTTTGAGAAAGTCCAGTGTCACTTTCTTCCGAGATTCACGGTGTGAAGGCTTGTGTTTGTATCGGGTTCGCCTTGCTGACTCCACACGTATTCAAGAACACAGTATAATTGGGGAGAAGGGGCACTGTTCAGGGAGTTTAACTGGACCAGGCTTCTCTTGTCAGAACTTGGATAAAGTTCACGAGTACTTCACGGTTTTTCCTAGAACATTCATTTCAGAGTGTGATGGATGTGAATTCAGGCTCCTTAGAGACTGTGGTGTTTACAGGGAACTTTCTGATGCCGGGGCCTATGCCCTGAGGAGTACCTACATCTATTCACACCGATCAGCTTTAACATTGAAAAAAGAATCACTGATAATATATAATACAATAATATGGTATAAATGTGACAGTTAATTGTGTTGCTGGCTGAAGTTCCAAAACAGATTCTTCTAAAATCCAATATTTCTTTGTATTTCAATTGCTTCAGAAATGTGTTTCTGTGTGCTGCTGCCAGCGAACCAACCGCTAACGAAAGACAGCCCCACTCTAAAGATCACACATGTACAAAAACACATGGGGAAACAAAGATTATAGATTTTTTTTCTTACACAAGTTTTATTTTCTGCCAGGTCTCATTGTTAACCTTTATCAGCCCACTGGGTCACAGCGGCGAGAGGGCCACTCACTCTATTTTATAGATTTGACATTCTGTTAGTATCTTGTTGGTCAATCATGTACCGGTCAGTATTACTTATTCACTGTAGGGACAATAGGGAAGAATGATCTTAGCTTTAAGTTGTCGAAAAGATCGATTTCAGATATTTCTTTCATTAGCTAATTAAGCTTCTGTATAAGATGTTTTTAATTTTGCATATAGTAGATAGTCAATCCAAGTATGCATGCATTTCATTCTGTTTATTTGTGGCAGTATCACTGTGGTGATAGGCTAAGTCTCTAAATAAAAACAAAGAAGTTTGCAACTTCACTGCTTTTAAAAAATAAAAAATAAAAAATTCATTACAAGAACTTTATTTGTCATTATATGAAGAGCTTACAATTTAAATTGTAAACTCCCTGTGGTGCAAGAAGGTTCACAAACAAATAATTGCATTGTATGCTGGTCATATATTGACAAATAAAGTTCTTGTCCTTATAGTTCATAAAACTTTTCACCTCTTTCCAAAATTTTTCCATTCCTGAACAAAAGTCGTCTCTTCCATCTGGGATGCATCTCCATAAAAAATACCTTCACTTTGCATAAAGATCAAATATCATACCTTTTGGGGCCTACATTAAGATATTAATATTAATGCACACGAAGACAGGATAAAAGCTAAAACCTTCATTTTACTTTGGGAATGGGGAAATAGGTTGGAAAGGACTGATAAATCAGCATATTTATTATACAAAATCCATAACCAAAAATGTGTGAAAGCCTCCTTTACTGTGACAGAAAACTACAGCCCTGTTTAAACAGTCTTATCAAATGGGACTGGTGCACCTTAATACCACACATATGCTCTGCATAAACACAATGGATGTGAGATGGAAGGGTCTGGGTTGGCTCAACGTCTGGGACAGTATCATAGGTAGTAACAGATGTGAATCAGGAATCCTCGTAAACATGAGATGAAGAGGTTGGATGGGACTGCGGCGTTTTGATGCATATCATGTCTGCAGCGCATAACCAGTAGACTTGCAAGCGGCTGGTAGCGGTTAGCCGCTTAGTAGCAGCAGAAGGAAAAGACTGTGAAAAGAAAATCAGGTCAGGGGGAGGGTGCGGCGTCCAAAAGCTCTTTGCCCTCCCAGCAGAAGACAAGATCAGCTGCCATGTGAAGAACAGCGATGGTAAAGGTTAGGGTTTTTTCTCTGACGCTCAACACAACTGTAAGACGTCACACTGGATTCTTAACCCACTGTGTAATATGCTATTTACAACCCCAGACCGGCACGGCGGGCGCTCAGATCTAACTCCCCACCCGCGTGGAAGAAGGGAATGATCATATGTCACAGTTATTTTGTTCACTATGATAAACAGACGGCGTCTGAGAGAGGGGTTGGCTGGTTCAGGGTCACTGTAAAAAAAAAAATAGGAAAAGGAGAAAAAAAAAAAGATCTTGATCTGTATTTTCAACCATACCAGCAAATGTACACACACAGACTCGCTCGTGTCTTCATAGGAAATTATTCCTGCTGTTCACAGTAATGTCATAATATTATCTCAGCTTCAGCTTACGGGTTTCTCACTTACTGCCAGACCTACACACGCACACACATACACACACACACACACACACACACTATCTCACCCTCTCATATTGGCCGATATACATTCGGACAAATTGCCGCCACTCGCACTTAATCCGCTGGTATTGACAGACGTTTGCCGCGGCGGAGGCTCTGGATGCCACCGCCTGCCCTTTGACTCACCTCCTCCACTCCAAAACTGAACTTTGTGGGCCTTGAATGAGGATCTTCACCATCTGCTCTGTGGACTTAATGTCACCAGTTGTTTAGATTATTCACCCAATTTACCACTGGGGCCTGGGTCATGTGGAAATCCAGCCAACAGCTGACAGTCTGGCTCTGGGATATGGAATGTCTCACTGTGGAGCAATCAGCAGTCGATCCGTGCAAAAATCCAGTTCTAATTATTTTGTTTTGCATGCATGTATTGAGCTATATATATATATATATATATATATATATATATATATAGCTATATATATATATATATATATATATATATATATATATATATATATATATATATATATATATATATATATATATAGCTATATATATATATATATATATATATATATATATATATATATATATGCGCATACCTATATACATGTTATTTTTGCTATTGGTATATGATAAAATCATTTATTTTGAATCAAAATTTGAATCTTATTATAAAATACAGTATGTAGACAATTTAAGACATGCGCCTTAATTCTCAAAAACTTCTCAATGATTTTATTTCTATTTGGAGAGCATTCCTCTCAGCCACTTATCTCAAAAGCACAGCGTTTTATTCCCCCGTGTGCTTTAAAGACGTAAGAGATGTATAAGTGGGTGGAGAAGTTGTCCATTGACTCTCAGAACTATTATTTGATTGGATCAGTTCGCTATCTAGTAAGTCTGGCTCTCAGACCCCTTAACTCTCAACACCTTAATTCTTCATGTAGGTGGAACTTGATTACATGTCTGCAGAGCTGGATTAACAGTGATGGGGTCAATTCTGTCAGTTAACTCCAACTCTGAAGACCATTTGACTATGAGTGTTTGAAAAGAAAAGGCTTTGAACGTGAAAAATAGCTTGGAATTCTTTAAGGGAAGGGAGTCTACAGCTCGATGCTTGAGTGCTTTGAAAATGCGGTCGGTGGAATAAGCAAAATAGCCACAAAAAAGTTTGTTCCACACAGATTCAGACCAGAGCAATAAGAAGCTCAGGAAGGACTTCTGGAGGCGAAGATGCTAGAAGACCTTTGTGAATTGCTATTGCCTCTAACATTTTGTGTGCTATCTCCCGTAGACTTTGTTCATACGGTCTTGCCGTCTGTGTTGGCCGACTGTTTGCGACTCCATAGTGTTTACAGTGTGTTCATGTGTCGGTAATTCAGAGCTGGATTTTAAATACGGCTTAATAAAATGACACAGATGTCATCAAACTGCTCCTGTTAGACCAATAACACGACATTTAAACGTCGTTGGCAAAACTGCCAGTCGTGGTTCTGTGTTTACAGCACGAGGACATGGGACAAGCTTTTGACTGCCAGGACTCAGAACTCTTTGTGCTTCATATTACATTCACCAGTTATTAGTGTCGTTATTTGCAATTATACTGAATATTTGTTAACTGTAACTTTAATTTCTTCTATCTTTAAGTTTCTACATTGGTGACCTCTGCACTCGGATAAGGGCGTGTCTGGTGCGGCTGCATCCAGCTATTAATGCAGTTCTCATTAATAGTTAATAATAATAGCAATAAAAATAGAAAATATTGCTATTTTTTCACCATCATTATTAATAATAATACTAATAATAATAATAAATATTCCAAATACATCAACAAAAAAAAAAAAGTGCTACCCAAAAATACTGGACCCAGCTTTAAAATCAAACCCAGTAAGTATTTGATATTTACACGTATAGAAAAATAGGGAAAAAAACAGGAGGGGGTAAGGTTTTTATTTTTTTCTTATGTTTTATTGAACACTAAGTAATTAAAACCAACTGGACGATCAGAACATATTAGATTAAAAATAAATAAGAAAACTACAAACCAAAACATATGACTAAACAGAACAAATTAAATCATCTTAAAATAATGAATTTTAAAACAATAATAATGAAAAATATTAAATAACTCCAAAATTAAATAAAGAAAACGTAGTAAAAAAAAAAACAATAATACAAATAAAAACGGTCTCTGATTAATTAACAAATTCAGGATCTATTAATTTAATTAATCTTAATGTATTATAGTATTTGTGCTAATAAGATGAATTTATTCATCATCAGATGAAGAGGAGGAGGGGTACAGGTTCTTGATCACAGCCCTGTAGTCAAAACAGGGCAATGTACTTTATATGAAATATAAATACTTACTACCACATGATGAAATGTAGATAGTTGGAGGGTGTCGCCATCAAAAAGTTTATTAAAATACCAGTTTTCTGTTTAACAGGTATTGAACAGAACAGAACTTCCTACATGATGATCTATAATCTCCAAGTAACTTTCTGTTATTTTCAGGAATCTCTGGTTCTTGCTCTCCATGATTATATGGTCTTTGGTCCGAACCCCCCCTCTCCTTTCTTTCTCTGTCTCATGTTCAGCTCGAGGTCCTGATAGAAGCAGACGGAGCAGCCGGGCCCAGACATCCTCTGCTCCATCATGGTTTGAGCCAATTCTTCCTAAACTGGGGAATGAATACATTTCCCCCCAGCGTGTTCCAGGTTTGCCTCCGGCTCCCCTCCGAGTTTGATTTACTCAGAAAATATGATGATTGAAGCTTCCAATAAACATTTGGATGATGCTTGCATCGTGACAGGGGCTCAGAGCTTCCTCTGGACGCCAGAGCTCCCAACCCTGCTCCAAAATATCCCCTGACTTTACAGGGATGTAATAACGGCAATTTACTCCAACCAAGTCGATTATCATGTTACTGCTGCAGCTCAGAGACCTGCATTATAGTTTCATGCTCTGTCCTGGAAGTTTCTTGGTGTTATCTTTTCTCCTGAGTGTTGGTATTACATGACTTTAGTTCCGTACCATAAAGAACTATATTTGCTGGCAAATCGTTTCCAAAAATGTCAGACTCCTTTACCTAGACTTTTGTTTTACATCTTCATTTTTGTTGACAAAATTTGTATTTTAAATTCCTGTTCCTTGACTGGCCTTTTGTCTTTCAGGTCACCATGATGGATAGGACATCTTATTCTTATGGATCAGGTTCTACTTGCCACACATACATACACACACACACACACACACATACATAATATACATACACGCACATATAGGCAAAAGCATGACAACCCCCAAAAAGCATTGGTTCCGCAAGTGGTGGCCGAAATCCATTTGTCTCTGTTTATCTTTCTTGACTGACTCTTCTATAGTTTCTTGTTCTGCTGGTTTCTTTGTCAATGCATGTGACAAGAGGCAGAACCTGCAGCCCACTTACACTGCACAGGTGGTCCAGCTCCTCCAGGGTGGCTTTTCCCTGGGTGGAGTTGAAGGTGGTTTATTGTATCTCCCAGCACCGTCTCGAGATCATGCAGTTCGCGGGGAACCTCGGGCCTCTCCTCTGGCAGCACCGCGGTGCTACGTAGCGCTAGCAGACAATCCCTACAGTAAACAATAGGTGCGTGGCTGAGTACGGAGTCCCCGGAGACGCACACAAATAACGAAAAAAGACAGACAGACAGACAGACAAAGACATATATTTACATACATATATGCTACTTTCAAGCATCATCTACTGCACATTTTTGCATCCTGGAAGATAAATCCCTCCCCCCTGTGACTGCTGTGTGAGCTCCTTACTTTTTTTCTCATCTGCCTGAGGTCAATCAGATCAGAAATTCCTTTTAACATTTTTATTGCTAATGATTACTTTCATTTAAAGGATGCTGTAGAACGGCTATCAGTCTGCCCACCTCTCTCTACGGTCTTTCCCCCTTGCCGCTCTGGACACACTGATAAATTGTTGTCTCCCGAAGCTGCTGCTCTTCACTGACTGAGATCTCCTGGTCTTGGCAGGCCGTAGAAATCACGGATGAGGCTAATTAACACTGCAGCTGCTTTTCCCTCCCTCCCACTCGCTTTTGTCAGTGTTTGTGGAAGAATCCACCTAACCCCTACAACCCCCGACATCAACCTGAGATTATGGTAGTTTAAGCCAATCACTACTTTGATAGTGTGAGAAACAAAGTACAGCCGCAGGAGACCGATGTTTCCATTCTCACATTATTAAGGCCATGTTTTTATGGATGTCAACAGAGGGTCAGGTTAAAGTGCTGTCTCACCCCTGAAAATCTAAAACAAGGTGTACTTTGCATATGTTGGACCATAGTTTGGTTTCATATTGTAATTTTACAAACTTTTTGATGAGAGGTTCTGTACATTTTTCTACTTCCTGTCATCATTGGATGATTGGTTTAAATGGCAGCATCTGTCTGTCAGTCAGTCAGTCCTCGCCTGTCGTATCCTCTGCCTCACCTTTGCAGAAAACAAATTTCCGCATTTTATGCGACAGTACATTTGTTCCTCGGACCATAGCACTAATGATGACCTCACCTCTTCCACTACAGCAATTTTTTAAATGTTTTTCTTCCTCCATTTGTTTATTTGTACAGTTTTGTACCGTCTGTCATCAAAAAGGGAGGCAATCAAACTCAACGGAAGTTATATATTTGATACGTTTTGTGTGAGTTACAGAGGAACAAAGGAGCATTTGTACAAAGCTTGAATACCAGTTGCAAATCTAACGAGATGCCCGTGAGTCGTGGACAGAGCCGAACCACTTGGCTTCAACCATGATGATGAGGGTAGGCTGCATAACCTGTGAATGCGTGTGTGTGTGATTTATATCTAATATTAATTTTATATATATATATATATATATATATATATATATATAAATATATATATATATATATATGCTGATAGATTATATTGACTTTGAGATAAGTGCTGTGGAAAGACTTCCTATTCACATAATCTGCTTCATCAGTCGGAGGAGACATTTGTCCCATCGATGCAGCCTATCACATTAGGAAACCCTTCCAAATAAAATCACATTCTGAAGCTGCAACACAATGTAGGCATGATTAATAGAAATTTTAAAATGTCATTGTTCTCTTTAATTTAGATGATTTGTACATAAGTCACCTGCCAATCTTCGGAGGCGGTGTTTCAGAGCCAGTGAGAACTTTCCCGTTGCTCTAAATAATTTGGCTTCGCTAATGTTCTCAGCGTCGCCGATGTTATAGAGGGAGCGGAGGGGACTGGAATAAAACTTAGCGCGACACAAAGATGTGAAAGCACGTCAACAGTGTGTGATATTAGAGATGTATGGCTTTATGTATGGATGTATGGCTTTACTAAGGTGAACTAATTATGGACTGTAAAGAACGCCTGTCTAAAAGATACTAATCGGGGAAAGAAAGAACATCTATTCTGGGTCTGAAAGATCAAAGAAACTGACACGCCATGTCAGCAGAAGTAATTGATGGTAAAGGTATTTATAAATTATATATATTTAAGGGATCAGGTGAATATTACCACGGTGTGAGGTGTGGATATCAGTGGAATTAGGGGTGTATCGTGTGAATGAAAGATCCTTTTAAAAAATATTAAAGTGAGCCAGGAAGTCCTAGCAGGTTGAACAAAGTCACTGAAACCTCACTTATATGTACGGATGAGATACTGAGCGATGGGATAAAACGCCGTCAGTGTCTGGCAACTCGGAATAAGTCATGTTGGACTGGCAGGTCAAAGGGGAGGGAACAGGGTGAAAGACCAAATAATCGCCCACAGAGATCCAAATCAAGGGAAAAACTGATGATATGCTTTTTTTTCTTAAAGTCTGGGAACACCGTGGGCCCATGTGTCACCAGGAGACCCTAAACATCAAAACATTCAACCATTAAATCCAAGACGTGGCCGTCACTCAAACAGCAGCGAGTTAAAACAAGAGGAGAGAAAGTGGATTTGCAACTGAAACACAAAAGGGTCTTTAAAGATTGAGACAAAGTGTGAAACCGGTAAAAAACGTGTCTGCGTTAATGGCAGGTAAAAGGAAAGTGAGTGACACCACGGAAACAGACGGACCCGGAGACAGACGGGTAGCCAACTGTAGACTGAAAGCATATTACAAAATGACATCTTCATCTGTAGCTGTCTGTCTGCACGTCAGTGAGACAGATGTTTGGTTTCACTCTCAATAGAACGTGTCACTCCAATGAAGAACCTGGTGGAGGGAACGCATCTGTCTGTCCATAAGAGGCCGCATAACAAGCTGCACGTTCTTTTAAACAGCAAATAATCGGATATGATGCAGTGGGATTGTGGGAAAATAATTTTCTAAAGAGGTTGCTTAGGAATTTTAAAAGTCTATTTTAACAACCTAGGATCATCTTCCTGCATAAAGCCATCTAGAGGTCTGAATCAAAAGTCACAAGATATTTTAGTGGATTGTTTTTGGGAGACGGGTTTTCATTGGGTGCTACAGAGGGTTTTTTTTATCAATACAATTGTTCTCTCTTCCTGGGTAACGGATCGTTGGACAGACTAGGAACATTCTGAATAGGTGGACTGAGAGGCTGATGGGGAAGGAGACCAGGTTGGGGGAATTTTAGTGATGGAGTGGAAACTCTACGTGAAACTAATTCTGAGATTGTTTCCAAAGCAGGGTTCTGCTCCAAATCTGGACAGACTCTCAGGGTTGTATTTCAGAAAGAGAGTTAAACAAAGAGCTCTTGGTTGATTAACCCCGAGATGAGAAACTGAGTTTTCAGTTCCACACAGCTGATCGGAGTTTGTTCACTCTGAGATATCATCTTGCATGAGGTGATTAATGGGGCGGCTGTAGCTCAGTGGGTAGAGCGGCCATTTTCCAATCGGAAGATAGCCGGCTCGAGTCCCACCAGGTCATAGGGTCCTTGAGCAGACCCTGAAACCCTAGCTCCCTGGGCGCTTTGAAGGGGCCGCCCACTGCTCCCTCAGTTACGGGTCAAATGCAGAAAAAATATTTCATTATGTTGTACTGTGTATGGCTGTATGTGACTAATGAAGCATTTCTTCTTCTTAAAATACCATCATCAATGGAGAGCAGATACTGTGAATCAACATGGCAACCAGTGAGATGCTATAGTCGCCAAGCTCTACGCCATTTGAGCAGGAAATTTATTCCGCTTCAGTTCATGTATCACTTATAACTAACTAACTGACTATTATAATGCATTTTCTCTGAATATAGTGTTTGAGAAGTTGGTGGAATGCTATCGAATAGATATTTTATGTCATTTATGGCCACTAAGCCCATGTTAGAGTTAAACAAATGCTATAAGTAAACAAATAATACAATAAATCTTGGGTGGAATCTGAACTCGCTGGAAGAATTTTATATTTCATCTGAGAACGCTTCGGGATCTCTCAGCCCCCTGTATGAGCCGGAGAGGGTTGCAGGAGAGAGGGACGTCTGGAACAGCTCCGATATGCAATTCTGGAGATGCTCTTGCCCAGTCTAGCCATCACAGTTTGGTCCTTGTCCAAGTCGCTCAGATCCTTATGTTTATCCACCTTTCCTGCTTCTAAAATCAACTCCAGTCTAACAGATTTCAACAGAGTCTGATTGCGTGGTCTGCTGCCAAGGTGACCCCCGGCCTGAATAAACCTGATGGATGGCAGATAAACTCCTAATCATACCTAACTAAGGTTGTAATCAAATTTATAATATCAGACAGTTGCTTTTTTTCAGTATCTTTAATATCTAATATATTCGCGGAAGGGGACCCAAAGACTTTGCTGGGAGGTGGCAGACGTCAAGGGACTGAGATGTTTGAGACGTATGTCTGTGAAACTTCATTGAGATAAATCGTGGAATGAAAGCAGGTTCAATCTGTGTCTCTCAGTCCTCTCCTGACGTCAGTCTATTAATCTGACACATGATTGACAGCTCTGCTTCAGGCTCAGAAGATGGAGGAGTCAGGAACAAACTCAGGGTTTGCTGAAGTAAACCTGCCAGTGAGCAGGTTAGGTTCACAGAGCAAGTTACCGTTAATTGAGTCACAGCTTAACCTATCTCGCTTTCTGGAAAAGCCAGAGTTTCCCTCATCTGATGGTGAACAAACTCTGAGTTTCCACTAAACCCGCTTCCCGAAAAAAATACCCCCCAGGAACATTATTGGATGTGACGGATTGTAAATATGTGAACATATGCACAGCTTGACTGAGAACTGTATAAACAATGCGTGAAAACTCATTGTGAGGAATTGGCAGAAATATGGAGGCCAGAACTGCCAGGGTGGAGGATTTAATATAAACCGCCTCTAACAAAAAGAACCAGTGATTTTCAATGGAGGATTCATAGAGAATGTTTTTATCTCACCAACCCTACAGTTTCACAGTTTCATTCTTTAAATTAATGCAAAAGTGAAACAGTCTCTGGCCTCATTCTCACTGCAACCCCGAATCCCCTCCACCTTTATTTGTTTTTCTCCATCTCTGTCTCCTATCTTACCGTCCTTTAAAAAACAACCAGACAATGAGGGTTCGTCCAGTGCTTGAGGTTTCATCCAGCAGAAAAGGCAGCTTTTTCGCTTTCTACTAGTTCTTGCATCTGGTTCTCTGTGGAATAAAGAATTCCATCCAGACCTACTCCTCTCAGGGTGATAGTTGAGATTCCACATGGGGATGAATACTCGTCTGAAGTAATGCTGCGTCAGATTCATATTCAGTCGAACTGTATCAAACCTTACTTTGCCAAAGTTCTTGGACAGGGGAGGCCTTACCAAAACAATAAACCCAAAGATGGAGACAACAATACGATACATGGGTTGAGACATTATTACTGCATATTTGCACTTATTCCTCAAGAGAAAATCAGTTTCTCTTAATTTTTGATTTCCATCACTGGAAATCATAAAGCCTGAGCCTCCGTCTGATGCGGCACATCAGCATCTATAAGCCGACCGCCTCGCCTCCTTTCTGCTCTTCAGTGGCGCCCCCCGAACATTATGTTTCAAGTGGATTAAAACAGAGCCGGAAACGCTAGAAGCAGTATTAAGTTCTTTGACAGGAGGGGCTCGTCTTTTGATGTCGTTTCAGGTACTTTAAGTGAGGAGAGGAAACAAAAGTTTGGAAACGTTTCAAAATCCCACTGGAGGAATGATGAAAGGGGACAAGGGCTGGATGTGAGAGTGGGGAAATAATGGGGATCTGTTATTCATCGCTTCAGCGAGCAGACGGGTCGATCAAATATTCAGTTTGATATGAGATGAGTGTTTAACTCGCCTGACACTCGTCCTGAACGAGTCGCAGCTGCACAGATGCCGCACAGCACTCTGCAGGCTGAATAGATGTTTAGATTGAACGCTGATGGGATGTTTAGAATCTCCCAAAGACAAAAGCCACCCGGAAAATTCAGTAAACATCACAAAATTATCGCACACCTCCTAAAAAGACAGATCGAAAATTAGTCCAAAATTTGATGAAATAAAAGGATATGTGCAAACATAGAGGAGAGGAAAAGATAGAACAAAATAGAGAGCAAATAGAGCAAAAATTCTTGAAAAAATGGATTTTTGTCTTATCTTACTTTACACAAATTCTGTGAATAAATTCTTCAGGTCCAAAAAAACAAACTTTAAGGAGCCAGTGAGAGATTAACCCCCGCTTTCCTGCTTTCAATTATTGTCTTTCGGCATGAACCATTTGCCCCTGGTCTTCAACCCAGACAGATGACCTGACATTCTCCGGTCAGAATATTTTCCTAGAGAACAGAATTTATGTTTCCCGCATTTATTGAAAGTGTTGAGACCCTGAAGCAGCAAATTATCTCCTATTGTGTCCTTGAGAATTTTGGTTCAGTCCCCGTAAGGATGGAGACATAAGTTAATATTTAACAAAAAATTTATGACAACAGATATCATAAAAACAACATACATATATCTAACCTTCTATCTAACCTAAGCCTTCACGGTGTTGTCCCCCGACAGCAGGGGTAAAATATGAACTTTAAGTGTAAAACCTAAAACTTTTGGAGGTAAAGCTCCCCCTAGTGTTGGAAAAATACAACCGACTTTTCCCAAATTCAAGTCAGTTCTTCCCTGCCCTTAGGTCTATGTGGGCCTAAAATTTGAAGATGATTGATGGAACAGGATCTAGGGCAGATGCTCCAGTCTCACCAGTCAGCCTATAAAAAATGATTTTGCTGCTGCTTCTAGCTGTCTAACTCAGAGTTCTTCCACCGGTGAAAACGTACTTGTACACAAATATAGGAAATAGGAATCAAAGGATCTGAATGATACAGTATCCCAGAATTGATTAAATTATGTTTTAGAGGCGCACACGCAGTCATTGATCTATTCTCAGCAGGGTCGGGTGGTGGGTGCGACAAAGGTGACAAACGCATACAGAGCACCCCAGGGTGCCTGTCTTTGGAGGCAGATCAAGCACATGTCAAACCTTCGCTCACGGGGGAGGGGATCAGCAGATAGAGAAAGTCTGAGTTTAGAAGCAAACTGGTTTGTGAAGGATGTTTGAACAAGGTCAGTCTTTTTCAACATGTAGATGCTCTTTATAATAAGAATAATACTGATAATACATTTCATTTATAACGCACATTACATTAGGATCAAATCTCAAAGTGCTACAAGATAAAAGCAGATAAAAGCATCAATAAAGAATATAATAATAATAATAATATAAAAATATTATCAAAAAGCAGGTTTGGCTCCAAAGGAAAGTTTTACGTCTTTTTTTAAAAGTCTCAGTCGTCTGTGGAGCCCTCAGATGGTCAGGGAGGGCATTCCATAGACGAAGGGCGGCAGAACAGAAGGCCCGATCACCCATGGTGCTGGGCTTAGTCCGGGGGAGGAGGAGGAGGTATGATTGGGTAGAATGGATTCATGACGATATAAGGTCTGCTCCTTGGTGGCCCTCAAGGCTCCATCTTTGGCCCCTTTCTCTTTAGAATAAGCATGCTGCCGATGGGTCATATTATAAACAAGTTCAGTCCAGTGGCTCAGATTTTACAATGAGAAAGAGAGAATCATAATGTCCTCAACCAACAAGGTGAGCAGGACAGTAAAGTGTTAAAATTGTCAGTGGGTGGGATCCGGAATGAAGTTTATGGATCTGAGCCACAGCGACAAGAACCCAATTGTGTTGCTAGACTACAGGAGCCGAGCATCTCCAGATCAGCAGGTTTTGTAGGATGTTCCCATTCGCCCTGCCACCTCACCAATGAGCAACTGAGTCCAGGAATAGTTATCCTGAAGAGCACAGAGCAGCTGAACCTCCATCTGCCATTTCACAGACGTATCTGAGGCTGGAGGAAATCCAAATCACCCAAGTAGTTAACAAGAGGTTCAAGTGAGTCCTGTTCCCACCCACTCAACCAAGAAGGTAACACAGGAAGAAAACACCGGAAATGATTAGCAGTGGCAAACAGCATTAGCTGGCATCCACGTCAATCAGCCAAAACATTAGAACCACATCCCTAATATCCTGTACGTCTTTCTTTGGCCGTTGTATTTTCTGATACAAATCAATCAGAACCAGTACATTCCCCAGATGCGTCAATGAGTCTGGGGCATCCATGACCCTATCACTAGTTTGCTGGTTGTCCCTCCTCGGAACACTTTTGAAAGGTTCTAACCACTGCAGACCAGGACAAAACCTGGAGTTTTGGAGCTGATCTTACCCAGTTGTCTGGCCACCATTATTTGACCCTCATCATAGTCATTTTCCCATCCTCCAACTCATCAACATGTCATCATTTGATGCCAAAATGTTCACTTGATCAATCGCACCCAATGAGAGTTGCCAAAGTAATGAGGTTAAGAAGCTGCTACAATATTATGGCTGATCAGCTCATGATTTTGGTATAATAAACCTGTAATTAACTTCACTTCACTTTCTGGGAGCTGAAAGGTCACTTCTAGGAAGATAAAGATTACCCAGTTTACAGTAACATAAACGTGTTTCAGAAGGTCAAGGGATTCCCAGCCCCCACTCAGATATTTTCTTTTCTATAAAACCCTAGGGAACTACTTTTCCAGCAAAAAATTTCTAAGCTCGTCATTAGAAAGCTTCAGTCCTTATGTCCTACTTTAACCACTGGCCCAAACATCATCTGCTTTTTCAACCGGGTAAGAATTTTTTTCCAGCTGCAGCACCTCTCGCCAATTAACTGGTCCATCATCTGTCTCCAAAAGTCTGTTGTCTCTGTCCGTCACAGTCCATCCATGCATCCATCCATCCATCCCTGTAGTGTTAGAGCCGGTTCTGTCAATGTCAGCTAATAACAGAAACGAATGCATGACAGAAGAGAGCAGTAAAGACAATTACACTTCCGTCCCCTTTGCCTTTGCGCTTTCTGTTCTTCTTAAATCTTTTGTGACATTTTCAAATGCAAATATGGTTTTCTATCAGACAGAAATCATCGCTGCAAATGTCAAAAACTGTGCATTGACATCTGATAACAGAAAAATATGTGATCTCATTTTTCTTTACCTCGTCCATCTGCTGCTAAGACATATAATTTATCTTTAAAGTGGGACAAAATTCGCAGTCATTGTTCCCAATAAAAGCTTTGACTCCAAAAATATTATAATTCTGCAAATACAGCAACAACATTCTTCTGAACCTTTTCACAACATCACGGCATGATGTTTTTCTCGGCATGATTAATAACAGCAACGCCTTCCTTCAGGAGATCCTCAGATCTCAGGTGCCACGTTGTCCTTGAACGCAGCCCAATCAGTTTTTATGAATGGTTTGTTTTCTTTTCTTTCTCGCAGTAGTCCTCCGATGAAAAAACAGATTTATCTTTAGCGCCCGTTTTTACCACTCCATCAGTCGTAGAAATACTGACATTTACAGTCAATCAGGCCTTCAGAGTGAGGAGATGAGGAGATCAGCAGGTCATCCCGCCATCGTTTCTTTCCCCAGAGAGACACACAACAGCAATAACACGGTGAGCCGCGGCTTCATGAACGTCAATTTCTGATCCTTATCATTTTAATTTACACAAATGTCGCTCCTCCCGGCTTGCCTGTCCAAACTCCCGGGATTCTGGGTAATTGCCTTGGGTGATGAGCTGTCTGATGCCGACTGGTGGGAAGGGTGCATCATGGGCGCATGAAGGTGCTATTGAGCACCTCTGGAAAACAAAACTAGAGAATTGGGAGAAGAACTCAGGTACTGGTGGTGGTAGTGAGGGTAACTTTATGGAAGAAGAACTTCGGATCAGACTATGTGCATGGAGATGCCCAGATGTTCAGGTTTGAAGGCGGGACTCAAGTCCACCTGTAATGAATGACAGCAGAGAGAGAAATGTGACCGGATTGGATAGTTGCAGAAAGCGCTGATGGAGCTTGCGATACTGGGAAAGATCAGGTGACGTAGAGGAAACGCCCACAGAGAAGGTCTTCCTGAGTGGAAGTTTGTTAAGATACACGATTTCTTTGACATATGACCAGAAATGTCTCATCTTTATAAATAATATCATGCAGCTTTTTCACTTAACCTAAAGGGAACGGTTTCATGTTACAAAGGAAAAACACTCCTATGTTGTGCTACTCTTGTCTCCAAACTCTCTCCTTTCACCTCACAGCCAAGAAGACCATTGGGAGGGGGGGGGGGGGGGGGGGGGGGGGGGGGTTCCAGATGCAGTTTTGGCAGATTGATCATCCAGAAACGAGATTTGACACTCAGCGCTAGAGATTTTTATAGACTTTATTTAGTACATGGAAGTAAATCCCTTCTTCTCATAGAAATATTTTGACAGCCTTTTAGTCCTCTACATCATCCCCACCCTTACATTCTGAAAAACAGGAAGACACAAAAATAAACCTCAAACAAAAAGGGGATCAAACAAGAAGAATGAACCTCATGTAAAGCTATAAACAGAAAGATGCTAGTACATACATACAGAGCAGGTCTGTTGCTAAGGGAAATTCTTAATCTTTCTTTATAATGTAATTTTGTATAGTAACTGTTTTATGCTTATCAATTCCTAATTCTGTGATTTAGTACTTTGAGATTTGATCCAAATGTAAAGCGCGTCATAAATGAAATGTATTTTTATTATTATTATTATTATTAATATTATTGTCTCTGGGTTTCATATCAACAGGCATCAGATCGTGTGTGTGTGTGTGTGTGTTGTGCACATGCAAAAACGAGCCTAAAGAGAGCCTTCCAATTTGAAAAGTGAAATATTAAATTCATGTCAGATCTTCATCAACACTGTCCATCATATTCTCCCCTGGAGGAGAAGACTATTTGATGAGACACTGGATTTTAACTGATTGAAGAGGCAAACCCTGACAGCAAAGGTATATTCCCGAAAATCCCCAGATCCCCAGCAATTTCACGGGTTGAAAACTTGATGTCCGAAAAAAAACATGTTTTTCCATGAAAAAGCTCCCCATGGTGAGTATAATACGAACTTTAGAAGTTCAATCTCGAGTTGATTTAAATGCACAAAATTTAGAATAAATTGTACCAACGCTTGAGAAATTATGGCCAGAAAACTTGAGGAGATAAAGCTCCACCTAATGTCAGAAATTTACAACCGACTTTTTCGAAAATTAATCCAGTTCTTCCTCGCACTAAGGTCTATCAGATTTGAAAGCCATCCATCCAACCGTGTTTGAGTTATGGGGTTTACGTGAGAAATCTGCAGCGGCGATGCCCGACTTTTCCGGGATATAATTATAAAGATTAGATACCGGAGCAATCAAACAATATCGAAGGACTTCAGAACAGAAAACGGTGATTCCATAAGATACATACTCGGATCAAACAACCATAAAACAGACGGAAAACCTGCAAACACACAGGACTGCTACGTCACAGAAATATATTTTGCCTAAATATGGCGCCTATCCCTGTATCGGTCAGCAACTCTGCTGTTCACAGTAGAAAAGTGAGGGGAAGCAAGAAAGTGGATAAATGACGTCGTCATCTTTACAGGTCAGAGGTCTCGCATGTACAAGCGCCAGCACTAAACCTTTATATGTCATATTAATACGACAATGTCTGATATATTTTTTGTATTTCAGCACGTCACCTTTATTTTCCCCTTTAGCAAACCGTATGAACTTACTGAACCCCGAGAACATACTGGGTCAGGGATCAGGGAGTCCAGAGGGTTAAAAAAAAAAAAACAACTCATATGCATTGCATCAGTCCATGACGACCAATAATTGCACTATAAATATATTTTTATACCATGTACGACATTTATGATTTCTATTCCCCCTCACCTTCATGAAATGCGGTCAGTTTTTATGTCGTCTCCATTCTTCTACTAATCTCTCAGACCCTGTCTCTCTTTAAAACTCACACCTGCATCCCCCGTGTGCAACATTGATGCTAAACAACACAACCACATCAACTTTAATCCCTTTCTGTTTCTCCTGTGGGAAATGTAAGGACATCTTTAGGGCGGTGTGTTAAATCTTTCAGCATTGAGTCGGCTGTTCACCTCTGGGCGGCAGACTGAATCAGCGATGACCAGTCCATTTAGAAGAAACACGGCGCTGTCAAACCGGAGTGAGTCATCTGACATCACCAGTCTCGCCTACACGCACACACACACACACACACTCTCACACTCACACACACATATATATATCGTCAACCAGGCGCCACACAGGAGGAGGAGGAGGAGCCTGTCTTCCCTTCAGCTGAGTTGGAAAAAGATTCTCTCAAAGTTTAAAATGACTTCAAGAGTCAGTCAAGTAATTTTTCTCATCTATCTGAAAGCTGATCCTCTCCTTAGATGGTTCCTGTGAACAGTTTTTACTCAGACGCTGCGTTTTTCGGTGAATATTCTGTCATTGTTCTCCCGTACCACAGATGAAACAGGTTGACTAGTTCTTTCAGCTACAAACGGAGAGAACTCCAGACGTGCTGACGTAAGTAATTCAAAGTCGTTTCAACTTCCTGGCTATTGGATTTATGTTTCTTGGCAACAATCGAACAGCAGCTCCATTCCTCTGCATCACCATTGCCTTCTTTCCAAACTTTGACAGACGGACATTAATTGCCGCACCAGTGCAGTAACTTTACCCTCTGAACGATATTATGATAAAAATCCCAGAATGTGATGTATCTCCCCTCGTTCGCAGAGGCGAACAGCTACTGGAAACATGGTGATTTAACAAACTGCATGAAGGTTAAAGTGTTGTGTCACATGACTTTGTGATTAAAAAGGAACAGAAAACAAGGCCTCTGTTGAAAGAAAAGGATAATTCCATACAGTTTATTAAAACGTGTTTTTCTCTCCATCTAAATAAGTTGACAGTATCGGCCTGGTGGACTTGTCGGAGCAGGAAGAAGTAAAACATATTATGATGTTATGTTTACGGATAAAACGGCCAAAATTGATTCTTATTTGTTCTGGCGGCTCCTGGTTATGGTTTCCACAGCAACCCTGGTCTCTGCTTGCTTCTCTGTCACACCAGCCGCCATCATGTCCCTTCACGCCACATCCATCCATCTTCTTTTGAGTCCCTCCTTGTTTCATCTCGCCTCCCTCGTATCCCTAAGTCCTCAAACCACCAACTTCTCTCAACTTGACAGTCAGAATCTGCCTCAGAAGAATTCATGTCGTCCCACGTTCGTGTCACCGCTCCTCTGAGCCGTCGTACATGTCGCTCGCTACAAGTGAAACCTTAAATAAAGACCATCTTCTCTGGCAGTTCTGCTGTAGAAGAATCAGGGCAGGCAGCTCTCCGATAACATTTTGAAAGTTTAAACTCCCTCAAGGCGTCGCTTGCTGCAGTTATTATTGAGACCGAGAGAGAAAACGGATCGGTCCTCGAATGTGTACATACTGGTGGAGTTCGGAAATTCACAAACGACTCTTTTTATGTATCCTCAGCTTCCTGTCCTTGTTGACACTGCTGTGAGTTTGTAGATATGAGGACTTAACATCTATATCTCCATATTTATACATAACTCTTTTAGCATACGTAAACTCTTTTAGCATAATTTCTGCTTGAATGTTAGAACTTTTCCTGTTCTTCTTTTAATACAAAATCAAAAGAAAACACTCTCACTTATATTTCCGTCAGGAGGTATGTAGATTGAAGAAAAGTATTAACCTCTTATTACAACAGACGTTATATGATAATTAGTCCATTAGAAAAATCTTCGGCTCTCTGACTTTTTGGGATGATTTTGATTTGCAGAGTATCTTCCCTGTGCAGCAGCATATGGAGTATGACCTCTTGGGAGCGCTGGTGGTGCTGGCTGATGGATGTGCGAGGACTACGCAGCGAACAGTAGGATTCTCTTGATCAGGGACTCAAAGTGTCATAATATTACTCTGTACAATAAATTCCATGCACAGCTAACCAGTAAGTAGTAAGGGGGTTATGTACCAACCATGAAAAAGTGTTGTGTTTGTGTGTGAACTATTTCAAAAGTGACTCTACATCTTTTTAAAATGGCGTAAATTCCGGGGGGGGGGGGGCTCCTTTGATTGGTCATCGGCATTGTGTCCTGTTTTGAACATCAACTGACTTTTATTTGGAATGTCTTTCATATTTTCCACTCTATTACGTTCTAATAAAGCAAGAATATATAATGAAATCAACTTAAAGAGCAACGTGAAAGCAACTGTTTCCCTGCTGTAATAATGTGGCAACATCAGCAGCGGTGACTGTGAAGGAAATAAAACGGTTTTTTTTGTTTCCACTTTGATATTGTGAAAAAGAGAGAAACTTCGAGGCGTCGCCGGCCCCCTGACGCTCGTCCTCCTGACGTCGCAGGTTTGAGTCTGTCTGATAGCATTTGTTGCACGACAGCACTCTTCACGCCGACTTCCTCCCGATCAACATCCCCCGTGTGTCAGACAGAAGTGTGTCAGACATTTATGCTCCGACTGGGAGTCGAGGCGGCTTGTTCTCTGCAAATGTCGTCTTAATCGTAGCTGTCATCTAAAAAGGTCGGGAGGAAAGTTCAAGAGGAAAGAGGTCAAATCTGGAGTTAAATCAAACGGGAAAACTAGAGAGATGAATTAATTAATATATACAGTAAGTAATAAGTAATGTTTGGCGTGCGAGTATGCCATGGTAATTTCTGGGTTAATATATTTATGTTTTTTTTAACGAGCTGATTCATTGTTCTTGAATTAATTTTATTTGAATGTTACTTTTGTTGTCATTGTTTATACTGAATGGTGATTAGTATGAATCTACGTGTCGTACTACTATCTTGTAAAGAGTAAAGACCCCAGGGAGAAGAGCTCCTGCTTTGCAGACGCTAATGGGGATCTTAACAAACAAACAAAGAAACAAAGAAACATGGATACATTAAATGACGCTCCTTATCCGGGCGTGATGGGAGAATCTTCCATCGCCTTCACGTGTCAAAATGATGACATCGTCTACGACCGCGTTGAGTAGCCAGTCAGGTAAGAAGGTTCCTTTATCCATCCAATTTTTTTAAATTGGATTCTTTTAACCTGAAACAAAAGAATGGAATATGTACGTCTCTGCATGTTTTATTTCTTTGGGGCACTTATTAATGATGTATTAGACAAATATCTTTGACATTCTAAATTAACCATAAAATGACAAATCGTTTGGGTCAACCATGTTTTTTGCAACTTTTTAAAATTGTTTCAATTTTGTATTTTATGGAAAATAGCCAGATTTAATTCAATTATCTCAGTCTTTTGGTACAGCATGTTTTTTTTTGTTTTTTTTTAAGAAGACAGGTAACCCTTGTGTGGCTTAAATTTGTTAGATTTATGTTTTCAAGTTTCAAGTAAATTTATTCTTTAAGCTTTTCGTAGTTATTTGTAGTCCAAAAGAGAAGTTCTATTCTGCTACATAGGTCAATAAGCGTTATTTACGACAGAAACGTTCCCGTCGTCACTTCATACGTTTCCCGTCTGGTCAGAGTTCGTTCGGAAGGCAGCAGAGATGCTATCAGACCGATCTACATGGATTCAGGATGAAACGCCACATATTGCATACTTTTGGATGGTTTAGGGAGGCAATAGAACTCAGAGGAAAGCTTCCAACAAACACAGAAAGTACCCATGTCTCCGTTGGACTGGAACCTAGAACCTTCCTGCAGTACAGTACAACTCAGAATGCCAGAGGGTTGCTATCCAAACGTATTTTTAGATTGACATATCTAGAAACTCTACATGTAAGATTGTTAATATCATTATGTTCTGCTATATGGGAATTTTTTTATTGCAGCGAGCTGCTTTGCGTGCTAATGAAAGCTAATGCTGACATTAACAATCGTTAATGGTCAACATTTATGTGTGTTATTTTATAATCCTTGTTGCAGTTACATCATTTTCAACATTTGGAAATCTCTCTCTCTCTCTGTTTTTTATGCTGCTCACAGCAGAGACATTGCTCATTTGTACTTTTTTTTGTCTAATTTCAGAGTTAGTTGGCCGCCACTTTGTCATATTGACTATCAGACCCTGAAGCAGAGGAAAATAACTATATTGTTTGCCAGTAACCGAAAAATTTGAAGAAAAACAAAAAAAAAGATTGATTGTCTTTGCTGGGAAGAGCTAAAATACTAATCGTCACCGTGGAGCCACTTCAATCCTACAGATAAGAAAATATGAATTAATTCTCTCATGAGTGACTTCGTACAAGGAGATTAAAACTTAATGAAATGAAAAATGTATAATTACATCTTTGGACATTATCATGGGACCCCAAGTCAAGACAAACACTAAAGAGAACAATCAGATTAAGTGATTCATGATTTTATCTGGTGGGAAGATTCATAATTAAAACTTTGATTGTTAAATCTTTCCTCTTAAAGTCCTCTGGCAAAAGTGAACGTAACATTCCCGATGTCGCACATATGAAAATGAATTTTGGTGGGCGTTGAGGTGATGAAGCTTCATTATTAAAAATGATCCATTTAAGCAGAGACATTGAATACACTTGTCCACCACAGCAGAGCAGACATTTAATGACCAGAAACTTTGACACTTACTCGTGAAGAAATAATCCTGAGGAGGTTTAGTAAAGATATTCGGTTTAATTTAAAAGCTCTGGAGGCTCTGAAATGGAAGGTTTGATGGTGTTGAGTCTCATTTGAATGCCTCCTTACGTTAACCATATTTTAATCTCAAATCTAGGAAGGAAATGTGTTTATTATATCCCTCAAAAAAGTAGGTAAATTCTGGAATCGTTGCATCCGCTGCAGATTGGTCGATTTATTAGTATTATAAAAAGAAATGTATTTAATACAGCACTTTTCACAGAAATCATTTCACAAAGTGCTACAATTACAGAGCATGCATAGCACTTTACGAATTGAAGAGTGCTTTATAAAATAAAATGTATTATTATTATTACAATCCATAAAAACATACAACCAATAAAAACACGGCAAAAAAGAAATATTCAAATAAATGAGACGCAGTAAGGTCCCAAATGACGGTAAATGACACGGTCGTCTGTGAGAGTCACAAATAACAATAGTGAAATGAAAATTAAATGAGTATCAGAGATGCAAGGACTACATCAGAAAATTTAGCGCCCAAGACAATCGCAAAACATTTTTAACTCCTCTCAAACAAGTTCATCGTAATCCACCAGAATAATTGCTTGCACATGTTATTGCATCAATGTGCTCTACGTCATTGCTGCTTCTTAACAGTATACAACTTGCTCACAGACTCTAACTGGAGCACAGTTGTACTTTATATTTCATCTTGCATTGGTTCAATGCGTATTTCAAACTACAAACAAACAAGTGAACTTCCCAATTTTGGGATTAATAAAGTACGTTTTATTAATCCCAGAAAGTAAGAGAAACCTTTTTACCAAAAAAAACGGTTTTTCAGACATAACGTCCTAACAGACAGTCCAAATGTAGTTTAAATTTGGGTAAATATGAATCCACGCGAGGAGATCAATGCAGTATCACATTTAAATCTACCAGTTAAAATAAACCCTGTTTTTGGGCATTTCTTTGTATTCATTAATTGTACAAAGCAGGGGGTTGGGGGGATTTTAGTGGATATACCCTTGCTGTAGGAAATGAAAGCATAGGCCTGGTTTGAACAATGTGAGGAATTGATTAATTGATTGATTAATCAGGTGAAGTGTTTGGCGGTAAAACTCAGAGGGGGATTTTGGTTGTCCGGTTTACGTGGTGGTAGAGGACCACCGAAACTTGGAGCTTGAGGGATGAGGAACTTCAGAATGTACCATATGGTGGTGGAGAGGAGGGTGTGTGCGACAGCGGCATGAGAGAGAAGAAGAATTCTAACCACAGGAATGAGTCATCGGTCTGCATGATGATGAGCAGCTGATGGACCAGTTGATAAACCCAACGTTAAGAGGTGAGAACAATTACAGCCCAGAGCGGCAGTGAGCGAGAGAGACGGGTGACAGGAGGAAGGAGAGGGGAAACTACTATGGTGAGGTTAGTCTTCCTGATTGAACTTTAGCGAGAGCTCCATTAGTGGCAAATGAGGTCGCTAGCAGTTCCACAGAAGTCACTTATGGGATTTTTCCAACCTTGGTGTCAATGTCAACCTCAACATGCTCGATTAAAAAAACCATCCTTTACCTTTTAATAGAAACACATGTTTTCATTACTTTGACATTTTCATGCATCTTGTTTCAGCGAGTGAGTTTCTTCAATAAGTTAAAAGAGTACATCAGTGTTTGGTGGTGCCGGTAGAAAGTGTTTTTAATTAATTGCATTAACACAGTTCAAACTCAGGGTCCATGTTGCAACTATTTATACGTAGTCTATGGGTAATAAGGGCTTAGGAGAGGGGATTTACTTTAACTACTTAAAATAAATAATTAAGTATCATTTATTGGTTAGGAAACTTCACGTTCTCCAGAATTTGAAAGGATCCCTGCATCCGCCCACAATCTTCATCCAATGTATGCAGGAAGGGTTCTGAGCGGTTTCCAGAGTCCGACGGAACAACATTCAAGACTTTTCTTCTCAAAACAAAAAAATCCAAATTTTGGGGGGGATTTTGCTGTACAAACCTCAAATAGGGTCTCTAGAAGAAATGAGACTACGCAGACTATTGATGATGAAGTTTTTTTAATATAAGTATAGCATGTTCTTCAGCTCCTCAGACTTTACGAGCGGGTACTACCACCTATAGATCCAAATCGGAACAACATCAGATTATCAACGTTGGAGAATTAATCTGCTTTGAGGAAACACCTTGAGACGAAAACTGAGGAAGAGCTGGGGGGGGGGGGGGGGGAGAGCTATGGGAGAGGGAGAGCCGAGCATTTGTAAGCCTGAAGAACAACCACATGGGAGGAAATAAAAACAAGGCCATCATCTGCGCAGCGAAGTGACAGCTGGGGATGTTTGGCTGCACTTCCAACACCTTGTCTGCTTTCGCTGAAATAGAGCAACCATCTGAAACTCCCCAGCCCGACACTGAAAAGAGGATCAAGAGCTTTGGAGAATGGAGAGCCAAGAAATGGGTGTGTTATACCACACACCGCCTCGCCGTGTTACCTGGCATTCCTTTGTTCAGGCCTGACACAGGTACAAAGGAGGCTCCAAGGCTTTTGTTCAGCCATGCAACGCCGCCATATTGAAATGAGAGCTCTGTAGGACTGCCTGGGAAAACTTGATCAGAGGTTTTAATTCAACAGTAGCAGCCGCGCCAGGTCAAACTATAGGAAATGTCCATCAGTTTGGTTTTAGCTGCACCGGCTTTGTGTGGAAGGCGTCGCCTAGAGTATCATGGTTAACTCATTCCACCGCCAGCATTCAGATGTCTCAGTGTTCGGCCGTCCCTCCAGGAAGTTTTGACATCACCATTGCAACAATTGAGGTAAATTCCCCAGTAATTCACTGGTAAATGAACCCATTCTTTTAGTTTCCAAAGTTTTAAAATAAAACCGCAGTCTTCCATGTTCCTGCAGGGACTGATTCAGAATCAAGTCTCATCAAACAGCAAATATTTGATATCACTCTCGGGAAAAGTCGTATCTCTTTGGTGATATAACCTTCAACCATTAAACTGGAGCCGTTGTTAGACAGAGATCGTGCAACAGCCCCGAACCAAAGACCCATCTCCATAACTTTTGTGCAATTAGTTTTAAAATGTGTTTTTGGCGATAGGATCACAAGTGGACAGTGAGACACATCGCTAAATGCATGTGTTAATGACCGCCAAGACGCATTGTGATCCGACGCATTGAAAAACAGAGGTTTTGGATATAACATCCTAACCATTGGTTCGATTTAATCCAAATTTGAGGAGTTCAATCAGTGGGATTACTTGTACGATTAAGGGGATTGGGAACATTTTGGGGGTAGTTTAGTTTCTATTTGTGCATATAATAGGCCGTACATGTTTATCAGCTCTTCCAGCTACCAATGCTAGCTAGCTTAACAAATCTGACTGACGTGACTGATAATGACGTGCGACGCCCTTAGCTGGACACATTTGGAGAGACATGATAGACACTATATTAAACGGCGATGTCACTACTTACCAAAGTTGCCTTTCGTAATCTTGTCAACGCTATTAATTTCCTCTATTTTAAACAACAACCTGCCTAGCAGCTTGACGGCATCATATAGGGCGGATAGCAGCAGCCTTTAGCGTTCATGCTGGAAGTCTCCCGCTGCTTCCAATTTAAAAAACCGAACGTGTTGCCGGGTGGTTACTGCATAGACCACCACACGCTGTCAGACAGCAGTGTTAGAGGGATAATATTGCATAGTTCAGTGTATCGTTTATGATGCCACGAGGGGTACACCAGCCAGCGTCCTCTCACTGCTGGCCCCAAGCTGGGATAAATAGGGGGAAAGTTTGGAGATGTCCGCTGCAGTGTCTTCTATTCAGGAGCAGCCAAAAGCAGACTGAAGGGAGAGATCATTTTACGTACTTTATATGCTACTTACATATTCTTAGCCCATCCTAAAAGGCTGCTTCCAGCATGTTCTAAATGATGCGTATCATCAAACATAAAGCAGAGATCCTAACCTCTCCATGCTGTACTGCCTTTTCCACCTCAGCCTGCTGGTTTTGCAGAGCTGCTGCCCCCAGTGACACCTCTGCACTGGATGTTCGGCTCCACATAAAAATGAAACATATACAAGGATTCACCGTGAGCCCACGACCAAAAAAGAAGCTACTCCTCCTTTCTTCTTCTCCTGTTTGTAAAAAGCAATCAACAACATTCAACTTGCAGGAATGAAAATTAGCACACAATTATTGTTGGCAAATAAATGTTTTTGCTTTTTCAAAGATCCTTTATGAGGTAAACGAAGTATCGCTCTATCATCAAGTGAGAGGCTTTACTTAAGTTCTACAAAACCAGAGATTGGGATTTCTCATGTAATTTTCAAGAGATATAATAGATAAATCTATTATATTAACATTATTGGCAAATAGAGCTTCATTATGTATGATACATTTTGTTGATGTATATGTAAAAATGACATTCAAACCCAGAGTACACTGCTGATTCAAGGTAACATTTCATTTGTCCAACTCGTGCTGTACTTCCATGAGTAATGAGGTAATGAAAATTAAAAATTTAAACATTTCCTATTTGTGAATTTGCCACACCAGTTTTCCTCAACTGAAGATGTAGTTGCTCAGAAAAAAATCCCACATGGTCTATATTGCACATTGCAGAGGAAAAGATAAGCCAGTGAGTCCAAGATGGCAGACCCCCGATCACAAATTTAGAACACAACCTGCTTATTCTGCTTATTACAGACTTTCAGTACACGGCTGTTTGATTTGAAGGACCTTAAGATTTAAATGACATGAACCGTTGAGCATTGATGTGGTTGATTATGCTTTTAGTTGATTGCCTGAATGGTTTGTAACTTATTCTACTGCATGATTCAGTTGTAAGAATTCGCAGACGTTGCAGAATATTCACAATTTGGGGTCAATACAGTCAACGGCCTATCGGGAGTATGTAGAAATAAACTGTGTATAATGCAGCAAATCCTCCAAATAGATGAATTGTCTGATTCCGCCTCCCTCTCTTAACCTTCTCACGTAGATTATCAGAGCCTCTAAATACTGACTGACGTTCCATTCCTACTCTATAAAACCATCACTGAAGGCTCTCGTTGTCCCAAAGATAGAACATGAATCTGCTGAACACTGACCTGTTAGGACAGATGATTCTTCCAATCAGCTGAGGTTAAACCCTCATGACAGATTTATTTAAGGCCCCATTTTCTTTTTATTATTATTATTATTGAGGTTTAGGAATCCAGTGGATCTCTAGCCTCCTATAAAATGAGCAGAGCGCCAGCATTCTGCTAGAGCCTGATGGGAAATTTCAACCTACAAGAGAGGAGGATATGAAACTTGTCAGCAGTCTAGAATCTTGCGTAGTTTTCTGTCTGTTTTTAACTACCGATGAGGAAAAATCTTGTCCTATGATCATTTGAGGAAAAGGAATTCACTTCAGGAGACGCACTTAAATATATGGGTTCATCATAGTCAGATCTGTTAAAACAGAGAAGATCCCGGCACACTCAGGTGGGATTCTCATCCCATGATCTCGACGCACAGATCCAGCAGGACGATTATATGCTCACAAGGTCAGAGCAGAGAGGGAGAACGGAGATCAGACCGTTTATAGGGTGGTACCTTCTGGGGTCACAAAAGAGTTCCATGAGCCTGGATGGCTTTGAGGTTGGATTGGAAGGTACCTTGGCTTTGATCCTCTTATGAGAGCATAGAGTAGTCTGTTGTGTTTTGTCTTACCAGTTGTAGTCTTTTGCTTCTTTGGGGTGATATTGACAAACCGCCTCCTCCTCTCCCGGACCAAACTCAGCACCTTGGGTGATCGGGCCTTCCTTTCTGCTAACCCTCGTCTGTGCAATGCCCTCCCTGACCATCTGAAGGCCCCACATATGACTGAGACATTTTTAAAAAAAGGACTTAAAACTTACCATTTTAGCAGAACCTATCAATTTAATTAACATTCATGCTTTTTGGTAATATTTTTTATATAATTATTATTATTATATCTTTTATTGAGGCTTTTATCTGCTTTTACCTTGCAGCTCTTTGAGATTTAATCCAAATTTAAAGTGCGTTATGAATTAAATGTATTATTATTATTATGTACATCTGGATCTCATCACCAATGAGTTACACAGCCAACTAATCCTCAAAATGTCATTCGGTTCTTTCCGGCTGTTTCTTCACGTTCAGCTCCCCATCTTTGCTTATTCTTCATTGAGCCAACAATTTAATAATTTTTCATTCATTTAATCTCTGCAAGTTCATCAACCACCACCACCAGTATCCAGAATGAAATGGTGGGGATGTACATGCTGCTGCTCAGGGCAGATACCCTTCAATCAACATCTCATCCGAACAGCCCGAGCACCAAATAATTTAATTATCCTGTATCATCTGTAGTCAAACATTCATCCTTTACATTATTCTCCGTCTGTCCTCAATGAAATTATAATCTCCAAAAAAAACACATGGTATCAGGCAAGTCAAAATGTAGTTTCTGTCCACAAACACATCATTTAGAGACTTCCGCAGACCCCGAGTAACTGCTAACTCAAAGTGGAAGCCTTTTACTGTAAAAGTAACATTTTTGGAAATATCACCAATGATTCACGCCTCTCCCGGCTGAAGACGATGGAGCACTTAATGCCTTTGAAGGGCTCTACTTTGCAGCGACTGAAACATAAATTGTCTTTTCTTCCTGCCACCGACGCGATATGTCTGTCATAAATAAATAACAAAATGTACAAAAAGAATGGATCGATTCTTTAAAGGTGACAGAGTGACAGGAAAGAAGAGTGCTCTGCAATTTGTGTCTGGTAGCTGAGTGGCGTTTAATGGACGGCCTGCAGGGTGATCGATCCCACCCTGAGGACACCAAGAGTTTACTGGTGGATGTGAGAGAGAATGGAAAAAAGGAAAAAAAAGTAGCTCGTTTAAAGAGTTTGGACTTTATGCAGATACGCCGTAAGAACATTAATAATTGCGATTACGTGCTCTGGTTTGATGAATGATCACTTAGCTATTCTTGTCATCTGCATTGTAATGAGGTTTTCATTTAGTCTGGCCAGCCAGGAGATGGAGACATGTGGCAGGTTCGGAGTCATTTAAGGTAACACTGCAAGGCGATACTCTATACTGTTCAGAGGAGGCCACGCTGGAAACATCAAACCTTTGGCTGTATTTCTGTGTGACGAGGACAAATTAAGCAGTAGATCCTCTCGGCTGCAGCAGCACAAGCAGGAGACGGTCTAATCAATACTGGAGCTAGCAGTCAGACGGAGGGCCGAACGGTGGCGTGATTACACAACCAAGTCATAAATCCAACTAGATGATGTTCTGGTGACCTGCCGTTCTGATAAAAACAAACAAAAGTCAAGATTAAACCATCATTTACCCTTTAATGTCCTGCTCAACTGTTTGGTTGAGCTCAATTTGAGTCATTGTTTATTGAAAAATATGACCATATGAACCATAACATCATATGAGCCAGTGGCAGCATCCGTATGCAAAACGGTAAGAGGCCTAGGATGGAGCCCTGTGAGACAACTGGTCGAACAGGCCATCAGTGACTCTTGAAAAAGTTATATTTGAAGAAGTTGGATTTTTTGGGGGGGGCATTTCATTGCATGTGAGGGCTTACCAAACATAATTATGTAATCTGATACAACCATTTTCCATTAAAGTCTGATTTTTGTTACCATGCTTTACAAAACTTAAAACATTAAATTAATAAATGGAAAAAAATATTCAAAGTAATACGTTTTCCAAAGTTTTTTTTTTTCTTGGTGAGAACATTAAAGGGTTAAATGAAATATTTCAATCAGGAGACACCAGTGGATCCAGGACCAAATGTCTTTATATGACCCATGTGAGAAAAATAATTAAGAAGGCATTCAGGCTCAACAGGGAGTTTTGGTAATGAAGAGCAATCTGTTCTGAGTGGCGGCAGAATAGACCTCCACCCGCCCCGGAGTGTGGACACTAGTGGTGGTGGTGCCAAATCTGCCAGATGGTGATGGAGGGGAGGCAGAGGGGGGTCGCTGGGAAGAAAGAACTATTTTTAAAGCAGCTCAGTGATTGGTTTGCATGACAATGAGCAGCTGATAGACGAGCTGATGGGCCCAAAGGATGACAGCTGAGAAGGAGAGTCAGCATGAGAGATGAGTGACAGCTAGGAGGGAGGTAGAGAGGAGACGTGGTGCGGTTGAACATTTCCAGAGCTTCATTTATTGAAGCAATATTGTTATCCATAACCAACTGAAGCTCAAATCAAACTGCTTTAAAAACTGGTTGCAGCTGGACTGGAGAAACCAGAATCTATCCGTCTCTTTAACAGACCAGAGTTTGCAGGTCTTACTAGGAATCTTACTAGGACTAGCACTCAAAACAGACTCCAGAAGAGATGAAGAAAATGGTGATTAGGAAACAACGCAGTCCAGTTTTCCAAAGCTGTTTCTAGGGTTCTGGAAGTCCACAGATCCACTGACTCAGACTGTGTCTGTGGATCCAGAGGCGAATAACCTTCAAATGGAACAATAGTGAACTTTACCACAAGTGAAAAGATCATCAAAGGAAGGACAAGGGTTTCTTGAGGCCTCTTTCAACTCAAGAAATAGTTCATTGCTCTACTATTCCAAGGACACTGAGCAGAAGTGCATTCATGGGAGAGTGGTGAGGAGAAAGCCACTGTTGTCCCAGAAGATCAATAAGTCTCATCTCAATTTGGCTAAAAAAGAACAAATCCTGTCCCACCTGTTGGAAACAAAACATAGCATTCCACAAACACATCCATTATACCTACAGTCAAGTATGGAGGTGGCAGAGTTATGTTCTCGAGAGGTTTTTCTGCTTAAGGACAAGAAGGACTGGCCATAATCGGGCGTAACATGATGTCAGATAACCAGTCCGGGTTGGAACTCAATGCAACAGTTTTATGCAGCAAGACAATGATCCCAATCAGAAGTTCCCCTCTGAATGGTCCAGTAGAGAATAAAAGTGTCCCACATACATTCTATTCCTGAACCATGTTGAGATGCTGTGGTGGGATCTGAAAAGCGCAGTTCATGATCACAAATCCTCCAGTTTTAGATGAAACTTATTGAATGAAAACAACTGTTTTTATTGAAAACATCTGAGGAAAAATTGCTTTCAACCAAATTAATGACTTCTGTCTGTAGTCAGTCAGTACTGGCCAGTCCCTCCGTTCAAATGACAGCAGGACTCCGATTCAGTCAAATGTCCTTTATCTCACCGGCTCATACTCTCACTGATTAGGTAATCCCTGCACCAATCCACAGGCTGAGATTCCTGCAGATTCATCCACACACACAAAATGAGTCACCCGGCTTTTCCCTTGTTAGGTTTGCTCAGCTTAAAAATACAGAGACGGGCCTCGAGGCGGGGAATGAACATGTAGTGAAGAGAGAAACGAGAGAGAGAGAGAAATGCATTACCGCTTTTCCATTATAACAGTTATTTTTTAAACATTCCTCTTAATGCGTTTAAAGGGTTTATCACTGAATAGACATTCACATGCTAAATTATATCCCGGAAAAGTTGGGAATATTATGGATTAGATTCTATTTCTTTTTTCTTAATAAGAATACTGTTAAATCACATTTAATTTGTGGAGCTCAATCAGGGGGGGTTGCTTGTACAAACAGTGTATAGGAGACTTTTCATATATACCCTTGCTGCCGGGTACGACAGCAATGGCCTGGTTACACTTTTGATTTAGAGGGAAGAAGTTCTTGTGGGCGGATTATATGAGGCAAAAGAAGCCGACCATGATTGTGTCTTGGCTGGTTGCAGCCTACAGCATAACCTTATAGTCACCGCTAATAGTAACTTAACTTATGGTGTATATATCTCTTTAGAAAAACCTATTTTAGAAGCAGACTTCAGCATTGATGTCAGGACTTGCAGCTCTTTATTTTACAGGATCACTCATTTGGGCTCCACCAGCAAACCCTTAAAGGATCTTTCCTTTGTCAGGCCAATCACCTGAAATACATCCAGCAATCTCAGCAACAGTTTCTCCACTTAAAAGGAAGCAAACGAGCTACATCATGTTAGCATTGGGTTGGGCATTAACATGTTGCCCAGAAAGCAGATGATGGAAAGAGTTTTTTGTTTTATGGAGGCCGCCTCCTAATGGAATTTGGATGGCTGATGGATATTTCCTATTGGGCAAAATGGGTTATCATCACACTGCAGACTGTTGCAGCACATTTTGTTGGGATCCCCTCCAGTTGGAATGTCTTCAGCTTTCCACTAATGGCAGAATGCATATAGAAATACGCATATCTATCATCTTAGCACTGATTCTTCATGTTTACAGTGGAGTGATAATCAAGCATTGGCAACAGTCAGTAGTGTTGATGGCCATCCAATCAAATTTGGCTCTGGGCCGCATAAAGGCTCTGACTGGCTCTGTTCTCATGCCTCAAACAGTCAAACAATCCCACAAACTCAACCAGTACTGTGTGACTTTATACTATGTGACCGTCTGGGCGCTAAGATGTTTTATCATTCGGTTTTTTATTGGACCCAAAAACATGTAGGGTTAGTGAAGAAATGATTGTCCGTTTATAGAAGTGGATTTTTGCCGAAAAAATATTGGAAACCTTGGCACGCTAAACATAATTTAGTACAGTATACAGAGGTTGAATGTGTGGATGAAGACTATAATCCATTTAATTGGAAAAGCAGACATTCATTCAATCATTTTCTTGCAGCTACTTATCCCGTTCAGGGTTATGGGGGGCAGGACATTTGATGAGAGGTGGGGCACACCCTTGACAATGTGGCAGTTTATCAAAGGGTGCACATTAAAATTCACTCCTACGGGCAATAAAGAGTCATAAATTCATCTACATTTGTGTTTGCTCCCCGGAACCTTCTTGTTGTGAGGCAATTGTGGTACCCAATGCACCGCCATGCTGCCATCCTTGTTAAAGCAAAATGGAAAAAATATATAAGACTATATTAATTAAGTGCAGTCTCTTCTAATTTGGAGCAAGTCAATATTTAGACAATTGTCGTTCATTAGAAGTTTGCCTTATAGTTCACGTTAAACACAGCTGCAGCAAGGTGGAAGTAATGACTGCAAAGAACACCAAAACTGTTGTTTTCCAACCGAAAAATACACCTGAAAAGAGCAAGAAGCAACAAAACTAATCACCTTGTTTAATATCAATAAAGCTGAAATTTTAAATCTTACGTCAGCAGATTTTTTTTTACTTGCGGTTGATCATTAAAGTGACTTAAACGTCCACCATGTCAGAACACACTTGGACAACAGGTTTGAACAAAGGTACATTTGAGAATGCTAACTCTTAAAATCACTTCAGTTTACAAATTTTACATAATTTACATTTGAACTTAACAACCCAATTAAGAGAAGTACTCCTTTAGTGCCCCTACAATGTTTTTATGAAAGTGTATTTATTTCTGTCCAGTGGTTTTTTTTCAGGAAGTTGTCGATGGACGCCATCCCATAAGGTACTATCATCACCTACTCAGAGATGATTAATAACATTAGGTTACACGAGAGACGTAAAACAAGAACAAACTTTGAACAAGTACTATGAAGTGCGGCATTCAGTGAATCAGTGACAGCATGATGGAAGAACAAAAAAATCCAATGGATCAGGTGAGATTGGGCTTTTATACTGGAAGCTCTGGGCCCAGCATCTTCCTATATCTGATGACCCGACCACCAGCCACTAGTATCTGGAACAGATACCAGCGGGCGTGCCAGTAGGGGTTGAATGGTTACGTTGAACGTATTCTTATCAAAGACCACAGAAGTTGCTGTTAACAGGACTGATGACTTTAATGCTGGGATACAGTGATCGTACATCATATGCTATTATAGGCGTGTAGCGCTCTGAGATCACAGGAGAGCAGCAGCTGACATTCCTGCAGGGCCTCCTGCTCTTCATTTTCCTAAACCCTGGTTGTGAGAATTCAAGTGATTTTTATGTGAGCTCATAACATCACTGGCTTTTGTTAACAAGGTCAAATGAAACTATAGGCCAGCCTTTCCATTATCCAACTTCTTATTAACCTTTGTTCCCGCGCAATAAAATCCCATTAATGCCCTCTATAATGCAAAACATCTCTTAATCGCCTCTGGCTACAACGCGCACACGAGTCTCCCGTATAAAACTGCCAATCACTCTCGCAAACACACACTCAAACACACACACAGATACCGTGTCTTAGTTCCATCGCATTATTTTTCTAGTTTTTCTGTGGTGCCGGTCAGTTTATGCTCTAAAAAATGTTTGTTTTTTTAAATAAGAAAAAGACAGCGAGACAACATGGATAGGATTTGTTACTATGTTATGGTTTTCAACTTCCTGTTGACTATTTTGTAAGGATGCACATTTCTATTAGCACTCCTCGAGCAGTAGATAGCCTTACCTTGTGATGTGAGGCTTGTAGTCCTAAACATTCCAAACGGTTTGTAAATTTATCTGAGTTGTCCTGATTATACATGTTTGATATTTAGCGTTTTCAGTCTGGCTCAGCAGAAGTGATCGCGAGAGCCAACGAATAAGCCCGATGATTGTGTTTTTTCAAGCAAACGGTTAAGCTCTTACAGTTTACATTCAAGGACGTTGTATTGGTGAGAGCAGTAGGACCCAGCACCCCCTACTACATCACACATAAAAAAGATGTGGGTTATTGGTGTGTTGGGTAGACAGGCTCGACCAACTTGTTGTTTTTATTGTCGTCAACAGATACTGAATCTCACCACCTGTCTCCAAACCAAGTTTGCCTGGTTTCTTCACAAATATCAGATATTGCTGTTTTGCTAATTAAACTGCGGCAAAAACAAAGGCAATTGCAGTATCTGCTGCAAAGCCAACTAAAAGTATGCTAGAAATTCATTTCACTCGCATAATTCAAAAATAGAATCTGATGCACATGAAAAAAGATCTTGAAAGAAACTGCGGTTTTGTTTTGTAGAAGAAACCTTTTGATCACGTATCCTGACCGTTTTCTCCTTTGTTAGCCATCTCTTTTTTCCATCACTGAAAAGCTTTAAATAAGAAAACTGTTACAGTCTGTGGATCTCGACATAGCTTTCATCTGCTTCCCAATGACATCACATGATAGATACCACAGGAGCTGTGCTACTGCTCCATCTGACTCCATCACCTACATAATAACGCCTGTGACATAGTATTATTCATCAATCTTGTCATGTGTGCTTGGTGGAGACTAAAAATAGGAAATTCAGTGAAGCTCAACTTCTATTTTTGAAGGAACCTCATTTCAACATTGAATTGCAAAATTCCTGTTATCTGAGCTCATCTTAAGCTTTTTCACGACCTGCAAACTAGCAGATTGATTGACAGCGTTTCATTCCCAGGATACCCCCTGAAGGCGTTAGCTAAATGTTGAATAATGCATGCTGTCAGTCTCATCCATCATAAAGAATTAGGAACGATCCAACAGGTTCACTTGGCTACCAACATTAGTGCTTTTGATTGACATATGAAAATACATTGTTGACTTATTTTGGTCCCAAGCTTATGGCGACTTTCCCCTCGTATTTCGTAAACATAGTGTGCTGTCATGATTTCTCTGCTTCGGCTGTTGCATCACAGATATTCCTCAAATGAAGAACCACTCTCTCCTGTCAATCATCGGTGTCCTGCGAAAGCCTTGTGACTGAGTCTCAGATTTGTGGGTTTGATTTGAGCAGACACGTCTCTTGTGCAAAATGCATGAACCTAAAGGCAACTCAATCCTTTCAGAATGACGCGAGAGACGTTGGAAAAGACTGAGCCCGCATAAAGTGATTTTTCATAGTCAAATGTAAAAATTTACATTTAGTGGCCCAAGAAATCCTGCTCTGGTCCTGCATGATTTCACCCAACAGTGAAATAATTTGTATCTAGTCAGTTTCAGGGGGAACAATTCGGAATCTGTCCTGGTCATGGGAATTGGCCATCCAGTCTACGTGTGTTTCGTGGATTTGGAGAGGGGTTCTGACCGTGTGTCTCGTATAGTAGCTGCAGTAAGAGTTATTGTCGAGTTAATCTGGTCCCTGTTTGGCCAAAGTGTGAGTTGTGTTCGTGCACTCGGCCGAAAGTCAGAGAAGTTTTCAGTGAGAGTTTGACTCCGCCAAGGTTATCCCGAGTATCTGATTGTGTTTCGAGTGGAGGTGAGGAGAGTGACCGGTTTGGGTATCATAGAATTGCATCACTACTATCTGCGGATTATTTGATTCCGGTTGGCTTCATCGGCCCATAGAATATTCTCCTGAAAGCTCTGAGGGTCATAGAGATGTTTGGTGGAAAAATTCATAGGAAGCTCAGCATTCTTTTCCCCATGGGTTGTGTTCTTGCCCAGTGGGTTTGAATGGTGGTGCCGTGAATTCTCTGAAGTGAGAGATGTCTGCATTTCATGCATGTCTTCATCAACGAACCTCTACCGCGTTCTCGGAAGAATTCAAGTCTCCACCCAATAATGTGTGTGGAGATCTGTGGAGTCTCAGAACTTTCGACTTACTTCCCGCTTCCTCATCTGCAAGCAGTCTCCTCATCAGCAACACCTGTTTCCTGCTGTACATATGAGCCCCGGTCAACAATCCAGTAGTCCTCGTTTTTTCTGTTATGCACAGTGGTAACACGACTTGACACTAGTTGAAACGTTTGAATCTCTTGGAACTTTGTTTGTTCGCCTGACCCGAACCATCTTCTCTGCTGCAGAGTTCTTTGCTACGTCCTGCGGATCCGCCTGTCACAGTGAGCTGGTCTCCTCCGATCTAATACCTGCCTGTCCTGATCTGAGCCCTCTGGACCTCAATCTTCTTTGATTTTAGATTAGTAAATCCACACCATTTTGATTGAATTTCCTTTTGTTAAAGAAATAAATCTGGTTTTTGACTGACTATTCTGAGTTCTGAGTTTTTGCATTTGGGTCCCTATCTGCTTGAAAACATAACAGTTTGGTTGTTTTTTCAGTTTTTAATAAAGGCAGACGCACACGCAGCAGGTGTTGGATAACACTTTTGGTTCAATAAATACAATTATCATTTCAAACACATATTGCGTGTTTACTCGGGTTGTTTTATGTCTTTTGGTTGAAGATTTGACACGGTTTAGTCTCTGATAAAACGCAGAATTAGATGAGGCCAGGAAGGCGTTTCTCAGAACGTAATATCTACACAGTCACAAACGCTACACATCCCCAATCCCCCCTACTGAGTCAGATAAAAGCGTTGCTGCTCGCTGCTTGAAATATTAATAATCCTGCTCCAATCCCAACCAAGGTGTTAGCCTAATGAAGCTAATTTGTTTCCCCCCTTGTCAGAATCAGAATCCATCATGCTGTCGTGATGGCTGGTGTTGTGCTCGGCGTCACGGCTGCGGAGCTGTGGCGTACCAAACAGCTCCTTTTTATAGCACCGACCAGCGTAGTCGAACCTTTATGGCGCTCTGAAGGGCCTCATTAACCTTGGCCTGCCCAGGTGCTCCGTATTAACAGAGAGATTTAATGAAGTGTCAGACGTTACTGTCAGACGCCTCACCGTGTGAGATGTTTATAGCCCGGCGTGTCAGATGAGGCGGCGGTACAGACGTGTGTGGATTCACTCAGTGGCGTGGGTTTGGTTGGTGTTGTACCAAAATATTATGGTCCATAACATATAATAGGATGCTGAACATGATGTCATGGCCTCATTGAAAGCTCATCCAATGCTTTTGCTTCCTTCATTTCTCCTCCTCCCATTCCCGTCTAGACTGTTGTTACTTTTGCCGTTAACTTGATAGAACATTTTCAACTCAGGTGGGAAAAACATGTGACCCTGTGACACGAAAGCCAATCGGTGTTTGGCTACTCCACACTTCCTACATCCCAATGATTTTCTCCTACGATCTTACAGAGGTCCTATAAGATTTATTTTTTTATCTTGTGCGAAAAGGATTTACTGTTAATCCATTTGCACCTCCTGATGGACAAAGCAAACAAATAACAAAAAGAACAGCTTTCAGAAGAACAGTTTTATTGTCACATAGACATGTCATACACTTGTAGCTGACGGTTTAAGAAACACCCTTATACATTGAAAAGTACAAAATAAGAGCTTCTTTAATGTCATGGAAGGACAGCCCGTACTTTCATCAAGTCAGAACACATACATGACATCACGTTCACTCTAGTCCTTCAAAATAAGAGCACTTCAAATACACTGCTCATCAACAGGAAACATAAGCTGGCGCTTTGGCCTTAAACATGAATATAGATATTGAGTTTCATGAACAAGAAAAGGAAAAAAATCCCCTTACATTAAAAAAATAAAGAAGTATGTAGAAGTATAATAGTCACTGCCCAGAAATAATGAATCCTTCCTACAGGTCATTAAATATTTACAGAAATCCATGAAATAGGACAAACTATAACCCAAAACCAGGTTGAGTTTGAGGCAGAGCTGTAATAACTGCCATACTGAAATAATTCCCTTCCCTCTCTTTTTTTTTCATTTGGGAGCAGTGAGGACCCAGGAACCTTCTTCAGGGCAGACATCTAAAGCGTAACTGTGCAATAATCAAGTTTAGTCAGCATCTTAATATCAGACATCTGTAGGTGGAGATTAACGCTGCGAAGAAGAAAAACTCACCAAGACAGATTTTAACATGTTTGTGCCTTTTTACATCGTCTAATTAAATTACAAGAGGAAAAAAAACAACAATGCTGTGATTTTGGCTCATGCTGCTTTCAACACAGTGCCAGCTTTTTGAAAGTGGTACATTCCTAGTGGACTTCTGCCACTGACTTTCTCCAACAATTGCAACAAAGCGAACATGTACTAATAGCATCTCAGTGCACATTTAAGTCTTGACCACCCCGAGGACACTTGCCACCACGACAGAACAGGAACAGGTCGGCCAGGTAGGAACTGAAACCTGGGCCTTATAATTCTGAATACTACTGCCTTCATTATACCACATTATGCTGCATTTTAAACTAGTGGAACAGATGGCGCCTGCTTTATTCAGTATTATAATGCATTAGGCATAACAAATATTTACCCATAGATAACACTTTCAATTATAGTTATAGAGTCCTTCAAAAAAACCTTGTGAAATTAGGGCACCCATAATGACTCGACAATACAAATATTCCAACAATGGCACTATATAAGTCCTTCTGTACATTAGAAATATTTAGTTTTAATGATGCATCTCAATATTGTATTTTTAATAGTAATCTTTAATTGATAAATATGTTATTTATGACTGTTCTTTCGGCTGCTCCCTTTATTGGTCGCCACAGCTGATCATTTGCTTCCATCTTGCCCTGTCCTCTGCATCGCCCTCTGTCACACCAACCAACTGCATGTCCTCTCTCAACACATCCAGAAACCTCCTCTTTGGTCTTCCCCTTTGTCTTTTTCCTGGAAGCCCAATCTCCAGCATCCTTCTACCAATACGACCACTGTCCCTCCTTTTCACGGGTACACACCATCTCAATCTGGCCTCGTTAACCTTCTCTCCAAGACCTCTAAACCTGAGCTGTACCTCTGATATGCTCGCGTCTAATCCCGTCTATGTCTTCACTCCCAAAGAAAATCTAAACATCTTCAACTCTGCCACCCTCAAGCTCTGCCTCCTGTCTTTTTGTCGGTGACGCCGTCTTCAAGACATACAGAAGGGCTGGTCTTACTACCGGTCTGGTAAACCTGTCCCTTCACTTCTGCTGCTACTCTTCCGTCACAGATAACTCCTGACACTCTTCTTCACCCACTCCATCCTGCCTGCACTTGCAACTGTTGCTCTGAACAGTTGACCCCACGCACTTAAACTCCTGGACCCTCTTCACCTCCTCTCCTTGCATCTTCACTGTTCCATTTGCCTCCCTCTCATTCACATACATGTAGAGATAACTCCAAAACTATCATGGATTATTTCCAAATGTTGTACCCACATAAACCTTAGTGTGAGGAAGTACTGGAGTGTTTTTTGGTAAGTTCGGTTGAATAATTTGGACACTAGTGGCAATTTTATCGCAAATTGTCAGACCAAAATTTTTCAACCGTTGAACCAATTTAGTCCAGATTTGGTGCATAGGAATCGACTATCTTCCAAATATCGAATTTTAATCAAAATAGTTTTCCGGACATAACACACAAACTCTGTAATGGATTTATTTCTGATTTTGTACACACATAGATATCAGTGAGAGGAAGAACTGGATTGGATTTGGGAAAGGTCCGTTTTATATTTCTAACACTAGGTGGAGATTTTTTCATGAACACTATTTTTCAGCAATACTTTCCTAATTCCTGGTCCCCAAAGCTCTCCTTTGTTGTGTCGATTGAAATTTGCCTCGTCTTGCTCGGATTATGGTTTCCAGAAGCGTTCACGTTTATTGACAGAAGGAAAATATGTTTTTTTTTTTATTATGTTGCTTGATTTACCAAAAGACAATTGTTTATGCTTATTTCACAATATGGAATTCAAATTTTGCCTCGAAACCAGTCGTACACCAGTGAAACATCCATGTGAACATTTCCTCCTTTTGTCACAAGTGAAGATTATTTCCAGACTCAGAACACAAGACTCCTGTTCTGTAGAAACACAGTGGATGAATGTCCAGCCTGCAGCGATGTGCACCAACACTAGAGTTTAATTTATGACGTGGAACCGCTAATAGCCCAACTCTGCCTCGTACTTCAGCTTCATAACAAGTGTTTTCGAAGAGAAAACTTTCTCCACCTGCAGCTGTTAGACTCTACATCCATTATCTGTCCTCCCTGCTGCGGTTTCCTGCCTCAGCTCTCGTCCTCGCCGTGAACTCCCTGCCACCTCATCTTTCTGGATGAACTTTTACCTGTGGTCTTATGTCCCTGCAGAGCTATAAATAGTCCAGACTGTTACCGGCGTCTGTTTTTCTCACCTGTGGTCTGTCTTTGATTCTGAGAAACTGACATTTATTCACTCTGTTTTTGTAGTTATATACAGGAAATGAAAAGCAATCTGTTGTTTTCTGTTGCCCTTTTTCGCCTTCTGCAACGCTGCTGGTGTGCTGGACCGTCAAATCCTTGATGCTCTTCCTCAAAGGAGGAATCAGAAACAACTGGAACTCAAGGTCCCTGAACCTGTGGGGTTTAGGGAGTGTTTGATTTGCTTTGCAGCAGTTTCAGGCACTGAGATGCAAGCATTTCCTGGATGCCTTCAAGGTGAGACACATTGGCAGACGGTCAGAGGTCAAATGTCAGGAAGTGCAGAGGGCTTAGAGGATAATCGTTGTTCAGTATCTAATCTGTTGTCCGAGTGACGTAAAAGAAGCAAATCATATGCAAAATGTACTTTATTGTAGTGCCTTCACTGCAAAATAACAACTGTTTTGGTCATCAACTTGAAAAGACACAATTCACAAGATCGTACAACATCGTAGCATAAACATACATTAAGATTTTTAACAACACATTTCCCCCCTATACAACACGTCTCGACCCCAGCAAAGTTAGATCTCCACTCATTAATGCTCCGACAGCTTCTGGAACAAAGAATTTCTGGCAGATATTCTCTTCTGCCATCAGGAATCTATAGCGCCTCCCATAGGGGACAATTATATAACAATTAGAATATTTTACTTGCTAAAGTAATTTGTTTAAAATTAAATACAAACAGAGAGAAGGAGTCTGGACCATAAAATCTATATGTTGACCTTGAAATGATGTACCAATTACAGTTTGGTAATGAATAACAGTTATTAGTCATGGCTGAGGAAGCAGAATGTGCACACACATTCACACACATGCATCTGCACGCACACACTTCCAAAAAGTTCAGTCTGTTACTCATTAATATTCAAGGTCCCGCGGTAAATTCTCCTCTAATCAAAACACGGAATCTGCTGCTGAATCTGAATCATTATGGAGGTGTTCAACACACACACACATATGAACAGGAAGCCATGACCATGCATAAATACAAACTAATCCAGGCTCAGTTTGGTGCACAAGTCTCACACAGACACACACTAGAGAGCGTTCAGAGAACAAGTACCTCAGCTATATAACTTTGCCAACCCTACTATGGCGACACCACGACTCAACCAACCCCAACTCTGATGATTGGCAAGGTTGGTCTCATGTTATCCCATTCGCACGCATTTATTTTATCATTCATTTTCTGTAACAGCTTATTCTGTTTACGGTATATTTTATGAGAGAGAGATATTATATGAATACATTGAAATACAAATGATTCCTCATACGGGTCATGTAATCACCAAACACACACACACACCAGTGACATCAGTTCAATTTTACATTACAAACTGGTGGTTAATTACAGCAGAGATATTTCCTGTAATGGCTTTACAGAAAATGAACAGAGCGAGAACGTTCCAGCTGCAATGATTGACCAACACAAACATAATTCAACCACCCAAAACATCCCTGATTACTCACAACTGCAATCTCACAACAACAACAGCATATTGTAAGTCGCTGCAGTTTCTCCCAAAGGCTGTGTGGATGGAGCCAAAGAGTTGCCGTCTTGGTTTATGGTTGTTAAAATGCTGGAAGTGGCTTTAATCATAGAGTGCTGGATTAAAGTTTGGGGATGGGACGAAGTCAGGATGGAAGCATGACTGCTTCTTCATAATGGAACAAGGCCCAGGAGGCTCGGCAGAATATTGTTTTTTTATTTGGAGTTCTGAATAAACAGAACGGTGGGTTGTGGGTTTTACAACAATCGTGTTCGGAAAATTGGTTATTTTTGGCTGTTTTTCTTCTTTCTCCTTTTGTTTTCCTGTGAAGGAATATGAATACCTGAGGCTCAGACGTTTGGATATTTGTTGTTGATCTTTTCCTTCCACTATCTTACTTGTGACAATTATTTTTGATTAATTACATCAACTCAAATAAAACTTTATTTATATAGCGCAAATTCACAACAAACGTCTCAAGGTGGTTGAGACTAGACCAAAGTCTTTATTCATTATTCTCCCGAGACAAACTTCCTCCACGAGCAAGCACATGGTGACAGTGGCGAGAATAAACTGCCTTTTAAAGGGCAAAAACCTCGAGCAGATCCCGACTACCGAGATCGAAGGAGTTTGAGGGAAAGAGTGAGCGTGGACCTTCAATACGAGGGCCAAGTCTGCCGCCATTTTGCTTAAGGGAACATGCTACCTAGTGACCTTCTATGTTTGGGCTATGGAGTTCCCCTTGAGCTCCGTGGGAACCAAGTGTAATCTACCTAGAAAAGTACCTGTACCTCACTGGCAGTTCCCAGTACCCAGCCAACCACCTGATATAAGATAAGATAAACCTTTATTAGTCCCACAATGGGGAAATTGCAGTGTTACAGCAGCAAGAGCATAATACAGAATATAGAAAAACAGAATAACAGAGCAACATTATGTACAATTAAATTAAATCTATGCAGTAGAGCAACATACTACAAAAACTAAGTCCATGCTGTCGTCCCCGATAGCAAGGTCATATACTTTAAAGGTCCTCACTCCCTTGCATTGTACACGTAATCCCCTGATTGAAGGTTCTTAAACTAAATATGAACCCGTGTCCACTGTATTTTCCATTCAAAAAGCCCTCCCAGTGAGTTAAATGTTCTATTGGAGTAAAGTTTCATATAAACAAAATAGATTTCCTTGAATTGATTCATATGCACCAAATTGGGACTAAAGTAAATATTCCCTAAACTTTTGACCTTTTCCAAAATCAATCCAGTTTTTCCTCACTTATGCCTATGTGGGTTTATAATTTGAAAATGATACTAATATCTACAAAAAGTCAGGGATATTATGGGTTTGTAACACACATCTATTGTTGCAGGATTACTGCAGGACTGCTGACAAAATCTGCATAGAAGAACAAGCTGCATCGTAGATTTAATTGTGATTGGCTTAGTAGCTCTCGTGATACAGTGGGGAGGTCCAGCAGGGACGAAGAACTTTAACTCACTCTGGGTTCCTCTGTTAAGTGAGGCTGTTTCTGGAAATGAAGCCAATATATTCCTCTCGATCCTCAGTGGATGGCCCTGTTGAAGCACCTGAGGACCTAGGGTTTCAAAGTCTTGCTCAAGGACCCTACAACAAGTAGACCATGCTGGGATTTGAACCGCCTACCTTCTGAAGGGGAGACGGACAGTCTACCCATTGAGCTGCAGCCGCCCCAGCAGTATGAACAGATGGCATGAGCGAGAGACTTGGAACTGTGAACTAGTTTGGAAACCTCCAACCCATTTGTTGCATAATGAATGCGACACAAACAGAAGCCTGTGCCTGAAATAACGGTGTGCTATCGTTTGGGCACATTTTGGTCTCAGTGAAGACACCTGAACAAAAGGAAGTGAAATGTGTGAACAAAAGGAAGTGAATTGTACCCTCTCGGTACCCAAAGGTACCGAGAGGTAAAAGTCAAGTTCTTCAGAATTGCAACACAACATGCAGAGCATTCAAGACTACAAAAGAAATAACAGATGATATTGTCTATTACATCATAAAGCATCTGGTTCCAAAGCTGCTGTTGCACACAGCGACCAGTAACCATCTCCCTGAGGGCGTGACACTCCCAGCAAAGCTGGTTTTCCAACCAGGGGCGTCTGTAGCTGTCTACAAAAAATGCCCTTCAGCAAGACCCTGACCCCCTTTTCCTTCCTCTAATCCTTTTGCTTACATTCATAAATATATTAACAATTTTCGGTGGCCAACACAAACAAGATGTGTTTCGAAAACCTGAAAAATATTGATTGGTTGCAGAAATAGCTGTTCTATTTAAGCCTATTTATATTGAAGATATATCAGAAAACGTGGCATGGAGTGTTAAATAACTAATCATAATCACTAAGCAGTCAAAAATATATTTGGTCATGATCATTTTACTAAATCTTAGTCCAAGTGTTGATCAGAATTTGGTTGGGCTGTAGGAGATTTTCACATTTCACAGAGCTGCCTCCCTGCTTGCAAAGTAAATCAATGCGTTTTAGTAGTAGTGAAATACTGCATGTATGAAAGTGGGCTTTATTGTGGACCCAGTGGAGGAGTAGCTTTGAGCTGCAGGTGATAAAACTGAGGCTTTAAGAGGCATTTTCAAGGTAGCTGGCATGTTACTTCTTAATAAACCTGTCAGGTTTATAGAGCAGGAATGTCCTTTAGAGTTGCAGGTTATTACATAGTGCCGTGGCGTCAAATGTTGTCGGCTTGGCCACGTATGTTCATGGATAAAAAGAACATCAAAAAGCTTGAGTCAAATTCCTTCTGAGTATTTTATTTTAGGGAACATAATAGCTCAGAACAGGAACAACAGAGCCGAATAAGTGAAAGTAAAGAACAGACACCTCAACTGCTCTCTAAATTGGAATATCACAAATGTTGCAAATAAATACACGACCTTCTGATGTGTCACTGAGGGTGAGATCTTCTTCTTTGGCTGAAGAGTATTTATTTATTTAGAGACAGAAAATCTGTAATGGATGTGGATAGGCCTAGAAGAAACAATGTTTTCCACTATTTTTGTGCTCCTGTAGGACATCACACCACACTTTAGGTGCTTCCCAGTCCTTCTCTCTTTATCTTTACTCCTAGACAGACCAAACAACACAGTTTACACCCGAGGGGCCTTCCAGAAAGAATCAGTGTGCCGTGTCCGTTCTGTGCCAAAATGTGTCATCACAAAAGACACAGCATTCTTTTGGGATAAAAGCTCCTCTGGCTGAGACCCGTTTGTTGACTCGGTTGTGTCATCAGCGCCGCTCTGCAGGAATCGACTAACATTGTGCGGAGCTACTTGAGGGAAATGAGTTGTGATGTGTTCACGTACCGATCCTGACTGACCTCTGGAGAGTAATGATCAAATGAACCAACATGACGGAAAAAGTATGGTTAGAGGTTTTAAATGATGACTTTTTGACTGTTTTGAATTTTTAAGCTCAGTCCTGCCATTCAGGCATTAGATCCCATTCTTAACCTTTTTAAATGTTCCTAACAAGAAAATTGATCAAATTAATATTAATTAATTATTTCAATAAATAATTGAAGGTCAATCATGTTTTCAAATAGTATTAGAGGATTATCAGAATCATGAAATTATTTTATGATGGATTTTGAAGTTTGATTATTAACTATCTAAGGTCTGACTAAGGGAGTCAAAGAGACAACTTACTAACTATTTGTCTCTTTGACATTTTTGATTGTATGACATTAGGTAATTCTGTTTAGTAAATCTTCATGATTTTCTTTTTGGCATATTAAAGCTTATAATTATCAAAGAGGACTCTCTTAATAGCTATGCTTAATGCCTCGTCCGCGATGGCCCCTTTGGCCTGTGGTGGCCCCCAGGGTTCTGTCCCTGGCCCTTTTAACTTTAGCTTACACATGCTGCCACTGGTTCCTATTACAAATGGGTTCAGTCAAATTTTTCGATAAGAAATAGAGACTCATCAAACAGCTGAGCAGGGCATTAAGGCTTAAGTGAAGTGGAATTATTAGTGCAAAGATATTTGGAAAACTCTTCATTGAGCAATAATGTCCCTGCTACTGAAGACGAGCCACAGACCACACGTTGGAGCAGTTGCAAAAGAAAGACTTTTATAAAAAAACTGTTGTAAAAGCATCATCTGAACCTCCACATGTTTCCCTCTCAATCTCACGTTCTCCACAACCCTCCGTTCAACTTTTGACGTCACTATCATTTGCCTGACTTAAAAACACATCAGCGAGTCTGTCCTATTGCACCGACACGAAAACGTCAACGAGCGGTAGGATCTCTGTCAAAACAACCAGTTAACTATGAATAATTAAGACATCGTGATATTTTACTGTGGTTATATCTCCACGGAAATCAATTAATTCTGACGGCTTTCGCACTGCATCTCAACTCCATCCTCCTTTTTCTTCCTCCAAATCCCAGGTCTCCATCTCTTTGCCTCGAAAGAGGACAACCCGGAGGTTAGTTGGAGTTTAGTCACTGTAAGTTTGACAATGTTGCTCATAATGTTTGTTTTTTTTTAGTTTCACCAGCTGTCTCTTTCTTTTGTTTTCTTTTCCAATATTAAAAACGCTGATAGCATAGAAACACACTCGGTGTGTATATATAGCAGAATAAGCTATTGTGCTATACAGTAAATATATTTCACCTTTTTTACTGTCAGAGGTTCTTTTGAAGCAGAAGTCTGAAAAACCATGTAAGAGGAAGCTAATGTGTTTTTTAATTTTTAACAGAGTCGAGCATGTTTGGTGGTACTTCGTCTCTGACTTAGTGATGGCTGAGAATCTCATACTTGTGCTTTAGTATTTTGTGAAGTTGATGAAATCCTGAATAATCTATCCCCAATGATAACTGATCATTTAGATCAGTATACGTGGTAAGAGATTATTTTTACAAGTCCTGAGTTGTCTGCCAGTGTTGGCTAGCTTTGCATTAAAATCTTTCCAAACTGCTGACATCACTCCTCCACCGCTGACTAGCTGAACTAGTAGAAGTTCAATCAGGATTGAGGGAGAATGATAAAAAGATGAAAACATAAGACAACAGATGATAAATCATAATTAGTCTATGGCGCACAGGCTCTTTGGGTAGATTTGGGAAATTGTGATTGAAGTTTATCTGCCCTGAGCACTAGCAGATGTATCCTCCCTTGGACTGGATATTGGTGGTGGTGGCTAACAACTCTGCGGAGACTGATGAATGATAAAAGTGATGCATCTGCAAGGACTAGGTGGAGATTGGGAGGTGAGGGGGCAGGATCCTGCTCAATAGTCAGAGGGTAAAGGGTTCCGGGACTCTGCGCAGCTCCTTAATTACATCTCCAAAGAGTCGGGAATGTTATAAGATTGTGTAGTTTTTTTTTTTAGGTTTTTTTTAGTGTGCTGGGGATGGGAACTGCAGCGATTACAAACATTTCAGTAGTTCAATCAGGGGCAATTATTGTACAATGCAAGGGATTTGGGGCTTTTCAGGGATAAACCTTGGCTGATTTCCAGTTGTTGACCACGTATGTCATCAAACCATCACATCCCTTTCGTGCCTACCTTCATTTTATTAATGCATGGTGGTGAAGCAGAAGAAACGTGCATTAGCCCCACATTTAACAGGCTTTATAAATGAGTCTAATGTCATTACCGCCGTCAGTGACGCATTCCTTCTGCTCTGAAGACCCAGAGGGTCCACTTGTGTGCTGAAACCTGAGAAATCTCACAGGGTCACAGGTTTGCCACAGGGGAGCCGAGGTGACATATCACAGTACGAACTTACCCCTGCAGTTTAAAATGTCTTCACAGCAGAGCCAATCATTTTGATAAAAGGTGCCAGCTCCTCTTTGTGTTTGCAAATATGTCAGGAACAGTTTACCACCAGGGCCAAGCATTTCACATTAGCTCTGATATGGTACTCAGCCTTCTTTGTAGCGCTGCCAACCGCTGGCGAGGACAGAGTGGGCCTGCATTTGTCTGTGTAAATCTTATCACAGTCTGCCATAGGGACAAACGCAACCTATTAGCATTGATGCTCTACAATAACAGCATTCATGGGTGCGCCGGCCTCCAAACACTGCCTATCAGAGAGCAGAGTGAGCGTGACAAAAGCAGGAGGCAGGGGAGGAACAAGGGAGTTCAATGTAAACACGGAGAGAGAGAATCGGGAAATTAAAGCGAGAATACATCACCACAAGGACAAAATGTTTCAGCCAAAATAAAAATGTTAAAAAAGAGCACAGAGGCACTGAGCCAAAAGGAGAGTTTGGTTGAGATGGACAACTACCGTCCCTCGCTGCTTTCCAGAGAGGCCGAGTTTCCCCTTTAATAATCTAAAACGAGCAGCGAACGCCATCGTTGCCTTCACTCAGAGGCAAACAGTAGCCTGAGCGCTAACAGCCACTGTGGATATTACAACATCCATCATAACAATAGAGCCAGGTGGTGAAAGCTGTTATTTTTTTCCCCCTCTTCAAATGGAGTCTATTTGAGCTCCAAATGCAGCTCCTGTGAACTCTGAGGCCGGTTCCTGTCCGGTTTGTCTAAACTGTTGGCGCCCTTTGAAAGCATGATTAATGAATCAATTTAATGAAAGCTATAACGCATGATTTTTTAGAAAAGATGCTTATAGTCTTTGTGATGGCCCAGTTAGGAGGTTGGATTCACTCTCATGACCTTATTGTCGATATGGACCACCTGCAGCGAGGTAGTTTGGCTCGTTGAAATCTAAAGGCCAGGAAGTATTCTGGGACCGTAAAACTGTTATGTAGATATTACATTTGAACAGAGTGAGGCTTTTTTTGTCGCTAAACTGGACTAAGGAAAAAGGAAAGGAAAAAAGGAAAAAATGAGTGTCTTTGACAAGGGCAAAAGTGTGATGACTAGATGACCGCATCAGCGAATCTGCTGACCTTGTTTGGCGCTTAGAGCCAGCAGTGGTTAGTAGTGCCATAGGTGATCTGAGGAAGGACACCCAGTGAGCCGGTGACAGGATCATTGGTGCTCATGCCTCATTGATGCAAGTGGAGAGAGATGGCCAGTCGCTGTTGTGCTACAGTAAAACCAAATTGCTGAAAAAAAGAAATCCTGCTGGCTCTGATAAAGCGATATTAGAAGAGACACACACATAGCTGTTTCGGTGTTGTAAGGGGAAACTACACATTATTAGGCTGGAGGTTTTCACATAGGAAGGGAAAGACAATGTAGAGAGTTATCAGCAGCAAAAACACCCCTGCTGGAATTTGAATATATTTATTTAGTTTAATCAGGTGTGTGTTCTACTAACAAATCCCCCCCCTACGTATTCCTGCAAATATGAATCCAAATGTTCTAATCTTTGTGCATACGTTTTTTGTTTCTTGTGGTCAGACTCACAGCCCGCGGGCCACATCCTGCCAGCAGAACAATTATATCCAGCCCTAGAGACAATATCCAAATCCCAGAATGCATTGCAATAGCCGGCACGTAATTTACAAGTGTCTCTGTTGTCAGATATCAGCATTTATCCAGTAATCTGGTGCACTTTAGGCTAATCATTAGAACAGATGCTACAGACCCGGGGATGATATAGATGAGTTTTTTTTCAAACACTAAATAAAAAATTCATTAATACGTCCCTCGTGCGATAGTTAGTACAACGCACGTTTTAATTATCTGCCGATGTGTTCACACCCTCCGGCCATAGCATGTTTCAATGTTATTGAGTGAAAACAAGAAAAACATTCAGTAGTTGACATTTAATTTGAAATGCATCTGTGGAGTATTCATACACTCGTTTTCTGAGGTGCAGCTGCTCCTGACTGCAGAAACCGTTATTAGAAACAGTTCTACAGTGTTATTATGGCAGAAGGGACAGCTAAATCAGCCCATTTAACAAGGGATATTTAAAGTTCCTTTTGTTCATATTGTTAAGTGAAAACATCATTTTTTATGTAACATGAAAAATAACCTTTGCTGGCTGACTTCTTAATCTAGGATTATAATTCTTAGAATTATCTAGGAAATAATTCCTTTAAAAACTGCAGACATAAAAATGAATTATGCTCATCTATTTTGAATTTCATCTAATTTGAGTATTTCCCATCGCTTTGGTTTGTTCAGAATTCTCTAAAATGATTCAATTACATAAGAATAACTTGTCATAATAACTCAGATTAGACATGGCCAACTTGGTTCCCGGCCGGCCCTCGATTTGGACTCAGTTTTTAATTTTACCCCTCTGTGATTGAGTTCGACACCCTTGGTCTACCGTCTGTACATGAAAATAAAAAACCATGTCGATGCTTTGCTGTTTGAATATGAATTTGTGCACAGACAGTCTGCATACAGTTCCTTTAACTCTGAATCTAAAGCCATGAATAGTTATTTTTATTGAATGCTCTCACCTCTGACCTCAACATTTCTGGTACTTGAAGAAAGTTTACGGTGTTTATTCTCTGCCAGTAGCTTCCTCATCATCAACATCCATTTTAATTAGAATATTTCAGAGTTTTTTCTCCAAGAATATGGTTTGAGTCAGGGGTGATGTTTATTCCTTCGTTTGCTTACTTTAATTAGCAGAAAGTTTCGATAGTTTCCAAGGTTTTCATAATTTAATTGGAGTTTCCAGTGTATTCATTTGTATTGGATTTCTTCTGTTGGGTCAATTCAGGTTTTATTTTTAATTTCAGTCCCTTATAAATATGTTTTAATTTACATTCTAAGGGCTCGTACTTATTCCCAGTCCCTGTAAATGTCTCCTCTCGTGTTCAATCTAACTTGTTCTCACATAAATCTTCTTTCAACAACACTAATGGGCGCTGTGCCGCAGACAGACAGGGATGCATTATCAGACTGCAGCTGATTCACTTAGCGCTGCTATTTCAGGCAACACGAACAAGCAGTAGCTTGAAAAGTAGCCCATCACTGACACCACTTCAATGAGAAGATAAAACTTGAGCTCGAGTCTCATCTTCACCCCAACCACTGAAGTAGGCTGTACGAACTAATGAGTAGTTGTTGAGACAATGACCTCGATCGCCAGCCACCACGATGAACCACACCGAGGCGCACACAAAACAGCGAAGGAGGGTGATTTGGACGATTTAGTGCAAATTAAATTGACTCTACATTGTGGATTCTACCTCATTTAAATCATATTTAAATAGCTCGGTCCTGGGATGTCCTCTGGACCCAGTGCAGGAGGTGGGAGACAGGAGAATGATGGCAAAGCTGTCATGTCTCGGGGACAATATCTCCCACCCCATGCAGGACACCACCCCAAGTGTATGAAGGAGCGATATTGACCTTTCCTTCCTGCAGCAGTTAGACTCTACTACCAGCACTGCTAGTAACACGCAGACACATCTCACTTGCACTTTGCACTATGGGACAGTATAATATTCAACATGTCCACATTTTAAACTGCACATTTAATTTAATATACTGTTATATGGATCTGTGTAGTCTTTGCTGCTGTAACATTGCAATTCCCCCGTTGTGGGACTAATAAAGGTTTATCTTATCTTATATTTACTGTAATAGTTGATGAAAGACTCTTTTTGGACATTACTTAACAGTCTCAATCAAGGGGGATTGATTGTACAACTCATTGGATTGGGGGCTTTTCTGTCGGGAACAGCAGCATAGATAAATGGATTGTACTGGACTGAAATAGACTGTACTGCACTTTTGAGCTACTTGGGATCCAACCGTCCGCACTCATGACCAATGGTGCCGAAGATGTCCCAATCTTTAGCTAAAAGGAGACCCTGCAGACCCTTCAGACCCTGGAGGAGGAGAGTATCTACAGGAAGGTAGCCCAGCTGCCCATCGCATACACACTCATTACATTTACAGTCATTCCCCTTTGTAGAGTCTTTGAATAATAGATCCAACATGGTGTCCGACACCGATGCCGACAACTTCTTGCTGAAGTTTTTGAAGAAGGGGGGTGATCCCAGTTAAGGGACCCTTGGGTGCCACTGGGGAGATCAAACAGACAGCAGCTCTGGCACTTCAAGAGCTGTGGAATCCACGAATAGAGACGCTTGAGTGGGAGAAACGTGTTAGGGGATGGAAGAGAGAAGAAGTGGATAAATGATTGAATCCCCAGTGACTCTTCCTGCTGGGGGTAAACTGGGATGGGAGCAGATACTGGGATTTAACAAAGGAACATCACAAGAACCAGTGGAGTAGCAGGCACTGAATGTTAAAAAGCAGCTCAAAGGAAGCTGAGAAAATGTGTCCAGTATTACAGCCTCTAAGACAAGCTTAACAATCCATCCAAGAAACTGTGATGTTACGACAATTAACGTCAATTCAAATCGTCCAAACAATTCTAAAATTTTGACCAATCATCATGCTTTCTCTCCAAAAAGAGCAGCGCTCCATATGGAGTCTGCAACCTCCTGGAGGAACTTCCAGCATGTATTATAACACAGGACTTCCTGCAGCTGCTTCAGTAACGATCAATTATCTTTTCATGATCTGCCATAAGAACTTTTTTTTTTTTTTTTATATTTGCATTAACACTGCTTAATATTGCAAATTCTTGTAGGTTAAACATGTCCTGTGCTCAAAACCCTCTGCGCTGCTGCTCTTGCTTTTAGCAAGTGTCAGGGTTGTTTTAGATTAGACCCAGCTGATGGCGTTTAATCCAGGCTGACTTCATAAGTGGGTGTAGAGGAGGTGAGGGAATGTGCTGATTCTGCAGGGAGTGGTATGTCTGTTTAGTTTAGGCAAAGATGTATAAATACCAGTCTAATGGATGGGTGGTATTAGAACATGCACTTTAAAACTCACGTCGTTGATTTAAATAACCTTTAATTTGAAATATTCTTATTGCAGGAAGACTGGTAGCCCCTTTAAATCCAGCAGAAATTAAAATAGTGTCTGCTTGGTTTAAAAATGGGGTCCTAAACAAGAGTATTCCAAACTAAAAAGTAATCCATGGGCCATTAAATAGAATAGATTTAAAAAAACAAGAGAGCAAATATTCGCAAAGAGAAAAATGTGAAAATATAATCTTAATTCCACCTCTCGACACTTTTACAGGTTTGTCTGCAATACGAATTGGAAATTCTATTTAAAAGAAGAGTCACATTTAATCTGGACAGTAAGTTATTCACCCAGTTCAACAACCTGGTGAATAAGTTACTTAACGTTAGGCTAAGGTTATTAATATTACATACTTTCTCAAGTTTATCAAATCTGTATTCACTTAATTTGAATCCACAATTCCACTTTTCCTAATGCATCCTGGCGTATTTAAAGAGAAACACTTTACTTCTTGTTAAATCAGCCGGAAAGGGTTGCAAAATAAAACTGAACAGTGTGTATGTGTGTGTGTGTGTGTGTGTGTATTTTATTGATTTAAGCCTCCTGAAATTATTCACGAGACAGAAACCTCTCTATCTATATTGTCTATGCTCCTGCATCACACCGGGCACTGAGACCGGTCAATCTCGGATTTTTTTGGCAGGTTAAACAGTTCTGCTTCCGGTCAGGACACTTAGAAATATCCCACCTGAACATTTGGACTAAAAAGGAGTCGCCGCCAATTACCTACCTTCAACCAAGGAAACCAAAAGGTTCACACCGTCAGGACTACAAAGCATGTGTGGCAAATTTTACTGAATTATATCCAGCGGTTTTAGAGGATCTGAGAATAGCCCATATCTATCAACCCTGTTCCGTACGTATGTCCTCACGTACTAACGGAAGGACGAAGGAAACCCTATTGGCCCCGAGTGTGAATACATCAAAAGCAGAGAATATCCCGTTTCGTTACATTGGCTCCAGACCCCTAGGGACCTTCTGGGATGAGGGATTACAAACGGTACCTGGATGAAAGGATGGTTAATTTCTAAAAAAAACATTTACATGTCACAACTGGTGCAAGTCAAGTGATAATACAATATGCTGATAAATCTAAATCTTGGTTTTGTCATGACTTTGTGTTTATTTGGTATTGTTTTATTGTGAAGGTTCGTCATTTTGGTCTGTGCTCCTGTTTTATTTTGAAAGTGTTATGTATGCTGTTTAGTTTTTACATTTCCTGTCATGTTTCTTTTGTGTTGCCTTTTTAGTTTGTTTAGCCGTTTAAAATAATGATAATACATTTAATTTAATACATTTAACTTTACATTTGGATTAAATCTCAAAGTGATACAAAGTAAAAACAGATAAAAGCATCAATTAAAAAAATAAAATAGCTACATGAAAACATGACCAAAAAGCAGCAATGTTAATTAAAGTTATAGGTTCTGCTAAGTCCTTTTTTATTTTATTTTTTTAAACGATTCAGTCATCTGTGGAGCCCTCAGATGGTCAGGGAGGGCATTCCACAGACGAGGGGGCATTAATGGATGTTGAATAAATGACCCAACATACATCCTCATCCGTCTGACCCGCCTGGACCTCTAGTGCCCGGATGGACCTCTGGTGCCCAGCCCGGCTAGAACTGTTGAATTTGGCCCTCAACTCTCCCGAGACTACACCCCCTAAGGTCCCTGAACCCTTGAAACCCGTTCCTATTTTTCCCCGTGACTTCCTCTCCTGACTCCTAACAGGTTTATCACTTTAATAGATTTTAATGCGTTTCTGAATCTTACTTACATTTTTTTAAATTAATTATTTTTTTTAAATTCAATTTCTGCACTCTGTTAGCTTGCTTGGTTCTGGAAGCAGAGATTATTGTTACTCTTCTGGACTGGAAGTTTGACAGCATGTTGGAGTGGTTTCTTTCACCATCGCCTGAACAAGGATAAGAGTTCGCAGCCCAACCTGTGGCCTTTCTGTTCAGTTTGGATTTTCCCGTCACAACTGTGTGGGTTTCACTCAGATCGATTATAATCTACTGACTGAGCTGAACATAAAGTTTAAAAAGGACTAACTACGTCAGCACATTCAACGCTAAAAATACAAGTGAATTTCACTTTAAAGTAGGTATAAATTATTTTGTGCACCCCGATGACATAACAGGTTTAATAAATCATGATTTACATGACAAGGCGAAAGGTTCATGCTGCTAGAGTTCTGTTTACATTATAATCTCTCACATTTGATCAGTACTGACTTTTCCCATTGACGTACAAAAAGTTTGCATAAACTAAAAGTGAGAAATCTATCGAGTGACACTTTTAGTCGACGTGACCAGACTGTGACTGCGATGTTTGGAGCTGCTGGAGACATGCCTGTTCAGAATGCCACAAGAAGGCACCGTTAACGGGACGTTTTGAGCGTGACGCCAGATCATCTGCCAAAGAGAGGCGCTGCTGATTCTCAGCTCTGGAGTATGTGTCGTCAATAATGTCAACCTGCTGATCAGAGCACATCCATCTCCTCTGTGGGCACAGGTTAAATATATAATGATCATACTTTACATGCACACACATACTTATATGAGAGCAAATATTGATTTACACACATGCATACTTGTCTCCGGTATCCAAACACACACTCATGCAGAGGTCAGAGCAGCTGAGGTGTAAATGCAGCATTGCACTCCGAGGCAGACCTTTCTCTGATAAAACACTGAAATATTTACAGTGCCGAGTAAGAAGGAAAAACGTGTGTGTGTGTGAGGGAGAGAGTGTCTGTACCCAACACTGGGAGAGGAATGAGGAGTATTCTTGCGTCCAAGCAATCCATTAATTATTCATAAACTCCTTCCTCACCTGCAAACAAGAGAAAGAGAATTCTCATCCCCATCGGATCTGTCCATGTCACGTCCATAGGGAGGCGACCGGGTCACATCCGGACCACAACAAATGATTTTTCATTGTGAAGGAGCAGCGCCAACCGCCTGCTTCCAGATCTCCTCGCCGTGTCCCTGAGGCCTTGGGTAATGGTTGGAGAGTAAATCAAACACCCAGTGTACACTGGTGGGAAACCATGAGGACATATGTCACACTACATCCATGTGTAATACATCCATGTGTAAACTAGGCCTACGCTTCTGTCCCTGACTGTAGGCTATATCCCAGAAAAGCCCCCTACAGTGTACAAGTAGAAATGGAAATATACAACGGACCTTTCCCAAAAACACTCCACTTCTTTATATGGGTATAAAATTTGAAAACGATCCATGAAGTAGTTTTCGAGTTAACGCATGAAAGAAGGAGCATAAAGGATCTGTGGACACGGCGCTAGTGAGTCCATGACATCCCCAACTTTTCGGGGGTATAAATAATAACCCTCTCTGCATCATTCATTAGCCTGAGCAGAGTCATCAGCCTCCACCACCAGTACCCAGACTCCAAAGGGGGGATATTCCATCTTGCTGGCAGAGACCGTTCAATCACAATCTCCTGAAAAGACCAAAGACTTTCTAACAGAATCATTCCATATCTGCTGTTGTAATAAATCTTTCATCATTTTTAATTTCGTCTACTCTGATTGTTGTTTCAACTCTCCTCGACCGAGTTGTATTAAATACCTCACTATAAGACACCAGGTCTCCGAAGCCACCTCCTTCACACAAGGTGTCCTCAAAGACATTTTTTCAAAAATTCTGAATCGTCGCTCTGATTTTAGTCACACTTCCTGTGTTTCTACCTGCGAAGAACATGAATCCAGAAACTGCCCCGTCTCAAAAATGTAAAACCAACAAACCTCGAATACAGTCGAGGTGTAGCAGAGTAACATCGCCATTGTCTGCTCACGAGTTCACCGTGGCTTTACATATCAAACAGTTGTTTGCCCCCATAGTGATGCTCTGAAACTCACATATAGACCCTTCAAGTGTATTCTCACTCAGGTGAATCGTCTGCAATCTTCACTCGTCCTGACATTTGATGCCACAGGCGACGGCTCATGTTGTTGAAGTGTCCTTGAGCAAGACCCGAATCTCCTGAGGGAGGGAACAAGGCAGACATAGGTAAATCTCAGCAGACAACTCGTCTCTGAATCATCACCAACATTATTTAGACAATTCCAACTGTGGCCGTGTGTGTGTGTGTGTGTGTGTGTGTGTGTCCAGCCTGTGGCAATGGTAGAGCTACCACTGAATATTTAGTGTTCTCTTCTTAATAACACAGAGGGTTGGATGCGTTTGTGAAGCAGTGCACCTCACATTAACGCCCGGAAGCTACTGGTTCCCAGCTATCATCACACACACATTTACACATCCCTCGGTTTTACAGCCCGCATAGCGTCTTAGAACTGGGATGTCGCTGTTTTTTTAGGCTGATTTAATAAGGCGGTTGAAACGGAAGAGACTTATTTAGAGCTACAGTCTGGGGACTCTCCAGAAAATGTGTGGCATAAATGGTGGCAAAGATAAGTTTGCTGTGGTTTATTCAGCTCCTTTAGGATCCTTTAGTGTGGTCTGAAAACCAGTAGAAAATATCCATCCATACTGTTCCAACCTAAACAAATGGGTCATAACTATGTGATTGTCAGTAATCTGTGATAAAAAAAAAAAAAAGAAAAGTCTATACACACTGACAATTATTTTATGGTAACACCATGGGTGAGAACTAGTGCATACCACAATAAAACAACTTTCTCCTTCCTATTGACTCTTGTTTCCTCGTTTGGGCATCCTTTCATTCTCTTAAAAAAAAAAGACAAATAACCATCTTATTCAAAATCGAAAACCTCCCAGGGATCTTACAAGTCTTTCATGTTGTTTGAGAGACAACATTCCAGAGAGGTAGAGCAGGTTTGATGCAGGTACTGGGTGAATTCTGTTTAGAATTAGGCAGTCATACCCAGGAATTATGGCACTAAGTCAGTCATGCTGTACCACAGGGTTGGACATTTCAATTTATTAGCTTTACAATTCCGGTCAGTGCACCGTTGAGGTTAGAATGGACACCTGCGTACCCGAACACTGTGACTGAGAGGATTACATGAATAGCATCCAATTCCAATGGGTGGAATTTCACATCATTCATAATTCCACCCTGAGTAACTTGAAACTGATACTCTTCATCTTTATTGGGCACCGCTGCTGGACTGTGGAAGGAGCTCAGGCTACTTGAGTCACAAAAGCCTTTTATATCCCGTCCTCGGCTTCATTCTCCTTTTATGAAGGTAATCCACAGTGTTGAGGAAGCCACCTTAAAGCAGAGATTTGAGAGCTGCCGACTTCTCCACAGTGAACGGACTATAGCAAGGCTAACGGGGGAAATCCAGTTTGGTCGACTGAAGTAATTGAAACGAGTATATGGAAAGAGATTTGGGAGGTATATCCACGATGGCGCTGTTGATGGATCACCTAGCCTCCCCTTTTTGTACATTTATTTATAAAGTCAGGTGTGTGGTAGCAATAACGGCTGTGTCCAGACCCAGGGTATGAAATCACGTGAACTGCTTTTGTCTCCAGGCAACAACTGAAGTGGAATGAGTTTATTAGTGATGTCACAGTTTTAAGAGCACTGCTGTTGGTAGTAGTAAAAGTGATAGTTGTAGGAGAAATATCAATAGTATTGTTAGTAGTCAAATTTGTGATTATTCTAATTGTGATAGTTGTTAAGGTAGTAGTAATATATTTGTTCATTTATTTTCTTCTTTTTTATTAACGGTTGGTTTCCTTTGGCAAAAGGCTAAGAAGTTCCAGATTAGAGTAGAATGGTATTCCAGATGTATCTCCCCAGAAACGCTCCCCAATATAAAACAATATTCTTGGTTACAGCATTCACAACCTCCATCCATCCATCCATCCGATTTCTCGTGGTGACAGCAGGATAAAAAGAGTATTTCGGACTTCCCTCTCCGGGAACAAGAGGTGTTCCCACGCCAGATGAGAAATATACTCCATCCAGTAGGATCTGGGTCGACTCCGGGGTCTCATCTTAGTTTGACGTTTCTGGAAAAGATCCAGGAGAAGCATCCTAATCAGATATCTGAAGCACCTCAACTGGCTCCTTTTGACGCTAATCTCCGGATGTCTGAGCTCTGTAGCTTATTTCTAAGGCCTTTCTAAACGTAGATAGATTTGTAAAGGAAGAGTTTTGCCTCACGACCCTCACGACTCACGAAGCATTCTCTTCACAGCAACGTACCGAACACGGAACCCACATTACTGCTGATGTCGCTGTTGTCTAACGGCCCATCTTCCCACCACCCAGGAACAAGATACCAAGAATCTTAAACTCCTTTACTTGTGGTAGAAAATAACCCCCAGCCTGTGATGCCAGCTGCTCCCGACTAGGCTGCAAACGACTACAATTCAGCTGAACGCGGCTGCTAACGTTTGTGTTTAGTTTTAAAATACAGCCATCATAAGAGGACACCCCTGTATTGGTACACAACTTATATATAATGTAAGGGACTGACACCACCTGGGGACTTAGAACTCCAGGAATCAATGGGAATGGAAAATGACTGAGTTTAGATCTAAACGCAGGCACACAGGCGCTCACACTCTACGACAAGAGACATAGTTCAATACAGTTTCTGATCACCATCAAAGAAGACAGGAAATAAACCGGATTAAAAAGATAAACAGGATTGATTGAAAGAAACTGTACTTTTAATCACAGTAAAAAGGGATCCAGTGTAAATAACTTTGCCCGGTCGACTGGAAATTAGGAACCACAAATAACGTCAGTGGTTCCACAACCACACATTATAAAATTTAACATTATTCTAGGCCCCACCCGGAACCATTTTAATAGTTAGAGGTTTGTTTTTTTTGTATCAAAATCTTCCTGGAGGCACAAAAGGAGGATGAAGGATCAGTTCTATGTCCGTTCCCTTGTACTTTCCGTCGGACTTCTTTCTTTAGTTTCTGTGTTCCATGTCTTTCTCTCATGTCTCTGTGAATGTGTGTGCGTTAATCCTGTGTCTCCTCCCTCATTGTTAAATGTTGTCACCTGTGTCCAGCCCTCACCTGTTTCCCATTCCTCTCGTTACACTTGTCTATTTCAGCGAGTGTCTTGCTCCCCCTCTTTCACAGATCTCGCTTCTTTTGGTTGGACAATCATTGCTAATGATGGAAGAATCCCTCTTTTTAGATATATACACTTTATGGATGACCAAAATGGAAAAAAGTATCATACGGTAAATGTGATAATTGTCTTGGGTAAATATGATATTCACACAACTGGAAAGGAAGTATCCCCCAATTGACAATGTTTCTATAATTCTTCACCAATTAATTGCAAAAGTTTCAAAATGATAGTCAATATGAAAAAAAGGACCCTCAAAACCCTTGCCTTAGTTTACTTAAATATTTTTATTTGCTGTATTTCATTATTATTAACTTTGATTTGGTATAATGTTTATCTGGTTGATTGGCAATTTAATAATAATTTAGAATTTCTTACATTTCTGAACATTGCAATTTTTTTCCACCATTTTTTTTTTTTAAATGTATGCCATATTGTGGGTTTTTTTCTAACCCATTCCAATTTAATTAAAGTTTATTGGGTTTTTTTTTTTTCTAACCCCTTCCAATTTAAACAAAGTTTATGTCAGGAGAAAAAAATGCTACTTACCTTTTTAACCTGCCGGTGGACTCGTCCAGATTCGCTCCTCCTGTTTCAATCTGTCCTGGGGTCTCATTTATGAACGCTGCGTTCACCCAAGAGTGCGCAAGTCACTTTCAACACAATCCTTGGGATTAATAACAAGCAAACTTGACGGGGAAATATGCGGTCCTCAACGCGAACTACGATTGAGATGGTACAAGGGTGAAACGGAGGAAAAAGTGTGGAATTAATTATAGTGTCTTAAATAAATCCAGATATAACAATTCAAAGTCAGTTTTAGAAAAAATGAATAATTAAACGGGTATTTGATTGTATTTATTCTCCAGGGACGAATAAACATCTTTATCTTTAATTACAAACAGTCAGATGTTTCGGTCATCATTAAACAACATTTATGTTTTTGAAATTCTCTCAAATAAGAAAAGATGCTCACCGTCAAGACGATGCCATATTCTGATGCCAGTGCACATTTTTATTTTTGGTTTTATATAGCCAATAGTACAGTATATTTAGGGGTCAAACTGTGTTCACTTGTTATGGCTTTTAATTTGACTCAGTTTTGAAAGCATTTTACGTAGTGGGTTTTGTAACTTGGCTCTGGCTGCTATACAAATAAAATTATTATCATTATCAGTGATGTGTGGAACAAAACTGTTTGTCATTTACAATTAGGATAATTACCATACCTGTGACATTTTAGGTTATAACAAAGAGATGGGTATAAAACAAAAATAAGGAGTTAAAAATGTGTAATGATGCACAATGGCTGATGGAGGCTTTTGGATGATGTGGTGAATGAGCAACTTTGAAGGGAGCGATTCTTCATGGACTATCCATTCCTTCTGTTGCATGATGGAACAGACTCATCAACTTCCATCAGTGGTCCTTTTGGATGTCTTTTGGACACACCATTCCAGTGATGCCCCCACAGGAACCATCCGGTGCCAGCCCAGATACAAATCCTCTCGAGGATCGATATTTCTGTCAACCAGCACATTTCAGGCGGAGCTGGTTGACGGTCAAGAATATCAAAGCCAACTTTATGCTGCAGCTTTATGCCAGAAGTGTCCGTAGGTGTAATGCATTTGTTGCACCTGCACATAAAGTTTTATTACTGGGTGGGTGAACAGGCGGGGGAAAAAAAAGCGCTATTCATACCAAAGACCGGTTTCCCAAAATGTAATCTGTGCTATTGACACATTGGATGTTGCAATTAGGGCCCGGAATGAAAATGTATTTGCATCCATTAACCGAAAACTTTTTCACTCAATCTCAATATCATAGGTGATGCTGAAGTGCTACTCACTTATGTAGAGGCTCGATGACCCGGGTCTACCCATGATGCATTTAGACCCAGCAGTGTTGGGTGCAACCCCGAGGCTGGAGCTGTGCCTGATGGATGGCTTCTAGGTAAGAATAATCCTTGTAAAAGTCCCGCAGACGTCATTTTTCTCTACTGTCTCACCTGTTCAATAACATTCTAGGCGACAGTGGATACCCCGCAAGCCGTTGCTGCTCAACCCGCAGAGGAGAGGAACTATGATGCCCGTCACAGCCAGGCACCCGCTGTTGTGGAGCGCACCATCAGGCTTCCTGAAGGGCAGAGGGCGATGTCTTGATGCTTCAAGGGGGGGGGACTTCTGCTCTACAAGGCTGAAAAGTTATGCCAAATTGTTTGTGAAGCAGGGCGTGAGCTCTGCTTCACAATGTGCCACAGATGAAGACCGTGCCATTTTGCATGATGCTGATGGTCGTGTTTGGCCCAGAACCCAACCCCGTCCCCCAAATGCATCGGTTATAAAAAGAAGACATGAGGTATGGAAATGAGATTTATTTGCCAAATTTCGGCCATAAATGACGCATGAAGAGAATGTAATCTTATGTTATCTAGACCAGATGAGGGGAAGGGATGAGGAGGAGTCAAGCCTGGGGCTGTGTTCAGTACCACTACATGCAATATTGTATCTATTTACGCTACGGGAGCTTTACTCACCACTGGGCACGAGTTCAGTGTGGATGAAAAAAATCATCTGCATTGTTTTACAACGTATGCCCTTTTTGATGCAAGCCGCCCCGTTTGGGTCGACCATCAATATTCTACTGGCTTGTGCATCCCCAGAGGTTGAGTGAAGAGAAGACAGACATTGTATCAAAGCATCTGTAATCTAGTTAAAGAGATTAGAAAGCCTAATTGTCAAAGAGAAAGAAATATGCAACACAACAAAAAAAAAAAACAGCCCATTTAGACTCCCTGGATTTCCATCAGAATTATATTTTTCTAACAAATGTTGAAAAAAGCAGACATTGTGTCAAGGTTTATACATTTACACACCGACAACATTAGTGCACGGCAGCGAGTTTGCATTATGGGCTGTTTTTCCACCTTAAATTAATTATTCATGAGTCTCTCAGACTTAGTCAGCTCTAGGTGTTCAGGAGGCCAAGTCGAACCCACAGGGTTTTGGATGACAAAGTTTTTGCTGCCACTGACGAAACCAGTGAAAATGAGTCAAAGTGTCATCCCAAATGTCCTTAATGCATAAATGGACCATGGGCTTCATCATCCATCAAGAATTCTCCTGGCTGCTTCCTGCAGACTGTAAAGACTGACTGCTGAACAGAATGAAGAATTCGGCACCTGAGACAGAAACAGGAAATGGTACCCATGTGTGGGATTCATGCCGTGCCTCATTCAGTACTTCATATTTCACAGCTGCAAGGATCAGGACTCTTAGTCATTGTCCAAACAGTACGTTCTAAAAAAGATGTGGAATGAAATGTTTGAAAGAGGATTTAGTAGATTATATTTGTCTGAAAATGGACAAACAAATATCTTTGTTTGTTGTCGTTTCTTTCTGCTTCAAGTCAATAAAGTAAAGCCCAACATGTTTTTATCCCAGCTAGTCACATATTACATTGTCATGCACATCCAGGATACCATCTAGGGCCAACCTAAAGTCTGGTTCCCTTGGTGAAAAACCGTCTGCGTCCGAGAGAAAAGCTTAGGAAGGAATACCAAACTTTGGTATTTATTTATTTATTTTTGAATGAGAATGGGTTAGGTCGATGGCAGGAAAGCAGAAGCTAAAATGTACCTCTTGTTGTCTTGATGTGTGGATCCAGGTATTACTTTTCATCTCTGGTAGTCATGTATAATTCTAAGAGCCAGCCGGTCCTCGTACGAAAAGCAAAGTTGTCTATGTTTACTCTGACCCAATTTCACAAGCGTGATCAAACTCAGGAACACTATTTAGGATTCATTGAAGCACTTTTCTCCTACCTAAACCCAACCCAAACCGTAACTCTTGCAAAAGCAACAACGTGGAGACGAAGTTTTACCAAACCCACTGTATAAAAATAAACTTTATTGAACCTGAAGGGAAATTTGTGTTGGGCAGCGGTGAAGCCGAACAGCAGACGTAAATAACGTTTAAAAAAATATAAAGGGGCAAACAACGAGTAAAACTAAATAAAATCAGGTATGTATTATTATGGTGTGTGGAGTTTAATGGGTAAAGTGATTGTGACGTAGATTCATCACTGACTGCTGGCAGCACCTGGTCGGACACACATGAGCGCATGTGCCATAAATTACACAATCATCCTTTAATTCACAATTCCCTGCAGTGAAATATTATTTATTTCAGAGAGAGTTTATTTTGTAATTACACGTCTGCTCAATTAAAAGCACATACATTTTTGTGCAACTCCAGCCAACTTGTCATCATTTCTGAGACAGTGATCCACTGTTTTTGTAGCAGTGATTCCAGAGAATTATCAACCTTTTGAGGTGTTAAATAATGTTGAACATTCCCCTGTTAGGGATCTTTTTCAGCACAAAAATCACCACTATGACCTGACCTTCACTCAAAATTCTGTATTTACATGTTTTTGGCTCCAGAATGTTAGAGTTAGCTGTAAGACTCATGTGGTTACTGAACAGTATGAAGGTTAAATGTTCAGTTCAGCATTCAACTGGTTTTTTTTCCCCCCAAAAGGGCATTTAACTTGTAGCTTTCCCAGTCCATTAGTCATATTCAACAGATTACCTGATAGTTGAAATGTCATAGTGACCTTAGGAACTTGTCCCTCATACAGTCGGATAACTGGGATGTCAGTAAATAAAAGCAACAAATAAAACATGTCATTATAAATAGAACTATTAACAACAGACATTATGAATGTCTGTTATTTCAACATTAACTCTGAAATAACAGACATTCATAATGAGTACCGTCTGCGTCTAGCAGCTTAATAGCTGAACTCCAATTATTAGGGCAGACTTTGACCAAACTGTTTAACCTTATCTTGGTCTTCGCAGGAAACCCATTAAACTGGCCATTAGTAGGATTACATAGTGGGATTGGAAAAGGAATGCTAGGATAATGATTTCAATAACCATTTAATCAGGGGTTGACAAAACAGGAGTCTAGACAGCTTTTATAAGAAAATATTTTTCCGTTTCAAAATTATTAATGTCAAGCCTGTTAGATTTTCAGCGACAGCGTTCTGCTGGAAACAGGGTTCAATAACATTGTCTATATATCAGAAAAACAGAATCCTAGACTATGATGGTTCAAAAGTGTTTTTCTAAACTTATAATGGTAATAAGTTATTAGTATATGTATTATTATTATTAGGACGACATTGTGGAATATATTCTGTTATTTCGACCAATCCCTGAAGAGCAGTGGGCCGCCGCTGGGAGGTGCCCAGGAGCTGGGTTTCAGGTTCTTCCTCAAGGACCCACTCCATGTAGCATCAAGAGCCGGGTTTGAACCCTGATCTCCTGGTTGAAGGAGGACCGCTCTACTCGTATAGATATACATACATTTTCTTTCTTATCCAGTTCTGTAGGATTTTTTTTTATTTATTTGTAATTTTTAATTTCCTTTGGTTCGGATTCGGTTCCTTGCTATTCTGCATTCTTTTCAACAAATGATGGTCATGGGGTGCTTCAGGCAATCCCTGACCAGAAGGTTAAGGTGGTCCAGCCTGGTTGACCCCTTGATTTCATAGATTTTTCTTCTTTAGTATGATTTGTTAATTATCTTAATTTCTCTGGTTATTAACATCATTATAGACCACTCATATGTTTCAGAGGAAGGATCTAGAACAGCCTCCATTGCATACAACTTTAAGAAGGATGTCTCCAGCCTTTTCTCCTTGAGCAAATCCTGCTGAATTTGAGAATTAGGCATTTCAAGATACCACTGAAGACATGCTTTTCTTGTGTAGACGAGTGTCTGTGGGTTTGAAGTGGATTTTTGTATCCGGGGTGCCCTTGGTTTCAAAGTTTGGCCTTTTGTAGATGGTGATATCAAAGAAGATGGTGTCAGTTTTTTTGCCTGGTAGGTTCAATCTTGATAAGGGTGTGGTGTTTGTTCAAGGTTTCTGTCAATTCCTTAGATAAAAAGGGAAGGACTCTCACAAGGAACGAAAAAAAACTTGAACGAAAGTCTGGATGATAAATACTTAATTTCATTTTCCTGAAGGGCTCAACAGACAAGAATGTGACAGAGTGAAGGAGGTGTAAAAGTGCAGCGCAGAATGTGAATTCCTTGAAATCTATTTTTGTTCAGATGCCCCAGATGTCGCCCAAGTATCTGAAATATTGGGCGGGGAGTTTTGGGCATTTCAGAAAGCTGTTTTTTTCCTATTCAGCCATGTAAATGTTGACATAGGTGGGGGGAAATCTTTAACCCATTTCCGAGCCCCTTGTCTGTAGATACTATTTGCCATTGAACCCAAAGTAATTTCTCGTCAGGGTCAGGTGTAAAAAGTCTTAAAATGATATCTGGTCGGATCTCCGAGGGCTATTTTCTGTGAAATTGTCGGGAAATTTCTCCTCTGTAGATAATTTGGTTGGTTCCCGGAGGTGTAATTGTTTAATTTGTTGGGTAGAATCCGACGTATTTTTAATGTAGCTTGAATGCCGGTTGGATAAGGTTTATATAAGAATCCAAATATTCCGCTATTTGAAGCTTTTGCTTCAACAATTTAATACAATCTTGTCGCCCTGCTGGAATTCGTAATGGGATGGCCCATTACTATGGGGGCTTGTGTATTTTGGGTCGGCGGTAAAATTGTCTTCCTGAGGTAAGTTATTTATATTTTTCTCGGTAATGTATTTTCCTTCTTTTAAGCCTTCCAGGATTTCTTTAACTTGTTCAGCTGTTTCTTGAAAATTGTGATTTTCTGTTCCAAAATCTGCTCCGTCCATGTTGACTGTCACACTGCCTTTGTCTGCTGGTTAGATAACGACGGATGTGTTTTTCTTAAATGCCGTAAGAGCTTCGTCTCCACACTTAGGTGTGGTTTGTCTTTGTTTTCAAAGTTCCCATTCAGAAGGTAGTAGGATTTTATTTTCGTGTGTGATTTTGTATGGGAATGAAAATATCCTCTAACTTTTTTGTGGTAGGGTTAGGGTTACTTGGATTATGAGGTGGTGTTTAATTCATCCCATCTAATCTGGGGGATTCCAGGGAAGTCCTTTTCTATTTCCTGTTTGTTGAGCAGGGAGTTCCTGGTCTAAGTCGGAATCCTTTAGATTTCCGATGGCGATTCTTTTGGGCTCTTATGCAGGAGTGTTTTGACTGTAATCCAAATTAATGTGGAAAGTTGGGGAGAAGAAAAGACTAGGTGGACTTGTTGAAACTGGATGTTTTCAGTTGTTTTTCCTTGGCGCCTGATCTGTTCCTCCTCTCCCTCAGGATCTTTAATTGATGGGTTCACCTCTAATGAAGTTACGTAGATCGATCACGACTTGGTCAAGTGTTCTTTTCTGCAGGGATCCAATGTTTTGGGTAGTCCAGGTATTTTCTCTGTGTTTTTTGTTTTGAGGTCTTTTTAATGCTCCTGTAGCATTTGTGATGTTGTGTAGGTCCAATGTTTGGTAGGGTAGGATAAAATACTAATTCATTCCTAATCTTTTTTTCTTGACCAAGTCCGTATCTTGTCATTACATCATTTAAGTGTCCCCAACTGTGAAATTTCACTGGACAATCATTTAAAAAAGAGTTTTTTGCTGCTCATCAAACACCAGATAATGAAGCTATATAGAAGACTATCCCCTTGCACACTTAGGCCCAGTTATTGGTCATACCCCTCAGTCATTCACACCTTTAATGCTCACTCAGTCTCAATTACCCACTTCATGGTTCAGAGCCTCAGTTAAAGATATCCCCAATAGCCGCCCGCAATTAACCATTAACACAGTGATACACCATCATCTTGCCTATTGTGTTTTTCTAAAAAGGATTATCTCCATTCATCTACTTCTTTCTTCTAAAAGTTCACCTGCCCTTGACCTCCCCAACTCCATCCAGAACTTGCAGATCCATCAACCTGACCTTTCCGCGTTCATCAGCCACCATCTCCAGTGTAAGGACTCCAAGGGGAGGCTTCATTTGCTGCTGCTAAGAGCAGAAAACCTTCAATTTTGATGTCCCTAACGAGTGACACCATACACTTTCTGATGGACTCATCACATATCTTCATTCTTCACTCATTTCCCATCTCTTCTGATTGAGATGTAGACACAGGAAAATGAGAAGAAAAGCTTGTTTCAGAGCTGCGTTGTTTTATCGGTTTCATTTCCTTTGGGCCTGTACACATTCCTCTTATCCAGAACAGTTTGTAGAATCTAAAGAGGTTGGAATTCAATGCCCAAAATGCTTGTCATCACAATAATACACTCGGCTGCTGACTGTGTTAGAAACGCTGCATTTATGTGCAAGAGCAAAACTAATTTCAAATTGTAGACAAGTGTCAATCCGTGGAAGCAGAGAAGGGTGCGTTTGACTGGCGTTGATCCCATCTAACAGAGTTTTAATGGGATCGTCTGAGAGTTCTGTCGCAGATCTTCACTGGAAGATGAAAGCATCACTTTAGAAGTCTTGTTCTCAATCAAAGGCAATAAACTGCTTGTTGTTTAGTCTTCTTCAAAGACTTTGAGGAAAATAAGACGAGAAAACAGACAATAGGCGTAACAATAAAAATAAAGATTCCTCGTTGAGAACAGAAAGAAGGAATAAAATGATGTGAAATGACTGGAAGTAAAAGTGTTGGGTCTAATGAGCTCAATCTTGTAATCACAGCATCGGCATCTTCTTTGATTGGACACTTATAACTAATATGTGCTGGGAAAATGGAGAAGTGTTTCCGGTGGGAAGAATTCTCTGCGGGATATAGAAACACCAACATAACCCATCCCATCTCCCCAGCCCAACATCCCCCCAGAGGATTTGTATAAACCCAGAGAGAAGGTATGATTATCTGTGGATGAAAGTACAAGCCCGCCATCACGGCCATGAATATTATGCTGAAAATCCCTCCTAACTTCTAATAACCAGCTGTCTTTTAAGCTTGAATTACAAATTAGTGTTCAAGTGCTTAACAGTGTTAATTAAGTGTTTTCAAGTGGGTCATTTTTCTAATCAGGATAATAAAAAAATCTTTAAAAACGGCACATTGTCAGGTTTGTGTCTTCATGCTGTGAATATTCTCAGGTTTAGAAATGTATGATTGCACAATTAAATTATTAGTCCTCTCAAATCCTGCGCAATATAAATCCAATATATATATATATATATATATATATATATATATATATATATATATATATATATATATATATATATATATATATATATATATATAATAAAAATTCCCAGTTTGACACATTTGACTAATCCACTCCTCATTCTTTAACATGGAGAATGAGGAGCGATGCAGTTTCTCATAGAATTGATTTGACATCAAAAGTTGTAGAACTGGATGAGATGCTGTGATTGGATGTCAAATATAACCAAAGCACAAACCTGGTTTTCATGCTCTGCACCAAAAAGTGGTGGGGGAAAAAAAAAAAATGCAGTACATCTTGGGTGCACAATTATTCCTTCTGGAGTCAAACTGAGTGTGAAATCTCACGTGGGCTTCTCTGGAGGGAACTGTGTGTGTGTGTGTGTGTGTGTGTGTGTGTGTGTGTGTGCGGTCAGCCGTGTGTGCTGACATCACAGGATATTCCCAGCTGGCAGGATGTGTGTGTGTGTATCCTAGATGTTAAAGCTATTATAGAGAAGGAAAACAAGTTCCATATCCAACATATGCCCGTAAGTCTGGAACCCACCTCACTTCTACCATGTTACAAATGTATCCGCCCACCACCTCTGCTGTATTTTCTTTTTATATGTTCATCAAAGCCAGAAAGTTACAAGCAGCTGTTTAATGCAACGATTTCCTGCCAGGCTGATTATTGACATACCTGTGCTTCTTCATCCCAAAGAGTCACATGGATCACGGCTGGACCTGCTGCTGTGGACCTGGTTGATCCCAACGGAGGACATTATTATCACTATTATTCTTCGACTTATCCCTCACTCTCCCACTCACTCCCTCAACTCAACCGGTTAAGACGGAAGGCCGTTCACCCTGAGTCGGGGTCTACCAGTGGTTTCTGCCTTTTGAAAAGCAGTTCTCTCTCATAAATGTTGCCGTGGGATTGCTCATGTGGGAATATTTGGGTCTTTGTAGAATAAAGAGTATAGTGCAGTATATAATTGTGACTCAAAACAATTTAATTTATGGAGTGTAAAATTACAACCAAAGTTACTGAAAAACAATTCCCTTCAATCAAAGTTAAATACACATTGTATTCATTTTTTTTAACTTGTATTAGGTAAAAATAATCTCTGAAAATTTGCTTGGTAGGATTTTTTATAATAATACACGAGGTTTGGATTAAGGACATCTGGAAATGACCTTGTACATCAATTTTTTTTACTTTGTTTTACTAATATTAAGACGTATTGTGTCTCCAATCAGCCCGTAATACATTTCTGCATTTTTTTTCTTGTTTTAAAAATAATCCCATCTCCTTATCCACCAACTAAATGTCCCCTGTTTATATTTATAAAGTATATATCTATATATTAGTGACACTGTTTTAGATTTAAGACCATTAAAGCGTCACATTTAAGCATTTTAAGATGAAATTTATCTTCAAGTTCATTGGAAATACTAAATTGGAGAATTTGAGATTTTTTTTCAAGTAGAATAAGATATTTTGGGTAGAAATTACCCCTGATGAGATTGTGGTTTTGCAGTGAAGCATCACTGATACCACTAACCCAGATGATGACAATATTTGCGAGCGAGGAGGAGGATCCTTTCCTGACAGAAGAAAACAACATGATCAACAGCTGAGGGCTGAAGGGAAGTTACTCTGGTCCAATCTTGGAGCTCTGCTCTTACTAATTGATTGGGCGGTCTTTCCTATCTCCTCTTCGTAGAGCCTCTAATGAACGTGCGGCCTCTCGGGGAAGCTGTTGTAATGATTCTGGAGATTCAGCACTGACCTTTTCATCCTGAGAAACACCTGGCTGGTGTAGCCGGAGATAAAGTCATTTCAAAATGCTTCAGAAGTCTGTGGGATCGGATGTTAAAGACACCTCGCTGATCTTAATTGCTGAAATACAGACTCGGTCTTATCTTATAACCCAGGTGACTCGGCTGAGCGCCGCTCTGCCTTTGATTAATAGGGAATGCCGTTTTCTGTGTCAACAGGCCGTTGGACTCATCCTAGAATTTCTGTCGGCTGCAAAGTATTTCTGGTGCATCATGGATGTTATTTAGCAAGTTATTGCTCAGCAGCAGTGAAATGAAGAAAAATCCCCTCAGAAGGATTCATCCTCTGCTCTCTCTCTCTCTCTTATACCAGTTTGATGAATATCCTGAAGCCACGCTGCGTCAAAATCCTTCTGACCAAAGGCTGATTTAGGGTCTGATAGTGCGGGCGGCAGTGAGTCATAGAAATGCTGGTTGAGAGAATTTAGAGAATCAAAGTAATTCTTTTAAAGTCATTGTTTGATCTTTCACCAAAAGAAATATAACCTTCACCATCTGATAGATCTCACGCCTGTCAGCTACGTAACAGTCGGTAAGTAACAGCAAATACATGCTCTCTGGTTTTTGTCACCATGCATTGCGGACAGTTTTATGCATGATAGGCGTAAAAGCATTAATATTCACTTATATTTAAGAATGATTGATGGTACTAGAAGGCCTACACCGGCTAAAGGTGATGTTTTTCCACTTATTCTATGCAGGGTGGCAGGAGGGCTGGAGCCTATCCCAGACGAAATTTAGTGAGGCATGGCACACCTTGACTATAAATGGAACAAGTTCCACAATAAACGTGTGTCGGAAACTAAAGGGACATTTGTACCATAACGGTTTTCAAATAAAACTAACTGTTTTTGTGGTTTTGCCTTTTGTTACGCTACAAAAGTGTTTTGGGGGCCTGAAACGAGTTTTGAAAAGGTAATCGTTTCAATATCCTCTCTGCAGAAACTGGTAAAAAAAACAATTCTGGGGGAAAATGGTGATGTCACAACACCAATGGTTGGTACTATTTCAGCACAACAACAACAAAAGAAATCATGTTGGGCTTTCTTGTTTTGATTTGTGCTGCAGACTCTGCGCTTCTTAACACACCAAAGTGTAAGATGTTTCATCAAACACCTCTCTAGTGGTGTTGAATTTGCCACTGGCCTGGCATGCATACACACACACACACACACAGGTGCTCTCAGTTGTTGCATGTTCCCTGTGTATAAGAATCATTTTCCCTACGCTGCTGTACGAACATAAAAACTTTTATTGATCCAGGAAGAAAATAACATTTCCACTTAAAGCTAGAAATAACAATTTTGTCAATACTTTCACAGCAGGAGCGAATTAGCCAGAAAGAGAAAATGAAGCAGCAGCGGACAGTTCGGCCAAGGACCAGAACATTTTAGTCCTTGTTTGCGAGCATGCTACTATTTACAGATATTAAACACTCCCCCTCACTAGGACAGACGGCCTGTGTCAAACACGTTCCTTGAAATCTTGTTGAATGTTCATGACTAAGATTCGAGACAAATGTTGGAAAGATAATGTCTGAATATAATATTTACCTTGGTAACGAACCAGATCTCCCCGTCAGTTAGGATTATCAAATCACCCGTGGTATGAGCCGGACTACGGTGACGATGTCATCCATAGAAGCGTTCTCTAACCTCCGGCTTATTGAAACTCTAAAGCACTCGAACAAATTCCCCTTCAAAACGTAGTAATGAAATAATGGATACAAGGTGTGGTGGTGGTGGAATAGGTCAAAATTTGCTCGGTAAGATTTCTTGAAATAAAACTTTTTAGATTAAGGAAATTCTTGATCTTGAAATTAGATGGTAAATCTAATCTTTAACTATATTTAACTAATATCTGGAAGTTTTGCGTTTTAAAATCAGCCAGTAATCCTAAATACTTTAAGGGTAGTCTCCCCCCGCCCATTTTTGCAAGATTCACTCTAACACTTTTCTCTCTTTTGTTTTTTTTATTATACTATGTGCATATTTGTTTCCTCCTGATCCTCCAAAACAAGTTTTTGTACTGCTTGATGGCTAAATGTGATTTATTCTGCATTCCTAAGTTTTGATGTGAAAAGTTAATTTTACAGAGTCTACTTGAGAATCCATATTTTGGTAACTAACACTTCACTCTCTGCCCATCCCCAAAGTCTAATCTTCTCCCCTTTAGCTCTCCTGCTGTATTCTTCATCATTTCCCCTCTTCCCTCCGTACTCTTGTCCCCGTCTTCCGTCTCCTCTGCTCTAAAGGTTGGAAGATAAACCCACAGAGTGATAATCTGTAGCTAAATAGACAGCTGATCCCTTTAAAAGCCGTGTTGCGGAGGGGAGGGGAGCGTTTACATGGCCTAGAGCAAATGCGCTCCACTGCTGGGAAATTAATTAGCCTCCGCAACTCTCAGATGCCGCAAATTCTCCTCGATTTCTCCTCTCCCCATTACATGTTATCTCTCCTTCTTTATGTTCAGATTTTCTCTATCGCCTGGTTTCCATCCAAGGAATTTTTCGCCAATTATCACAAGGCGAAGTCGAGAGGAAATGGCGAATTTCAAAGCAGCTAGGAAGAAGGAGAAAACACGCTTTTGATGTTGTGTTTTTGGCCATTAAAAGGAATATTGGGACAAGCAATGATGGATAAAAAGAAACAACGTCCCCCCCTCTGCTCGTTTTGTACCTCAATTGAGTGAAAAGTTGTTTCTGGATTTGAAAGCAAAAAGTTGTGTAGATTCTAATGGTACAGTCGGGTTCCTTATGCTCAAAGGAGACGTCTTACTGAAACTTTTCATTCAAACGGAAGCTTGACATATGGCTGTTACCTGTCGAGAAAGAATAAACACAAATAAAAATCCATTATCTGAAGACGCTTCTCATTATAGAACTCCATTCTCTAAAGACGCTTCTCATTATGGTCTTGACAAAGTATGATTTTTGTTCGATGCAACTTCCTGTAATTAGTCTAAAAGTCTGAAATGTGCAACAAAAAAAACCTCAGATTGAACGTCAGTCCTCCACGTGAGGACTGGATCAAACTGAAAAGTCAGAATGTCCAGACTAAGTGAGGTAGGTGTCTATAGGACAGAATTGAAGGTTCTTGTACGTGTTCATAAAACGGTCGAAGGATTGGATCTAGCCAACATCAATGATGTGGACCCTGTCCAAGAAGAAGGTCTGTCAATGACGGACAGAGTATTCAGACAGTCTGATACGTCAAATTCAAAATCTGATCCGTTAAAAATGATGACACAATCAACAGGAATCGTTTGTCCCCCTTCCTGGCGCCCTTCGTTTGTGGCCGCCTGTTACAGCAGCTCCCGCTCTCCTTGAGCATTTTTTCAAACTTGTCTTTTTTTGTTATTTGTATTTTTTTAAGTGTGATTTTTGAACACAGCCCTCGAGGCATGGAGAGAAGAGCCGCTGTTCTGCCTGCTTTTTTCAACTTTGTGTCCGTCTCCGGGGATTCCATACTCAGCCACGCGCCTATTGTTTACCATAGGGATCAGCAGTTAGCGCTATGTAGCACCGCGTTGCTGCCAGAGGAGAGGCCCGAGGTTCCCCGCGAACTGAAGAGGAGTCGTCGGGGGGAGACACGCTGGATTACAGCGTCGTGCGCGGAGGAAACGCTACAGACCCGTCCTCCCATCCGAAGTCATGGGAACGTGAGATCTCTCCCCAATAAGATGGACGAGTTAGCGGCACCAGTTCAGGAGAGGACCTATCAGGAGTGCAGCTTCATCGTGTTTACGGAAACATGGCCGACCACGCTGACTCCGGACACGAACGCTACGTTGGACGGCTTGAAGCTGCTGAGAGCGGACAGGAAAGTGGGAAGCGGTAAGAGGAAAGGAGGAGGGCTTGCAGTGTTTGTGAATGATAGATGGCGTAAATCTGGGCACATCACTATTAAAGAGCAACACTGCTGTAAGGACATCGAGCTGTTAGCCGTTAGCATGAGACCGGACTATCTATCGCGGGGGTTCCCGCATGTTATCGCGATAGCAGCGTACATTTCCCCATAAAATCGGCGGAGACAGCACCCACAGAATCTCCTCCTGATCTCTGGGGACTTCAACCATGCCCCCCCATCCTCCACACTGCCCACTTTCATCCAGTATGTCACATGCTGCACCAGGGAAAATAGGACACTGGACTTGTTTTATGTCAACACCAAGGAGGCATACACCTCATCAGCCCTCCCCCCTGGGAAGATCAGACCACAATCTGGTTCACCTCCAGCCAGTGTACAAACCCATCGTACACAGGCAACCAGCCGTGACCCACACAGTGACTGAAGAGGCTCTGAACTCTACCTTGGTGTTCACCTGAACGACAAACTGAATTGGACTCACAACTCCATGGCACTTTATAAAAAGGGACAGAGCCGACTATCTGCTGAGGAGACTGAGGTCTTTTGGAGTGCAGGGGGCGCTCCTGAGGACCTTCTATGACTCTGTGGTGGCATCGGCCGTCTTTCATGGAGTAGTCTGCTGGGGCAGCAGCATCTCTGCTGCCGACAGGAGGAAACGGGACAGACTCATCCGGAAGGCCAGCTCGAAATGATGAAAGTTTAGAAATAATTTAGAAGTCTCCTTCTGACACAGTCTAGGTTTATTTTCCCTATTTCTTTCTATCAATCAATACTCGTATCTCAGTCCGTCTTTCCTTCGAGACAACGCAAATATACTCCTGCTTGCGCGGCGTCCAACCGTCTCCCAGCCTCTTAATTTCAGTCTGGTCTTAAAACTCGTTCATGTTGGTTGAATTTTCTGCAGAAGAATCGATCAGTCCGAGGTGCTTTTCATCGGTTTCCTTCAAGCTCTCCACTGATTTGTCTTCAGGTTCTTGAACAAAAAGTTCACTCATCCTGCTGTCCATTAAAAACATTGTGTCCTTTCTGGCCAAAACACCCTCATAAAGATATATGTAAGTATTGGTGGCTTGTAACAAAGTAATAATACTTGGTTTCAGTACACAAGTGTTTTTCTCTGTGAACTTCCTGCTTTAACAAAACTATATTTCACACAGATTCATTTTCCCTGAGCATTTTTATTACTCTTGATAACAAAATCAAATCAAAAGAAATCAGGTTACCTTGAAAGCAGTCATCATCTCATCTGCATGAGACGATTGTTTTGTAATATTTGATTCACTTTGTTTTATTGGCCTTAAAAGAGTCTTTGTATTTTTCTGCATCTCAGTCTGCGGCATGAAATATTTCTGCAATTGCGACGTGTGTTTGTGTCTGGGCACAAGGAAACCTTAGTTAAAGCACAACTAGGCCTACAATGTCGTCCCCGTCAGCAGGCGTATAACCGGGAAAAAGACCCAAACCCCCTCTGTTGTACAAGCAATCATCTCTAATTGAACTCCCTTAAGTAAATGTCGGTTTCTTAAAAAAGAAGAAGGAAAAAAAGGTTCCCTTATAATCTATGAGTGAAAATATGATTCATAGAAGATAAATCTTCGAGCCAATTCATATGTTATAAAAATTGGAAGACAGTTATGAAATTAGGGCCTGAAAACTTTAGGAGATGAAGCTCCATTTAGTGTCGGAAATATACAACAGACCTTTCCTAAAATCACTCCAGTTCATCCTTGCGCTAAAATCTATTTGGGTATAATCAAATTAGAGGGGCTGAATTTCGCCGGCTGCTTCACACTCCGCTGCATTGATGAAGGTGAATTTGAGACTCTGGGTCGACCACTGATGTGAATGCAAGACCACTTTGTCCTATTTTAGCTGGGATAGGCTCCAGCCCTGACCCCACAACCCTGCAAAGGATAAGTTGTTACAGACCAATGGATGGATGGAGGCTTCATTTTGTTGAAGGAATGCAAACCTTTTTGCAGCAAATTTGTCTTTAAGGACTCTAAACATTTAATTAAGAGGTTTCCTCGTTTAATCACAGACCAGAATTCACTCTAACTCCACATTTACCTCAAACAGACTCACACAGAGGGACAATAATAATTGTAAAATATTAAAGTTGGGGATTTCTCACACTTAAGTCTGTGAAGTTATTTAGAATTATGAACTTAGATAATAGCCTTCAGTGAGCTCTCAACTGTCTGTCTCAGACAGACTCAGACAGACCGTTGAGCAGCAGAATTTCAAATTAAAATAAAATCAATCTGCTGCTCTCAAACCTCTGCAGTTGTGAGCTGACGTTTGAAAGAGGTTCTCTTTTCTTTCCATCCTCCTCTCTCTCCATGCTTCCTCTCCTTCTGTTGGTGAGGCGTTACAGCTGTCCATCATTTCCCCCATGATAGTCTGACACCCTCCTCTCGGTGCATTTCTCCTTCACACATAAAACCACAGACATGCATGCAGCAGACCGAGGTGGGGGCTGCTGCCATACTGTTCAGCAGCGCTCGGACCTCCACTATAAGGAAGAAGAATAGGAATTTTCTGAAATTTCTGAGCTGGCTTCACTATAAATATGTCTACCAGATGGAGAGCATCAGGTTCTGCCGACTGACTTCTGCAGACTACCTGAGGAATCTGGTTGCCACCAATCAACACAAAGTACAAGGGCCGAAGAAATTTAGGCTTAGAATCATTTTGAGTCCGCAGTGGTAAGAATAACTAACTTTTTGTTATATTTAGGGAGAAAAAGACTTAAATACAACTGATATTACAACTGTTTTTATGTGATGTGATTATTGCTGATCAATCAATAGCATATATTTCCATTAAAATAAAACAGTGGTTGGTAACTGAGAAAATGAAAATTGTAAATAATCTGTACCAATGATGTAAAGCAGATATCAAACATTTTGGTGCATGTTATCAAACGTTAAGAGATTTTAAAAGTTGTACACACGATAACTTTACTGATCAAGGTTATGAGAAAGTAGTTATATGAAGAACGAAAAAAAATGGAATTAACGAAGGACACTTTCACACGTTTAAGCCCAAGCCAGGGTTTGGGTTTTTGTTAAGATGCCCACGTTTCATCCTCTTAGTTTTGGTTTGCGATTTTCAAGTGGACTAAAGAACTTTTCATGTAACTATATCCTGTCATCATCAGCAGAATAACCAATATCCTGCTTTAAGTTTTTCTTCGTTAGATCATGTAACTGTTCAATTCCTTTTCTCCCCAAGTGATTCTGGGGCTTATTTTACTTCATTCTTATGTCTTTTGTTCTTATGTTTCTTCTTATTTTGTTTATTGGCCACAGTAGACTTATTTTACTTGCTGTAATTGGTCTGAAGGTTCAAACATTAAAAGAAGTGTAACTTTGGTCCAGGTGAAACTTAAAATCCTTATAGTCTGGTCATATGGGATAGATTCTAAATGCGGCCTTTGTGCTCAGAAGGGAAATTATTTCATGGTGTCTGCCTTGTGAGAGACAACACAGTGTTCTTCATCTCCTCAGAGGAAGAGGGTTGTGATGTCTGGAGGAGAAACCGGCTATAATGAGAAGGAGGAAAGGCCTGGCTCACAAAGATCTTATAGACATAGAATGAGTTTCAGGTGTGAGAAAATCAAAAAGAAGGTGCAGAAACAGGCCGCCGTACTCCCTAATTACATCATCACATTCACACCATAGCAGGCATCCAACCGTTAAAGCAAGGACTTTAAATATTGGAACTGAAATGACTGTAAACAGAAGCAGTTTGTGTTGGGGTTTTACTCTATGAACACTACATTCATGGAAAGGAAAGGCTCGTAATCGTGGATGGTCTCCTCTTTGCACTATCCAGCAGAAGTACCCCACTCCACTGACAACAATTGTTTGTCTGGATAAAATTATAAATCCAGCATTGATTGTTGTCAGCCCTCTATATCCTGCCGTACCGGCCCGGAAAGCATGCAATAAAATGGAGATCTGTCAAACGTTTTTCGACTTTCCTCCGGTACACTACCACAGTGTTCCGGTTACTGCTGAAACCACTCACACATAATCAGTCTTAGTTTTCCTGCTTCGGGGTCTGGGGCAATTATTAATACCGGCTGCGCTCATTCAGGTAGCCTCATCCATCCAATCACTGTCACAGTTGCATGATTAGCCCATCAGCTTCTGTCTTTAAATAATACTCTCCGTCCAACTGGTTCCTGTATGCTTCAAACGCTCTCCACCTACATCATCATTCATCAGCCTCATTAGAGTCATCAGCCACCACCACCAGTAGCCAGACTCCAAGTGGGGATATTCCATGCAGCTGCTGAGGGCAGAGACCCATCGATCAAAAGAGTCTGAGCATCGAAGACTTTCTAATAGACTCATTATCGCACATCTGCTGTCGTAATAAATCATTCATTTTTCTTGTCTTCTCTGATTGAACTACATTTAGTTTGGAGTTCCTGTTGTCCCATTCTGTCGAACAGCACACCCACAGCCTTCAATAAGCTTCCTAGAAATGTGGAAATCGGACAATTGAAAGGGTCAAGGAGAGGAAAAGGTAAATAAGTTCCAAATAACTTCTCGTAAATGCCAGGATGTGGAGAAGGATCTGTAAGTAACCGGGTTAGGAAGACAAAAATCTAAAACATTTCTGTGTGGGTGGGTGTTTTATGGATAGGAAACCCCTAAGTCTTCTTCTAAAACTTTGGAAAAGGACTATAATTTGATGCCCGGGAGGACAGTGCATAGAATGTAGGCCAATAAGTAGCTGTGACTAATGTTTTTTTCATAAGCCACCGTGGCTTGGGATAAGCCCCAGTGTTAGTCAGGAAAGAAAACAGTCTTTGCTGCTGTTTAACATTAACATTTTGGGATATTTGCTGACATTATTATCAGGAGCGGCTTAGAGAACACACAACAGATGTAAGAGCTTCAAGTAGCCCATTTGAATTCTCCGCTTTAGGTAGTTAGATCATTTTCTTATCTGCAGCAAGTGAATTTAAGAGGACATAATCATCAGTTGCTTAGAAGAAGAATGAAAATCAATGAGAGAGATGGAATGGATTTTTTTTTTTTTTATTTGTACATACATACATTTGTATTACATATTATGGAGCGATACTTTGTAGTTTAAGGTAGCAGCTTAACTTCCTGAATCAGGGTTTTTTTTAATAAAAAGTAAAATTAATAGATCATAAAAACAAATATATGTCTGCTATATTATCATACAGAAATATTAGCAGCAACTAGAACTCTTTTCATCTCAGTTTCGGTCTCCACCACAGGTGTAAGCAAATTATTTTTTTGTAAGAGTGGCGAGGTCATGACCCGCCTCTCTGCTTGTGATTGGCTCGTCCTCTTCATTGCCTTCATTGGTTGGGTTTGTTAGGATGGTAAGGATATCAGGGTATAACGACAACATATTTACAGTAGAGGAAGAGGCGTCAACTCCCACAAGACTTATTTGAGCATTGACGGTTGATGGTCAGCTGTATGAAATTTGGCACGAAGATGTTAGACCAGTGTCTGGTCTGATGCCATAAAAAAGCTGCTTGAACTTTGAGCCTCTCTGCCTCGGTTACAAACAGATGTCAGATGTCACCTCTGTGCTTAGCCTCGCTGCTGTTTCAGAGGCAGGACAAGAACAACCCTCCGATAAATGGGACCATAACAACCTGTATAAATGTAATTTTTCTTTCAACCTTTGAAAGACTTTACCGACACTTTGTTTGAGTGATGATTAATTCCCTCCATCATTATCCTCAGACTGTTTACATTTGAAGTAGCTTTGGAGAAGATGGCCCCCAAGTCTATATTTTCCTGATTGAGAAACATTAAGATTCAGTTTTATCCTAATTAAGCATTGGGAGTTTATTATCATTGCCGGGGAGAAGTGAGCATCAAAAATCCCAAATGCAGCTGGAGATCTAAATTATGTTTATTTTATTAGTTGCTGAAATCTCTCCCTAATTTCACACTACTGAGTTCAGTCTGCAACTGAAACGTCATCTCCGCTAGAGAACCATCGCTCTCAGCGAGTCACTAAGATTTTATTACTGCAAATACAGGCCTATGCTGCCGTCCCCGCCAGCAAAGGTTTCTCCCCGTAAAGTTGCCAAACTCCTGCATTGTACAACGCCTGACTCAACTCCTTAGATTAAATGTGACTCACACAGTCCAAGTCATTTCTAAGAATTCAGGAATACTTTCTAAGATCAGATCCCAGATGGACTCTGTAATGAATATAAATACATTTAGCTATCTTGTCCAAAAATATGAACTAAATTTAGACCGACAGACAATTGGGCTTCTAGTTGGGAAATAAGGGTAAAAAATTAACCGTGATATATGAGCAATTAAAGTAAAATATGACAAAGACAACTTCTCCTTGAGGAGGTTCATATGAGGCGCATATAAGATAAGATAAACCTCCCCCTAGTGGTGGAAATATGCCACAGACCTTGTCTTAAATCAGTCCAGAGCTTCATTGCACCAATGTCAATGGGGGCATTCAATTTAAAAATGATCCATGAAATAGTGTGAATTTTTGAAGAGACCACAAAGGGTCAGCAGCGGATGTGGACATGGCTGCAGCGGCGACGACAGTGTCTGGGAAAATAAATACACTGCTGATGAATTGTGTTTAAATGCTATTTTGAATGTATTCTGAAAGCAGAACTTAATGCAGAAAGTTTGTACTAAGCGGTTCATTTGCAGAGATGCCCCGGAGGCGGAGAACCGAAATCCCACTCCCACAACTGGATGCTGTTTCTTTCTCTCAGAGGAATCATTTTGTGGGAATTCAATATGAAGAAAAAAAGCATGCTCTTTTAAGCAAACATTGGGTCATCCGACGTTTGGCCCTGCTGCTGCGCGCTTGTACGCTGTTAGGTGAGGCGATAGCATGAAATAGTCACGTCAAGATACCTAAAATAGAATAATGAAAGATAACTGTAGTGTAAAACCGCCGTAGAGAAACTGTTATTTCCCCTGTGCTTCACTCGCCTCTTCCCACGCTAATGTAGGTTTTCCGCTGAAGGGGGGGGACACATTAAAGATTGCAGGGAGAAGAGTGAAAGATGTGCACGGACATTCTTTCAAGAGAAATATTACGACAACAATTTAACTTCATTCTCCTCCATTGCACTAATTTCCACTTCTAGGAGTGTTTCATTGATTAAACTGCATCATCTATTTTTAGCGTCAGACTCCTCTTCAGTTACCTGATGAGATTTTGTCCCATAGCTGCTCCATCAGCGGAGGGAAGTCGTTCAAATGTTTGTGAGCATTTTACTTACACGGCATGAACATTAAGGCCTGTAAAATACAAACGTCAACACGTTTTAGTCTCAAGCCATCAAGACATTTTAGTTTCGTGTCAAGAAGAGGGCATCTGACCTTTCTTATCTTAAGGCTCCGTTCTACATGCAATACATCTTGGAAGACTATCCATCTGTTTGGGTGCACTATTAAAACAACAAACATCAAACAACATTTAGATGTTAGCATTTTGATATAAAGCTAGTTTATGTAACCTTTTTGTGTGGACCATCTTGTAAAAGGTGGTTCCGTTACGAAGTTAGTGCTAATTGGGAGAAACGTCATCACATTCCCACTGACTGGACAAGCAACTGAAACTTGAGGCACCATGCCAAGCATCAGTGTAACTGAAAAGAAATTGGATCATTTACATTATTAGTCCCAAAATGTGGACATGTCCAGCTTTAAGAGTGGAGTTTGACTAGGATTGTCCACCGAGAGCAGTTTTGTCGTGAAGACATTTCAAACCCATCCTCCCTGGCGGTGCCGAAGGTGTCAAGACAGATAGGGCTCAGAGGCGGCAGGAGATCATCAGCCAGTGGCTGTTGGTGGTCCGTGTACAAAGACCCCATCGATAATTGGGCAAACGACCTCCGATGGAGGGTTGTACATGTGTCTATAGCTACAAACAAATATCTGGTGTAGTTCATACCTGCATAGAAGACTGCTGTGCTTTCTGCTCATGTTTGTCAATGTAACGTAATGACTCGAGATCTATCTGGCACTCTTTTTTTAATATACTCTTCATAAACGTATCCCTGGTTGACTTCTGCAGACAAAGAACAACAGGAAACGGTTGAGACAAGTTAGTCACAGTCAAGTGTGGAAATGGGATTAAAGCTTTCTGAAGTGGAGGATGAGTGTGCCGCTTCCAAAAATGGCTGCTCTTTTTCTTTTCTGCGATGAGAAAGCACTTCCACACATTCTCAGTGATGAAACCCCCTCCCTGTCAGAGCAGAGGCTCACCTAACGCCTGCACCTCGAACAGCTGGTGATTTTGTAACTGGTTGTTTTTCTTCAAGAGGGAAAAGAAATCTTGTTTTATGTTTGTATGAATTGAAGGAAGAAAAGATTAATTGTGCTCATTTAAAGGGAGTATAAATTTGTTCTTTGAGAATTCAGGATCCCTCCGTGGTCCAAGAAGAGAATATTTAAAGGACTCGGTGATGGAAATGAGTCTTTGACTTTGAAATTTGAGATCTGCAATAAATCCTTCAATCTGAAGACCCGCCAAAGCGGATTCGAGTTCCCTGTGGTGTCCGGTCCTTCGCCGTGGATCAGTCTGCCGGTTTCTCTTCCAATCAAGCGTTCCAGCCGTGCACTAATGAGAAACCTCCCTCTTTGATGAAGAGAATAAGTGAAACCAGCCACTTCTATGTTTGGTTTTAGTGAAACTTTGCAAAGAGTTCAATAGGGCAGGACTGAAGGGAAAAACTCTTGATCAGCTGAACGTCCTTATGTGAGCCCAGACTCTTACGCCTCTTAATTAACTCCAGGTGACACTAGCCGCCACTCAAATCAGCTGTGCGACACGAACATGAGGCTGTCCTACAGGACAGGTGAGGTGTGGTCCATGAGGTGAAACTAAACTAACTACAGAATACATTCAACCAAGTAGTCAGCTTCAAGTATAAAAAAATAAAGTCTGCAAACAACTTAGTTTAGACGAGAAAATATCTTCCGTATTTAAAATAACTGATCAGTAGATAGAAAAGAAAAGAATGCACCAGTAATTTCATAGAACTGGTCCAACAAAGCTCCTTAAAACAGTTAAAAAAAAAAAAAATCTGTCTCCAGGCATTTTATCAGTGGTTCAAAAAGCACTCAATCTTTTCCATCTTCACGTGATTCAAATGTTGGGAACTGAAACTCTGTTCTAAACAAAGAGTGAACTGGTAACACAGACATACTACTGGGTTGGAGTGATATGGAGTGCTGCATTGATAAAAGTCTGTTGGTTCCTGAGCACTGGCAAAATGTAATACAGTATGCAAAAGACTTTTAAATGATTCATCACTGAGTATTTGTAGAGTCAGCAAATAAGGCCAAGCACATCCAACCAGAAAATCCTCTCCCCCTTTGGACTATATGTAAAGAGTTACGCTGAGACAAGAACTCCACTTCATTTTCTCAAGCGGAGAAACGACTTAAAGCAGAAGATGTATGAACAGGAGTTTCAAGGGAATGTCACTCTTCTCATTTCTCTATTTGGTGCCGCCAAATATGGTCTCCACAGCCATGAGCGAAGACAAACCGGTGATAACGGAAGTTTTCTTGGCACCTGTGATGTGTTGTTGCGCAGGAGTTGTCGTATTACATTGAGGTAATCAAACTTCCCTTTCGAGAGAAATTGTTCTTACAGCATTGTTTACCGAGGATTAATCTTCACATTAATTACATGACAAACCCACATAATGAGTTCTGCTATGCTCATTCGGTACAAATCATCCAATACATCAGTAAGCAATTAACAAACAAATGATACAGCTGAGCCAGTAATTAACTGATGTCACTTTTAAATTAAGGTGCAGAACACCGGACGCTTCATTTGGTTAAAAAAGCCCCTTGCCTCGACCTCGGTCACCTCTTACGGGTAGAGGTGAAGGAAACAATCAATGAGTTAAATTTGTTTCTACAACATCCACATACTTCCGCTCATCCTTTACAATGACAATCCAAGCAAATGACAGCAACAACAGTAGTGGGTGATGTATGGATACAGACAAAAACACTGCTTTGTTTTGTCTGTATCCATAAGTATTCAGGCAAAAAGTGAAATAAGTACAAAACAAACGCTACGTATGAATGTAAGGCTCCGTCCATATCAGTCTTTAACGTTGAGCATAAATGAGCCAGAAGTCAGAAGGAGAGGAGCCAAGGAAAGGAATCGAAGATTTACTATTTCACCCAAGGCCCCTACCTCTCGTCCCGCATACATGATGACACATGTGAGATGTGGCAAAGCTACAGTAAACAAGGTGTATTATACTTACTTCAGAAAACTCTCAACCGCCATCGATAATATTGTCTTCAGGGGTCGCCATGGCAACCAATCTAAGACCGTTGGGCCACAAAAACTATTTTGTTGTAGCTTTGGGTTCTGTGCATGTTAAGTAAACTTAATAAATTACCCTTTTGTTCACACAATTTGCATTCTGCACTAGAATTTGTAACTGATGACAATTTTAATAATCATTGTGAGATGTATGCAAAGGTTCGTTGGCCATCTCTGTATGTAACGCGTGTGAGACATTGGGTTTCACTTATTTATAAGAGTCTTAATGTTTTTTTACTTCCTTATATTACTTCGTCGCTTACTTTAAATGTGGGCCCTTATCGAAAACGCTCCAATGACTCGATCACTTTGCAAGTGTCAGATTTTTAGTTGTACGAAGTTCAGTAAAAACTGCTAGGTTTTCTTATTGTGCACATACAACCTGGAATAACTTGCAGAATAACCTGAAGCTCACATCATTTTTATCCCTAGGGCAATTTAAATCTTTAGCATCATTGTGTTTTACTTAACTCACCTGTTTAAACTTTTATTGTTCTATGGTTTCATCATCTTTTTTTTATTTACGAAAAGCTGTCAGTATGTTGTTGTTTTTTGATTTGGTCATAACTTAAACAATAATACCGTTTAATGTACTGCTCACCTGTTCGGTTGATGTGAGATTGGACTTATTTATAAAATGACCCAGTGTCGTTATGTATAGCTAAAGAGTAAGGGGCCAAGGATGGAGCCCTGGGGACACCCTAGGTGAAATGAGCCACTGAGGACGAGGTATTAACCAGGGATATTAAGACAGGCCTGGGCACTAGGGTTTTTCTTGCATGTTGCAGCATGCAAGGACTTATTAATCATAATAATCAACCAACAAAATATCTAAAAAGGGTTATAATGATAACATAACAAATTTATATAATTTTCTACTACCACATGTCACCAATCTAATTGAAGTTGACTATCTTCCATGAAATCCAAAATTATCATGAAATAATTCTGTAAGTCAGATTCTTTCTTTTTTTTTACTGTCTAAAAACATACTCTACCAAACAATTTCTCATTTTATGGTAAATTTAGTGTCTCATGTCCTCAACAAGAAATGGTTAAATATCTTAAAGGGTCAAAACAGAGGGGTATGTGCAGATAAAAATGAGTCCGATCACAACCCACTGCTTCATCTACACATTCTAATTTGTCTTTGGATCCCGCATCCATATTAAATTTCAGTTTTCTCAATTTGGGTGTTTTGATTCCAAATAAAACGAACACGACCGTAATCCTCCAAACTGCGGAGGCTGAATGTGTGACCATTATAGTGGAGCGAAAAAAAGCAGATGCTTCCCCCCGTCTAGCAAAGATGTAAATAATCACTAATTGCTGCAGTGCATCAACGAAGAGCACCGAGAGGGGCGTCGTCAGCAGATCCACTCGTGCTCCTCCTGGTGCGACTAGTAAAAATGTCTGCCATCTAAAAGGTCGATGAAGCGCTGACTTATGACCTATACGGGGCTGTAATGTATTTGTCATGTTGTGCAGGACGACTTCCTGTTGTTTGTTTCTTTGTGTGCCAGCATCTGCTGCCCCCGTTTCACTCGGCGCCGCCGTCACCGCTGGTAAACCGAGGGAACACTCGGTGAATGAACGACTCAGACAGGAGCTCTCAGCGTCCCAAATCGAAGGTTGAGCATTGAGCATAAAGAGTATCAGCGAGATGAAAGACTTTCGTTTTCCAGCTATAACGCCGGAAAGAACGTTGCCTTTCACTCTTTATTTATTTTCATTCCTTTATACCGCAATACGTCGCCTCCAGCACTTTTGGCGAGACGTCGACATCTGTGAATTTGTGCGCTTGTGTTTTCTTGATGAGGTAAAATGGGGCCATAGATCGTGGGAGGTGTGTTTCTGGTAAATATACACAAGGTTAAGTAGGTTCAAAAGGATGTGGGAAAGCATCTCAGCACCTTCAGGGATTCTAACACAACAGACAGCTCCGTTTTTTGTCTGTAGCTCACTGTTCACAAGCTGGATTCTGGCAGGCGGGGAAAGACTCCTCACACCTAGCACCACTGAAATACTCAGAACTTTCTACGTTAATGTCCTGACATCTGCTGTCGGTAAGTCTTCTAAATCATCTTTGGAGTATATTTATCAAGAAGACACAACGAACAGTCGTAACATCGGTGGCGGATTCAGCCGTCGCTGACATGGGGGGCACAGGCATCATTAAAAAAAACTGAGCGGTGAAATAGCTGATCGTGTTTCCATCGCTCCTGCAGCTTCACGTGTCGGAGAGCTTCTGCCTGCAGAGAGGGATCACTACAGTCAGAGGTAGGAGATGTGGCGGCGGCCCAGCAGGCAGGTGAGCAGACGTCAGGTGTGTCTAGGTATAAGCATCCTCACACATTCTGATCATCAAATGTTAATGTCCCTCCAGTGGAGACCCGACGTCCGTCCACCTACCTGCTGCACCCCCCCGTTGCATGAAGATCAGAATGCGTCATTCCCCCCCGTCATGTTGTGTGTATTAGAGGGGGAATACCTGCGGGGGATCTTACACTCCTATTTAAACAGTAATGCAATGATATGTCTGCTGCTCTGCCGTGACCCACTTGGAGACAGTATTCGGTTTTCTGCCCACCTAATATTTGACATGGTTTCACACAGTTTCATCAGGATCATGTGTGTAAAATGATCCCAGCAATGACGGACTGATGAGTAGAAGGCTCCATAAAGGTTTTCTGTCATTATATGGAGCAGGTCCTGGGTTAAAAGGAAAGTTCACTCAGGGCGCCACACAAGCTTAAACCGCCCCTGCTTTAATACAGAAACTCCTCGTCACATGATTCCTGCTGAAAAATGTATTCCACGCCATAGTAAGAGACCTTCACCAGCGGTCCTCCTCTCCAATAATTTCATTCATTGCTTCATAAAAAGTGAAGTTCTCTCTCACTTTTGTTGTTGTGGGGATCAGCCTATTGAAAGCTTTACAGCAGTTTTTTTTAATTTGTTCCCTGCTTTGGTCTGGAGGTCTATGGAAACCAGAATCTTGCACACGAGATCCTTAAAAATCCCCAATCCCCTGCGATGTACAATCAATACTCCTGATCGATCACCTCAAATTAAATGTGAAGTTAAATTCTGTAAAACAGTGTCTGTTTTTCATTTAATAAAAGAAGCCGCTAGTATCTGAGATATATATATATATAACAGAACTTGAGCTGACCCGTATGCACACAATCTGGATTTAATTGGACGCCACAGTTAGGAAGTTATGTCCAAAAAAAAGTGTTTTTCTTAAATAGGAACTATATGTTATAGTTAGACAAACCCTTAGCAAGTATGATTAAATTAGTCCCCATTTCACAATCTTGCTTGCGTCTACAAACATTAGTTTCTCACCAACCTCTGCTGCCCCCGAGTAGCTTTGGTTTCTCAATGATGTCCGTGGGGAACGGCTCCATACCAGAGTCCTGGTGGGAGTTTGAAAAAGGACATTAAAAATAATTAAAACAACTTGTTGTGCATAAAGTCTCAGCCATGATGTGTGACTCTTTGCTGTGTGTGTGTGTGTGAGTGTGGGAAGGGGGTATCTATTTCCTAGGAACTATCAAAACCCCTCCAGGCTGTATGTGTTGTCTTTATTCGACTGGCAGATGACTCATCTGACTTAAGAACTTTTGAGGGCTGGTCAGAAGTTCCGAGCTCCACTACTCAAAGAACAGGACAGCACTGCAGTGTGTGCATGTGTGCGTTTGTCATCAGCAGGGACACTTAAATAGAATAAAAGACGCAACTCTTCATCCTGATCTCTGCTGCACACTTCGCAGCAGCTCATCTGCCTCATCAGTCTTTCATCTCTTCTTGAAGCTTCTTCCCTGCATCCTCTGGAGTTGTTTACAATGTTAGCGATGATGTAAGACGCCACGGCTACAAAACGCAACTTTTGATCTTCAGGCAGCTCAGTGTATTGTTGTTGTGCCTGCCCTCCTCCCCCCCTACAACAACACTTGTCAGTTGATCTTCACGCGCCGTCTCAGAGATGATCTGGCTCCGGGAGGACGCTCTGCAGACTTGAGCTGCGTGTGAGCGGTGCACTGATCCAGTCACACCCTCCTGCTTCCTGTGCTGCAGCTGATAGCCTCATCACCATTTACCTATCATGGGTTACAGCCAACATTTTAATGAGCCTTCAAGAGCATCTGGATCCAACATCACCTCCACAACAGCTGAGGGTCCAGTCTCCCCAAAGGTTACACTCCTATTTACATTCAACTCCTCCACCGTGAAACATCCACCTTCAACTGTGACGGGTTCAGGGTCGTTGGGGGTGGAACGCATCCCGGCTGACATTGGGCTAGAGGCGGGGTAGACCATGGATGAGTTCATCACAGGGTCATTGCTAGAAGGAATCAGCATAATCTCGCATACAGACAATTAATTTGGACAATAAAACCATTTCTGACATTTTAAATTGACGTGTTGGTCATATTTCATCTCCCAGTGGAAACATTGACCTTGAAGTCCACTGCAATAATGTCCAAATCACACTAACACTGACTGAAGCACCGATTGTCCATAAGAAGGTGTTTATGCCGAGTAATTCTAGTTGTGCCAATTGATTACTCCAAAGTTTTTACATAATAAATGTACAGTTTTGATCCTCAGCATTTGGAAACTGCAAGTACTCAACAATTTCAAGTTCAAATTAAAAGAAAGCAGACTCCATCCCCGAAGCCTGGGTCTGATAAAGAACTTCATGAGTTGGCTGCTGTGAATGAAACCGTCATTTGATTTGTTCTTTCCTGAGTTTTATTTACTCTGGTTTTAGTTTGAACTTTACATTTCCTCCTTTATTCTGCTAGTTTACTGACCACCTGTCTCCAGTGTGATTTGTAAGTTTGTTCCTCATTGTTTCCGACGGTTGTCTCCTGGATCCATCTATAACTTAAGGAAGAAGGCTGCGCCAGAGTCAGCACTTCCTGTCCTGCTGGTTGGATTGTAGCAATAATGTAATTTTATGTCACGATCGCGGATTTCCGCTCAGTTAAGAGGTTTCACTCACATTTGTCTAGTTGTCTGCCATCAGGGTTATTGCCTTGTTAAAGAAAGCAAAAGCAAACAGTGATAGATCTATGTGATGTGGAAACGCTAGTAAGTCTGTAAGACATCTTGGAGTTGTATTAATCATTTTTATGCCTCTCCACCAGGCGGTCAGAGTTGTGGAGATTGCAGCATTTTTACAGTAAAGATGTTTTATGGATTTGAGAAAATCTACGTTTGAGAATGTGATGTTTTTGCATTGTTGTTGTTCCAGGTCCGTCCATGAGTTACGGGGGTTGATGGAATGGATCCAATTTAGTGATGTATCGTAATTCATTTGCCGGATAATAAAACAGGAAGTGGCTTCCTTGGCATTTGCCTCTCTGTTACACAATTCTTATGGAAAAAAAGACAACTATATTCTCTACAGTCATTATAATCGTTGGCTGTCGTGTTGGAGCTTCATTCAGAGTCTAAATAAAACTTAACCCTCAGGTTTTGTCTGGACAAATTTACCTGTTTTTATATAAAGAACACATTAAAAACAATATCTATAAAAAATATATTTTCAAAAAAAATATACATCTTAATACACTTTAAGCATTTTAGACCGGTCTGGAGTGTTTGGAGGATATGAGCTGAGAGTAATAAATGCTGAGGAAGAACAGGTGAAAACATGCAGGTCATGATAGACGTCAATCTAAAAGAAAATGTAAACGCACACATTCTAGATTTTCTGTCTGTGTGCCTCACAGGTCCACATTGGGATTGGGCTTTTGCTCATATTGTTTGGGTCACATTGGGAAACATGAGCAGGAGAATCTGTCTCTGCAGAGCCGCGTAATGAAGAGACAGACGTTGCGGTGGGGAGATGTGGAGACCGATTCTGAATTGGATGAAAATAAGTCGTAGTAGTCCCCCCTAAAGAAGCTTTTCTTGATGATGCTGCGTTCAACTGTGTAATTACTGTTAATATCTTCTCACTCTGTGGTTTATATATTCTGATAAATCATATTTCATTGCACGTGACAATAATTTACTTGATTTCCTTGAATATTTCTCTTCAGGTTCATCCATTACCCCTAAATTGGGCTATATTAGACCGACTTTCTTTAACGTCTCATTATCAGCAATGCCTCCTCCAATTGAATCAAACTCATGAGGGTCTTGGGAAACATAGTCCTTGTCCTCATTCACTATTTTCCTAACAAGCTCATTAAGTAATGTAACGCTAACCAACATTACGTATATATTTAATCAATCTTTAGCACTTCAAATGGACTCTAGCACTCATGAAGCCTCATGGACTCATGAAGCGTCTTCTAATTTGTCTATTTGTTGTCCTGTGAACTGCTGTGTGAGTCATTTGAGTGTGGGTACTTGTATGTAGGTTGTGCTACTCTGTGCCTTTTAATTGCCCATCGGAGACAAATAGTGATTTGAATTGAATTAAGAGCATTGATGATAAATGCGGAGAACATCGGTCCATATGAAGGCCTGTGAGCCAGGCGGTACCGGGATCAGAATATCCCAGTTGAGTTTTCCAAACAAGTGATTCCAGCAGCCGCAACGGAACATGAGACACGTTCTCCTCATTTTATGTGCTTAATCTAGCTTGAAGACGTTATCTTTCAGTCCCCTCTGAGTCGATGACATCAGTGATTACTAGAGTGTTTGTAGTTTAATGCTGCAGCGAAGACTCCAGCGGCTGCTTGGCAGAAAAACAAGAGACTACTGTGGAGCTAAACAGACTCCTGTTTGAATAATGAAGTCGGTCAATAATAATTACAACTGTGATCTGGTTTCATTTGCAACTTCATCTCCCCAAACGTCTTTGATCCTCTCCTATTTCTGACTCTCCTCTGTATACATTACCCAGCTTCCCTTGCGTTTGTTCCTCGTCCCCTCCCTCCGTCCCTCTCTTGTTCCTATTTTTCAATTCACCTGCTTCTTTTTTATTTTTTCCCCCTTTGGTCCTCCCCCGCTCTGATCTCCTGCTTCACATGCTCTCCCTCCCACTGTAAAACGAACACATGAATATTTCAAAGACGAAGCTTCTCCAGGTCCTGTGTGCTTATCTGAAAACGTGCATGTGTGACCCAGAAGGTAGCGTGACGTGTCCTGAACTCATCTCCCATGATGCAACTTGCTCTGACATGCAAACACAAATCTTTTGCTTGCAGCTGTGGACTGAAGACGGAGACTCAATTATTGTCCTAATAAAACAATATCCCAACCTATCATCCATTTGAACGATGAATTCAAAGCGTCTGAGTTTGTCCCGCCCCGCAGAGCCGGCAGAGTTTACGTGAAAAGTTTTATCTTCATAGTGTAAATATTTTATGAGTGTAGAAGCTGATTTGAGCAAGTCTTTAACGTGAATGTCACAGCCTTTTTGTTCCTCTCGACTGGGTCTACGTCTGAGACCTTACCTTAAAAATGGCTCCCGACGAGGGGTCAATAACCTGCATATGACGCTTTTAATCATTCATCAACGTGTAGTGTTAAAACGCTCCACTGGTTACTGCTGATATTCCCTCCATCTAGTGTGCTCTAAAGAATACAATATGAATCACAGATCCCAGAATGCTGTTCACTTGGGAATCCTGCAGTTTGACACGGAACACGTCTCCCATCACAGATCTAACCTGCGATGAATTAATATTGAAAAACTGCATGAACAATAAATGAAGAAAAACAAGGGGATGTGAGGAGTAGATGGGAAAATAAGTTAGAGAAAACAAAAATTGACTTGAACTTCCATCCCAGACGGCAAGGTTATATCACCACAGAATACACAATCCCATACGTTGAAGAAATCCCCCGATTCTCCTCAACTTAAATGTGGTTATGTCCTAAAAACAGTTTCAAAATAAGAAGTAACATCGATGCCAGATAGAGTTCCTTCAGATGATTCATATGCACCAACTTTGGACAAAATCAAACCAACTGGTAACAAGTTATGTCCAAAAAAAAACAGCGTTTTTCATTAAAAATAAAAGCTCCTGCTGGTGGGTAAGATAGGAACTATTAGAGTAAAGTATCAAATATATTATTTAGATCTCATCAAGCCGATTATGCACCAAATATGGACGAAATCAACCAACAGTCGCAAAGTTATTGCCCGAACATTTTTGGGAAATGAAGCTCCCCCTAATGCCAGAAACAAATAACCGTCAGTAACCATAGTCCTCAAAATCAATCCAGTTATTTCTCGCACTAATGTCTATGTGAGTATAAAATTTGAAAATGATCCATGGAACAGTTTTTGAGATATCACATTAACATAAAGGATCTTCAGCAGAAGGGACGGCGTTTGCATTATGTCCCCGACTTTTCGGGGACATAAATAAGTTAGAAGAGAAAAGTGAAGGAAAGGGCGGCCGTCTCATTCCTTTTTAAAGGTACATTCAAGACATTGATTCAAAAGACTAGGAATAAAAGGGCATTAATTCAATTAATAATTGGAAGGACAGAATGATTGGACGGAGAAAGAAATGTTAGGATTGTTCTAGAAAAACGGAATGCCTGGAAGGAGGACTTTATTTGTTTCCTTGAAGCCGCATAAGTTTAGTTTCAAGATTAGGGCGAGCAGGGAAATCTGAATGTATTCAGAAGTTAGACAGAAAGATGGCAGAATTTGTGCAATTGTGGGAAAATTACACACTTTTCAAATTATGTGACCATCTGAGAAAAGATGTCTCCTTGAATAATCCACACGGGGGATGAGTCGTCCTCTTATTCAGCCCAAACCAAAACAATTTCCCGAGAAAAGCTTTTAAACTCATGAAATTGGATGGTTAGATATTTTCTTATCTCAGATTTTGACAGACTCTCAGAAGGATGCTCTTGTCATCCAGGGACTCTTGAACAGCGGAGGCACGACCTCCACTTTTTCACCTTAACTGAATTGAGTTCCGCGGTGTCGGATGTTTTCTTCGGATCCGTTGTGCCTTCATGAATGAGTCTTTGCTGTTGCTCCCGACGCCACTACTGGGAAGGTTCGCTATTGTTACAACTCTTCTGTTTGCAGATAATGTGTCTCACTGTGGATCTGTGGGGTCCCAGAACCACAGGAAAAGCTTTCTTACCCTACCCAGAATGTTGGATTTCAATCACCTCCTTCTTCTATTTCTCTGCTGGAACTTTTTTTTTTTGATTTTGGCAAGTTGTGCTACTGGGGTGATCCATGATCCAACTTCCATCTGAAAAACGTTTTATATATAAGTGATGACTTGACAGAGCTGGTGGGGATCAGGTCTGGGTGACAACACCGGTAGTAATGTAATGGAAATACATACAACACAATTTGTATTAAATCAATATATTTGTTGAAACAATGATCTTTTAAAGACTTAGTTAGAAGATCTGGCACAGTTTAGTTCCACATACACACAAAAATAGAGGAAACCAAGATGGGATCCAGTGGAATTCAGGCCCAGGTCTAATCATGCAACAACTGAAAGTCATCCTGCAGAAGAGGATTAAAGAGACTGCAGACATGAAGTACTTTTGTTGCTGGAGGCCACCAAGGCTTTCAGCCCAAGATGATGCTGGTGATTGCGGTAGTTTAGTGGTAAGTAAATGACCACAGACTTACCGATAAATAATCCAACCATATCCTTGTGTCTCCTCCCAGCTGACTGGGCCAGCAGCACTTTGTAGGGAGGCTTTCAGAGGCGTCATGCCTACGCAGGCATCAACTGATGTCAACCATCATGTCATCTCAGGTCTCACCGTTGGTGAGGAATTGTGAAGCAGCAAAGAAATAAATGATGTTCCGACAGGGCGGAACAGACTTACACTTAACACAATAAAATATGAAAATGCTCCTGTGACCATGGATGCTCAGTCAAGTTTATATCACAAACAAGTATTATTACTAATACCACAGAAGTACGTGGAGAACAATAACACAATAATCCACTTTCTTTACTGCATATTTTGACCGAGACGCACAACAATCAGTCTTTATGGGTAGGTTGACATTTATTATTTATTATATTATTATTATTATCAGTCTGCTGTAGGAAGGACACTCACAATGGTCTAGTCCTCATCTGTATATCAGGAACTGCAGAAGTCATGCTGGTAAGTTGTATGGCGCAGACTAAAGGAGACACACGTAATACACTAACAGAATGTCTACATTACTATCAAATGTGTAAGATTCAAATGTGTATTTGAATTGAATAAGGCAGGAGGACGAACATCCACATTGGCCTGACCTCAGTGTGAGGAAGAACTGGAGTGTTTTTGGGAAAGTTTAGATTTATATTTCAGACCCTAGGGGGAGCTTTATCTCCAAAATCGTCAGGTTTTTAGTTCAGATGTCATGCATATGAATTGATTTAAGGACCCCTATCTTGTGTACATTGTGATTTACTCTGATAGTTCATATTTTACAAGACGGAACAGTTTTTGGGGGTCTTTCGGGGATATACCCTTCTAGGTCTAGTTATATGAAAACAATCTTTGGACCTTATAGATTAACAGCCACTTACACTGCTACATAATTGAGGGAGAACTGTACAGCTTGAACGGTTACAGAAAAATGGATGGATTGAAAATGAGGTTGCACTTACTAAATATCGTCCGCGTCGCATTTTTGAAAGCATGCCTTTTAGTCAGGCCATTACATCCAGAGAGAATAGGTTATTTATTTGCTGTTGGTGCATACAGAAGCCAGTTTGGCATTGATTTCTAGGTAATTCGGTCTGGGGTTCCGCTATGTGAGGTAAAAACAGCGAACGTGTTAGTGAAGCTCTGCCAACAGCTGAAAAAAGGACAGAAGTAATTACAGCAAGAGATGCTTTAGAAACGCCCTCCTGCTTCCATTAGGTCTCAGACTGCCTGATGCATCCTCCTCGACCTTCAACTAAGTATTTATAGAATATCTGTATTTGCTTTTTCTGACTCTGACTGGCAGCCCAGCTCAACAGCCAACAAGCACTTTACTTTTAAATATTTAATGAGAGAAAGAGAGTGCCTGGCAACTTATTTCTCAGCATGAGGACAAAGAAGTCAGGTCCAACAAATTTCACTTTGATTTGAAAGGAAATGATCTCCCCTAGCTTGACTGGAGGGGAACATTTTTGATTATGATTATAATGGCACATTGTACTCATAAATATTCATTCCACAGAAACTTGATGCATCTAGCGGTGAAATCAGAAAGACAAATAAGATTGATCATACATAATGTCAGTAGCCTCCGGAGGAAATGGCTCGCTCAGTCTTACTTCATTTCTTCCAACTCCCAAACTCACGGAGGATCTGTCAGACTTTCATGACTCCCCGGATCATACGATATGGACCACAACTTGCACGTACACATGTCCAGTTTAACCTGGGGCCACATCTTCTGGGTTTACCAGAGTCGACGTGATCTGATTTTTTTCTGCCCAGACTAAACGTATGCCGTCGTCCCCAAAAGCCCGGGAATATCCCCAAAACGTTCCCAATCCCCTTTAGTGTACAAGCAATGCCTCAGAGAGTTCCTCAAATTAAATTGTAAACTATGTTTACAGTATTTTAGTAAACAAGCTCCCCAAACTGAGCAAAATATGAACTACAAGATTACAATATAATGTAAACAAGATATATCTCCTTGAATCAATACACTTAAACAGAGTGTAAACAAAATCGTAGCAATGCTTGAGAAATTAAAGCCCGTAAACTCCCCTGTAGTGTCAATATATTCAGCTCCCAAAACCATCCACTGCTTCCTCGCACTAAGGTTTATGCTAATGTACAATTTTAAAATGATCCATGTAATTTTTTTTTGAGTTATGTCCAGAAAACTTTTTCATGAAAAAAAATGTAAAATATGAACTAATAAACTGAAACAATGTTTTCAAAATAGATCACCTCGAGTCGATCCATATGCACCAAATTTGGACTAAACCAGACAGTTGAGAAATTATGGCTGAAAATATTTGGATAAAAAGCGCCCCCTAGTTTTGGATATATACTACGAAGCTTTGCCAAAAACACTCCACTTCTTCCTCGCACTCGGGTCTATGTGGGTATAAAATGTGAAAATGATCCATGAAATAGTTTGAATTATCGCGTTAACACGAAGGATCTGTGGTGGTGGCCATTCCATTATATCCCTGACTTTTCAGGGATATTATGGATCTCTCAAAGATGGCCGGGTTTATTTCACATCCGCAGTTAAGGGAAAGAAAAAAATTATTTTGTTGACAAATGTCTGTCTGGAAAGATGCTATTCTTCCGTTAGCTAGCTATGCTGGTATTAAAAAAAATTTTAATAATAAATAAATCTCCCAAAACATATTCCGTTTAAAATGATGCAAGACAAATTGAGTATGAAATTTTAATGTCGGATTTAATTTTGATATTCAGCCGTAAACTTTCCTGCTGTTTTCAACGGTTGTTTTTTTTCGCTGAACACCAATCGGACATATCATAAATGGGGAAAATCATAAAAACATTGATTTATTGTTAAAATTACATCTGAATCCAAAAAACAGTGAACATTTTGTCCTGGAAGTTGCGGTTTTAAAAAAAACAAAAAAAACAGCCAGCATAAGGATCTGAGCAAATTTAGCGTGGGTCAAATTATGATGGCTGACAGCCGGGTCAGAGCATCATAAGAACTGCAGTTCCAGGTCTGCAGTGGTGAGTACCTACCAAAAGATGTTCTTGTGATGGTTGTCCAAAGCTGTTTAGTGTGTGATTGTGGGGACAGACCAACCATCGTCCAGAGTTACTACAGCAGAAACAAATTAAAAAGTGGTTCTGAGGGAACGGTAACAGAACACATGATGCATCTCAGAGCTATACGTTTGGAAAAAGGGGACCCACACAATATTAAGGCTGGTGCTTTTACCGTTATGGCTGATCGTTGTACACCTAATATTTCACACTGTGAATGTGTTATATAAGCAATATGGTAAATATACTGTTTGCTTGCAGGAAGGTTCTGCATTATTAAATTCTGCTCTTACCAGCCCCTTAGGGACTCATTTGAATTCCTGCGTACTCCCTCAGGTCCGGTTATGTGTGTGTATTTAACACAAACACACATAACCGCGCATGCATACACACTTTTGTTTCATGTTTTTCTACAGGGAATAAAAACCATAAAGTGTGGTTTTATGGAAAGAACGGGAAAGAAGCTGATCAAACAAAGAAAAGTAGTACAGATATCTGCGCTGCTCTGTCCCGGATCAACAAGCCACCACATGATTTTTTTGTCATTCATTAGGACTGGTTTTTCTCCTGAAAGACTGGACTGGTTGAAGGTTTCCATCGACTTTGCTGATGTTTTCAGAGCCTAAATGCCATTTGGGTTTTTGCATTAATGAGCACCGCAGCAGCATCTCAGATGATGATGAGCTCATCCCACGCAGGGCTAACAGATGCCCGTATATAGACGCTGTAACAGTCTGACGGTAATTTGGAGGGTTAAATAAGTCAAGAAATCAGGATAGGGCTCTAAACGGTTTAAATGACTTCAACATCCATCCATCATGGGGTCAGAGGGGGCTGGAGCCTATCCCAGCTGACAATGGGCAAGAGGATGGATAAACCCTGAACAAGAGTTTTTCAAGAGTGATAATTGATAAAGTCACTATCTATCTGGTATGTTGAGAGCTTCCATTTATGGATCAACTCTTTCCACACGATTGATTGGACACAGTTTAGGGTTAAGCGCAATTTAAAGAATATATACAGGAAATATTATGGGCAGTCTTTGCGTGTTCAAAGCCTTGAAAAATATGGCTGATGGTATTTTTCATCTGGTGAAAAAGTAAATGTCCCGACAAGGCTAGGAGAAGGATGGAGGGAGAGGGAAGGAGGGAGGAAAGGATGAGTGGAGGTTAGGATCAGCGGCTCAGAGGTGTTTGATGCGGTTATGAATTATGGATGTTGAGCTGGTTAAATAAGGCCAATGTTCATTTCATTACAAATCTCATTAGGGTTTTACAAAATACACTTTAATAACCAAATCCATCAACGTAATCGTTGTGTAAAGAGACGGAGCGCAAAGCAGAGAGCCGCTATTTCACAGTCTGCAAATATTGACTGGTTGGTTTCTCCTCATACTCTGCAAGGCATTAACTAAATATTCTAATGGAACGGAAACGTCGCTGGTTCTGATATCGCGTCACCTGATGTCAAAACATATTACGGTATCTTAATTGGGTCATTTTATCCCAGGAGAACATGGAAAAAAACAGAACCTACTGCTCACAGGAATATAAATTTTTTTTTTTTTTTTTTTAAAAACACCACATTCAGCTGCAGCCACCTCAAGAACACAGAACTGAACTGAAAACATGAAATACAACCATGTAACAGCTGTGGTGAGGACGTTGATTTGTCTTACGTATGTCCTACCTGGTTTAAGAACCCCCGTATCTTCTTAGCCACCCCGGATCGTATGGAATCAATGTTATTATCTGGGTTTCCATGAAAATGAAGGATGGGCATCATAATATCCCCAAAAAGCTGTCGCAGATCCTTCATGTTAACGCGATAACTCAATAGCATTTCATGGATCATTTTCAAATTTTATACCAACATAGACCTTAGTGCGAGGAAGAAGTGGATTGACTCGTGGAAGGGTTGGTTCTATATTTCCGAACACAAGGGGAAATATAGAACCAATTATCTCCAAATGTTTTCAGGCCAAAACTTCTAAACCTTTGATTTAGAAACTGTCAGTGTTTTACTCTAGTAGTTCATATTTTACTCACTACAGTTAGCTTTCTACAAAAGACATTGTTTTTCAGAACTTCCTTTATCGTTGGTCCAATTTTTTTGTCCATGAATTGACACAAGGAGATCTACCATGTAAACATCATATTTTACTCAATAAGGGACATTTTTGTTTTTTTACAAAAAAAGATGATCCATGAATTTGCTTTCCAGTTATGGCTGAAGAATCATCTTTATTTTCAATTTTATAACGGCATAAACCAAAGGGCGAGGAAGAACCGGATTAATTTAGGGAAAGCTTGGTTATATTTTTCTGACTCTAGAGGGAGCTTTACCTCAAATTTTCTTTAAATCTTAATTCCTCAACCATTGGTCCAATTCAGTCCAAATTTGGTGCATATGAATGGACTGGAGGAGATCTATCTTGTATGTATCCTATTTTACTATCGTAGTTCATATTTCACTCACTTGAAGATTTTTTGTTTGATTATTTACACAAATTAATTGTGAAGTTTGTCCACAATATGAATTCAATCTGGGGGATTAGGGACTTTTTGTAGACCTACCCTTGTAATAAAGGTCAGTATAGGCGTAGTTTGGCCTTTATAAGGACAAAGACACTGATAGGGCTTATCAACACCGATGCTGTATTTGGTTGAAGAATAAAGACCTTAAATAAAGTGACAAACTTCTCACAACCATCAATTTCCCAATTCTCCCCCCTTGATTTCATATTTTGTCCATCTCATACTAAACGTTGTCAAATCATCAAACACCCAAATTACATAAAGCAACCAGAGGAAACGCAAATACAACATTTTCAAATGATCAATTGTGTTTGATGAGCCTAAAAGGGGATTTCACCGGTGTGAAAGGGAATCTCTCCCCTTAGGCAAATATCACTATTCAAACGTTATACCTCAGACTAAATTGTTGCCTTTGAAGAGTTTCGGAAGTGTTGGCAGCTTTAACTCAACTTGGTAGCTGAAGAGCCACAAACATTAAAAGACCAATGGCCAGCAGTGAAAACCACTACCATGAAGAGGCAGCCGCTTTGGAGGCGGTGAGAAGTAAATGTTCTCTCCCTCGCTACCGCGTTGGTCTCGTTGCCAGTTCCTTCAGAACAAAACAAATATATGAGTCCACTCACAGACTAACAAGTCCGAGTTTTGGCATCGCAGATCTTTGACAGGCTATTATTTCAGCTACATCGACAACCTGGATTTCTAGCTACCGGGAAAAAGAATGAGGAACATCTCCAATACTTTTGAGGAGCAAACTGTGTGAACAAAAAATCTCCCCCTACATTGTAAAATATGAATTACTAGGGTAAAATGATATTTTTTAAGTTAGAGCTCCTTGAGTCGATTCATTTGCACCAGATTTGGACTAAATTGGACCAACGGTTGAGAAAGTATGGCTGAAAAATGATCGCATCAACACGAAGATCTGCGGCAGCGACGATGACGGCTCCACTGATTTGCAATAGAAGAGAAGCGATTGCTATTGGGTGAGAATGAGAACTGATGGAGGAGCTGATGGAGGGATTGATGGATCCAACGGATAGCTGAGAAGGATGGAGAGTTTGCGTTAGAGAGAACTTCGAAGATGAAGTTTAGTCTTCCTGACTGAACTTTCACTAGAACTCTATTCCAGTAATTAATGGCATCATGTAGAGAGCCTAACTCTAATGTATGTAAGACAACATTTCTGTTTGTAAGTCATGTGAAATCATGAAATTTTTAATTCATTGTGTCTCTTAACACTATTAGTCTACCGGTGGATCTTCACCGCTCCCATATGGCAGAGGCAGGAACCCGCATACAGCAGCAACCAATGAAGTTTCTACAATTATGGTCAGAACCTAGTTTCCCTAGGTAGCAAATCTATGTTGCTGATTAAAAGTAGGGCCAAAACTGGTCGCTGGAGTTCATGGTCACAGTGGCAGGCGTGTGATTGATTGAAATCCACACCGTAGAAAGACAAAGTCATGGAAAAGTCAAGTCGTGCTTGAAAAACGTCCATTGGGTGTTGTGAGTGATAAATGGAGAATAACTGCCACTATTTTTCAATTTGTATGCAAGTCCATTTTTATTTCCAAAAGTTTTTTACTGCATCCATTTTTTGTGGGGGGGGGGGGGGGGGAGTTCTTTTCATTTACACCCTTGAGGCTACATTCCTTAGATGATAAATGGTAATTCATCATATCCTTTTGTGTTGTGAATAATGAATGGAAAATGTGGAAAATTATGAAACATGGTTCTGTTTTCATCATAGTACATTTGATTAATTTAAAGCTGATTTCATTAAAACATATCACTTAATAATTCACTCATTTTTTCAGCTCACATGCATTTTCATCAACTCCATCTTCATCAGTTAATATGTTTCTTCCACCCGTGATTGCTTTTTAGGTTGCATTAAAAAAATCTCAACCAGCTGTTCCCAATTCCTTGAACTTCTTCTCCACTCCACCAGGGGCCGCCATGATAGGAAATCAAGGGTCAGCGGCATCAGACAGGTACATTTCCAGGTACAGATTGGTCCAGATCCAGAAGCTCTCAGAACACGTGTAGTAACAGGAACAAAATCAACACAAAGTACGGCTGGGATGCTCAGGCTACATCCTGATGAAATCAACTCCTTGGTCCTAGCCTCGGACGGCTGCTGAGCGAGATGACGCTCTCTCCGCCCACAATCTCAGGGGAAGAAGTTTGGTTCGGGATGGGGCGCTCTGAAGCTCACACCCAACGCCGCCAGCCACCGTCCCTGTGCTGCTGCTTCTGAGGAGGCTGGCGGCACTGAGCACCCGCACTGCTGGAGGATTCTACATCTAAAATTTTAATGAGTCTTCATGTTTGATTTTACGGCGAGGTGCTTCATCATGAACGCGAAATCCCTCTACAAACATCTCTATGAACATGGAGGCCTCCATATGGACCGGCTCTATAGAGAAGGAAAAAAAGGTCTTTCTTTTATGCACTTTCAGCTAAAAGTACATACAAGAAACATTTATGAGCATTCTCTTTTCTTATACTTTTTTTTGTAATATTCTTCGTTTACATAGAGGAAGGACATAGTAAGAAACGTGGGAGCATTACGAGTGCCTACTTGAGCTATTTAAAACCTCTGCCACTTGTTCAAGTGTCTGCATGGTGCTCAGTTGGAGACGGAACATTTTTGTCCGTGAACCTGCGGTGCCTCGCCAAAGCAGCGAGTACAACAGAGAACGGATAAACGAGCTTCCTCGGGGCAGCTTTCCAGCAGAAATCCAAAGCAGTAGCAGAGTTTAGGACCCTGAGTCAGAGCAGGTGCAGTTAAAAATGTTTAATTCCAAATCCAAAAGTCCATAATCCAAAACGTAAAGTCCATTAACGGTCATGGGTCAAAACCAATAAGGCAAACAATCCAAAAGGCCAAAAGACTTAAATGAAAGTTTAGTTGGATTTGGCAAAGTCAAATTCCAGGATAAACTAAACACAAGAAGAAAATCTTACACTGTAGAAATGGAGGGGAAGTGTGACGACGAGACAGAGGCATACAGGGAAATAACACTCCAAGGTGAAAGTATATCACGGACAGACCATGACAGAAATAGATCTACATTTTTCTCTTATGTTGACAGCATGGTCAGTTCAGTTCTGAGTTCTAGTCTCTTTTTTAGATATTAGATGGAAATCCTTCTGAGATTAGAGAATAATTGCAGAAATTAGTCTGTAGCGAAACTTCGGTCAGGAGGACTATCCCCTGTACACTCACACCACTTCTTAATTGTCAATTTCACACAGGCTCAGTGACCGGCTTCATGGTCGGGGACATCCACTGATAATAGCCGATATCTAAGTGGCAAACCTTGATGGTTAACTCATCAGCCACTGTCTTTGTATAAACAATTCTCTCCTTTCAACATCTTTCATGCTACCGGTTCATGCGAACCTCCACTTCTCCATCAGCTTCATAATTCAGTCCCAGCGAAGTCATCAGCCGCCAACACCAGTGTTCAGACTTAAAATGCCTGCTGCTGTTTAGATCAAAAATCATTTCATCACAATCTCCCTGAAGAGTCAATTACAATGGATGATATGTGAATCTCTCAGAAAGTCTTTGGCCCTCAAATATTCATCTTTTCTTCATTGTCCATGGGTCATAATTCAAACTGCAGTGATTTCACACAACCCAGACCCTGTGAATAGCTTGACAAACACCAGGGCAAAATAAGAAAACTGCCAGGACAACTGAAGGAAATGAGGACAGAGATGGGACAACAACATCGTTCTAAATATTCAAAATTCTCGCGTCGGTGTTGAGAGCCCGAGAGGTTCATAAATGCAGACTGACAATGAAAGGACATTCCGGGATGACTTCAGTGAAGAGTCAGCCTCAATGGAGCTTTTAAACTCGCCACAATGTGTTTAGAACAACCCCCTGCATTAAGGTCTCAGATACTCTGCTTGAAACCACAGCAGGAAGCAAACGAGCAGAGAGGAACCGAAACTCAGCCTGACAGCGCTGGGACGACCCGGTAATGTGCAGCAGTGCTTTTAAACACTCCAGCTGTGATGTGTTGTACTGTGGCAGGAGGGAGTATCTATGGTGCCATATGTGCAATTTAAAATCCCCACTAAAGATCCATTAGAGGACATAAATATGTTTGATAAATTGTAGCTGTGGACTCAGAGTGAGGTCCAAAGATCATACCTTTGATTTAGAGTGAGGTCCAAAGATCAGACCTTTGATTTATATGCTTAAATTTTTTCAGTCATGTAAAAAAAAACATGAATCAGTAATGAGGGTCTTAGTTAGTGTTGGCGCTGTGTCCAGAGGCCTTAGGTGTAATGCGATGAGTATCGCAGTCTTCTGTTGGTTTGGGGGTTCAGATTGAGTTCAGATGATGGGAGGAGTGATCCAGAAGCAGCCAGCACTTAATACCAGCAGGTGTGTAACGGCTCTCTTTGCACAGCTGGCTCAAGCCATTTCATAGTCGCTGGATTTCACATATCGCATCACTGCGTCTGGTATGACTGCGGCCCAGGAGTTAGACTTCAGTCTTGGACTGATGATAGGGTATCTCCAGCTCGCAACAAGTCAAATTTAAGACCATTATGGTTGGAATTTAAGACCCATTTCACGTCCATACTGGCAAGAAAGTATTAATATGAAAGAAATTCAGAACCCCAGAATTACCTGCAAAGAAAGTCAATTTATTCAGTGAAACATTCTTTCTATTAATTTTTCAAGTGTTCCAAAGTTTATCAATGTCGTCATTGCTGGTATATGACTGACGGTTCACGACGGTGTGTAATGAACCTCAGCTTTTAGCGTTGGTGTAGCTCCAAACGCTGTCCGGAGGAAGAATGGTGTTAATGCTCTAGCTCCTGAGATGGAACAAAACGCACCGGTTGCTTCAAAATGCTTTATAATTTTCTAATTTGGCATGCGACTCCAGAGAAGCGATGCCCAACGCTCAGATTTTTCTTGCAGCAGTTGCAGCGGCTTCGAAAAAAGTCTTCCAGGCACCGGCTTAAAACATGCACTGAATTGACCGTTCATTAACCATAGGTTATTGAATTTGCATTTTCCCGGTTTAATTACTGTGTGACTTACAGTTTGAGGAAATAAATGTCAGCAACATTTGCTTTTCATTCTCTGCAAAGTTTCTCCACACGACACCAGCAAACCACACCCCTCGTCTGCAATGAATTGGTGTTTTGACAAATTCTATCCGGGTGGCAAAGGTCTTGCCTTTTGGTTCCGTCTAAAACAGAACTAGGCGCCGTAACAAACCGCAACTGATTATAGTTTTGTTACGGCGAGCTAAAATCTAAATATATTAAAAGGAAGACACTGAATTTCTTTTATTAAATGAAGGTAACATTAATTCATTTTTAAGACCTGCCAGAGTAGTTTTTAAACACGGTTCATTAAAATGTGAGACTTTAAGGCCTTGAATTCAGGTTATATGATTTTAGACTAAGACTTTTAAGAGCCCGCGGCTAGCCTGGGTTTTACCAACGCGCTTGGTTTACATGGGTCCTTATACTCAGAGTTTAAGCCCAGTCAGAAAGAAAGTTCATATTACCAACTAGCGGATTGATATCTCATTCAGTATCAGGAGACGCATAAACATCATAAACCAATCAAAATTATACTATGTAAACCAATGAGCGCAATATTTTATAGCTCCACAAATTAAATGTTATGTCACAATGTTTTCCATAAAATGCTCCCCCTAGTGAGTTAAAAATTAACTATGAGATTGAAATATAATACAAGAGATCTCCTTGAGCTGATTCATACGCACCAACTTTGGACTAAATCACACCAATGGTTGAGATATTATATTAAACTGAAATTTGCCAAAATGTTACCAGTTTTTCTTCACATTAACGTCCATTCTGATCTTAAATTTGAAAATAATCCTTGAAATAGTTTGAATTACACTGTTAACACGAGGGATCTGCAGCGACGGACAAACTTGACGTTCATTCAATTGAAGGCGATTCCATAATATTGCCACCCTTTTGGGGATATAATGGAATTTAAATAGACATTCAAATCTAAATGTAGTTTGTTGGGCTTGTGTGAGAATTCTGAAATGGGCCAGAAGAAAAGGTTTGTCCTCTTCCTACACAAATATACCTGATCGTACGATTATATTATTCTGTATTACCATTTACGTCAAGTGACTTTTTTTTGCCTCACAAACCTCAGAGCTTCTATCATAAATAAATACATTTTAAAAATAGATAATGTCTCTGCTGTGGAGCTCAGTCCTATCAACAATGTTTTAGCCTAGTGAGGCTCGTGTGTGTGTGTGTGTGTGTGTGTGTGTGTGTGTGTGTGTGTGTGTGTGTGTGTGTGTCTGTATGTGATGATAGGAGTACTGGGAAGAGGAAGGACAAAGTGTTGAGCACTCAAGCTATTAGCTGTGATTAAGAAGGAATAAGGGAAGCTGTACGTTCCATAAAACATGTAAAGCATGTCCCATCATATTCGGTCGGTGAAATGTGTGTGTACATGTGTGTTTTCTGAGTGTGTTTATGAGTGTTTATATATGTGCAGCAGCTGGTAAAGGAAAGGCAAGGAAACATGATCCAAGGTCACTGCCGTTTCCCTGCTTCAATCTCTACTACACCTGCATTTCCTGTTCTACCTTTCAATCTTCTTCATTAATTTTTCATCGTTCTTCACTCTTATTATTATCACTGCCTCTCCTTGATTCTTTACATGCTATCATTCTTCTTCCTTATCCTCTTTTCACTGCTTGCTCCATCTCTGCCTCCATCTTTCATCACCATCCCAATTTTGACATTATTAAACGCCCTCATTCCTTTCCCAAATTTAGCGACCTTCGACCATCTTCCCTCTCCTCTATTTCTTAATCTCTGCTTGGCTTCCCCTCATTGACCCTAATTCACTGCTTTATAGTTTCTTGACTCTACGCCATCTCTTCTCCGTCCACGTGTCACGTTAATGAACGGCTCATTGTTGGACTTACAGCCTTGAACCTGGTTGATATGTCCACTGATATTTTTAACATTATTATATTGCCGAAGACTCTGGGAGATTATGGGCTCACCGTCAACGTTGCCGTGGATTGTTTAATTGTTGTAAGCTATTTAAAGGAGCTCTCATTTTGTACCCACATAGACCTAGGTGTGAGGAAGATATGGATCGATTTTTGGGAAAGGTCAGTTATATATTTGACACTAGGGGAGCTTTATCCCCAAAAACCTTTTGGCCTTGATTTAGTCCAGTAGGCAGTGAGACCTATTTTAAATAGTTGATATTTTGATCAATAGCGTTTTTTTGTTGTTGACAAAAACAATGTTTTTCCTTACCGTAGTCCAATTTTGTTGCATGTTAATTGACTCAAGGCGAGCCAACTTGATTATTGATTAACTTTTCAGGGAAAATAGTTTTTTAGACATAACTTCACTTTTATTCTTCAGGGCTTCAATAAGGGGGATTGCTTGTTAAATGCCGGGGATTGGGGGATTTTCTGGATAAACCCTTGCTGTTGGGGACGACTGCAAGGGTCAGTTTAGTTATTGCATTACTTAAAATAAAAATAATTTTATTAATAAGTTTTATTACTGTGGTGGTAAACAATACACAGGCATAATCCGAAATGTGACAGCCGGCCTCAGATTAAAGAGAGACAGGTTAAAGAATCACACAGAAGACAGGAGGAGCACAGGAGGCGTCAGAGAAGAGTCTCAATGACATCTTTGGTGTTTACTAATAAGAAAATAACATTTTTATCCCATCCTGGAGGTTTGAGGCTCCGAACAAAAAACGCCGTAAATAAAAGCTGCTGGTGCTAATCCTAAATCTATACTCCTGCTGGAGCATCAACCTGCTGTGGTCAGAGTCATGTGATTAAAAGAGCAGCGCATGTTTTTTTTGGGATCAGTGGAAAAACTGGTCAAATATAACTTTGCAGCTATTTATTGCTGACAGAAATTTAAACAAGAAACTTCCTTCCTCATGGTCTCCACTCAAAACAATATCCAAGAAGTTGAGATCTTAAATCAATGTTAAATTGAATATTCAGTACTCACATTAGTGTTGGGGTAATTAAAACTCTGCAGGTAGAAGGTCCATGGACAAGACCCTCAACCCCAGTTTGCACCACAGGTGGTTCAGTGGGGCTGCAGTTGACCATGTTGGACTGTGAATGGGCACCGTAGGTACCACAGTTTTCTTAGAACAAGAAGGTTCTGAGTTCAAATCCACTTCTTTGGGGTCTTTCTGTGTGGAGTCAGCATGTCGTCTCTAAGAGTGCTAAATTTCCCGTACGTTCGACTGTGAGCATTAATGGTCGTTTGTCTCTGCGTGTCGACATTGTGATGAACTGGTTGCTTGTGTACCCCGCCTCTACACATTATCAGTTCATATGAGCTCCGGTCCCCCCAAAGCCTTTAACACAGTAAGAAAGTCGCGGAGCATTCCGTTTCTCTCGACCCTTCTATCTGTAGAGAAGGCTACAGCAGATATTTTAAAGTTGATTGACAATTTCAGTATTCTCCTGCTTCTAAAAGCTCTGGTACTTTAGCATGATCCCCGCGGTCATCACTGCCTTGAACAGTAAACCTGGCTGAATAGACCCGAGTGTGGACTGCTGGCCATACTTTTGGTTTTGTTGTACTTTAGTCATTGACTGCTGTGCTTAATGTGCAATCTGACATGTACAGGGCTGTGGAAAAGAATTTCCCCTTCGGGACAATAAAGTCTAAAGTTTAAGTCTATAATGTAATGAGTATGTAAGGGGGACACTACAACTTAAGTCATATTTGAAAACCCTTTGTTTTCGGGAATATGGCCTCATGGCTGCAGCAAAAAACAATCCTTGTAGATTTGGTGATAGCTTAGATTCTGTGAGGTCTGACTTGATGTCTCGCTATTATCAGACTGTTTCCTTATGTCCCGACGCCTACATACCATAATAGTTCACCAGGCTTTTTCTGTGTACTTACCAGTGGAACCAAAAGGCTTCCGTACTTTTCAAATTTTGACTCTCTCCTTTTCATTTAAATTCTGATTATCTAGACACTCAAAAAGCAAAAGACAGAGGAAAACTGTTTAAACTATAAAGCTATTAATTAACTTTGCAAATGATCCGTGGTTCACATGCAAGCCAAATCACGGTGGATCTGTATGGGTCAACTACGGTCCAGCAACAAAAAATGGCTTGAAATGCAAGCACACTACTTATTATGCTCTAATAAGGATTTCTGTAAATTCTCGAGAAGAAAGTGTGTGCAAATTTATAGATTGATTGACCCATGGGTAGCAACATTTCGCAAACGGGGGGGAAAATCAATGACCCAAATGAAGAAGTAGCAGATGTTTGATTATACTACAATGAAACCACAAACTTAATGTCACACTTAAATTCACATTGAGTGCAAACTTTGCATCATCAGCAACTGTATTTGCAGTTTGTCTCATCTTGTTTTGGCTGTAGTCGGAAGCAGTAGAAAGTCATTGATGAACAAAAAACAAATGTTCATTTAGTGACTGTGCTCTGGTGGCACTGGTCGGGGTCCTTCCTGGGCTTGTTCGTTGTACCTGTGATGCTGTGGCTTTGTGTCCTGGGTGTTCCTGCAGCTTGGACGACTGACTGGACTATCTGGATTCTGGAGGGGACCGTTTTCACTGGTGGTGATCTTGCTACATGATCCTGGCCCAACACACCAGCATCTACAACAACATGATCTTCAATGTTGATTGGGAGGGAGTCTTTCAAGGAGTGCTGGTGTAGATCACATACACACAGTTTACATGCATACGTTCCCTTCAAGTAAACAATTTATCGCCTCTTGGCCGGTTTCCTTTCGGGGTCACTACAGCGGATCGTCACCTGTCCAATGTGTGGATTTGGCATGGGCATTACGCCGGACAATCTTCCCATTTATCTGGGTTTAAGTTCTTAAATGTCGTTGGAGGTCAGGAATCATCCGCTGGACAGCTGCTTTACTTAAAACAATTTGACACCATAGTTACAGCCTGACCTTTTGGGCACGAGCATTTCTGACCGATCCTGTCAGGTTGTCAGGAGATTTAAATAATTGGTCAAGTTGGGCTCCTGTTCCTCATACTGATGTGTCTCTTCATGGTGAAACGTGCTTATTATTTCTGCTGCAGGCAAATCAACCTTTGTCGGCTAATTTCCTTTTTAGGGGGTTGCCACAGCGGATGTTCTCGTCAGCATATTGATTTGGCATACATTTTTACGTCGGATGGCCTCCATGACTACCCATTTTTTCTGGGCTTGGGACCGGCACTAGATGTGGCAGGATAGGCTGTTAGCACTGAAGACCTCGCCTAATGATCCGAACTGGATTTCTGCACTGCAGGTCAAAAAACAAAAATAGCCCCAAAACCTGCCTGTCCTTGCAGTTTACCCGGTACTGATTGTCTGCATTTGGAGTACTTGATTATGGATTTCTAAATGTACCAAACCTTTAACCTCAGGCCTTCTCTCATACCTATTTGCCTTTAGGCAATCCGATGGACTGATCTATGGATTTGAGTCGTGGCTGTATTTAGAATATGATCTTTACTTTATTTATCACTTTACATACATACAGTACAAGGTTGTGAAATTTATCACTGCATTTGATCCATCCTGAGGGAGCCGTTTGCAGTACCTGTGAAGCTTCCTGGGAGCTGAGGTCTTGCTCAAGGGTCTTGCTGGGCTGAAATAATAAATAAATAAATCTAATGCAAATGTTCAGCTGTTGTATTAATGTGCCTTTGTAATCAGGAGAGCTTAGTCTCTTTGCAGGCGCCGTTGTAATTTTATACTCCGTACACACGCAGACAAAAAGCCAAAATGAGCCAATTTGTCAAATTGCCATCAATGAAAGAAAGGGAAATTAGTCTCATAAATGAAGCGAAGTGTTCCTGCACAGACTGCTGGAAGAGAAAAGGATATTATCCCGGAGGGAGTTAAAGAGACACTGTACACCACAGGGACTGCAGAGCTGGAGACAGACCTCACAGGGAGTGACTGATGAGGGTCTTCCAGGGGAACGGCAAAAAGCTCGTCTCTGAAGGCTTCTTGTTGAGGGAGGTTAAGGCTCGACTCTCAGGATCTGGTCTCTGCTCGGCAGATGAGTGATCACTGCTGTTCTTAGCAGGGGATGAGAGTCCTGAGCTCCACAGAACAGAGATAAGGCTTTGGTGAGGAGGCCCAGAGCGCTCTGGCCTTCACTCTTTTGCAATCCACCTGAGGCAAGTAAAGGAACATGTAGTCCGCCAACTTACCACTGTTCTTCGATACTCCATAAGAAGTTTCACTATTGAAAAGCGTTTATTGCATTTCATACATCTCCTGCACCGCTGCGGATCTGTGAAAGCCATCCTCTGTCCCAGGTGACATCATTAGTTGTGAACACAGGAGGTAAACTTGGCTGCAGATCTACTCATTGAAAGCAGTTTTAATCCGAGGAGAGCTATAACTCACAACTTCTCTGTATCATGGCTAGCTTTACGACCAGATACGTGAAGTACTACAGGGGCTTTCAACTCATAATTTTGATTTACCTGTACTTTTACAGTCTACTTTTATCTCAGTGAGCAACAGCAGGAAGGTGTTTTCATTTGACAAGGTCTGATATACCCATAAATGTACTTTTCTCACAGAGCAGCAATCACAAAAAAGGCTCAATTGCAATGGTCCGGAGAAAATTACAATGCATACATTCACGACTAATGTGTCTACTTACGTAAAATCATGTGGTGTCTAACATTGTTATTTATTTTAAGTAATTAGCTGCAATGGATTGCTATAAATCCAACACTATGGGGGTACAGTATTTTTCCTATATGTAGGCATTTTTCTCTCTGAAAAAAAATATTCTGCTATGATCAAGGGGCACTTGGTTGAAATAAAGCATTTAAGAGGAACTCCTAATCATGCTTTTTGTAAGACATTTGGCCTAGAGTAGTTATCTGCTTTAAGAGCTGAATCCCATGATCATAATGGCTGAGCATTACTGAAGAAGGTGATGAGGTTCCTGGAGTCATACTGCAAATGTTCAAACATCTGTTGATGTAACAGATAATCATGGTCAACATCAATTTCAGTTACCGAGGGTGAGGTCCAATTTGGTGGCGATAGTCGACTTTGGCGTTCACTGTTGGCCAGGATTAAGAGACCACGATGGACACTGAATGTGCAGCAAAGGCGTATCCTGCAACAGTTGGTGATATTGGACAGGCACTGATAATGAAAGGGAACTGCCGAGTCTAACTACAGGCTTGAACAACTGAGCTGTGCAGTACGTTAGTTTGCATTAACTGCCTTGAGGTCTGTGCTGAGGCATCACCCATACCTTCCCAAGGAGGCAAAGAAACTCCTTCATTCATCCAAGAGAACTACATTATCAAACAGTTGAGCAAGAACCTCAAGCTCAAGGAAAGACTGGAAAGCAGCACCTTATTATCACCCCCATAAAGTTAGACCTAATGACGTATCCTCCACTTTTCACTAATTTAAATGTGGTTATGACCACCTTATAGCCAAATGGAAACCATTAAAAGGCTTCATACCTCAGACCGCAGAGACCCTTAGCAAATGATCCCCCGCACGACAGACTGCATTCATCCCTTTTGAAGACCAGTTATAAAAAAATATATTTTTTCAAAGCATGATGGAGTGTGTCTGATGCCAGTGATTCATATCCACACGCTGTGCAGAAACCTTTATTTCAAACCACACGGTTAGATCTGTCATGCAGGAATTAATTTCAACAGTAACGTTAATCTATATTCAAGGATGTGTGAGTGAAGCAATCTAATTGGTCAAATATTTCTTTCAACCCTGCTGATAACACCTCTAAAAATATTAACAGCTATCGGACTTTATATTTCATCTTGGGCTAAACAATGAGCTGATTAGTACTTTTCCTTGCAATCTCCTGCTGTTTAGTCATGTTCACCACCTCAGGAAAAGAGTACAAAATATTTATGACTTGAATAAAACCCCACAGGACGTTAGACTAGTGGTGCTTCTCTTTTGCTGAAGGTATTTTCATATACATTTCATTGAAACCATTTTCCACATATGTATTACACACAATCCCTATTATTATTATCAGATACACAATCAGCCATAAAATTATAAACACTCAGTTAAGTTGGGATAACACTGATTATCAGTGGGTGGGATGTAATGGCAAACACATTGTCCTCAGGTTGATGTGATGGAAGCAGGATAAATGGGCAATGGCCAAATTGTGATTGGGGGCCCTTTCCCAGTCATCTGACTGTTCCTTGAGTTCTTGTCGAGTATTCCTTGAATGCTGTGATTAGTGCCTGGTATAAGGCTGGAGAGCCAGCAATAGGGACGTTGGGGCTCATGGCCTGGGGAGCAATTTCTACCAAATGTTGTCTGATCCCATAGAAGGGCTGCAGTAGCATAAATTGATTTTTTTTTAAATCCAATGCTCTGATAGAATACAGTGAATCAAAGTGTTTAAGATTTAATGTTATGGCTCATGGGTGTGAAGGTATTTATTACAGAGTTGGTTGGACTTTTTCTGCATTCTGTGGTAACTTTCCTGTTCACTAGAGATGAATGGGAAGCAAGTGTAGCAACAGAGCAGGCACCAGCTAAAGGAGAAATGTTGAGTGTACGGCGCAAAAGACACTGCTGAGAGCGGACAAGAAAGCGGTAAGAGGAAAGGAGGAGGGCTTGCAGTGTTTGTGAATGATAATTGGTGTAAATCTGGGCACATCACTTTTAAAGAGCAACACTGCTGTGAAGACATTGAGCTCTTAGCCGTTAGTTCGGCCTCATGCTATCTACCGCAGGAATTCTCGCATGTTATCGCGATAGCAGCGTACATTTCCCCCTCTGCTAACGCCGACGCTGCCTGTGACGTCATAAACTTGGTGACTAGCAGGCTGCAGAATCAGCAGCCACAGGCTGCTCTCCTGATCTCTGGTGTCTTCAACCATGCTCCATTCAGACTCTACAACCAGCACTGATAGTAACACACACAATGGGACAATATACTACTCAACATGTCCCCATTTCAACTGTACATTTAATTGTACATAGTGGTATTCTGTAATATGCTCTTGCTGTTGAAACACTGCAATTTCCCCATTGTGGGTCTAATAAAAGGTTTATCTTATGAAACCTTTCAATTTCGCTTGAGACAACACCACAGCACAAAGGCCGCACTCATCAAAATCAGTAATGACCTTCTCATCTGGTCATATCGGCATCCTCATGGACCTCTTTGACACAGTCTCTCCCAGTCTCTCTACCAGTTCCACCTTGGCCCCAGTCAACCATGGTGTACCTCAAGGCTCTGTGCTTACTTGGAGTAGAGATACTAAACATCTCTACTCCAGCCATCACTCTCGTCCATGCATTCTTCACCTCCCGTTTGGACGACTGCAATGGCGTTCTGTCCTGGGTTCCCAGCAAAGCCCTGGCAACACATCATCCCCACTGGCTCCCAGCCAAGTCCCGAATACCCTACAAAATCCTCAAATTTTTCTCAACGCCCTGGCTCCTCAGTACCACACACGTTGATGGTTTATAATTTGTGAATTCATGCCGTCTGCGTCAGACTCTCTTGTGGCTGGTCCACTTGATTTCAAACCCAAACTGATCCAGAACTTTCAGGTTGTGTGTAGCAGTGTTTCATGGCCAGCTTACATGTCAGCCCAAATAAATATCGCCAACAAGTACATTTGAACAGAATCAAACAGATTAGTGGTTAAAACAGGACAACATTGTAAATTTGGGCTTTTAATTCATTTTATTCTAATTGCAGATCATACTTTCAGTGTGGATGCGAATACTTGGACCGTTGGCCCAGTCACGAGGTTTTGTGAATAATCCTCCCCATTGCCGTTTACAGTAGGTTCCTTTACTTAGTATGGAAGGACTGTTCTATCAAAGTAGTGAATGAGGTCACACACACACTAAGTAAAATTATCTGAATAATTCATCATTGAACAGCTTCTAGCACCTTATTTCGGGGACTGTATCGGTGATCTTGCGTTTGTCTATGCGTGTTAGAAATCTGGCTTAGACTGACCTACTGTGGAAAATCCATTGGTCTTTACTGTTCTGCGTTCAATTTAATGCATTAAGTTTTGCCCTATAGAGTGTCGGTGCAGAGATGAACATATCTACTCTGTGTGATCTAATGGAGAAACCATGTCTGGGTTGGCTCAGCGCTGCTGGTGTCCAGGGCTCCATTACTGAGGGTTCACTGGGAACCGATAGGTACAGCTCACTGCATTCCGTCTATTATATGAACCAGACAGAAGTGAGACATGTCTAACACTGGGTTTCCTTCTCCTTTCACAACTCTGAAGGCAGCAGATATTTGCTTATTTCAAATGGCTTGTCAATTCAAACGCAAACATTAAAAAAAAAAAAAAGCCATTAGTCCAAGTACGACACCAGATAAACAGGAAGTAGATTCGGCAGAATTGCCAGAGTTTCCACTTAGCCAGGTGGGAAACAACTTAATTTTTATTAACATTCAAAATGCCAATAGTTGGCTTATTTTAACGGAATGCTAATATCCTGTATGCATAAATACCGTATATTTGCCTCTTATTGTGAAGGCTGGTCATGCCTGGTTCAGATCACATGATCGTAGCCTGATTTTAACATGATGTGCTTGTTAGGAAAAAAATTCCATCCACAGTTTTAAATAAATGTAATTTGGGTGTATAACAGCGTTCTATTGATTAAGAATTAAGTGTCGCTCCACTTGACTTCACCCGAGTCAGCTCACAAGCAGTTTCCTGCAATCTTTAGGCTTCACCGCCACACTTCCCTTCATCCCATCACATTGTATCTACCAAACTTTAAATATGCTCTTTCCATCACCCCTCCCTAACAGCTTCAACTAGGGACATCTCCAATTAAGCTCTCCAACCGCTGTTGCTCTGTGATGAAGTTCCCTTCATGCTGCCGATCTACTTCCTGATAGGCTAAAGTAGACTAAGACTATAGTATGAAGGTTTACTGCCTGGAGAGATGTTGAAACTGTGTCTGTCTTTTTGTTTTGTGTCGAGTCAGGAAGATTAGAAAATCAGCCTCCCTTGTCTTTGGTTGTTTAACAGCTTCAGGGGAATGTTTTCACCATTAAATTACCAGAAGATCATTACAATTCTAGAAGAAAAAGAGCAGATTCTCCACAAAACACATTACACTGCCAAATGAAGCAAAATGACTTTCTATTTATATCAACACAGACTTTGATTCCCTCTACACCTCCTTTCTCCATCACGTTCTCTCCTCATAGCTCGCAAACCTTTGATTTTCCACTTCTGCATCCATCCCAGCGGGTGGACTCGTTTGTCCTTTATGCTGGCGACTTATTTTCGGCAGTGTCTTGGTGTGAGTTCCAGCATTAGAGTGTGTGAAATTTCACATTATTCTGCACACCTCATCTCTTCGCCACACAACAATCCGTGAGGACGAAGATGTCAGTAGTTGTGACGCCCGGGAACGCTCGCAAACCCCGAGTGATGCAGAAATGGCAGTATATTCAAGGAAAGTGAAGGGGAGGACTTATTACAGGGGGGGGGAATATGAAATAAAAGACAGTCAAGTCAGAACCTCACATTTGAAATTCTATTAAACACACGCGTTAACCCTCGGGCTAGATCTGATACATCATTAGTTCAGCCAGACACATTTAAAAAATACGAAACTACAAAGTGTTTAGAGAGCTCTGCCAAGGCACAACAGTTGCCATGTTAGACATAATGATCAGAACCAGACTCCTTGATTTAGGATATTTTATAGTTACTGAACCAATCTAATCAATAAAAATCCCTCTGAATTTAAATTCATATACCTACTATCTATCTTTATATTGTATTATTTAGGTAGGGGGTACTTCCAGATGCTGTTTATGATAATGTGACAGGTTCATACATTTTCACATGGTGTCGGGGAAGTCTTTATTTTCCAACGGTCCATTCTGATGCACATGCAATGTGTTTAAATTATTTTTTTTATGTTTCCCAAAGTTTCTTCACAAACACCACAAGAGCTCTGTTCTTAGAAAACACAGACAGCCCGATACAGAGGCCTACAACATGAAAGTTAAAACTCATGTAATCTATATAATCTTTGAATAGACACAGCGGCTGCCATTTGGTTCTTTCCGATGAAAGACTGAGGGACAACTCACAAAGCATGAATTGCGGCCGTTAATAGCACAGTAAGTTGCACAATATTTGCGAAACCGCTATTCAAGCCAGTTTACAAACCAATTCATAAAAGATATTCCGATGCCCACAGCTTGTTGTACCTAAGTGCAGTTTGCCCCTGATTTGCGTTTGGTTGCAATTACCAGTAACAGTAGAAGATAAGAATATTCATTTTCAAAAGGTCTTCATGTTTGATTAGTTTTTAGTTGTTTCTCAAATCATACAAATGTGCAACAACGTTTTGGATCAACCAGCACTTAAACCTTCCTCTAGAGACACTGATCACCCCTCTGGAGGACACCACCGTCTCATCTCACCTGCAACCACCCGCCTTTATGCCCAGGCAACATTTGCTGGAAATTCCACCCCTTTCGACACCTGCAAACTATAAAAACATTGACCAACTCCTAAATGCTGAGCAACAAAAAACAGACAGCACAAGAACAGTGTGCTTCCCTGATAAAAAGGGATTATCTACTGATTTCAGAGCCATGCGTCGAGAGCTTAGCTCCCGTCGGCGCTCCGACAGCCTTGAACTGGAACATCGACGTGTGAGAACAGAAATGCAATCCAGACAGGGAAATGATGGGGTCCACTGGTAGAACTGCTGCATCTCTTGAGGCCAATCTAGTTGTGGGGTGAGAGTTAGCCTCAGCCAGAAGACTTGGAGGCTTGCCACATGCCAAAACACTGTGGCAATTAAGAGAGGAAAGGGAAAAATAGAAAAGGATAAAAGTGTAGCGTGTAAGAGGAAGGTTGTAGGGTGATCACAGCTGCCAGTTTCCAGCTGTGCTTACATAATTGAGAAGGTGAAAATATGTATAGAAATAAAATCAGAAAGTCATGCGACGTCTGTTTGGGCTGAGAATGTTGAATATAAAGTATCTGTCATGTCTCTGCGGGCGGTCCTGTGATCATAGTTATTTCAGAGTCGAGGTCCTGCACTCAAGCGGCTCTATAACGGTTTGGGAGATCTGAGGCCTGGGTGCAGAAAGCCATCCATTACCCCGACATGCGAGAAACTTCTTTGGTGTCATGAGGGGGCAGTTTTTAGCACCAGACCCAATACCTCCCCCCTGTTTTCATCCATCTGGCTCATGGCTATTTATAGTGATGACGTCCAGAAGAGGCTGGATGAGTACAAGGACAGGCTCCCATCAAACTTTGTATGCGTATTAAAGATGGAGTCTATGAAATAAGTCATATTTCTCACAACAGTTGTCAAGTATGTAAATACAGCATGTTGATTATACTTGTCTCTGGTCCCCTATTGCCACCTATAATCATGGTAAAGACTAATTAGTTTTAAAAGATTCTATTACTTTTAATCGGATGGATGGAACACATGGTTGAAACCTGGTGATGAACAAATGGTTGAACTCCACCTCCTACTTAATTGTTATTTTAGTCGACCCAGAGTAAATCCTGATTATCTGTATTGATAGACAATTATGGACCTCAACAGAACAAGAAACAAAACTAAATAAAAAAACACAAACAGAAAAAACTACTTGTCATTGTTAGCCTATTATCTTTTCTAGCTACACCTCAGCAGAGTCATTAGCAACCACCACCAGTCTCTGGACAGCAATGGGGCAGCATCTTCCTGTTGATCTACAATCACTGAAAAGTTTTAGCACCAACTCAAGCTAGTTTAACACAATGTAATTGAGGAAGGACTGCTAAAAATAAATGCTTGAATAAAGCTTTGTGTCTTTTGTCAAAAACTGCTTTGACTGTAAAATGGGTTGCTTAACTGATTAAATTGATTCCAAAATATGCTTTATTGGCCGTAACGCAGCAGCGCCAGCATTGATTTATGCACATCACAAAACTAATTTCCACTAGACGTCCATCAAAAAGACAGCGGATAACGGAATTTTCTAGATTTTTGCTGTTGTCCCTGACAGCAAGGGTGTATCCCCAAATTAGATGTGAAGATATTTAAGGCATTTTTAATTAAAAGAAAAAAAAAAAAGCTTCCGGATGAGCGTAAAATATGAATTTTTAGGACAAAATATGATGTAGACAAGATAGATCGCAAATATGCTCCATATTTGGGCCAACCAGGTCAATGGTTGGCTTATCAAAATAAGTCCAAAAAGAAGGGAGATGAAGCTCCCCCTAGAGTTGACCGTATAAAACCAACTCCAGATCCAGGTATATCATTTGAAAGTGATCCATGAAATAGTTTGACTTCTCTTGTTGACGCGAAGGATTTGCGGCAGCGGCGATTTCATAATATCCCGACTTTTTGGGGATATAAACCAGAGTCACATCTGTTGAATTTCCACAAAGATGTAATACAAAACCGTCCTTCAGATGTATGAGCATTCTTCAAGATGTACACACATTCTAATACACAACTGCCAGGTACACAGTAACATTGGCAGTGTCAAATTCACTTGTTAAATTAACTCTCGAGTCCGTAAACATATGGTCCTTATCCAGAGTCTAAGAAGTTATGATAAACAGTGTTGAATTTTCAGAGTCAAATCAACACTGGCAAGAGTTAATATTTTACGCTAAACAAGAAATGTACATCCAGTTTAAACACAAGAGGTAAATAACTCAAATGTGATGCATTGTGGCAGGAAACATGTTTAGGAAGACAAAATATTCAATTTCGGCAGAATGATGATTCATGCTAGATCTAGGAAAATTTCTTGAATAATAAGTGACATTTTTCTTTAAAAAAAGAGCTCAAAGAAAAAAAGTTGTCTGTAACGGCAGACCTAGCCAGAGACCAGCCTAGTCACACACACACACACACAATGTCGTAACACTATCCAATCGCATGCAAGACCTTCAGCCGTAAGCTCTCGTTGAGTTGCACAAACATCCGAATGCAATGTAGGATAAAGGTTCTGGATCCAGTTCTTATTGCAACTCATGGCGCAACAATGCTTCGCTGGGTGCTTCATCCGGATGCACTATTTACTGGACTGGTCTCTGGATGAAGGCTTGTGGCACAGGGTTAGCTTCAGTGTCTGAGGCAGAACTTTACACCCCAAAAACGAGAGAGGGCTCTAATGTGAATTTTTAAGAAGCTTCATCTCTCCCACTTTCATATTTTCAATGTAACCACCCTTTTTCCCCCCAAGTTCTGCTAATATTTCCACATTCCTGCTGTCTATCCTTCCTTCCTCATCCTCCCTTCCTCACCCTCCCACGGGTCTACTATAGCAGCAGCGATAACCAGTGTTATTCTTCTGGGTGCTACAGATAGCTTATCTGAGCAAGGCTTACACCCTGGCGGCGAAGACACACACACAGAAAAAAAAAAAAAAAAAAACACTCATGGTACCAAGGCCTTACATACTCACAATATTCTTGCATTTGCACTGCAGTGAGAAACATTCCCTCACTGCTGTGTAATCATCTTCATCCACACCACTGTGGATTTGAAAAACTCAGAATGACCGGAGGGCCAAACGGCGCAAGAACAAACATTGTAAATGGACAATATGTTGGTGGTGGAATATAAATGCATATTTATTAAAGTAAAAATTGGAATATTTTAATCTCATGCCACGTTGTACCTCTAGGGTGTGTGAAGATGCACTTGGAGAAATGTCATAAATTCAAACATAAAAGATGGGAGTGTATCGATGCGCGGGCCCGTGTATGGGTCCAAATGCACCATGAACCGGATCACATGGGGAAGGATTCTTACATCATAAATCTGTTGACTAAGCGTCTGTAAATCATGGTGTCCAAATGCATACCAAAAATTGTATATGGAGGGAAAGTTATAGTTGAACATGAGCTGTAAAATGCACAGCCTATGATGATAATTCCTGGACATCATGTGATTCCTTATGTGAGAATTCCATCTGACAGCCGGAGTGCTGCTTCTAGTCTGCCACTTTGAAATACCGCTGTCCAGTGTCTACTGGTGTTTGTCTTTTCCATTTATAGTCCGACGCTATCATATTTGTGAAAAGCAACAGTTTTTTCACTTATCAGTCCTCCATAAAAAACAAAAACCCTCAAACCCAAACCTCAGAGGACGCTGATCCGAGGGTTTTGTCATTGACAGGTGTGTTTACACCCAACGCCTATAGGCACATCACCAACTCCTCCTCCACACAGCAGTGTCCTTGTCCTCCCTCTCCATTCCCCATTGCCTTTCCAGCGCCGTCCACACCACCTCCAACTCAAACTGTAAAGTCAGTTTCACAGGTAGCCACACCAATCAGAGGAGGACAATTGCATGATGAATGGGTCGAATAATGACGGTGTCCTGTTGTTTACAAGGTCATACTAACCTTCCAAACCCACTATGAGCCCACCACATTGTTGAGACTGGCGCACATGGACTGGCCGAGACACAATCCCACCACAACCCAAAGAACACATACAAATTGGCAGAAATCCTGAGGCAAACTTTCACCACCTTTTGAAAATCCGTGGAAACCCCCAGACACATTACGAGAGACAAAAATCCCAGATTCTTAGTTTGCCTTAACCACCCCGACCAGCAAACAAAATGCCTTCCATCAAACAGCTACGTGCTTTCCACACAAGGACTCAGAGTGCAGAGCCACAGCTTGTAAGAATTGAGGTGAGTGACAGAGGCTGAATCAGTCTGTGTATTGGTGGCATCTGTCCGTGTTTGTTTGTGTGGAGAGGTGAAGGTAAGGAGGGACTGGGAGTCCAGGAAAGATGAGTGGAGATAGGTAGGGACAGTGAGGCGTTTTGAAACATGGATCCAAAAATGGTGCAGGAGTTCAATTTCAAGCTGCATAAACAGAATTCTCATGGTTTGAGCAACAAGGAGCGAAACACCATACGGAGAAGAGCTGACACCTTCAGGATAAAAAGGTCAAGCAGGTTTGACATATGGATGTAAGATCTCAATTATCTGATCTCTCAATAAATCTAATAGTACGACATTAAAACCTGCAGATGGAGCCCTGAACGATGTCTGCAGGCAAAAGTGGAGCAAGGCCTGGGCAAAAATGCTGATGCATGCAGAGGAGGCAAACGCCATCCATCTTTGTTGAATTTCACTGCATTGTGGTGTGGAAAAAAACAAAATGGCATGTTTGCCCACTACTGTGGCCAGGAATGGAAGCTGACATTAGCAAATGGAGTTGGTACCTTCAAACTCTTGAGTTGGAATTCCCATCCATTGACTTCGCAGAGGACTTTCCACACACGACTTCTACATTATACAGCTGTCCAAGAACACACAAATTATGTGCATTTAAGCAATTATAACCCTAACCCTGTCTGTGGATGTAGCACTTAATGTCAGTTCTTGAAAACCTTGTCTGTTGTGTTGCTCAGTGTCCACAATGACAGTCCGAGAGGTCCCAGCTTAAAGAAGAAAAAAACCAAAATAGTACCTATGACTATTTGGTATTCTTTTATTGTGAAAGTTCAATCATCGTTCCAGTTTTATTTATTTTTTTAGGTTGCTTCATTGGTGTTTTTAAATTGCAGATTGGTTGTGTTTATAATGTGTAAGACACAGAAACAATATAGGTTTCAGTCTGACGCCTCAAAGAGGACAATCTAATTAACAGTTTATTCCACCTGCACTCCACTCAGATGCATTACTCTCTCCAACTCTTGTTGGAAAGTAAATCTATGATATACAATAGGAGTAGGAGGCAAACTCAACATATACACTAATACTACAACTCCCATCGGGCAACGCTGACCCGCTCCTAAACACTTCCACATAATCAAGTTGACTTTATCAGGTTTGTTAATGTTGCTCTCTGGATGTTTTTGTGTTCTCTACCATTGATGTTCCTTATATTTTTAAAAGCTGTAAGATCCATTTCCCTGCATTTTTAAAGTTTCACATTTTGGTTTTTCAAAAGCACAGAATTTCTAACTTTCTTTATTAACATCATAATTTAAGTGGGTTGTTATTTCTGAACTCAAACCCAACAAATAAAGGAAGCGTAATGGATAACTCTGGAGAACTACAGGTGAAAACTACAGGTGAAAACTACAGGTGAAAACTACAGGTGAAAACTACAGGTGAAAACTACAGGTGAAAACTACAGGTGAAAACTACAGGTGAAAACTACAGGTGAAAACTACAGGTGAAAACTACAGGTGAAAACAGCAGGACCACACATACAACACACCGGTGAGAGGATTCACGATGAACTGACAGATGAAGGCAGAGACACAGACTTAAATACAGAGACTAACGAGCCTGACGAGACGCAGCTGACAGCAAGTCACAGGTGAAAATAATGGAGTGTTGATCACACAGCAGACAAGACCTTAAAGGAAAAAAATATATATCAAGAATAAAGAGACGAGGGAAGGGACGGAAACAGAAGTAGGGTGAAATCTAAAGGAACTGGAAACAGGGGAACTGATAAAATAAAGATGGAAACAGTGACGGGACATTTTAAATGAGACTTTCAGCACTAAGACACAAATCTCAAATAAAACAAACTAAAACACTCTGACCTTTGCCAGCTGACACCGTCTTGTCCTCGTTACACACTGACAGCAACATTTCTGACTTGGCTGAATGATGAAAGTAAATAAAGAGGAAACCAACTGAAGAATGGACTTTTCTTTTTTATAAGCAGAAGACAAATCAGATTCCGTCCTCATTTAATATTATCAGGAGTCCACGGCAGATCATTGGCGTTAGAGCCAGAACTCAAAAAGGACAGGTGGATCATTTTCATATTTTCTTCCCACATAGACTACTACATCTCAGTATTTTTTTACTTTGAGTTTTCTATAATTGTAAGTGAATTTCAGAGTTTGACTGAAGTGAAACTCTAACGTTTCCCAGCACTGGCAGAACATTGTCACAAGATAATCAGTGTAGTTCACTCCCGCTGTCAGTGGGTGTTCTCTGGCACAGGAGCAATCAAAACCAAACGCTGCAGGTGAGAGATGCGTGGACATCAGCGATAAAGAACTCCAGCAGGAACCCCGCTGAGCTGTCAATCAGCGCGAACACGCTGTCATTAATCAGGTCACACCTCCAGTATTTATCCCCACCAGAATGAGACAGCTCAGTGTGTGTTTGTTCACATGAGACGGAGATCAGGGTAGTCTGATGATCACATCCGGCCGCAGCTGAGACAAGCTGCTGTTCCTGAGATTCAATACTTCAAACTTGAAAGGACAATCCCAAACTGCTAATTCTAATTTTAACCCCCTCAACATAAATATATATATATATATATATATATATATATATATATATATATAACATGAAAAAGAATCTCCTGTCTATTTTAATTCTTATAATTTAGCCAATATATTTAGTATTTATTTTTTATGTATGTGCTCCAATCTAAGGTGTCCAGAGTCATAGGCCGCCAGCGCCAGTGTCCGGACTCCACAGGGGTTTAAATCTTGCTGCAAATTCAGGGCAGGTCCCCCTCCATCAAAATGCATTTTGTCAAAATGCAGAATTAGACGTGAAAAGTCTAAACACCAAAGCTTTCTGATGGCCTAATTTTCACTTATCAGGTGTGATAATAAAAATTACCTTGATTTTATTCACCGTCTGTCTTTTTATTTTTCCTCTTTTTATTCCTTTGTATTCATACTCTTTGGTATTTCCTGGGATTTGGACTTTCTTGTGTCTTATTCTATATCATCTGCGTGAATCTTTGTGTTCTGTCCTTTTTTGGCCTCGTGTCTTCACCATCTGAGTTTCTTGTCTTTGTTTTGTCGTTCAAAGCACTTTGTAAAGGTTTGATTTTGAAGGCGATATGTAAATAAAGTTCTTATTTTGTTTGGCTGGTCTCGGCCAAAGTTTCACTGAACATCACTGATTGAAAATGATTCTGGCTTAATTAAAGTCCACATTTTAGTGACCGATTTAAAGGATAAAATGGCTGCGTCTGGTTCACATATCAGCCGCCTCCATGCTTAGCCATGATGAAACACTGATTTTGAACAGGAATGTTCCATTAAATCTTGCTCAGCGTTAGACAGCCGCGTTCACACCTGATGTTTCACTTTTCATAAATCATTGTGCGGCCTGCTTTAGTGTTCAGACTGACGAGCAGACAGCCCTGAGCTTATCGGCCCATTCTGACAAATCGCTGACTGCCGTTCTTTTCTCCATCCTCGTGTCGCTCCAGACTTAGAATAACCCTATAATCGCCGCTCATTCATCAAATTCTCAGTCCCCTAAGACTCCGGAACAGAAGCGCGACGGAACATTGGTGACTAGTCAGGACGTTGATAGTCACTCAGTATCGCAGGGCCGCGGCAATACTCACAAGTTGTCGGAGAAATGAGATGAATGACAGCGACGCCTGCGGTGTAATAGCGGACATTAAAGGCTTTTCAGACATAATTGGGTTTCTGGGCTTTGGGTGAATGGGTCCGCTGGAGAAAAATCTGTGAGTTCTCCCTCGTAAATCACTGGGATCCCGACCAATATCTCTTGTCTTTGTCTGCTCTTTTTCTCTTTATTGCTCCTCTCTCCTTCACAGTCAAGACTTTGTGTCTTTTTTTCAGTTTGTTGTCACATTTTTCAAACTGTTGCTTGATCCATGTTGGTCCTGCTTTTCTTTTTTTTTATTTCACCAACTTTACCTCACTTCACTTTTCTGTTTGTATCCGTTTTTATCTATTTTCAACCTCTTTGCCTTTCATTACCTGTTTTTTTTATTTTTTATTTGATTTGACTGATATACTAAACATAAGCAATTTCATAGTCTTTTTATTTTTTGTGACCAAAAAGATGTAAGCAGGAACTACAATCGTGTTTACACTGTAAAACATTTTCATTTTCATGTCAATAATCACAATTTGTACAAACTCCAGAAACAGTTTGTAGTGGAATGTTTTCCAGTGTTCACAGGGAAAAAGTACACGGCAGAGCAGGAAAGCAACCGTTAACACACATCCATTGTGACATCGCGGGAATGCGCTTTGGCACGGTAGTTAGCAAGAAAGTTCTTAATTGAATATGAAAACAGAAGCAGAACATCTTGGGAACGTAGTTGTACTGTGAAGTTCTCTGATGAGATGGCCGACCATCTCTTCTCCTCGCGGTGGCGTCTTACCTGCCTGTGGATCGTGTGATGATAACCTCCTTCTTATACTAAGGAGTGAATCATTGACTTCAGGCAGAATAGTGACACACCGAGCGCTAGCATGATTCAGAATAAAGATTTTTTTAAATTGTGGGAACAAACACACTCTATCGTCAAACAGGGATTATTTAAAGTCTTTTAACCTTTTCATTATTTACAGTCTTTTAACCTTTTCCTTAACCTGTTGGGATGATGGGATGTCCGTGAAGGACAAGAACAACCTGCATTCACTGTGGTCATAATGTTAAGGGTGATTATTTTGGATGATTTAGTGTCTTCTGAGTGAAATTACTACATTGGTGATGTGGAGGTGGTGAAAAAATACCACCACATTCTCCCTGAACCCTCATTCGCACAAACCAAAAGAACTAGTCTCTGATGTCTGCGGAGGTCGTGGGATGGTCACCTGGGTCTCGATAGCATCGCCATCAATGATTGCATGCCCTGTTTGTGCGCTAGCCTGTCATTATTTCTCTCGCTGCAGTCCTGACCTTTGATGTCCTGATAATCCTGTTCATTTCACGCCTCAAAAACTCATCAGGTGATTATAGCTGCAAGATCACAGCAGACTGGAGTCAACACAGATAATAAAGACCCCGAAGCGCTCTAAAGGAGACAAGACCTGAAGACCAGAGCGCTCTAAAGGAGACAAGACCTGAAGACCAGAGCGCTCTAAAGGAACAAGACCTGAAGACCAAACGTATTTCTTCAAAAGTCCTCAACAAAGCTCCCCCTAGTGACTAAACTATGAACTATTAGAACAAAATCTGATGCATGCAAGATAGAGCTCCATGATTCAATTCATATGCACCAAATTTTTAACTAAATCGGACTAACAGCGAGGAAGTTATCTCATAAAATACTGTGCTTTTTGTAAAAAAAAGAGACCCCCCTGTTTTGACTTTTTTTCCCAACTCTACTGGTTGGAATAACATTTTGGTGACATTGTCCCACTGGTTTCACGTTTATCCTCGTATTTCCATGCTGAGTCTTTTTATTTATGCACCCCCCACCCCCCAAAACTTAAAATCAAGTCCTTTGTGTAACTGGGTCCTCTTAGTTCATGAGAATCTCAGAGGAACGCCTGAATGGGAGAAAAAATCTTTTGAAAAGTAAAAGCCATGATAAAGGTTTTTATTCGCTCTGTGTGTGTGTGTGTGTGTGTGTGTGTGACAGAAGTGACAGAAAAAAATGAAGGGGTTAAGCAGCGCTAACGAGAGCTCCAGTAACGAGAAAGTAAAAACGCGGGAGACAGACAGAGAACAAAGGGAGAGAACAAATGTGGAGTTTGAAAGCGACACTAACTTTCTGAGAATTCAAAGATGGAGTACAGAGTGCCCTCCTTCCCAGACACAGTCCCCGCACCCGAAACACACTCCTGCTCTGTTGTTAATTTTAGGCATTTAAAGCCGTTTCGGCGACAAATAGGAATGAAACACTCCTCACATCTCAAGGAGTTTGTTTCAGAAAGTCGGTGCTCCAAAGATGTAGCTGCTAAGTACATAATATACACGCAGAACAAAAACCTTTACTCTCCGCACACATTTGAATAAAATCAGTGAGACTTACGGGTTATCCATAATAGTCCGTAAAAGTTGATACGTGTGGGTTTTTTTCTGGTTGATGAAGCTCTAGCACACGTACATTAGGATTTTTAAAAACAGTCATGTTTTCTCCTCTCATGTAGGAAAGTAATCGGGTCCACACATGCATGGATTTAAAAGTACCTCCATCCACAACAGCCTCAGATGTACCGAGTTCTAACATTTACTCGTCAGCTCCCCAAACAGACTCGTGAAATCCTCATCCCGGAAAGGTTTTTCCCAAATATCCGTTATGGTGACCGTTTAAAGCGTTTTCGCGGACAAAAGGGCGAAACTCGGAGAAGGAGGCGCGTGGAAAAGGCTTCAGTCAGGAAGAATATCCCTTTGCAATCCCATATCACAGGTATCTCAGGACAGGTATACTCTGTCCTTCACATGTTTCACGCACCCTCAGTCTCGAAACCCACTTCATAGTCTGTGGTATCAACTGATAACAGCTGTTTTCCTCAGCCACCTACATCTATCCAATCACGGCCACGCACCTTCATCGTCAGCCTCGTCATCATGCCATCGTCTTTTTAAACATGATTCTCCCCATTTATCTGGTTCTTTCATGCTGTTGCTCCAAAGGCTCTCCACCTCCTCATGCCTGTTCAGTCTCAGCAGAGCCATCCGCCACCTCCACCAGTATCCAGACCCTGAGAGGGTATCTATCTGCTGCTGCTCAGGGCAGATACCGTGAGGAGTCAAAGCAGGTGTAAAGCTGAGGAGTCAGAGGCATACTCTCATCAGAGGCTTGCTCATTGTTAAATGAATGTCCCAGAGAAACTTCCCATAGCTGGCTGAACTGGTTGAGCTTTCTGTTTTTGAGGCTTCTTGGAATAGTGATTTGATCACTTATCTGGAATAGAATCACTATACAAGTCTGTAAATAACAACGCCGTTTGTAAATTCGGCCTCATCATATATATGAAGCCATAATGGTTCGAGAGATTGTTCTGAATTCTATCCCAGTGATGGTTTTTCTTTCAAGCTCCTTCCTCCACGTTTCTCCTCTCATATCTTCAAATATTTTATTTTTTCTTCCACTTTGTTCCACTGTACTGCCTCCTTGTGAATTCCGCTTCGTCACAACACAGTGGAGTGAGTGTGTGTGGGCGTGAGATTGTATTGGTCTTCATCTCTTCATCATTTTTGCAGCTCCAGTCATGAAACTGGAGATAATCCATTCCTCTGAATTATTTAACTCCTATCAGATGGCTCCGTCCCCTCTGTCGCCGGGCGGAGCAGGAACGGCTGGGATGACACTAGAATTGGCTGTTTTATTTTGACGAAACACAACTTGCTTTCAGTGCATCAGCAGCAGCGAATGATCTAGAAGTTCGATTATATGATTCAAGAACAAAATCAAAAGTCAAGTGGAAAAGGTCACATATGACACCTGATCCACGCTAGTCCACAAACCAATCAATCATCAAGTTGTCCCAGGATGGATCATGTAGTAGGTGTGTCTGGTAGCAGCTGTATTTCTGCAGGTAGCCCATAAGCTCAAACGTTGTCCTGATATGATGAACAACAACTAACCCATCCATTGTTACAGAATAAGTACAGGATCCAGGATTAGAGCTGCAGATTTTTTTTTTCAACAGCAACCAGCATCACTGACACTTTTTCTCCTTTCTGTCGACTGTTTTGTCATATCCGATAAAAATAACAACTTTACAAGAATACCAGATATCTTAAATCTCTTCATTTTCCTTTCTACAAAGGGGAACATGTTATAAATTGAATGTCATGTATGTTTTTATTCCCTGTCTGTACAAACAGAATAGGCTCCCACATGAAGCTACGGTTGGACAGGATAAATGTTCAGACCGTCCTGAGGGAGGGACGTCTCTGCAACCAAACCCATTATGTCACCAAACATTATATCCACGCCTGAAGCTTGAAGCTTCTTCCTCCACCCCGTGGATTATTTTAGCACCACCAGTGGGAACGTCTGGCATTTGCTAACAGATGACTGGGATGAAATGGCCTGAGTGGGTCGTTTAATGTTTTCACTGCTCCAGATTAGCCACAGTAATGACTGTTTGTCGGTCTCCCTGCATCTTTCTCAATTACTGGAGCCAGGATGTTTAATTTTGGGCAATGGGGTTTTAGGCAATGAGGGGCTCCGGAGGGAAAAATAAGCAGGAAGCAACTTGGCTGAGGGGCCGATCAATAGTGGAGAAAACAGCCCAAAACACGCTTTAAGCCTCGATGTGCTCTTAATGGAACGATTCCAAAAGACCCTGGAGTCAGCATTCTTCTTGGACCCTTACTAATGAAAAATGCATTTCACTTTGCAAGACAGAGGTCGGTGTGGTCTTCCTCTCTTTTCTCATCTTCAGGACTCTGCTGTGGAGGACTGGGGTTGCAGTGCTTATTGTTGTTTTTGACAGTAAGGGTATATGAGTCGTACAAGCAATCCCCCCTGGTTGATTTCCCCTTAATGTTACCAGCACCGATGAGGGTTCAGGAATCGCCTGCACACTTTGTGGAAGACATCAGTCACAGCTGAGAGACTGAAGCCTGACGACAAGTTTTATCTCATGGACTGCATAAAAATAAATCTCCACTCAACAGAGCTGTGCTCCGATCTACCATCTGCTCCACTGATGTTAAAAAAATGAAGGAATCTGTATGAAATACATACATAAAATTGAAGCCTGCAAGTTCCTCCCACCTTTGATTTTATTTTCTCGGGAACCATTCAGAGGTTGACTGACTCCCCTGTTTAGGATTATTGTCTTGTTGCATGAACCAGTTGCACACTAACCTTTAGTGTGGTGACCTCCTCCAATGTTGTCTTTGGATATTTTCTTTGTGCTATTGGAGCGATTTTTGGATCCGATCTGAGAATGTTCAATCTGTAGATAATGGATTACAATTTCTTTTGGTTTCGGCATAGTGTGCTACTGGTGAAACCTTTGACGCAACTTCCTGCCTCTGAAAACGGTCTTTTGAAGAGAGGGAGTGATCGGCATAAGTTTTATGCCCGAGGCCCTTCCTTGCACAACCCTATCCATGTATCCGGGTTTTGGACCGGCACTAGAATTATAGGGACATGTGACCACTATGTGGCTGGGTTCGGACATATAATTCACATAAAGAAAATGTATTTAGTGTTTGATTATAATTGTAATTACTGCGCCGGTTGTAATCAGATCTAAGTGTGTCTATTCCGGCTGTAACCAGTTATCAATGCAGTTGTTGGTTTTTTGGATTTTGCTACTAGATCAATGTCAATAGCACTGGAATCCAGAACTTTGTCATATAAGAATTTTGGTTGCCTTTGTTTCATGTTCGTTTGGTTTGATGAACCAACACGTTTGAGCTTCAGATACCCCCCCATTACTTTTTTTGGCTTGTGACACACTGACACGTACACGCCTGCATGTGTGTGTGGTTAATTAGGGTTGAAACCTGCGTGTGTGCCCGGTGATTTAAGACTATTTATATCACCAGTAGATGTTTGTGTGTGAGGATGGGAAACATCAGTTCGGGTGCAGGAGTGTGTGAGAGAGAGAGAGAGAGGAGTGTTTCACAGCGATAAAGCACCTCTTTTCTCACCTCCACAGTGCACACACACACCTCCACAGTGCACACACACACCTCCACAGTGCACACACACACCTCATGCCACACTTATCAAACACCATTATATCCTATTAACCTCCATTTCAGTAATATGTAATAATCCTGTCAGTCGTCATCCAACCTGTGTCCACTTTTTGATCATATAAACCTTAATTTTTGACCTGCCCTATCAGACCACCCTGCAGGCTGGTCCAAATTGCTGCATTTGGACTCCCTGGTATTAATGGTAGATGGTGGAGGTACACTTTACTCCCATCCTGGCTTCACTGCACTGGCTGCCTGTCAAGCTCAGAATTGATTCTGGGATTCTTTTAATCACTTCAGGGCTTTGCTGCTGCCCACATATCTGAGCTACAGAACCCCTCGCAGTCAGTGGGAGAGTAAAAAGACAAACACCGTGTTTACGTTCTCAAGTGAGAATTTCTCTTTCTGACAACGTTGGAACTTTTAATACAAACATCTGAACTCCTTACATTTTAAAAAACAGGCTGATTACTTAATTTCTTTTATTTTACATCATATCATGGTTTTCCAAACCAGAGATGAACATATCAAATGTGTACATCCAACAAAAACATGAACTTTGGTTCAGACTTTTAGGTGTAAAAGCAGCCCAAATTATTCACTTCCTTAAAGCCTAATTTATGCTCCATACCACGATAGATACATATGTTTCACATGAACGGATGTTAATGGCCCTTATGAAACACTTTCAGCTGGTGTCACACTTAGAATAGTAATGTTTGTGCTCCATCCAGGCGTCTCTACAAAGATGGCAAGACAACATGGTGGCCTGAAAGTGATGGCTTTTTACAAACCAACATTAAAAAGAAAATCGCGTTTTCAGCTGATATATCGTATATCGTATATAAAATAACCTTAATTTTAAAAAACTGTGCCTTTTTAAGGGAGGCTCCGACTCCCTTAAACTGAGTGTTCAGCCTGACTGAACACTCAAACGTCTTTACACAAGCCAGTATTCATAATATGGTGGCGGAGGCAAGGTGACTTTAAGACCTCAGTGGAAGAGCCGCTGGTAGCAACTTAAGGTTCAGTATCTTTCTCAAGGACACTTCCTTCAACAAGGAGACTTTAGCAAAACATGGACAACCACGCTCCTAATATTTTGACAGATTTTTACATTCAGGAGGAATAAAAGGCCTCTAATTTCTGCACATCATGTGGAAATAATTCTACTGCTTCTGTCATCTATGCACTCTTTGTTGTGGTGCCATATGTTTACCGGTTATGGGTGCAGCGAGGACACTGTTTGAAGCTGGTACCTCGTGTTGTGCTGCTTCATTGACCCCCTAACATACAGGGACAAAATTAGAAATCAGCCGGGACGAAACGGGAAATTGCCTAGTTTTGCGTTTGATGTCAGTTTACTGATCCATGGCCAGTTTGTCTGCAGAGAGTTCCGTGAATTCTTCGTGCCACAAAGCCTTTCAAATATGTGCCTGAAATCTGAAGTAAAATGTTAAATTTAGGCGAAAAAATTAATTTTTGGATTCCAATCCATGGATTAGATAATCCATGGATTGTTTTTGTTTTCACATGGTCCAAAAATGTCAGTATCATGGCAGAAAAGTGTCTGAACCTCTAATTTAATGTCAATTTCTACTTGGTAGAACAAACTTATTTGGTTAGTGTACACAAAGAAGGAAATGGGTGCACTAAAAATGAAAACCAGTGCAAATTGATAAATCTCAGTTTTCACCAATTTGTTATGTCTTCATTACCAATTCCTGCTAAGATTTCAGCTGTTCCTGAAAATCACCCGGTACATTCCTGCAAAGTCAGGGATGTTAAGGAATCATCGACGCTGCCTCCTTCGTGTTAAATGGATAACTTAAGATCTATTTCATGGACCATTTTCAAATTTCATACCCCCATAGACCGTAGGGCCTAAAAAGAGCCGGATTGATTTTGAGAAAGGTCTGTCGCATACGTCCACCACCAGACTGCGCTATACCTCCAAAAGATTTTTTGACTTCTTTTCAATTCCCTCAAAAGGGAGGAGCTTTTTTTCCAAAAAAACCCCACTATTTTGCGGACAAATCTTCCTCACTGATGGCCTGATTTGGTCTAGATTGGTGGACAAAATCACACATATAATTTAAGGAGTTCTATCAGGAGGATTGTTTGTACAATGCAGGACATTGGGGGAGTTTGGGCCATTAATGCAGGCCTAGTTTTCAGGCCTGGGTGGAAGTTCTTCATTTGCTTTAATGTAAATGATCCTGTCCCATGACAATCGAATCATTTATCCTTTATTATCACATACAGTAAAACATAATGAAATGATGACTCTGCATTCGACCCATCCCTGAGGGAGCAGTGGGCAGCCCCTTTGAAGCACCCGGGGAGCATATTGGGTTTGGGGTATTGCTCAAGGACCCTACGACATGTAGACTTGCCGGGACTCGAACCAGCTGCTTTCTCTTGGGACACGACTGCTCTACCAACAGAGCTACGGCCGATCAAGTTTTACATTCATGCCGTTTACTAAAACATTTGCCGACATAATAAAAGATGTGCCTGTTTGAGAGTTCTGCCTCCTGAGTTCGTTCTTCTGTAGTCGAATGGATCTTCAGGCTAAACTGACATATTTACAAATAAAAAATTTCAGCAGATGTTATTTCCAGAGATAACATCACCTAATGGATGCACATCAATCTTTCATTGTCCTTGTCAGTTATATGTGGTCTGTTGTTGATATTTTTTCCACTCCATTCCCTCAGGTATGGAGTAATAATTTATGTGTCCATCAGTAGCTCTGAAGTGAAACGACTCTGATTTACTCATGTGTGTTCGATTTGAAGCACCCCAAACCCGCTGCATTAGAAAAAACTTGCTGAGTCAGCTTCCAGCAGGTTGGCATCTGGCTGTCTATGGTGGAAAAGTTGCTCAAATGAGATTTTGAAACAGTAGTCACTTGTTTCTTGTCTCGTCGTTTCTTTTGTTTTCTCACCGTAAATCGTCTCAATAAGATTTCATTCACAAACAGAGTACTTTCTGTGATATTAAGAAGTAAATTGTGCCCTGAGCCTGAGTACAGCTGGTTGTGCCGATTTATTTCTCTTGTCAGTTTAGCTCTATTGTTTGTTTAGCTATTTAGACAGTTTTGCTGTTGCAGAAATGTTCAGAAGAAAAGACACCAGGAGTTTCTTCTGAAATTCAAAGTGTGGTTTGGGTGCGAGTCCGCTTCTCTGTGCTTTTGATTTAGAAACATTGGTTTGACTTACAGAAGGACATTTTTTACAGACTTTAGATCAGTGCCCTAGAAGAACCCCAAGAGAAAAAAGTTACTAATCAAGCACAAACTAAAGAGCATGAAAAGTTTCTCTAGATGTTTCCTAATTCAAAAGCCAGATCGTTGGAAACTTTTTTTGTTGACTTCGAATTCTTTTTATTACTGATCTGGAAACTGTTCTGCTCTAATGAGAAATTAATACACCAGGAAACAACATTTGGTCCACGCCTATTACTTCAATTTACTTGGTCTCTCTCGGTCTCTCTCTCGGTCTCTCTCGGTCTCTCTCTCTCGGTCTCTCTCTCGGTCTCTCTCTCTCTCTCTCTCTCTCTCTCTCTCTCTCTCTCTCTCTCTCTCTCTCTCTCTCTCTCTCTCTCTCTCTCTCTCTCTCTCTCTCTCTCTCTCTCTCTCTCTCTCTCTCTCTCTCTCTCTCTCTCTGAAACTGACCAATTACAGATCTAATTGGTCCACCAACGGACCAATTAGTTGAGCCAGCAAATAAACCACACCCTACCGTGTTCATTGTATAATAGTAGGGTTAGGGGGTTAACCCTAACCCTAATTGTATAATAATGAACACTGTATAATGTTCATTTCATTAAACCAACCAACCAACATTTGGTTAGAGACTGGCTAAATTGTCATGATGCATCTTCAGTACTAATGCTACGGGTGACTATAAACACTAATCAATATCCTGTCCTGACATGTTTTTCTTTGCAGGAAACAGTCGCAAATTTAGATGATTACTGTTTGCAAATTGATTTTTTAAAAAGAGTTTCAGGCTCTTTTGCATTTTATTTGATAATTAATTTAACTTTCATACGCAAAAGCTTTATGTGTCATTTTTCGCTTTGGGAATTCGGACCAGCTCATTTGCATCTTTAGGAGTCTACATAGCTCATTAGCATGTCCTCAATAATTAATAACAGCAGGATGCATATTGATGAAATTGCAGCTACAAATATGAGCTGCTTCGCCGCGCCGGTTCCCTTCCTCCCACCACATTTACAGTACAAAAAAACATCCTCAAGGCTAGAGCTGTGCTCGATTGTCTTCAGACGCCCATTGTTTGCTCCTTTTCAAAAGGGCGCAGAAAGAAGATTCTTTTAAAGTGGATTTTGAGGATGATGTGGAGCAATTTCTATCAATAAAACAAAGGTGCAGCCATGCAGTGCTCAAAAGATAAGTTTGAACTCCTGGAATAAGAATGATGGTTGAAAGGCTGACGAAGCACGTCTTAAAAGCGTGACTCATTCTCTCTTCACTTAGTCTCCCTTTCACACCAGAGAGTCTGAACGGTGAGAAGCCAAATCTGATCTGAACTCCATTAACCTTTCTCGTATATTGCCTTTTGTTCCGAAGAAGAAGATGAGCCTGAGGTGAGATGAAGTGAGACCTCCTTAGTCAAAGAACCTTAAAAGTTAGAGTACAATGTTTCTCCAGGGTGGAGAAATTATCTAGCCTGTCCTCTTTTTTTTTTTGTTTCTTCTTTGACCTCAACAAAAGCACAGACATCCCATTCAATGGCTCTTTGGCCAACTTTATACAGAATTGTTATACAGGAGGGTTCTGAACTGAGAGCTCAATGTGGGAGACTATGACTGAGTTACCACGCTCACCAGAATGAGGCTCATTCTGGAACAGAATCTGATAGTATATATGGCGTTTACATGGAACATAGAGAGAGACCAGTTTGAGGTATCCGAGGGTGACACCAAGTGGGGAGAACATTTCACTATGAGTAGGGTGTCATGATTTTAAGCGCTCATGAGACCTGAGCCTGAGACCCCCCCCCCATCGTTGCAGCACTTTGGCTGTTGTTTTGTTCACTGCAAACACAAAAAAAGGCATCTTAAAGACGGGTCAGCGTGATTAAAGAGGGCTTCAGTCCACTAACAAAACTGAACAGGACATGAAGGTATAAAGGTCAAAAGTTACGAAGTGTTCTCATGAAACTCCTTTTTCCAATTGGAGGAAAAAGGAAGCAAAACAAAAAAGCTCTAAAAATATCTCTAGAAAGCCAATGAGAGCCAGGAGACGAGGAGGAGTAAGACTGCTTATGATTCCGATGATGCATTTAGTGCAGCTGTAAAATAATTCTGCTGCTCTGACACATATTCCAATATCGGTCTGAAGGCTCTTCAGGAAGGTAAATGTACCTTTTGTCTCAATGAAATGTAACAAGGAAGTTTTAAAACCTCATTAGCTACACTCTCTCTCCTTTCAGCTTCAGACGTTTGTAATGCTACATAAATACAGACATTTCTATTTCAACAACATGAAAACGGGTCTCTTTTTGATGTTTTTGTTTTTGTACTTTTATGATCTGATATTCTACGTATGTGTTTGCCGGCATTATTTCAAATTTAAAAAATACAGTGAGTATAAGAAAATAGAATAGAAACACAAGAGGAAATGTAAAAATACAGTATATATAGACTAACACAAATGAGTTGAGCATTTCTGAGAACGTCATTCACAAATGGTAAATGGACTGTACTTATATAGCCGTTTTTTTAGTCTGCAGGACCACTGAAAGTGCTTAACACTGTGAGCCATCATTCACCCATTCAACCAACAATCATACAGTGATGATAGAGGCTTCCATGCAAGGTGCCACATCTTTAAAAGAAGCCATCATTCACACACCAATGGAACAGCCATTGGGAGCAACTTGGGGTTCAGTATCTTGCTCAAGGACACTTTGACATGTGGACACCCGTGGCCTGGGATCGATCCACCAACCGTCAGATAAGTGGATAACCGCTCAACCAACTGAGCCACCGTCTGCCACAAGGGCCTGAAACACAGCTGGGGTAATTGAAAGTCCAAAAGGAATGACCAAATACTCATAGTGGCCAGTAGGCTTGTTAAAAGCAGTCTCCCATTCATCCCCCTGCCTTATCCTTACAAGGTGATAAGGATTTGTTAGGTTTAGCTTGGTCAAGATCTTGGCGCCCTTTAGTAACTCAAACAGATGAGGGGTACCTGTTCTTAATGGTGATGTTGTTTATTCCTCTGAAATCTATGCTGGGACGCAATGTCCTTCTTGAAGAGAAAAAAACCCTGACCCGGCAGGTGATGAGGATGGTCGGATGATCCCCGCTGAGAAGGAATCCGTACAGTAGGTCTACATGGCCTCCCTCTCCGGGGCTGAGAGAGAGTATAGCCTACCCTTTGGTGGTGAGGTTCCTGGCAGGAGGTCAATGCAGCAATCAAAGGTCCGATGAGGAGGTAAAGAGGTGGCTCTTATATGGCTGAATACCTTTTCCAGGTCCCAGGAGGCATGGTAGGAACTCGGCGCTGGAGTATAATCAGTCCGGTTGCCCGAGAGGAGAGAATCCAGGCATCCAAGCTACTCACCAGCTGCTGGTTTGAAACTCGCCATGTCTGTCCGTTAAATCCCTCACTCCTCTTTACACCGTGGACATCTGCTCCTCGTGCTGGTTGATGCGTCGCCCTGAGCGCAGAGAGCAGCATGCCGTAGGTTTGAGTCCGCTGGATCCATTGTGGCCAGATCATAATTGATCTGGTGCCACAATTAGGATCCAAAAACACGACTTCCAAAACGTCTGGTGAATCCGTCTCTTTACTAAGTAAAGGCAGGCAAACAATAACCAAATGCGCAGTCAAGAAACAACGTCTGGTACACGGGCAGAGGTCAGAACCATAAATCACAGGGAACACGAAGAATCACGCTGGAACGGTTGGCACGAGGGAAAAACACGATCTGGCACAGGTGGACAGGTGAGCAAAGATTGAATACACTGGGAGGCAGGGATTAAGATAACGCAGGTGTTGACAATCAAACAGGACAATCAGAGTGGAGGAGCAACAGTTAACGATTTGAAAACTAAACAACTAATTACAAAGCATGACAAGAGGGAGGAATAAATTAAGGGGAAATGGAACTAAAGGGCCAGTTGAGGAGTCAGAGGTTATGGATGAAGATGAGCGGAGAAGAGGGAAGCTGGTAAGGGAGGAAGGAGGACGTTGGAATGGCTGTGGTAAGAGAGGAAGAAAGAATGGAAGAATAAATGGCAAGACAAATGAGGGGAAAGAGAGAAAGAAAAGAACAGGGGTTTGAGAAAGAGGGAGACAGAATTAGAAAAGGAAAAAAAAGACAGGAAAAATTAGAAGAAAGGTGGGTAGAGAGGGAGTGTTAGAGAGGGAGTGTTATAAGAAGAGTTGTTATTTGCTGAGGAGCCAAATGGAAGGAGGGATGAAATGATGGAGCGGTAGAATGACACGTTAGGAGGAAGAACTCCAGTGGGATCAACCCGAACGAGTGTTAATTAGAAAATTATTTTCACCTCCTTCTCTTCAACACCCGTCCCTACCTCCTATGCTACCTCCCCTCCTCTCCCCCTCCGCCCTTCCCTCTCTCCCTCCCTCCACATCCTCATCCTTCTGTTTTAATACATCCCCCTCTTTCAATTGTGGGAATTCTCACCTACACCTCACAGCTCTACACCACCATTATTTTTTGTGCCGTTTAAAAGTAGAGCGCAGGAATAAACGTCACCGCAGAGACTCAGATCTGATCCAGTCCCGGCTGCTGGAACCAACAGCCAGTTCCACTGGTATTTATGTAGTTCTACTGATTTTCATATAACTTTATAGCCGTCCATTTCTACTGCATTCATCTTGAAAACATGGGCCTCCACTGTCTCTTTTTTGAACACATTCTGGAATGAAACTTCAGGTAATACAGGTTTAAGATTATTCATTATTAAACTAAAACTCAGAATTGTTGTCTCGTTGTAGAACCCACAAATGTTTCCGTCCGGGTCAATCTTCGGAAAGAGATATTTACATGTCAATAAACACTTAACCTAAAAAAATAAAGGATATATACAAATATAGAGGATATGTTGATGTGTAACAAAAAGTTAAGCGGTTTATCATTGTTTTCATGGTGGAGTGTGGAGGCAAAACTGAGTCGCAGTCCGAGGAAAGAAGCTGGTCTTGTTGCCATGGCAACAGATTCTTCTGTTTGTCTTTTCAGACAAGGAGCAGGGTGGACAGGATGGAGCAGGTGTTGACTTTAAGTTCTGAGCAAATCCCTTGCAAACCAAAAATAGATTTTTCTCCAGGACACAGATGGTTTCACAGGCAGTAGGGATTTTCACACATCTTCATCTCGTTCTTCTTCTTTCTGCTGTTCCCTGTAGGGGTCGCCACAGCGGATCACCTGTTTCCATCATGGAACAGAGCGAACAGAGCAGATTAATATCAACCTGACTCAGACTGTCCTGTCCTGGAAACGGGGACTTAGGGAGGGTAATGTACACTCACTCATGTTTGATACTGTCCCAGTTTTTCATACAGCAATACTTTCAAGGATCATGTATTCATATATATATATATGTATTTATGTATATATGTATGTGTAAAATGTGATGTAAACCAGATAGATGTCCTTGATTGGATTCTTATCACTCAAAAACACTCAAGCTGGACTAAATAGGACAAACGGTTAGGAAGCTATGGTGGAAGAACTGTGTTTTTGGGGAAAAGATAGATATCCTTGAGTCGCTTATATACACCAAATTTGGTTTAAATTGAACGGTATACCCTTGAATTTCTAGGAAATAATGACCTTTGTCAAGATTTTTGATAGCCACATCCGCAGACGCTGTTTTGATAGATAGTAGCCAACATCTCAGCCTAAGATCCCCTCATGCTACAAAATGAAGGGATCTTGTACTATGATTGAAAGAAATATAACTAAATATTCCTCGTCATCACATGTGCTAAACTTACTTTTATGGTTCTAATTAGGGATAATTAGTTAAGGGGGTAAGGATGGGATCAATTGAGTGATTCCCCCACCAGCCAAATCTCCCTTTAACCCCTTTCTATGGCTGTCCTTGGAAATATTGTGCTTCTTATTTTATAAAATATAGTATTTTTGGTTGCAACTTGCTTTAGACGTGGATAATTAAAACCTTGATGGTACAGTCCATTTCAGATCGCAGCTCAGTCTGTCTGTCAAATACAGACAGAATCAGATCAAGACTGAGTTCTGTAATTAATTTACGGTATTGAAAACATCCCAGGGAATCAAAAAAATCGGAGCAATAAAAATGTATACCAAACCCATCTACAGGACAAAACAAACTTTAAAAAAAACATTCATGACTCATTCTCCCACTGGGTGATGGGTGAAACCTCAAAAAACATCTCTTAAAATATATGGGTGCAAAAACAGACACGGGCTACATAATAACTTCTTCTGAAGCCCCTTTGAACTTCGTTATCTGACTTTATTGCGTGAATACAGACGCACAAAAACAAATAAATCCTATTTCTAAATGGTGGTTGACCCGATTAAATTTGCAAGCATTATAGAGCTTATGTGAACACATCACTTATCTAACAGTCTGTGTTTCAGGCTGAGGGGTTTGTCATTTACATATATATAAGAGCGTCCACTAGAGGCGAGTGTGTGGGGTACAGTCCACTTGTGTGAGGTTCAAACCTGAGAGTGTGCAGCGGCACAGTTGTCAGACAAAAACACTGCAGACTTTTAAGGAGTTTAAGAGTGAAAACTCTCTCGATGACACCCTCATACCTTTCAATGATGTACAACAGGACAACAAGGTCATGAACCTCGATCTCCTTACGTAAAACACGTTCACCACCATACATGTTGGATTCCATTATGAGTCCTGTAATCTGATTACACCAGCATATCCCGCCCACTGACCGTTGCCATGACAATGAGATTATCAACGTCATTGACTTCACCTTGTCTGAGGTTATAAAGTCACGGCTTATTGTTGTATCAGATGTATGTATGTTTTGATATCCTGAACTTTCAATTGTTAGTTTTGTCGTTTCCATGGGAAAGTAATTTTGGTGAGTCTGAAGGGTGATCATATTGAAGCGTCAGCAGACTTTACAGATATGTTAACCATTAGAAGTGGTGGGAGACTTTTTAACTATTGCTGGGAAAGATGACTAGAAGGTTATACTTAAGCAGAAGATATCCACGGCAAAGGAATGGAGGATCTGTCACACACTGATGCACTTTTGGCAGTGTGTGGGCGAGGGATGTGTCATCATCAAAACACTCTGTCTTACGCAAGTGTCAGTGCTTCTTCTTATGGAAAGAAAGTGTGCCACCTCTTCACACAGGTGTTTAGAAGAAAAACTCCTCCTTTTAGATAGGACAACCAAATCTCAACTCCTCTTTCTAAGACACAGACACAGCATCCTTTTTGATTGGTTTTCACTCTCTGTATGCATCACTGTCCATCAGTCTTCCTGTGTCTTAACTTTTCAGTAACGTATGAAAAGTTAAGACACAGAATGTGTGTGTGTGTGTGTTACCTTCAGGCATTGTGTTGCAGACTTAGATCAGTACTTCAACAGGCTGAACACGGACTGAACACACATAGACTCAAACACACACAGTGTGGGCTATAGAAAACAGTCTGACCTTGTTAACCTCTGACCTTTTGTTCATTTTAAGCAGTAGGGAAACAGTGTTTCTCAAAAGTCATAAAGTCACCCTGAAGTGGTTTTTCTTCCTCTTCATTAACTTACTGTTTAGCATCTTTTCTCATGCATTTATTTGGCTTCTGGCTACTTCTGTTCAAAAGGATCACTCTATTTAATTGAGTTCAATACCAGACTTTATTAATCAGAAAAGCATCTGCAGGTATCTCACTAGTAGCCCACATGAATGCGTGTGCGCGGCATCTAACCTCTGCGGGGTGTCTGGGGGATTTGCATGTGGATGTTGAAGAGATACTTTTTGTAGCCGAACAGCAGATAATGAGTTGAGGGTCATGTTTACACACCAGAAAAGTCTCCTATTCCTCTGGTCCAGTGAAAAAGTGAATGTTTGATAGTTAAATGTATCTTTACACTGTTCAGCCATAACATTATAACCACTGACTTATGAACTATCCCATTACAATGGCACCTGTCAGATAAACACTGCTCAGAAAAAAGAGTTTAAGTTCTTAACAAACCCCCTGCAGCCCGAGTGAATGTATCTACTAGTTTTACCGTAAACTTCTATGCATATTGTGTGACAAGCTGACGAAATGATATTGAGCAGATTTCTATTTTCATTTATGAGCACTAAGCACAAATGAAAGCAGCTGAAAATTACACAAAAACACAAAGTTAATCCTGGGTGGACACAGAACTCGCTGGAGAAATTTAACTTCTCCCTCCAGGTGAAGAGCCGGAGAGGATAGGGTGACGTCAGCAAGCATCGGGATCCCTATGCGAGTAAAATTTGATGGATTCAACGGCATCAATTGCTGCATCATCCAGGAACTGTCGACACACTCTGACCACACGAGGCAAGCCTTTTCACTTCACCAAGAGGAAGCCAGTGTCCCCTATCACCAGTGTAAAGTCTGACAGTGGGTCTGAAGGAGACATCCTGGCACCTAACGCAAGTCAGGGTCGTTCTGCTGCTGCCGCTCCTGTCCACCTGTTGTCACTTTGGTTTCCACCAAAGCAGCTGAAACAGTCTAACAGGGGCCGATGGCTCCCACCTGGACAGAATGATATCCCAGAGGATTAACTGACTGTGTCGCACTGTGATGTTTAAATGTTCCCGTAACTTTTATGAGCAGTGGACTTTCTGTCCCGTCCATCCTGCCCTACAGGACCAACCTGTTTAATGGATGATTCTTCTAAAACCACCAAAAGATTATAAACACAATGAAGGGAGAGAAGTTAATCACGCAGTTTGCCCTTGCATGGAGGCTGTGGGCTGACATTAGCAAGGGTTCAGAGCAGACATCTGTCACACGCGTCCCTCTTGTCATGGCCATTTGACTCAGGCCTGTCTGAGGAGGTGAGGAAGTTTTTCCCAAACATTGCGGTCTACTGGCAACACAAGCCGGTCTGTTCTCATCTACGGGCGAAAATGCATCGGGCTCCGCGGCAGGTTCTAAAGGCTAACACGAAAAAATGCTGCTTGTCAAAACGTTGACATGTGTGAATTTATGCTGTCCCTGCTGACTCATGGGAGACGATGACCTGAGCCAATTCTTCCAGGTGTGGCGAGAGAATATGTGGAGCTTCGTGATGAGAAAACAAGCCAACCGACAGCCCAAAGTTAGCCGGAGAGCACACTGTCCATCAACACAGAATTAACTGAACAGCAGATAGTGGAGGAGTGAAGAAGGGACATATTTGGGCCAGCAGTCCGACAGAAGTCCTGCTGATAGAGAAAAGGTGTTTATTATCTCACATAGAGTAAAAATAACGTGTCTGCTCAATTCTGTGAGCCCATCCAGATGAGTATCAACACCAGCTTGATGTAATGACCTCTACAGAGTGAAGATAACTCTGAGAGGGAAAGTTATTAAAACTAAAAGGAAGAATATTCCTTCGCACAGTCAGGACATGGTTTGTTTTTCATACCAACCTGTCACGGTGGGGGGTTCTCATCTGCCTTCATTGTTGGCCCATCATCTTGCTGCCGTTCTCGACATTTAGAACGTTACGGCTCGATGGGAAATCTGAGAATGTTCTGCAACCACCCAAACCTTGGCCAAGTCAAAGCAGTAGCCAAAGTAGACATCATTGTGATCGGAATCAATTCGATTGCTCTATTTGGGAAAACGACATGCAGATTTACCCGCAAATTTATGGTTAATATCAGACACTAAATCTACCATAAACTCCACAAAACTACTCTCAGTATCTCTCACATACTCTGGAAACAATTACGTCTCTCCTTTTTCACTTGCACCTTCAGCTTCAGTGTCAACGTGTTCCTCACTCATACTAAACGACTAAATTCATGACATTATCACCTCAAATGCATTGTAGAAATAATAAAAATAATGTTAATGTGAAACATGGTTCATGAGACCAATACTTCCAATTTATTGACTTAAAGTACAATTATTTTAGGAATTCGTAATTACTTATATTTATCAAAATAACATTAAACAAATAAATTCCTGTAGACCCTAGGTTTTGTGCTATTGCAAACTTCGGGGTAATGTTTATCCAATTGATAAACAGTTGAACAAAAAAACGATCTCTAGCGGTTCAGCTGCACTACCTTCAAAGCCCACAAGGGCCCACACTTTGGGAACCACTGCCAAAGTTCATAAATACACAACCTCCAACTTTGCATCACCACAAAGTCAATTCATTGTCTCAGCGGAGTCATCAGACACCACCACCACCACTATCAGTGTCTCCATGGGGGGGATTTACCAGCTGCTGGGACAGGTCGTTAATGTAATATTAGACTCTCAAAATAAGGTAGAACGAAATAAATACTATTCAAAACATGTAAAATAAGAATTAGGACAATGATGTGTTTAATAGTAGGTTTTAAGAAGAGGTTCTTGTGTTCTACTCTTTCCTGTCTTATTCCAGTCCTAACACTTCCTGTCGAAGTTTTTCTCACGATGTATTTTACCCTTTAATTCTCTCTCTGTTTGCTGTTACGTGTCTCGGTTTCTACATCTGTGGTTTCACTTGAGCTCCGTCTCGCTTTCAGCGTCAGACGCTCGTTTCCTGTGTCACACCTCCGTCTTCCTGCCACAATCACTCTCTACAAGTTTCACCTGCCTCCCCGGGCCGTAATCAGTTCACCTGTGACTCGTTGTCGTCTGTCTTTTCACCTGCCAGTCCCTGATGTTCTGTTGAGACTCGGGCTCCTGAAACCCAACCACAACCTCCTATTTCCACATGTCAGCTCGGATAGAATCAGAAATACGTCAATTTAATTCAAGTTTGGTTTTCTCCATTTTAATGAAGAGCTGAGACTTGTAAAACAGTAACATCCTTAAAAACACTTTTTGAAATACGTGTCTCCTTACCAGATGGTTCCATTTGGTTATAATTAATAATAGTATTTTAGAGTATAATGTTTATTAATATAATTATGATTATTTTCTGTCAATATTGGTGTCTTTTTGATATCAGGTTTGTTTTCTTTCTGTAAAGCACTTTGTGACTTTATTTTGAAAAGTGCTGCACAAGTAAAGTGTGTCTTTTTTTTAAAGAACTTATATATTCTATTGATCTGTAGATCCCAGCGCTTACATACATGTCAGATACTGACCTTCAGGATTTGTTTTAAAAAAAGAAATCTGTCATATAATATATGCCCTAAAAAGAAAAAAAAAGCACTTTCAAAAATAAATTTCAAATCCCAAATGTAGCAAAAATGTATTAAAATCTCAAATCGCAGCACAAAGACGGATCTTGAACTTGTGTTTCCGTCATTTACGTCGTCCGATGCATTGATGGAATATACATGAAGACACGGCTTACACAACAGAACCATTTATGTCCTAAATAAGATGAAAATGTCGTCATTTAATATTGTCACAACAAGACAGACAACTACAGCTGCATAACTTAAGCATTTTTCAATAGAAAATTGAAAAGTTCTGATTTTTATTTCATACCTGCATGCATGTTTATTCCCGTCATGTTAAAACATGATTCATCATCATGACACGGACACGTAGAAACCGCGCGGGGTGTAAATGCCGCTCCGCTGCAATGATGTTTAGAAACACGTGGGGACATCCGAGTAGATGAGATCCCATCCAGGAAATTAAGTCTTTCAAAAAGCTAATGTTCATGTACTATAGTGTGTTTTTTTTTTGTTTTTTTTAAAGCTTTTTATCAGCACATCCACTGTATGTCACGCTGCAAAATGGCATTCATGCGTGAAGCACATAAGTGAAAGACAAATGTCCAATGGGAAACTTAACTTCCGTTCATTCTCCTTCCATCATCTTGGGCCGGGTCATGGTGGCAGCAGCACTTCATCAGACGTAACATGATTTTATTCAAGTTTCTTTCCTTCCAATACGATAAACCATGTAGCCCATCTCCGAAATGGGAAAAGAAGTAAAAATGGATACAAAATAACAGTATAATATAATAATCACAAATCATTACCTACAAGTCAATAATAATCACAAATCCTTACCAACGAGTCATTAATAACAACAAATCCTTACCAACGAGTCATTAATAATCACAAATCCTTACCAACGAGTCATTAATAATAACAAATCCTTACCTCATCACAAAAACAATACAAATTACTAGCGTTATAACAGAAGGATGCACCCTTTCATCACAGGGCCAACACCAAAGAGATCTGAGTGCACTGATGGCAACCCTGTAAAAACGTCTACCTACGTCTCTTGTCGACTACACGGTCCCCGACACTTCCTGTCTGTGCTGACACACAATATAATCACCATTTCTTCAGTGTGGCTTTATAAAAGATGCAGCACTCGGCCCTCTTGACATCCATTGTCTCTCTCCTGGACCGCGTTTATTGCATCCTGTGCGAGCAAACTATCCACGGCGCGTGAAACTCTGCTGCTCGTCTCCTCACCGAACCTCGCTCCCGGAATCACATCCTCCCTGTCCTCCAAAAACTCCCCTGGCTCCCTGTCCCACAGCATATCCACATCCAAACTCCTCCTCACCCACAGAGTCTTCCATGACCGGGCACACTCCTGACTCAGAGCCCATCCACCTTCACCACCCATCCCGCTGCCTCCGCCTCACTGATGTCAACCTCCTCTCTGCACCACCCAGGACCAGGCAGTGGACCTTCGGCGACCGATTCTTCTCGATTGCTGCCCCTCCGTCTGGAACTCCCTACCCAAACTCATCAGAGACGGCACTGACTCCTCACGAACGGCCCACCTTTTCAGATCTGCTTTAAACGTGGAATCAACGTGGGATTGGAGCTCTTTATGTTTTGATATCTGATGTTCATTTAACTTGTTTTTTTATGTACCTATATAGTATTTATGAAAAGCGCTCTATAAATAAAATGTACCATTATTATTCATTAGAGATTACACTTTTTATCGGATAAAACTTCCTAACTACTTAGATTTCTGATTTAGTCCAAAGTTGGTGCGTATGAATGGACTTGCTTATATATATTACCCTAATAGTTCATGATTTACCCACTAGGGGCAGCTTGTTTTGTTTTTTTTTACAAAAAACACTGTTTTTCGGACATAATCTCACATTTTATTGGAGGAGCTCAATCAGGGGGATTTTTAAACCACTCAGGGGATTGTGAACTTTTTGGCGTTATACTTTAGCTGTGGGAGACGACAATGGAGGCTCAGTTTATTTTGTCTAACAGTAATAGACTTTTAATAAATGTTTTCAACATAGACATCCATACTTTCTACTCATTCCAGTCGATTTATGTTTATAACATGACACGGCACTTCCACTTGAGTAAAGAATGAGTGTCCTTATGCCAAATCTCCTATTTGTCCGTGAACTAAAAAGTAACCTTGCGTTAGTCAGTCTCTGACCGTAGAGACTAGAACTGACTGCCGGTTCCACTGCTGCCCAGAGCAAAGACTAAAGTGACACTGGAGCAGTGGAGCAGAGCGGAGGCCATCAGACGTCGTTGGATCGGCTTCTTGTTAGGTCAGCTCATCAGAGCAGCTCCTCAGCACCCGTCCTGCGTCATTAGTCTGGGGCGGCTCACCGGAGGGAGATGAATGGAAGAAGTTAGCTCGGTTAGAGTGAGAGTGACATCTTCTGAATCTGCTGCACATCTATTGGAAGTGTGTCCTAGGGCTCATAAAATGTTGGGACTTCATTGTAGGTACCATTAGTGGATTCCTGTGGGCCAAGAGAGGAGAGAGGAAAAGATACAATCACATGAACTGTGCCAGTTTCACATCTCTCTGCTTTTCTTTTGAAACGCGGGTTTTCGACAACAAATAAAAGACACGCGATGCCAGTCAAAAGTTTTCAAACTCTTGAGTGGGGCCGTGTTCACTGATGGAAATCATTTCATCAAATCTGCATCCAGTGTTGTTTGTACTTTTTGAAATCTGGATCCTTTCAACTCCTTTCTGTCTCGCTCTCTCGGTTTTTAGCACTCATGAAAAAGTTGTCTCATGGCACTCTTTCAAAGGAACACCAGCTTTTCTCAACCTTTTCTTCACTCACAGTGCCCTCTCAAAGTTTGAGTCTCTACCCAGAAAGCTCTGAAAAGTTTTAAAATATGTATACCCTGCATCTGTCTGATGACCTACACATGTGCGCACACACACACATACACAAAAACACAATACGTGCTTATTAAGGGGTCCACAGCTCTGTCGCAGCCTGGAACTGATGTTAGTAAAGTTCCAAAAGCTCAGTTCTCACAAATAGGTTGCAAGAATGTCAGGAGGAGCGGTACAATCCTGCATTCCCAGAGAGAGTGGGTTAAATTATTTTTTTTACTTCTCTTACATCTCAACCAACAAACAGTTCTTGTCTTACTGAAATCCGTTTGGCTTAGGGTGACACAGATAAACCCCACCCAATAAGAAATGTTCAGTCGGGATTGGAATCGACGAGAGGAGGAGAGAAGAAGGAGCTGCTGTGTCACCAGCGGTAGATGACGGTTCTGCTCGGAGCATGTGTGAAAATACAATCAACTCATCATTCGGGGGGCCAGACCAGATCAAGTCTATTGTCTGGTGAAATGTTGTAAATCTTCATATATCCTGCAGTGTAATTATGTTTCATAATGTACCCACCTGGTTTAGGCTAATTTATACTCCTGCGTATGAAAAAGTCTGAAGGTGTTTCCGTCAACACCCACGTACCTCCATTGGTTGTTTGAATTATGGCTGTGTGACTGTCCATATCAGTAAGCTCACACATCTGTTCAAAATGACATCTGAGTACAGACAGGAGGCTCCTTTCTGTACTCAGTCCATTAACATCTTTAAACACGAGCAAAGATGGGCATGAAGTCATCAGAATAATGTTCCTTTTTAAGGAAATAATGCCTTAACTTCCTCTATTGGGATCAACAAATGGTGTCTTTCAATTTTCTTTGTGTGTAATTGTCCTAATTGGAGTTTATCTGCATCCTTTCATTGCTTTGACAATATAGAAAGCAGACTGCAGGCTCTAGTTATAAGGTTTTTCTATCATTACTTTTCAATTAATAGCTCTGATATGACTTCAGTATTTCACAGTGAATGAGCTGTAAAATGAAGTGAGTAGGAACAGACGGAAAAAGTCATTTCACAAATGTCAAAACCATTATTCATAATTCGTGGAAATTCAATTATACCCTACAGGGCAGGGTGCTAGGAACCATATAAACCAGCTTAAACAAATGTGAGTTCTCACAATGTCCTATACCAAGGAATTACTTCACATATGTAAGCAATTTAGTCAGACACTTATATTAATGCACTTTGAAATCTGGGGTTCAAGGCCACACCCTCAACATCATCACCAACCCTAACCGGGTATGTTATTCAGAGTTCAGTATGTTAATAACAGTAGAAATAGAAACTATAGTGAGGTCATAGAGTCGATGTTGTGTTATCTAAGTGAAATGTTTGATGTGAATTACGGATACATAAATAAAATTGATTTGCCTATCCCATAGTCTTGAGCATTTATGCTTATTATATTTCTTTCCAAACAGAGGACAAACGGATCACTGTTAGTTTGCCAACTGAAAGTTTACAAAATCAGACACTTCTGTTATCATAAAATCTGTTTTGTCCATTTTCGAAACTTTATTTGTATTCATAAAAGACTTGGCACCTTCAGGCTAAACAGAGACATGTTTTGATTTTACCTAACATGTTTGAATAAAAACCGAATACAGTTAACAGAATGGGGCCCTCGGGGCGTTCTAGGCCTTCAGAGAAAGGCCAAACATATCAGCATTTCAAAAGTCATATTATATTCTTTCATTTAATAATTATTCATTTAATAATTATTCTAGATAGGGTAAATTTAGTCGTTACAGCAGCTCCACCATACAGGTATTCTAAAGGTGACTAAGATAAGGAAAAGGTTGGAGCAGGTTCATTGGCTACAACTTCATCAACAGGAGAGAACATGCCTTGTGTGTTAGTTTAGAAAGTGGCAAGTGAATGAATCAATCAGATTTTGATTTATAGTGGGTGGGTCAACTACCCCTGGCCTCAATGAGGCCCAAAGCTCACTTGTTTGTGATTCACCAGAAGTTAGGCTTGGACTTGGGCTTAAGATAGGCTCTTTCTGCGTCAGTCTCACCCATGAGGTTTGCGCATTATTCATATCTTCTGCTACTGCTGAGCGCTCACTTAATTTTTTTTTTAACTAATTGGAAGAATAGGACCACCGTGCCAATGGAAAAGGGACTGAAAAGTACCTGTGTACTCTACAACCGTCTTATGAAACTATTTTTTCGAGACAGAAAGGAGGACAGACTTTGTCTTTGGATGACGAACAGCTTTGGTGAGTCTTATTTTTTAAGTATCTTACATATCTGTCGATTATCGCATGCATTTGGTGGTTGCTGCTGCTGTGGTGTTAATGATGACCAGTCATTCATGTATAATTAGGCCAGCAGTTTGGATACAGTCTGTGAAAAAGCTGCTGAATACCGTTGTATTTTATTACATTTCTGCTTTCTTGACTGGTTTGTCGAGAGTCTATTAGTTGTTAGTACAACTATTAGTCTATTAGTACACCTAATGACAGTTAGGTGAGATATGTGACATCTATTACTGATTCTGTGTAATAGTCGTGATCCTTTATGGTTTCAGTGTGTGTCTATGCAGTTTTTTTCTTTCCATCAAAGGTGTTGAATCTCGTTTTAACCTATTAGATACACAAGGTGTACAAAGATGCCCGGCCACTCTCGGCCACTTCTGCGTCAGGAAATCTCAGCCCATTACTAAAGTAAGCTTATTATTGGAAAACATGTCTACTACTGGAAAACCCTTGAACTAATCAGTGAATGAGTCCGGATGATCAATATTCTGGTTTGCATTTTTTTTACTGCAAACTGGAATATTGATCATCTGGAATATTTTTTTACTTACTGATGTCGGTAATGCAGAACAGCGATTTTCTGAAAAAGGGTCTATAGCGAGTGTATAGCACTGAAGGCCCGGGTTGAAGACCCATGGCGCACCACGGCGCACCACTGACATTTATCACGATACAAAATGGGATGGGGAAAAAAAACGTGACTTTTATGACCTTGCATTTATCCGCCATAACATTACAACCACTGACAGTTAAAGTGAATAACAATTATTATATTTTTACAATGGTACCTGTCAATAGGACGGATGAGGCAGCAAGTGAACATTCTGTCCTCAATGCTGATATGTTGGAGGCAAGAAAAAGCATTTGTGTATGGTGATGCCGAGCTTTATTGGCGAGTTTCAACCAAATTGGCCTAAGAAATGAAAATTTGTGAATCGGAGACAGAGTCATGAGATCCTTCGGCTCATAGATGCATCTTGGGAGTGAAGGCTAACCTGTGATGTCAGAATAACACTGATTATCTCGTCTCAATTGCACCTATCAGCGGGTGGGATATGTTAGGCAGCATTTGAATGTTTTGTCCTGAAGACGATTGGTACGAAGCAGGAACAATTAAGCATAAATATCTGAGTAACTTCGACTAGGGCCAAATTGTGATGGCTAGACGACTGGGTCAGAGCTTCTTCCGTCCTGCAGATCATGTTGGGTGTTCCTGGTCTGCAGTTGTTAGTATGTAATAAAGTGGTCTAAGAGAGGGCGACAGGGTTGTCGGCACCTTAGGCTCATTGGGAAGAGCTACTGTAGCAGAAAAGGAGATGTTGTGGCGACGAAAAGGGGACCTCCATAATGTTGGGAAGGTGGTTTTAATATTATGGCTAATCAATTCATTTATGCAAAAAGTGGATCCTTTCTTGTAAACACATAAGTGCGTGATTTAAAACCAGTTGGTTCTTTGTTCCTGGTATGAAATCATGTGTTTCTGCGCTGGTTTGTGAAAGCAGCTTGAGATATCTGTGAGTTACACATTTTAGAAATAAAGTTGAACCGGAACTTTTCGACTGCAGAGCATCAGCTTGCATGAGGGACGGGAACTCTCATGGAATTTAAAATGAAGAATTTTAGTCTGCAAGGGGAAGGGAATTTAGGAGAACTAGGTGACACGGGAGAACTTGTGGAGGCAGGAGACGGGGCAGGATGCAGCTTTTTTGGATGAGTTTTATTTTGGGATATGAGCTGCGGCGGCGACGGCAGCAGCACAAATGAGAGTTGGATTGATTCCCCGGTGTGAAGCAGTCAGATGTTTTTAACTGTAGAAACCTGCAGTGGCTCAGACAAGAGAGTCAGTTGTATAATGCATACTCTCCGGGAGCAGGTCATGGAGTGTTCCCATCTCAGCTCCCCTCTTGTGAGGCTTCGTAATCCACCTCTTGCATAATGTATCCAACAACTCTGCCCCCAGAAGGTTGCAGCACACACAAACAGACATCCGCTGTCCTGTGGAGGAATGGAGGTTCAGTCTTGTTCCCTTCCTCGTGTCGGCCGTGCAGCTGCTTTAATGATAGTGAAGAATTCTGAGGTGACCTCCAGATTTTTCTCTGTTTTTACAAGCTAATTACATGTAAAGGAAAGTAGAGGTTCATGCAGAGTTGCAGCTCAGGCTGTGAGTTCTACCGTTTCTGGTCACAGTGTCTTTCACTGGTCCATCTTTCAGTCTCATTCTGTCATGTTTGAGATCATCAAGGAATCTAAGGAAATGAACCCAAATGCAGATTTAGAGATGATGCCTTTTGATAATTTAATGAAGGGACAAAATGAAAATGAAGGGACATAAATGAAATGTAGTTGCAGGTAAGGGTCAAAGCTGAAATGAAGTCCTTTTTTTCTTCATAATAGATAATAAGTAGATATGCTCACCTTGCTTTCCACAAACTCCTGCACCCAAACTCCAGACTCTTTCCTTTCTACTGTTGTCCTTGTAAAACAAGATCTCTGGTGTCACAGATGATCTTGTGCTTCTAAACTTCCAAAATAAATGTCTCTTCGACCATGATAAGTTATTGATTATCTGACCGACCACTGATTTTCTAACCTTATGTAAATCAACACGTAATGTTGATGAATGCGATCCGGAGTATCGTACTTATATTTTGAAATATGACAGGAAGCTCCATGTCAATTCTGTGTTTGACTTCTTGTCTGGTTCGATCTGCTCTGTTGAAATTAAGCGTATTCCATCAACGTACTGCGATACAACCTTGTCCAGTGGAATCAAGCCTTAAGAGGTATGACATATTGCATGACGGTGCCAGCCTCTGGTTCTGGATTCAAGAGGCAGAAAACAGTAATTTACCTTCACTGTCACATGATTGGTCTCCTGTCCTCCTTCTGTTCTTGGAGGGTTAGGAACTCCCGGGAGTCACATTGTTTCCTCAGTTTCAAAACCCCCTTCCCTTGAGCCTCCAGTGCATGTACACAGAACGGCATGGGGAAAATAAAGGACTGCATTAAATAGGCTCTTTGACACTGAGATTGGAAGAATAATAAACAATTTACCTCTCAATTTAAAACAGGAAACGTCTTTATAATCCAGGATCATGATACTCTGGCTGTCTGGAGTCTGAGAAGAAGCAGTGGTTCCGGGTTATCCCTGTGCTTTAATATACTGCAATAAATAATGTTCAACTTGTTTGGTATCACTATTTGCAGCATAACATCACCTTCATGACCCGTGAGTTATTTCTGCACTTTAACAAACGGTATCAGTCTACCAAAGTCAAAAACTGTTCGGGTTAGGGATGTCAGGATCCAAAAAACTCTTGCTGTGGATGGTCCATATAGATTGAGGAGTGAAGGTAAGGACTCGATGAGTCTAAGTTGAACTCCCTTAAATATATGAGTTTAGTCTAAGCAAATCAGTTGTAAAAGAGAGGGTCTGGGTAACGTTGAGACGAAGGTCTCGTACCAAAAGCATCCTATTCAGATTGAACTGCACAGTTTCATAATCTTAGTGTTGGGGTATTCTACCCAGGCACAACGAGAGGGTCAAAGAGAATATTTAGAATCCCCTATGAATAGTGCATGTTGCATTTAACGTACAGCTTCCTATACTAAGATTAACAGCACAGAATCTGAGCACAAGTTGAGATTCAAGATACCGACGTTTTGCCTGCTGTCCTGATTATTATAACCCCGAAAGGTCAGTTATATTATGGTTTCATCATTGCCGTGGTTGCTACCGCCGCCGATCCTTCATGTTAGCGTGATAACTCAAAAAACTTTATTCCTCAAACATTGGTCCGATTTTGTCCAAACATTAAACATATGAATCGACTCCAAGAGGTGTGTTTTGTTGATGAGTTTTGCCTCATATTATACTCCCTTAAGGGAGCTTTTTACAAAAAAACACAGTTTTACAGACATCAATTACATTCCTTGGTCTGATTTAGTCCAAATTTGGTGTTTATGAATCAACTCAAGGCCTACTTTGTAAAGATCATACTTTACTCTCGTACTTCATATTTTACTCGATAGGGGGACAATACTTTGGTTATAAATTCCGATTTCATTTTCATGAGGCCTTCAATAAGGAGGATTGCATACACAACGCAGTGGACTGGGGCTTTTTTGAGATTCATCAGTATGTTTTGGGAGCACCATACTGATTTTTTTCTTTACATATTTAGAATGTTCATATGCAAATGAGACTCGAATATACTGCCAGGACCCCCGTTAATGGATTTTCCCCCTGTAATCAGGAACCCCGTCTGTCTTTTTTGATGCTCAATCCCACATCCTCGACAGTTCAAGCCACGGCTGGATGAAGCCATGGTCACGCCACGGTCACGCCACAGCATACACCCATCCACCCTCACCTCCCCCGCGCTCCCCCATCAGCTTCATTATCAAATCCACTTTTTCAACCACACTACTTGTCTTCGAGTCTGTGTCCAGCCAAAAAACCAACCAACACAACCAAATACTGAAATTTCATTTGGCTATTTCATGATTTTTTTCTTGTTTATTTTGATCGCATTTTCATTCTGTGAGTGGGGTTTGTGTCCGATGAAGGTTTCTAAGGTATGACTCAAACTGTTGAATAGTCTTTACTGAAATTTTATAAAGACATCTCCCCTGTATGATGACAGACCTTTTCGTAATTTCCATTTTTGTATTTTGTATCTTTTTTCTCTTTCCTTTTCAAAACTCAAATTTTTTCAGAGGTTTGACAGATTAGCTACAATTAACAGGAACAACTTAAATAATATATTTCTTACAATTTTTTTATTTATTTTTTCAGTTCAGAGGTGTGTGTGTGTGTGTGTTTGTCTGTGTGTGTGTGTGTGTGTGTGTGTGCGTGTTTCCTTGGAGAGTCGTGCTTGTACACTCATTATGAAGTCATCGTTTTCGTTTCAGTAGATAGAGATAAAATTACAACAATCCGTTTAACACTCATCTACTTGACAAAACGTTGCTGCAGGCGGCGACATGCTCCAACATCCCAACATGCTCAAGCACACATGTGTGCTGTGTGTATTACACACACTGACATATGTAGCTTGGAATGGAACGAAAATCCATAATTTCATACCTCCCCACTCAGGTGGGAGGATGACATTTCGAGGATGTCAGCAGTGACTCGCGTGGATTTTATTCCCAGGGTTCCCTCGCACTGATTCTGCGATGCTTCTAGCGGATTCACACACAGGAGCATCATGGCTGAAAATGCCCGAGTAGATTGGTGTTTGGAATTATTCCCACTACTCTGGAGTGTTCTCTACTACCGTCCTTATAACCAACCCCTATAAAAAAAACAACTTTTAATACAGCTGAATTCACAGTTCAGAGTTTCACATGCATATCATTTTCTTTTCTGTTGTCTGACTAGAAAACTAGAATATCAGTCTAATGGGATTTCATCTGGACTCGATATGGAATCGTCCCTGATCCTGCATGAATAAAATAATACTGAATGTGATTTTTTAAAAAGAGTGGGCATAATAGGATGTAGCTTCAATCAACAGCTTTTCTTCCACAAAAGAAAGAACAAAAGCAATACATGAATTCTTACGTTTATGAATATATAAGTTAACGTGTGTATATATAAGTTATATAGGTAAATATTCATGTGTTTGTATCAGAATGGGAAAAATATGACCGATATAAAATCTGTGGTGAGTAGACGCGTTATGAAGACAAATATATAATATCTTCTGACGAACAATCACCAAAACATTTCTTAGTCTTGTTTGTTTAAGAAGTGTCCCTGGCAGTTATGATATCATTTTCATTTTGCAGTGCTTTGCAATGGACAGTCAGATGTCTGATGTGAAAAGATCAGGAGTGTGTGGAGGAAGATAAAGACGAATCTGAAAGAGAGGCTGCCCATCCACTGGAACCATTCAATGGACGCGAGATTCGCTTCCTCCCACTATTTACCAGAGTTTTCTTTACTGTTTTAAAGCAAAGAAACAAAAACTGCTTATCACCAGCCCAAAGTAGAAGGAGGGATTCAGATAAAGGATGCTAAAATACGCTCAAGTGATTTATGAGAGAAAGGGAGACTTGGTTTTATCGGTTTTACAAAGTGACGGTTGAGAAAACAAAAACTTCTGAAACACTAATAAACTTCCCGAAACATATTTACACATTTGTTCTAAATATTGCATGATGATGATGATGATCATGAGAAAGGACAGAGAGATACTTCGAGAGAAAGGACAGAGAGAAAGAGAGAGAGCTTCAGTTGTGATGCTATAATATTCATCTATCAGCCATAACATTATAATATTCAAATATTGTGTTGGTCCCATTTTTGCTGCCAAAACAGTTCTGACCCATCAAGGCACGGTCTCAACCAGACCTCTGAAGGTGTGCTGTGGTCTCTGTCACCAGGACATCAGCAGTTCTTTATGTCTTTGGTGGCCCGTCAGCTCCATCCTCAACATCCTCCTCCCATCGTGTCCTACATGTGTCCACACCACCATCATCTTCTACATGAACCGCCGCGCTAGTGTCCTTGTTCTTGATCCAGTCCAACCGTCTTACTCCCATTGCAAACCTCGGCTTCCTCAGCTCCACCAACTTCAAATCTGTTCACTCACTTCTTTAACTCCATATAAGGCCCTGTTCTGTCTCCCGTCTTCTTACCTTCAGTCCATGCCATAAGGTTTGGTTCCTGTTAGGGTCCCTGTATGAAATTAGGAGAGAGGAGAAGTCTTGAAAAGGAATTCTCCTCTGTGATTTTTCCATATTAATACAGATGGTACTTTTCGGTACCTTCATTATCCTGGTTGGCTCGCTTACTTAAGGTCAAAGGTTACTCACCATAGCGGGTTTATTTACATGTGACATAGTACAACAGAGTGCTTGGGTTAACTTAGTTGTTAAAGGATAACCTAATATTGGAGATATTAATGATACTCCTCTCGAATGATACACAGAAAAAGTGTCCCCTAATGATTAAAATACAAACTATTAAAGTTAATCATTGCGCTAACACAAAGAACCTGCAGCGGACGCGGATGTGACGGAAGAGGCGATGTCAATTCCATAATATCCCTGACTTTTTTGGGATAAAAACATCTATTTTACTTGTAGGAGTCATTTCTCCAGTGCCCACTGGGTGGCGCTGTGGGCAACCAAGGTAATCTTTATGAGTGATGGAATAATTCAGACAAGGGCGTGTCGCATTTAGAGGTCTATTGTTTTTTCACGGCGGCTAAACGCGGCATGAAGTATGCAGACTGCATTTTTGTTTCTTTTGATCAGGGTTCATTTTTTTAATTGGACAAAAATTGATTAGCATATCCAAGATTACGTTCTGGTTTTTGGACATTGTTATTTTTGGTGGAGCACGCACGCCAAAGCAATGAGCCACAAGTGGGCCAAACTTAGGCTGTGACACCGCACTAGTCCTCTATTTTATATAGCAACGTTGGTATTTTTTATCACACAGGGATGTAACGTCTCTACAAACAAGCAGTTGATCTGATTCTCTGTTCGGAGTGAAAGAAGTTCCTGGATATGGTCGCCTTGATTTCAGAACATTTTGGGTTGACCTTCCCCGTCTTCAAGTTAGCTGATGACTGCTGCTAGCTACTGTCAAATACACAAAATAAACTACAGTGTAAAAGCGTCACACCTTCATCCTCCCTTTCCATTTCACATACGTAGTAGACATGTTCAGTTTGCATCTGTTACTACCTCCATTGCCACCTCAGAGGGCAACACACAACCCAGTTATACCTTCATTGTGTTCATATTTCCCCTCCAGTGGTTCTGTATGAAGAGGCACCAGCCCTGCTTAGAATCGACTGTGAACTTGGGGTTACGGTTCCACATCTGTGTGGAATTCCCTAGAAAAACAGAAGCTCTCACTTTTGCTTTCAAATGTCCTGCACATGAGACAATGTCAAGGTGGAAACCTGCAGGATTTCCCTCCTACGTTGTCTCCTGGAGCCTATCCCAGCTGACATGGGCAAGAGGCGCGGTACACCCTGGATAAATTCCTCACAGGGCAAACACGACCAGACGGACACACACGGGTCATGTAGACTCATCAATTCACCTGTATTGCTCGTTTTTGGATTGTGGGAGAAAGCTGGCGTACCCGGAGAGAACCCATGCAAACACTTTGAACCTGGAACCTCTTCCTGTGAGGGAACTGAGCTGCCCACTGTATACTTCCATGCTGCCTAAGGTGTGATAATAGGTGGAGAAACAAAGAAATGTTCACAATTTGTGGATATTAGAAAGCTATTCCATAATACTGGCCTCCAGTCAGGAATTCAGCCCACTTTGTTTGCTTTGCACTGAGTTCCAAGGATGTCCAATGTGCAGCCTGTTTGAAGTATTGGAAATATTGATTATCTAATTTAACTGCAAGTGAAATACTACAAGAGAAGGCGGGAGGCTGCCGGGCGATGAGTCCAAGGACAATGATGGAGGGTAATGGCGATAAAGATTTCCTGTCCGGCCTGCTTTACCTCAGGAGGAAAAAGTAAGGGGAGCGTTCTCTGATCCATATGTCAATAAATATAAATTTGGTGGACCCATATTTACGGCCTAACTATTACATACTGAAAACCAAATCTCACATCCCACCAGCTTCATCACGTCTAACTACTCTTATCGTCAGCAGATCTGCTTTTAATTTTCAATGGATGTTTTGTGATTCATTATTTGTTTTATTTAAGCTGTTTATGTTTATATTAAAATGTCATATTGATACTCGGTTTTAACTATCATGTAGTACAGACAATGACCACTAGGTGGCAGCATTGACTTAATGAGGATTCACGTCAGTATTTTTCTCTCCTCACGTCCACCTGTTGGGTTTCCTTTGGATCTCTTTCACCACGGAGATGGTATCGTATTAAAGGGTGCAATCATTCATTGGTTGAATGAAGCACCTACAAACCATGCAGAGGGCGAGAGAGAGAGAGCGAGAGAGATGTGGAGTGAGGGATTCTGGAGGATGAGATAAGAGATGGATTAGCGAGGAGGGAGGCAGTAAAAGCAATAACAGGTGTCAAAACTGCGCTGAGACTTGCAGGGGAAAGAGTATAGTAAGGGCGATAGAAAAAATAAATAAAAGAGAAACGTGTCAATGAGTAATCTACTGTGTCCAGGAAGCATCGTTTGTGCTTCTCTCTGTAAGCACAGTTGAAAAACAGGCCAACACTGACATCTAGAGAGAGGAGCTGCAGCTCACCACTGTGTTTTTTCCTGCTCCATCAGTACCAGCAGCATCATTTCCTGTTCCACCTCTGAATAGAATAAACTGAAAAAGCGTCTAACTTGACATGACTGCCGTCTCTGCTGACAGTGAAGAGAGATGGAAGCTCATACTGAGAGCTCCAAAACATTAAGTCCTCACATATATGTTAGGATGACTGCGGATTGGGGACGAGTCTCTGGGAGATGTTGGTGTTCTGGCGTCAGAGGAGTGAACATCAAATGGAACGAGTGTTGGTTGTCTCTGAAATCACTCTCAGTACATTTTGTATTTTATATTGTGTTTTGGCTGGTGATGGTTGATCCGTCTTTACATCACATGTTCATGTACTCAATCGGCTGATGAACAAAGTGACCAGGGGTGAAAGAGAAACTGATTCTGTTCTCTCTACAACGGAACTCTAAAACTGTTTAAGAAGCCAAATGTCAACTAGCAGTGTTTTACTATTCAAGAATTTGAATAAGTTCTATTTGATTCATCACCATGGTTACAAATTAAACCTTGTCTTGTTCTGTTAGTGGGACTTGTCTCAGATGAGGCCACGATTAAGGGGAAACATAAATTCTGATCTCTACCGGCATGTGAGAAGTTGATTCCCAAGCACAGATGAGGACAACCTGCTCCAAAGCGACGATCCCCAGCAGAAGAGAAAGTCCCCTTCCGTATGAAGGAATGACTTTTTGGAGAGTCAAAGTCTGGCCTTGGACCCGCAATGAGATGCTGTTGTCCCACCAGGAAAGAGCAATTCTTGCTCATGAACGCTCACATATGGCTGCACTAAAGCAGTTCTGCAAAGACAAATAGGCCTAAATTGCAACACAGTGATGTCTCCTTCAGTTTAGATTGAGACGCAAACAAAAAATATAAACCAGGTGATTGCTGTGATGTAGTAAAATAACCCCTGATAACATCCGAAAGACGGACAACGGCATCCAAGTCCAGTCAAAAGTTGTGTTCTGAAGGTGATCTCAGTTCAAATATACACCGACAATAAAAAACATTTTATATTTGAGACGTTTACCCATTTTCATCATCAACATATATTTATTGATAAAAACAAACATGTGAGTCACAACCTAAATGCAATCAATCCAATCTGAAGGGGGTGATGGTAGCTGACATTTTAAACCATAGTAAAACTGTTTCTATGAAACACAGAATAAAATCTTCACATACTGTGGGAATGTTGACTATTTTTCAGATATAGGCATTTTCATGAAAACTGCTTTAATAAATTGCAGCTTTCATCAAAAGGGAAATAAAACCCATTTATCTATAAAATGTTTATAGAATGCCGCCACTAACACTGTCATTCATTTTTAAAACAAACATTTCAGAAGCTCTAAATATCATACAGTTGAGCTATAAAAACTTGTTTGGGGCTTTTTAGACAGTGACAGACTTCTTTCACGGTGTCACGCGTCCTCTCAGCAACAGTTACTGGCCTCATGCGTCTGTTTTTCCCCGCCCAGCCACAGAGGGGCGCTGTTGATCTTGGTGCCCTGGGCCTTGGTCTCTTTGGACTGGGCCTGCATTCCCCCTCCCTCACTGGCCAGGCGCTTGTGGATCTCAGAGGCCATGGTGAGGAAAGCCCTCTCCACGTTATCAGAGCTCTTGGCACTTGTCTCCAAGAAGGAGATTTTAAGAGACGAGGCCATTTCCTGGTGGAGGAGCAGGGATCAGGGGAGGAAGATACAAAAGTTGTAAAAAATAAGAGAATTACTTATAATAGTTTATACTTTATTGCATGCAGTATGACATAGTAAAATTATTTCTCTGCAATTGACCCAACCCTGAGGGAGGAGTGGGCAACCCCTTTGTAGCTAATTGGCTTCGGGGTCTTCCTCAAGGATCTTTAGACAGGTAGGCCTGCTGGGACTTGAACCGGCTACCTTCCAAGCTTCTGATTTTGAGACGGCCTCTCTATCCACTGAGCTACAAACGCTATCAGAACTGTATTTAAAGTGTATAAATACTTTTTGCTTTTTTTGCCAGTCTCAGCAAATGTTGCACATGTTCAGATTCTCAGATAAGTACATACAAACCATTCCTATATTCTACTACAGCGGTACATTAGATCGTAGAATTTGAAGTTTGACATATTTCATTGCTCAAAAATACTGAAAACCATGATAACAAAACAACATCCACACATAAGCAAGTTTTTTAGCATTATGTGTTCAGAAGTTTTGCACATTATTTTCGTCGGTCTCCTTGGACGTTTTCTTGCCAGGCATTGTCCTTTTCTTTCCGAGCAAAGCACGTCTCTGTAGAGGATATGCATCATGAACATTCCTATCAACGATCACACACACGGGCATCTATAATAATTTTTACTTTGCTTAGAGCGCCGTGTTTCTCCCAGTCACTGGCCTCCGAGCAGAAACCGCCAAAGCGCTCAAGCAGACGTTGTGGTTGGCTGTGATGGCCGCCACCGGAGCCGAGAGGATGGCCCAGTTCAGAAAAGGTTACTCATGAGCCAAGATGGAAAATTAGAACTGATTGATAAAAAAAGAGGGATTAGAAATTGCAAAAAGTTTATTGAAAGAAGTAAAAAAGGGCCATCAGGAGAAAGACGGGGAAAGTTGGGACGTGCCGTGAGCTTCAGAGGTATTCAGATATTTGGCTAATTTCAAACAGCGTCTGTAGTTTTTTGCCACAGGTAGTGCAGGAGGAGTAAAAATCCCCACAACAAAAAAGAAAAGTAAAAGTTATGCTACACGCACCAATCAACCATACCATCATGAAATGTGTCGGATAAAGAATAACATTGACAGGTGATCAGTGGGTGGGTTCATACGACGGCAAGTTAACATTTAGTTCCGAGATTGACGTGTTGGAAGCAGCAAAAAGTTGCCGGTTGGCGTTTTCCCTCTTTATGTTCTATTTCGAGGGCAGTTTGAGTTAGCCTCCCGGTTATCCTTCTTTTTTGATGTACTGATTGAACTTTTGGAAGCCAGCGGGCAGAAAGCCTGTCGGAGTTGTTTCACTGTGTTTAAATGTAGCACATCTAAGCTGAGCACTGTGTGCCCCCAATTACCTGCGCAGTGGCAGCATCCACTACTTTCTTACTAACGAGGTCCAACTTATTGCCCACCAGCAGCCTGGAGACGTTTTCACAGGCATAGCGATCTATCTCGTCCAGCCACTGCTTCACGTTGTTAAAGGACTCCTGGAGAAAGAACAGACAGAACAAAGAGGAATAAGTGTTTAAAAGTACTGCTGCATTATAGATGTTATATGTGTCTACTCTATTTTATCCATCCAGGTGGCGTGCATTGAAGGGGGTGCAGTTGAAATATTTTACATGACCAATCCCAAAACCTATATGATAGATTGATTTGTACAACTAAAAATTTCTTTAACCGTTTATTTTCCTCTCTCCTCTTCATTTCGTATACACTCTAAATTTTCCATAAAATAAGGAATTGTCTGGTGAAGAATGTTTATAAACAATTTCATATTTCATGGGAAATAGTCCATTTAAATTACATTCAATTAGAATATCTCAGCCTTTCGGTAAAGTATGTCTCTAGAAAACTATTTTATTAGAAATGTTTTGGTCGTATCATGTCACACAATTCTGTTCAGTAAGTCCTCATGCTTTAATATGCCAGAAAATCCTCCTTATCAAATAAAGCTTTCTCAATAGCCCTGGTCAATACCTCGCCCTCAGTGGCGTCTTTGACCTGTGGTGACGCACAGGGCTCCATCCGTGGCCCCATACTCTTTAGTAAGTACATGCTGCCACTGGGTCATGTTACAAGCAGGTTCAGTCAAGTACCACACATTTTTTAATAAGAAATAGTGACTCCAAATGAGCTCAACGAAGTAGGACATAAAAGACGACTGTAAATGGTGAAAACACATCGGTCCTGTGATCGTCCGAATGCTTACCTGCTCAGTGACGTCATAGACGATAATGATGCCGTGAGCTCCTCTGTAGTAGCTGGAGGTGATGGTTCTAAACCTCTCCTGACCCGCTGTGTCCCACTGGTGGTCGTACATAGAGAGAGTAGAATAATAGAAGTCAGTCCTGACTCTTTCAACAATCTTGCATAATAGTTGCAGTGTCCCGGATGGATGAGAAATGAATGACAATCTACACAGACAGTAACAAACGATAAAAGAACCATCCCATCTTACAATCTGCAGTTTCACTGTCTTCCCGTCCATATCAATGGTTCGGATCTTGAAGTCGACTCCGATGGTGGAGATGTAGCTCTCGGTGTAGGTGTCATCCTGATAGGAGGGGTGAAATTTGGTCAAAAACAGGCAGTTAAGTGTTTTTAGTGCGATTGTATCTGTGGGTTACATTTTTGGCAGGCCTACCGCAAAGCGCAGGAGTAGACACGACTTTCCGACTCCTGAGTCCCCGATCAGAAGCAGTTTGAACAGGTAGTCACTGGAGGACAGCACGCATTCATGTTTGTTATTTTCACGTCATTTCAATCGGAATTCAGATTTTTTACAGGGAACATGTCGAATTCAAGCGCTAGGTATGAATTCTCATGGTAACGGCCAGGATGAGGACGTGGACACTGACTAGGCTCAGAGAGGCATGTAAAGTTCAAAGGCATTGCAGAAAAATTCATAAAAATGCAGAAGGACTCAATTTACATCAGGTCAGGTCTAAGTGGGCATTGACTCATTCACAGTGCATAGGGATATAGTCTGTAGAGATTCAGGGGGTTTGTGGGTAGGAAGCACAAGGAAGACCTAGAGATCCTTCAGCCCATGAATCAGTTTGAATGGACCACCTCCCTTATAGTGGGGTGCAGCATCTTTGCTGTCTTTCATTGGAAGGGACCTTGTATCACATTTACAGCATGGCCCTGATACTAGCTCGGAACCTGGAGGAGAGTGGAAGTGATATGGCCACCACTCGATGACCCTTCAACTGGAGGAGTGTTAGAAAACTCCTAAAACATTGACGTTGACCTCCTCTCTATGCAAAGGCTACATCCATTGTTTATAGAAGGCAGTATCGTAGCATCTCTGATTCAATAAAAACCTGAGCATGAATGGCGATATGCTCACTAAACTAACACAGATGGTGGAACACAGGACAACCAACATCGGTCGACTTTGTTTTGGCAAAGACTAATTAGATTATCACTCCATGTGTGGCAGACAGAGGCCCTTCCAAAAAACAAGAAATCCAATGAATGTTTGGGAAACTGAATTCAAGTCTTGAAAAAGTGAGTACTGCCGGAATACCCTTGTGCAGGTCGGAGGTTACAGGGTTGATGACACACACTACTGCTGTGAGTATATTACTGTCAGTATATTATATATCTGTGATCTACAGTCAAGTGTTTGACTTGGGAGTTTCTAGGTGGTTGAAATTCCACCACATACCCACAAATCCATCAAGAGCATTTCCTGCAGCATGCACTATTGTTTAGGAACATCAAACATCAAACTCTGTGTCGTAGAAGCACAAGTTTCCCGCCGTATGCCCTTCCTTTATACTTCATCTGGGCTCGGTACCAAAAGAGTGATCTGACGGCCCTGGGCACGGCTTGGGCCCCCAGTGGGTGAGGTGTGGAGCCCCCATTAAGATACAAACTGTCAATCCTAGGTTTACAAGACCAGTGGTGTAACCCCTGGACTACAGAGTCTTCATCACAAAATAAGTCTATAACCTGTCCAAAGAGGATATGACCTCATCCGTGTGCTTGTTGTTTTCCATCTTCAAGTGAGAAGTTCAAAACGCCAGTATTAACTAAAGATGTATTTACACAAAGTATCCGTGAAACTTCCACTTTGGTTTGGAACGAGGGAACCGATCTACACCCAAGATCACCTGTTTTTGTTCTTTTAATAAACATAGACTTAAAGCAATATTTACCGTATATAAGCACGGTATGGAGCTAAAACATCAGTATATATACCAAAGATTAGTTAAACATATTTAACTATGCAGCAAACGCAAGGCACAACACCTCAAATACGTCCACCTGAGCACTATATCCAGCTCAAAAGAAAGGCAGAATTTCTTGTTTCGTCCGTCACTGTTAAATATCCATTTAGGTGTCTCCGAGTAGTATAAAATATACATGTGGCAGGAACTTAACATACACACCTGCATAACAGCGTATCTTAGCATACAGAGAGAAATAACACTCACTATTCAGGATTCATGATCGCTGAGGTCGCTCCAGGTGACTCGGCAAAATAAAAGTCCCCCTAATCAAATCCTGAGAATGAAAACCGACTATCTCAGGCTTTGTTCTATTGTGCCTATCTGTGGATGTGTCTATGAGAACTTGCTATTGTTTACGTCCTATGGAGAGCAAATGGAGGAACAGCCACCTACCGGCCTCACAAGCTGACTGATGAGCTGACCGGCTCAGATGCATTATTCATTAATGAAGACCCGCTCAGGTTACAGCGGGGGCAGCACCTGGAACCAAGATCCCAACACAAACACACTGCAAAAGGCAACGCAGTTTAGATTACTTCAGACCTCACTGTGTGTTTAGTTTGAGTTCCATTGCCTTTACACTTTTCTCCAGGGTTTTGTCTTTGTGCTGAGTTGCAGCACACTGTCTCTCTGCTCATGGGTGACATCACCTCAAATCTGCATCATTCTTAAATTTCCAAGCAAACAAGAAAAGAAGGAAGAAAACTGGCTGGAGACACTCAAGTGACTACAGATGAGATAGGAGCAGAAAGTCAACACATGTCCTAGAGTCTAAACTCTAGCAGTTTTATATGCTATCTGGGAATCGTTGGTGACGTATTCAGTGGTCTAGCAACGAGGACCATGAACAAAGCCCGTCAATAAGAGACAAATAAAGTTCTAGGAAAGAATTTCACCCACTGAGACTAAGCATTTGCACACCTTGGTCATAGTTTGAGTGGGTATGGCGCCTCCCTTAGATCAAGGTCCAGATGAACTAGCCAGACTTGTCTGAATCAAACACGATAACGCTTTAGTTCATGTCCAGTCTGGAAACACTTTTTGGATAGATCAGATGAATTACAGGACATTATGGCAGACTTCCATTTTCAATAAACAAAACAAAAAAACAAAACATTCATCCATTCATTACCCGTAACCACTGGAACCTATCCCATCTGACAATGGGCGAGAGGCGGGTACAGCCTGGACGAGTCACCCGTGGGAGGAAGCCGGAGTACCCAAATGTTTAAGAACTCAATATTTGTAGATTCATAAACACCATCATTTCATCAGGGTCTTAAGCGTCATCAGCCAACACCACCACTGTCTGCCTCCACTGGACTCCATGGAGGGATATATACGTCAGGGCAGAGGAGTTTAAATCACTATAAGCACCAAAGACTTTCTGTTTATTGCTGGTTTAACTTCTACGTCTCTCTTCCCATGCCACCTTCTCCTCTCCTCCTGTGTTTTAAAAAAAGAAATGGACAGAAGACAAAGCGATGCAGTCTTATTCACGGCTGATTCCCATGTTTGACCTCCTGGTCACGGGAGTGAGCAGAGAGCAGGGGATTGTGGGATATGCGATGGCTGAGCAGCTGTGATGGGGTCAGGGGTCAGGAGCCCTGACTACGGCCTGTTGCCGGGGTAGAGGCAGTGGTTGCTAAGGCAGTGGCAGGCTTTGTGGCACTCCCGATGGAGCATGGAGGTGGGAAAACTGGGGGAAGGGATGGGGGAGAAAGAGAAGACATTAAGAAAGAGAGGAGAAAGAAAAGAACAAAGAGGGGGTTAGAAAGCAAGAGAAAGGGTAGAGAGAAATTAAGTAATGCATTCTAAAACTTTACAGAAACAGAAAATGGGATCAACACCATTATATTCCATCAGACAGCCCGGATATTATGGGAATAACAATCTCAGTAGCCCTTTAGCTTTGGGGATAATACTTTTATTCAGGACTTTCCTTCAGAAAAACCTGTTCTTCAGTTAGTTTTCAGTTAATCATGAATGACTCAACCAGTAAATACACAGATCCATGGCACATGTTATATGCTGTGTCTCGGCCTACTTTCTACTTCCTGTAGCATCGGTGACTGAACTTTTAATGACCATGCACTTTATATTGATCATCTTTATCCTGATATTTCATCACATCAACTTCTTTTATTTTACTTATTTATGCCACTTTTATTCTATTAATGCTTCTACGTTTTAAGGATTGCTGCCAAACAAAGTTTTGCTGTCTAGTAATAAACAATCACAATAAAGTGTCTATCAAATATGTGGTCCTGATGGAGATACAGTAAGTGCCGAACGATGTCAGACACCTTCAAAGTCTGGTTGAAATATGTTCCTATGAAACCTTCATGATCTCATCACTCCTGTCTCGGACGCTTCATCCACACAAACCTTGTAGAGGAAGTGGGCATTACTCCGCACAAATCCAAAATACAGGATATATCTCGCTTTTATTTCATACTGGAATCTGATAATGGTCACGCTAAAAACATGTAAACTGAACGGCGAGAAATTAATTCGGAACAAGAAATTCCGCAGCAAGGCTTTCAGTGTGAACTAGACTCAAACGGAGTTGAGATGTGTGTGTGTGTGTGTGTGTTCAGCAGTGTGTGTGTGTGTGTGTGTGTGTGTGTGTGTGTGTGTGTGTGTGTGTGTGTAGGTCAGTGGATGGAGTTAAACTGGTCATTGTTCCTATCAATGTGTGTCCCCAGGGACCTGAGGGAGCGGGGATAAATAGGTGCTTTTCACTATTCACCTTTATTTTACCATGCTCCCTGACTCCTGCATGTGTGTGTTTGTTTGTCCACCACTGTGTGTGTGTGTGGGGGTCTGGGTGGGTAACTGAATCTTTGAAAACATTTTTCGTTGAGTCAGCAGGAGTGTGCTACATTAAATATCTCTAAGATGACAAAAGTGAGAACTTAGTTCTAACTTAGAGTTAAAATACATTTTGAAGCGGACAACTCAAATAAGAGTAATTCTGATGATTAATTAATTCATAAGAGAAAAACTGTGTGAGGCTGAATGTCAATTGTCTCCAGATTCTCACATGAAGATGTGAAATTACCAGAACTATTTTATAAAAGTATAACAGCAGCAGAGAAAAACTCTCTCTCTCAGTAACACAACGTGCCGTTTGATAATAGTACAGTTTATGATTATAGAGTTTTGACTCTTGATGACAGATTAGTGGATATATGAGCAGAATATGTTCATCACCAATATCATTTCTACGGTGCATGATTATTCCAGCTTTGTAATTTCATCAAATCGTTTCAAAAAAACTGTTTTCACAGTTTAATCATCACGAAAACTCAAATTAGACAAAAATTAAATAAATATATGTTAATTATTGCTAAACAAATCTGACATTATTTCATTCCCGCTGCATATTAAGACAAAAAACAAAAGATGAATTGTTGGTGATTTTAAAGAAAATGACTACTGCCTGGAGACGCAGTTAAAATATATAAAAAGCTTTTTTAGACTCAATAATACGTAATACTATTTAACTGTGTGTTAGTGGTGAACAAATCGTTTCTTTTACAGCACATGTTGACTATAAAAGTTCGGAGGGATTAACTGAACTGTTAATGTTGCAGCTGCCGCTAATAAGGAGGAAGGGTTATGATGCGTTCACGTCTAGCAGTGCCGTTTCTTACTCAGCGCAAACTTTCACAAAGTTTATGCAAAGGAAATTTTGCGAGTCATTCACGGCAGATAACATTTTCAACTTGGGCGAGAAACTTGTGTGGCGCATCATGATTCCATCAAACATCCGGACGTCGATATGAGGTTTATGTGTAAGTGGTGTACAAGGCTTTCACACGCCGGTTTTTGTTTTTCTGATGTATTCTTGAATATGAACCAAATTCAACGTAGCAATTGTGTTTTTCAGTGGTGGTTGGCGGCAGAAGGAAACGTCTGGAATAAACACACATGCCTTTCACAGTATGAGCACAGGTCGATACAAATGAAAGCCCCCCCACCACCCCCAGTTAGTCCTTGAATGTAATAAAAATAATAAGATTTTACTAACCTTTACCTATGCATCCTTCTTTGTGACAAGGAATGCTTGAACAAAAATGTTTGTCTAAAAGAAAAATGGGAGAGCTTCCGGTACTCAGACAGGCAGACATTTACTTTTGATGGAGTTGCTCTTTGGATAGCGATATATGTAGACATGAGAAGGAAATGTGTTGTGTTTTTATAGAGCCGAACGACCATTTTGTGACAGAATAAAGGCATTTTATCTGCTTGTAAAAGTTTTTGTTATTTAAAAACAACTTTATCAGCATTTCTGGATTTCCCTCTCAGGAGATGAAAAAACAAACTGTTTGTTGTAACGCTGCATTAAGGGCCGCCTTCATCTCACGCCTCCAAAATACTGAAACACAACAATGTAAAAGCAAGAAATTACAATATTGATGGGGTGGATGTGAGAGTGACGGGTAAGAAGACAGATAGCTGAATCATTTGCATGTGTGTGTGTGTGTGTGTGTGTGTGTGTGTGTGTGTGTGTGTATGGGTATGTGTTTGTGAGTGTGTGGGTGTGTGGGTGTGTAGACTGTTGTTGCTACTGGTTGAAGATTTATGTGGAGCCGTTCAGTCACTTTGCCCTTTTCCCAGTGTGTGTGTGTCTGTGAGTGTGTGATGGAGTGTGTGTGCATGTGTGTGTAACTGTGCAAGGACGGCCCTGAGGCCAATTAGGCGACAGATAATTAACCTCATTGAAATGCTGAATGAAGGCCTTATTGTAGAGAGAGAGCTGGAGAGAACAAGAACTGAATATTTTCTGTACACATTCCCCGACTCTGCCCATGTCGGTGCATTCCAGTCTAACACAAATTCTTTCTTCTTTTATTGTACGATGCTTCTTCGCCGAAGAGGTTATGTCTTCAATCATGTCTGTTTACTATGAGTTGAGACAAGACTCATGTACATCAGTAACAGGAGGTCCAGGACCTTTGAAACCTGACATGCTGGAGGTCCGTGAGTATAGCTCAACACAACAGAAAAACCTGCATGTGAATATCCCAAAACTTTGGGGACGTGTCAGTAGCCAATTAAACTAGATTAAGATAACTCAATCTGACAAAGCATCTGAAGTTGCGTTACGTAGTGCAGTTATATAAGCAGTGACATGTTGGGCATTCTAATGTATGTGAATAATGAATACGTCAACTCTCTGTCACTTTGTAAAACACAAAACATCTATAATGAGAGAAAGGGGCAACGTGAGAGAATATATTCATAAAGCCTCATTTGCACTGATCAGCCAACAACTTTCTATTAGAACCATTGTTTACTTTTTTAAGATCTTGTAATGCCGTAGCTCCTCTGGAGGATGAGGTAACAGAGGCTAGCCTTTGTAACGCATGTGCAGCGATGAGCCTTGATCGTCCATGACTCTGTTGCAGCTACCAATTGCCCTTCCATAGACAACTGACAGACCAGCAACACCCGACAAGATGTGCAGTTCTGGAGGTGCCAACATCATCTGGCCTTCGTCTCTCAACCCGTATTCCTGCTTCCAACATCTCAGCTTTGATAAAAGTGTCCCCTTGATGTGAGGAATCGTTTAAAACAGAGGATCAGTGTTATCCTGACTTCACCTTGTGGTAGTGACGGGTTTACAAGGTTATATCTGATTGCTGTATACTCAGTGTTAAAGACACTTTTATCCTTTCTCTGCTTTCGTAGAATCTGTGCATCTTACCAATATGGACAAAACGGGGCAGTACCACAGAAACCGTAATGCAGGCCAAACTAAAAATTGTATGGATCTAGATATAAGAGTAAAAAGCAACGTCATAAATAACATGTTATAATGTATTCACTGGCCTCAGCAACCAGCGCAGTTAATATTGCTGATTTGGTTAGTGCTACACTATCAAACATTCTCTAAAGTCATTGTATATGTTCTTGTCAAAAGTCTTCAATGCTAACTTCCGGATGTATGAATGTAAACGTAAAAGACGCACAGAAGTACGTCTTTTGATGGAAACACAAATGTTTCATTACATGCGAACATCATGCGATGCTCACCTGTAAGACTTGTTTTAAAGATCGTTAAAGTTTAACAAACCTACGTTATGATAGGTTTGGTTCTCTCAGAACGCGAACAAGTTATAAAGAAGTTATAAACAGTTTAATCAAATGTCTTCGGCCATAAGCAGCAGTCTTCGGGGGGGGGTGGTTTCTGTCAGATATGACGAGCTTGACTTTACTGAGAGAGAGAGCTGGTAGACTCACAAGAAGCAAGTGGACTACAGACATGAGGCACAACCCAGGGGTGCAGGGTTTGGCAGGTGCAGTCAAAAATGCAGGAATTCCAAAACATCTCACTAGTGTAGCTACTGGAATGAAGACCCAACAATAACCACTGGGGTGTTTCTGCAGCAGTGTTGGGTCTTGAGTTGTGGATAGGTCTCAGCTGTGCCAGACATGGGCCATTTTTCAATATGGGTGCTTGTGTGGTTTTGAGGACTTTTGAAATGTCATCAGTCGCAACCCAAGTACTGTTCCAATTCTGAAGTTCGCATCGACCAAGTGCCCCGGAAGCTGATTTTTCTCCTCCCATTTTATTAAGTGTGCATGGATGGTGATTCGTGCGGACCTGGGCCAGTCACGTATACCGACATGCATTTCGAAAGAAAAGAACAGCTCTGGGCCCGGCTGAGGAGAAAACTCAGAGCTGTCAATTATAACACTGTAAAAACGACCGTTGTGATCTTTATGTAGATTTAAGATGTCTGTAGGCCAGAATATAAATGTTTAAAACTTTGATATGTGCTCGGTTTATTAATATTGTGCATATTTGATCGCCGGCTTGCTGCCAAGTTGACCGGGCTGTCAGCTCCTATTTATTTATTATTTAACTGAACATCTAAATCATATTTTGATGACATGGCAGCTGAAAGAGTTTCACTCATTTGTTAAATAAAACCTGTCAATGCAAATAAAGACTATTTAATGTTATACAATAACATTGTTAGTGTTTTGAACTATTTTAGACTTTTCAACTGTAATCTGATTATCTTAATTTAGGTGCTTCAGTTAATCTACCAGATGAATTATAATCACCTCCCTCTATGTGGCGAGAGCTGCTATTAATAATGTGATTGTTGGTTGGACTCTGGAAAGGAGCAGAAGAAAGTGAAGGTTATAAATGTATGGATGTAGTTTAACAGTGTTGTACACAGGATTTGTGAGGCCATTCTCTAAAACCGGTATTACTATTGTTTGATCGTTTTATATTTAAACAATCAATCAATACTCCGTGAAGGTTTAGAGAGACGTCCCAAGCTGGAGAGACCAGCCAAGCACGGTCGTTCTCTTCTTCCGCATCCCGGCTCCTTTCTCCCGGATCACCCTCCTGGGCTGTGCTGTCCCACCATTGGCCGCTGAGCTCTGACTAAGTTCGCTACCGTTGTACTGCGGACTGGCGGTCTTCTAAAGTCTGGAAATCCGCAAGTCTGGACTTACCAAGTCTGGCCTTGGGGATTTGAGAATTGAGAGAAAGCCACGGAGACCAGGAAGGGAAACTGACAGGACAGGGGAGAAGGACAAAACACCGGGGAGGGGGAAAGCATTGGACACACAAGGAATAGATTGACCATGACATCCTAAAAAGAATATTTGCAGGAAGGTGTAACTGAAATTCCGAAAGCAGCAAAATTCAAAAATATTGCAGATTTCAGGGGGTCACAAACTCTCCAGGTCACCAGCGTTAAAATCGACTGCTTTAGTTGTTAACCGACTCATAAAAGGCTTTTTAGTCCTCGCTCAATGCAGGTGTACCTTGTATTTCCCGTAAAAAGGCTGTAGTTCAGTAGGACGAGCAGCCGCTGCCAACCAGAAGATCGGCAGTTAAGTCTCGGCCTCTCCTCTCCTCAACCATAATTAGATCCGGGGGTATTTCCAAGGGGCTGCCCCCTTGCTCCTAGGGGTCTATCAACTGAATGACAATGGGGTAATAAATAATAAGCATAATGATATAAATGTATTGAATTTCCATTGGGACAGCTGAAAATCTGTAAGACGTGACACAAATATCACCTGGGTTCATTTGTGCAACCAGTAAATCCATCCAACTAAGAAGAAAGCTTTAAAGTCCGTTTTCAATGGCGGCGCAGAGTTCTAAACAATAAAATTTAAAAAATTTGCCTTGTGAATAATATATTTAGATTGTCTAGTACCATATACAGTTTAGTATTTCTCTCTTTCCAGGTTTTTATTCTCATTGTGTGTCTGCATTTTGTTTGTTTCCTGTTTTAGCTTGTTGTTGTTTCCTTCTCTCTATACTGTATGTCTCCAGTTTTTACATCTCTAAATGTTTATTTCTCCCCCTCTTCTTGCCGTCGTTGCCCCTCTTGTTCTCTTTCCCTCTCTCTCTTTCTCTCTCTCTCTCTCTTTCTCTCCAGTGACAGCTGGTCCCGGCTTTCCCGCCAACGGACCAGCTGTCCGTATTAACTGGAGGTATTTGTAAATTGTGTGTGTGTGTGTGTGTGTGTTTTTACATAACAGGCAGTTTCTTTCTATGTCCGTCTCTCTTTCACACACTTCTGAGACAGGAAGCAACTTGACACTCATTTTAAAAGCCCCCCCCCCTTCTCTCTCTCACTCACACACACGCAAACACACACACACATTAGTCCTGCATTAACAGTGTAGTAAATCCCTCCTGATGTGTTGCTCATACTAACTGCTAAAGCTAACTGTTTTCCAGTGTATCTCTTCTAAACCTAAAAAACACCTTCAATTAATTATTAATTCATTTCAAAACAAGAATTGTTTTATGCAGAAATTCTGACAGAAAGTGTTTTTACAATTCAAAGTTCTGTTTAAAGTGCAATCCCTGTTTCCATTGTGCAGAGGCGATGCTGTCGGTTATTCTTGTTATTCGGTTGATTAGCATTGTAAGTTAACCTTCATTACTCACATTAAGTGAGGGGTTGGAGCATACGCCCAACCTTGTCATCAACCATAACTTTCTGATCACTGACTGGTGGAGTCAGACTAACATTGAGTATCTTGATACAATGACACCGGTGCAAAGGTGGCATTTATTAGACAGTACGTCAACTGTTTGTACTTAAGTTGATGCGCTGTAATTAGGAAAAATGGACAAGGATCTTGCATTATGGTAAGGGCAAAACTGTGATGGTTGGACAAGTGAGTCAGAGCATCTCCAGATCTGAAGGTTTTTATTGGCTGTTCATGGTCTGCAGCGTCTATGGAAGGACAAATGGTGAACAGGTGACAGGGGATGGATGCACATAGGTTAGAAACGCTATGTTGTCCGAAGTGTTGCATAATGCATGAGAAACTACCAAGACGGCTTACAGTAGTTCCTCATAAATATGGTTTTTGAGTATTTTGGTTGCAAATGCTTTGCAGCCAGGAGCTTGTCTGTGGCCCGGCTACTGGGATAAATGCATTACTATTGTTATTAAAACATTGGTCGTTGAATAACTGCAGATTCTGCACAAACCATTTGAATTCAAGAACCCACAGCCACCAATCCTGATAAGCACAGCATCTGTATCATGTGTCATTTGAGCCAACATTGATCCAGATGAAAATTAAGTAATAAAGTAATTTCAGTACATGGAGGCTAACTGTGTCTGCTAAGGGGCAAAAAGTGTTTGTTCCCTTCGAAACAAAATGCTGAAACTCCACAGATCCACAGTGAGACACATTATCGGCATATGGAGGAGACTCTGAACAATAGTGAACCTTGCCAGAAGCAACAGACCCTCCAAAATTCCAAAGAGCACAACGAAGGCTCATTCAGAAAGTCACAAAAGATCCAAAGAAATCGTCCAATGAATTGCAGGCATCTCAACGGTCAGAGGTCGTGGCTCTGCTCGTCGAAGGACACTGGATAAATATGGCATCCATGGGAGATAGATAGATAGATAGATAGATAGATAGCCTTTATTAGTCCCACAATGGGGAAATTGCAATATTACAGCAGCAGAGCATGTTACAGAGTAAGAATAACACAGAGTAAGAATAACACAGAGTAAGAATAACATTGTGTTATGTGCAATTAAAATAAATTAAAATAAATTAAATTAAAATTAAACGTTGTGTGCAATTAAAATAAATTAAAAGGTAGATGTGTGTAAGTGTGTGTGTAGTTGTTTAGGTTTGTGTGTTGCTAACAGTGCTGGTTGTGGAGTCTGACTGCTGCAGGAAGGAACGATCGGCGATATCGCTCCTTCACACACTTGGGGTGAAGGAGTCTGTCGCTGAAGGAGCTCTCCAGTGCAGAGATGGTTTCCTGCATGGGGTGGGAGACGTTGTCCCGGAGAGATGACAGCTTGGCCATCATTCTCCTGTCTCCCACCTCCTGCACCGAGTCAAGAGGACATCCCAGGACCGAACTGGCCTTCCTGATCAGTTTGTCCAGTTTCCTCCTGTCAGCAGCTGAGATGCTGCTGCCCCAGCAGACCACTCCATAAAAGATGGCCGAGGCGACTGCAGAGTCAAAGAAGGTCTTCAGGAGCGCCCCCTGCACTCCAAAAGACCTCAGTCTCCTCAGCAGATACAGTCGGCTCTGACCCCTTTTAAAGAGTGCCGTTGAGTTGTGGGTCCAGTCCAGTTTGTTGTTCAGGTGAACACCAAGGTACTTGTAGGACGTGACCATCTCAACGTCCATTCCCTGGATGTTCACCGGTGTGTGGGGGGGTGTGTGCCTTCGGAAGTCCACCACCAGTTCCTTGGTTTTACCCGCGTTGATCTGGAGGTGGTTCCACTGGCACCAGTGCGTGAAGTCCTGCGTCAGTCCTCTGTACTCCTTGTCGTCCCCGTCTGTGATGAGACCGACGATTGCAGAGTCATCAGAGAACTTCTGCAGGTGACACGTGGGTGTGTTGTAGGAGAAGTCTGCAGTGTAGAGGGTGAAGAGGAACGGAGCCAGGACCGTTCCCTGTGGGGCCCCCGTACTGCAGACAACCACGTCCGACACACAGTCCCGAGTCCTCACATACTGGGGACGGTTGGTCAGGTAGTCCAGGATCCAGGATGCCAGGTGCTCATCCACTCCGGTCAGTTCCAGTTTGTCCCTCAGAAGCGTGGGCTGGATGGTGTTGAAAGCACTGGAGAAATCAAAGAATGTGATCCTCACGGTGCTTCCAGGCTTCTCCAGGTGAGAGAGAGCTCGGTGAAGAAGGAAGATGATGGCGTCGTCCACCCCGGTCTTAGACTGGTAGGCGAACTGAAGGGGGTCCATCGACAGGCTGACCACCGGGCGGAGATGACCAAGGACCAGTCGCTCTAGAGTCTTCATCACGTGGGATGTTAATGCCACCGGCCTGTGGCTGTTGAAGTCCTTCGGGTGCGGCGTCTTGGGGACAGGTACCACACAGGAGGTTTTCCACAGGAGTGGTACCTTCCCCAGCTTCAGGCTCAAATTGAAGACGTGCTTCAAAATCCCACACAGCTGGTCTGCGCAGGTCTTAAGGAGCCTGGAGCTGATGCCGTCCGGGCCCGTGGCCTTCCTCACCTTGATCTTCCTTAGCTGATTCCTCACCTGGAGTGTTGTGAGGGACAGACTGGTGCAGGGGGGCTGTGTGTTGGGGGGGTTGGGTGGTGGGGTGGTGATAGCTAGGAGGGGGGGCAGGGTGTTAGGTAGAGCAGGGGGATGTGGCTGGGAGTTCTTTGTAGTGGGAGAGGAGGTGGCGGGGGGGTAGTGCACTGAGGAGGGTGAGAGGGGTCCCTGCTGTGGGAGTCGGGCTGGAGGATTGAGGGCAGATGATTGGTCGAACCGGTTAAAAAACTGGTTCAGGTTATCTGCCCACTGTTGGTCCCCTGCAGCTTGGGAGTTTGGCCCTTTGAAGCCTGAGATGGTTTTCAGGCTTCTCCAAACACCACTGATGTTGTTCTGCTGCAGCTGGTCCTCCATCTTCTTCCTGTAGGAGTTCTTCCCCTCTCTGATCTTCCTCCTCAGTTCCTTCTGCACAACCTTCAGCTCTTCCTTGTTGCCTGACCTAAAGGTCCTCTTCTTCTCCTTTAGGAGGACCTTTATGTCCGGACTAATCCAAGGTTTGTTGTTGGAGAAACACCGTACAGTCCTGGTGGGTACGGTGTTCTCCTCACAGAAGTTGATATAGTCCGTGATGCAGTCGGTAAGGTTGTCGATGTCCTCCCCGTGAGAGTCACAGAACTCCTCCCACACGGTTGTGTCAAAACAGTCCTTCAGAGCCTCTTCAGTCTCTTGGGACCATTTCCGCACTGTGCGGGTCACGGCTGGTTGCCTGTGTACGATGGGTTTGTACACTGGCTGGAGACGAACCAGATTGTGGTCTGATCTTCCCAGGGGAGGGAGGGGTGATGAGGTGTATGCCTCCTTGGTGTTGGCATAAAACAAGTCCAGAGTCCTATTTTCCCTGGTACAGCATGTGACATACTGTGTGAAAGTGGGCAGTGTGGAGGATGGGGGGGCATGGTTAAAGTCACCAGAGATCAGGAGGAGAGCCTGTGGGTGCTGTGTCTGCAGCCTGCTAGTCACCGAGTTGATGACGTCACACGCAGCGTCGCCGTCGGCAGAGGGGGGAATGTACGCTGCTATCGCGATAACATGCGAGAACTCCCGCGGTAGGTAGTTCGGCCTCATGCTAACGGCTAACAGCTCGATGTCTTTGCAGCAGTGTTGCTCTTTAATAGTGATGTGCCCAGGTTTACACCATCTATCATTCACAAACACTGCCAGCCCTCCTCCTTTCCTCTTGCCGCTTCCCGCTGTCCTGTCCGCTCTCAGCAGCTTGAATCCGTCCAGCGTAGCGTTCGTGTCCGGAGTCAGCGTGGTCAGCCATGTTTCCGTGAACACCATGAAGCTGCACTCCCGATATACATGCTGGTGCCGCGTCAGCGCCGCTAACTCGTCCATCTTATTGGGGAGAGATCTCACGTTCCCCATTATTACCGATGGAACGGCAGGTCTATAGCGACTCCTCCTCGCGCGACGCTGTAATCCAGCGCGTATCCCCCGTCTACTCCTCTTCAGTTCGGGGGAAACCTCGGGCCTCTCCTCGGGCAGCACCGCAGTGCTACGTAGCGCCAACAGCTGATCCCTACTGTAAACAATGGGCGCGTGACTGAGAACGGAGTCTCCGGAGACGGACACAAACAAACCTGAGAATAGCAGGCAGAACAGCAAAAAAACAGCGGTTCTTCTCTCCATGTTTCGGGTTATGTTTAAAGAAGCACTTAGAAAAAAATAAATATAAATACAATAACAAAAAAACAAGTTACTAAAGAAAAATGCTCAAGAGGGGGGGGAGCTACTGTAACAGGCAGCCACACACGAGGGGCGCCTTTGTGACCCTCGTGTGGCGAGGCGAAAGACATTGCTAACCCAGAGGGGCATTAAGGCTACTCTGACCAATGCCACAGCACATCTAGAGGACCCTCAGAGCTTTTTTGAAGAATATTCTTTGGACTGAGAGTCAAAAGTTGATCTGTTTGTAAACCTACCACACAGCATTCCATAAAAAGATTATCATACCTCCGCGCAAACATGGAGGTGACAGTGTAATAATGCAGGGATGCTTTGGGACTCAGATATCCCGCGGAGTAAGACAAGATGAGTAAAGAGAAGACCATCTCTAAACGCCTCAAAAAAAAGATGAATATTTTGGAGTGGCCTGGTCACAGTCCGGACCTGAACCCCGTTGGCAGGGCTAAAACTCGACCAGAGTTCTGTGAGAGTTATCAAAAGTGTTTGGTTGCAGTTGTTGCTGCTAAATGAAGCATAACTATCTTCTAATATGACGGGGGCCTATACTTTTTCACAATTGTGACTGAGGTAATAATGTCCGTTGTGTCCCTTCAACTTAAGGAATCATTTAAAACTTGGGACTTTTCTTTGTTTTATTGTAGGTCTGACACAGTTTAACCCTTTAATGCCCCTACCAAGAAAAAGAACTATCAAAAAATGATATCTTTGCATGTTTTGCATAATTTCTGTTGAGCTCATTTATAGTTTTTAACATAAAATGACAAACTGTTTGGTCAAGTATGTTCTTAAACAGGAAAAAAAGAAGTAATTTTTCAAATTAAATCATGAAAACATTTTGTACTTCATGGAAAATAGTCAATTTTAATGAGATTAGCTCAACCCTTTGGTAAAGAGTATTTTTAGCAAACTATTATCAAGTTAATTAAGTCCTCACATACTTTAATATGCCAAAAAATTCTACTCCTCAAATAGGACGTTCTTAATAACCATGGGTTAATGCCTCCTCCTCGGTGACTCTGTTGTCCTGGGGTGTCCCTCAGGGCTCAATCACCGGCCCCTTACTCTTTAACACATACATTCCACCATTGATTCATATCATAAGCAGCTTAAGTCAAATGGCTCACGTCTTTCGGTAAGAAATAGCGACTTGAAATATGCTTTACCAAACAGTTGAGAAGGACATTAAAGAGTTGACATGAGATACACCCAAAAATAGAGGAAATAAGAAGGGAGGTAGGGGGTGCCGTAAAACGTTATTCCACTGTACCCTCATAGAAATACAGTAAACCACATCCAGAGTTGTGGCTCTGCTCTCTAACTGACGGCAGCTGCGTTCGTTGAGCCCTCGTCGCTTTAACATCACCACACAGCTAACCGCACACACACACTTGAAGAGGAAGCCTCGTAGCGCCCGTTGTGTCTTGTAACTGCTCGGATTATCAATGTGAGGCAATGAATGTGGTTAAAGCGCTTATCAACATCATGGGACGACACACACACACACACACACTAACACACTCAAACACTGTCCAAACAGTTCCACGGGATTTTGTCAATGGTAGACACATGAAATGACATTCACACAGAGGTGTGTGTGTTTGTTTTCATGTCTGCCATTCAGGTGGCGGTGGGCCAGACCACCCCTAGAACACACACATGCACACAAACAGACGCACGAGCACATACACAAATGCACACACACCTCTGTCAACTGTGTTTCCCTTCTTTTAGTAATTATGTCACCGTGTGTTTGGTCAGGAGACGTGTTGACAGTGGACATGTGTGCCTGAAAAGGCACACGCACACACACACACACACACACACACACACACACACACACACACACACACACACACACACACACACACACACACACACACACAGCGGTACTGCTGCTTGTGTGTCTTTCTTTTTACCCTGTGAGTATGTTTGTTTAAGAGAGGTTTTTGTTTTCTACCACTTGATGTGTGGCCTTTTAGTTTAAAGTGGAAAAACATTTTTGGAGAAATGATCATTTCCTCAACTGATTCTCAGTCAAAAGAGCTTCAGCCCACAATGCAATGCACAGATGAAGTGGGAAAACATTCATCCATCTATCATATATCTCTTCACCAAAATGACAGGGAGGCTTAATCATCATCATCATCATCATGTTATTGTTTATCACACATACATCAAAAACTATATATTCTAGCTTCGTCACATTTTACACATAAACTAGCCTAGAGTTGTCGTCTGCAACTGGAAGGTTCTATCCTCAAAATTCCCCAATCGCCGGCGTTGTGCAAGTAACCCCTCTCTTTGAACGCCTCAAATAAAAAACGCAGTTACGTCTGAAGAACGGTATTTTTTTGGTTAAAAAGGTATTTTACTTAAGGTGATTAAATGTTGGTCATCCTCGCCATAGCATACATTAATGTCATAACATGCCATAACATTCAAACTACCTGCCTAATATCGTGAAGGTCACTCTTTTGCTGCCAGAACAGCTGTTATATTTACCGACTTCTTACATTTTTCCTGATTCCACGGCATCAACTTCAGGATGACATGCTCTATATTTGTCTTATATATAGCGCCAACTGGCAGCTAGCATTGTAAAGAGATAATCAGTGTCATTTGGAATAAAACTCTAGGATGTCATCTGCAGCTAACTCAAAGAGTCTTACTTAGGGTGGCCTCCCTAGGTTTCCATTAAATATGTTTATTTCTAACATAATGAACAAACACAGGGCAAACATGCCCCAATAAAGAGTCTTCTCCGTGATGCCCTAGTATACACCAGTGTCTGCCTCTAGTGCCAACCAACTTGCATTTGTAAAGATTGCAACTCTGCCACTGTTACTACCCCCAAAGACGGAAAGGAAAAACACAGACCCCCATTACCACCGCCTGCATGTTATACAGAACAACGGGGCAGAATAAAGCCACACCCACCCTGCAGAGAACAGGCTGTTTGAACAGGTCTCGTCTCTCACACAGATATCTTGAGTTTGCACATTTGGAAATAACAAAATCGTTAAGAAACGGTTAAAATTGCTTAAGAAAAACATTTCTGTCATGTTTTGATGAATCAACAACATTGTTTCCTCGTTAAAAAGTCCCTGCTCAACTGTTTGGTTGAGCTTATTTTGATTCACAATTTCCTCCCTTGGTGTCACCTGAATGAGCCAGTTTGTAATATGACCCAGTAACAGCATGTATATGCTAAAGAGTAAAGCTGGGCTTACACTGCACGACTTTTGAGGCAACTTGTCCAGGGTGTACCCTGCCTCTCGCCCGATGTTAGCTGGGATAGAACCCAGCCCCCCCGTGACCCTGAACAGGATAAGCGGTATATAATGAATGAACATCTGACTCATTGGACAGACCCATAACAACATAATTGTCTAATAAATTCAGATAAAAAAGACTCTTTTTCTGATTTAACAACTTAATTAACCCCTTCATTCCACGAAACAAGGCGTGCAATTCCCAGGCGAGTGCAATACGATTCCGTAGAGGAGAACTCTCCATCTGGATTAAAGCAAAATTAATAGTAACAGATTTAACCAATCATGAAATGGAACTTCCTGTGAAAGGGCGCTAATCATTGAGGATCCTTTGGGACTCATCTTCTGCAGTTATTTCCACCAAATGACAATAATGACAGCTGTGGAATTAAAAATGGCATTTTCCTTTTCTGTTTTCTGGAATTTCACTGCACTACCCCAGCAGGCAAACCTTGTCTCCTTTAGCAACAACTGGGTTTTGAGTCTCTGAGTTCAACTGTCCAGAAACGAGACCATTCCCCCACAATAAAACACTGACTGGACTTGTTGTGGGTTAATGGGGTCGGTGGGGGCCCATGGTGGAAAAACAAGCCTGGAACAATCTCAGTGGAAAGGGAGCAGTGCGGTGGAGGGCTGCATTGACTCTGATGGACTGTATTGTACAAAAAGAGGGCAGGAATTCCAGAGGGAATTACTGTTTGTTATGGAAATGACTCAGTTAGATATGGCTGGGTAGTTACATCCAGTGAAATGCTTCTTTCTCAGGCTGATGATATTGTTATTGCTCACCAGTTCTAACGCAGAGTATTTTTCTCAGTCTTAATACCAAGAGTGACGATGGAATATGTGAAAAATGAACAAAGTTTTGCTTTGTAGTAAAACATTTGGAATCTTATCTATATTTTGTAGTCCTTCCAACATTAAATAAAACCCAGCATTCCATTTAAAACACTGCATCCGTACGGCTGGGATTTTGTTTGAAATGCAAAGAAAACTACACAAAAGGATTTATTCAAGGTACAAAACCTCTACAACATCACAATAAAATTAAGTACAATATTTCCAGCCATGGGCATAACATTAAAAATGCCTGCCTAATACTGTGAAGTTCCCTAATCTGCTTCTCCAGTCTCAACTTTCATGACATTATTACGGGTCTATTTACATTTCTTCAGCAGAATTGAGTTCCACTATTTTGGAAGGGGTATAAAGGTTGAGAAGTGTGAGCCTCTTTAGTAACTGATTACTTCCAGCTAGGAAGGTGGCCCCTTCTCTGCCTTTGATGGGAAAAACAATCATGGCAGTACAGTGGAGTAATACTACAGTATATTATAGTAACTTCCTGAAAGGTTCACCATGGTTCAAAGGCTCACTGTGGAAAAGTATGGTTCTAGAGCCAGAGGTTTTTTTGGGGGCGGGTCCTGATTAGCAGCTTGACTACTTGGGGAGAGGTCCTTACTTGAATTGATCTTAATCTCTTACCTTAGGCCGGAAGTTCAAACAGGTGAAGGGCTGGATGTGATTGGTCTGTGGTCATGAAGTGGGCTCGGCATCGGCAGCGGGAGGTGAAGATAAGACTCTCTGAAGCCCCTTCTGTTCCACTTTGCTGCAGCTGGTGAACCACACCGACACCCAAGACATCAGCACACACCTAATGATGCAGTGGTAGAAGTTTAACAGTAGCTACTGTGCCTTCTTCAGTTTGTTCGGGTAAAAGGCCGGCTGTTGGGCTTTCTGACCACTAAGGCCATGTTGGTTGTCCCTAGACTGAGTTGTCAGAGTCAGGACGTCGGATGAAAAGGCATCGGCTCTAAAGAAAAAACTTTTGTCAGACATCATCAAGTGGTGACTACGAATGCTCCATATGGCATAAATGTGTCAGCGGAATCAACAAATGTTTTGGGTTTGTGCGTGATCAAATCCAGAGTTGATAGATGTGGGCATTGGCAGAAGAATTAAGGAAATAACTAAAGCTCACTAAAATTATCCCGCAAACATTAATTTGTACTTCTGCACCAGAGATTTCACCTTTTTCCATGCCGTTGGACATTTTTGTGGTTGTATTATGATAACATTTCATGTTTTTTCATTAAAGGTCCCTTTAGCTCGAGAAAAATGTGTCCGATGTTCGATGGTACAATTCCTGAGGTTTTCCTGAAACTTAACAGCTTTTCATCTTAACTCGGCGAATAAGATAGCAGCTTTTTTTCTATGACCTCACAGATTTTAACTCTTTGTGGATCTTGTAGCTTTTTTATTGTTTTTAAAGAGAAGCTCATTCTGAGAAACATGTGAACTCGAGTGGCCCTGCAGTATTGTCAGTTCATTTCAAAGTGGCAGTGTATGAAATCAAGAGATCTCTTTCTGAAAACATGGTATACAATAATCAGAACTATCTTGATGGTGTATTACCAGCCAAAAATAAAAATATTTTTTTCATGTTAGCTTAGAATGAGCACTTCATATCTAGAAATGGAGACAGTCTTCTTCCGTGGAGGCCGCCATGTTGAAACGCCACGCTTGTTTAGCACCGACTCCAGGCAGGGCTTATATTTAGATTGAAGTGGCAGAAAGAAAAATGTTTTTCATGAGGTTTGCTCACTTCGACAAATGGAGGGTCTTACTTTGGCTCCAGAACAAGAGGGCGAACATGGAGACCAGACTTGTGAAACTGCTGAGGTAAACTGGTGGGGTTCGTGCAGTCCACTAAGGGGAACACTACTCGAGCGACGGAACACTGCTGGTTGGCAGGTCTGCAGTTTTTATGATGTATCGAAAATCTCTGCATAACTTCCGCCTCGTTTCCAAAACTGCGTGGGCTTCAAGCAGCTTTGCGTCGCCTTGGCAAAGGTTCAGGGGCGAAGGTGGATTTAAAAAACCTCTAAAAGATGATTGAATTCTTGGATGAGGAGGGTTGATCTGAGGGGCTTACTTTGTGATCTTGAACTTAACTGATAGATGCCACTAAATGTTACATAGTGAGCCTGTTTATTACAAAAGATATTTGTTTATATATGTGCTGAACACCTCTAGTGTAGAAGAAATATATCACATCACAGCAGCTGAATGGAAGCCTGAGATGAGCAAAAACTACGTCCAAAAGAAAACCTCCAGACCCCATATTGTTTTGGCTCAGAGCCAAGTATTCTAGTAAATCAGGGCACTTTAATGAAATGAAGACAGTAACAAAAATAATAAAAAACCCTCAAAGCAAACTTTCCATCCGTGTCACGACATTTTCTATCAGTTCTTTATAGTGTGATTAAACAAAACAATCCATCGTGTGTAGTCTGCATTTAACCAATATGTCATGTTACTGTTTTTAGGCACCTTCTGATCTCGGGGATTTACATATGGACTGTGGCAGTTCGTGACCAACAAGGCCCTGACAGTGTGCATGTTCTGTGGTTAATATAAACATAAAAATTGATTTTATTGAGTTAAGCATTACAACCCATTTTATCTAATCACGTTAAATGTCTTTTCTTGTGTTTGGGGGGAAGTTCGGGGGGGGAAGTCCGAGGCTGGGAACTTCCAGCTCTGCCTCCGAACAGCCTTACATTCATAAGATGTTTAATGTGTAATTCAAACCACAGCCATACAACAACTATTCAACATGTGTGACACAAGTGTGAGTGTGTGTTCGCACGCATGTGTCTGGGAGAACCAATGCCGCACAATCTCGTTCTATTCCAGTCACATGCATTATAGTTACGCTTTGTTTTATTTGATACCTTTATAAGTTAACAAATGAAATCCATTATTTCGGTGTTTAGGGGTGCTCAATGTTCACTTACATACTGTTTATTAGTAGTGTGTTTCTAATCCAAACCTGAACATATATACATGTAAACATTTTTGTTCCGGTATACCGCCTCATATTAAGTCAATATTATTAGATTTCGTAGAGTAATCGAATGTGCAGTTTCTGTTGTGTAACTGACTTCTGCTGCTGGAGGTATCTTCTGGTCCTTCCCTAGTTGAAGGGGAACCGAAAAAGTTCCCAACACACGGTGCATCACCATATGTGTTCTGTTGGTAAAAAAGGGGGACCTGTACAATATTAGGCAGGTGGTTATAATGTTTTGGCTATTGTAGTGTCACCATCCTTACGTATAAATGAACCATGATAAGTCGTTGTGCCTTTTGATAATTTAAACCTTCTACAAATGTTATTTATCTGTCACTGTAAGTTAATGGCTTAATCCGGACGGCCCTTACTTTCTTCAAGGCCGTTTCATTTCAACCATCTCGCCGCGGTTTACTGAAGAATTTGAGTGATCGTCTTCAAGTGACCAAAAACTATACGAACTATAAACACCAGTGTCACCAAACTTTCAGACACATAGTAACTATGGTTTGTGGTGCCTTCTGATTATCTGCATTTGTTTCCATGTAAACATGACTTTTATGGAGAGTCGGCAGGGCGGTGCTGTCTGGAGCTGTTTTATTTTATGGCGGTTTCCATAGAAACACTTTGGTCTCCGTAACTCTGAAGGGTGGTCACCTCGTCTCTCCGCAAATCTTAATCTTTGCCTGAAACTAGTCGGGTGAACTTCTAGTAGCGTTTGTTGTTTTGGATTCACTTTACACGGGGAAAGTCAAAGGAACCTGTAAATTTGTCCTCAGACGTGTGTACCGATGCTGCTGTGTTCACTGATGATGATGATGATGATGTGATTATTGATAATGTTGCCGTTGTTACCGAACTAATTTTAAACCATTAAATTAACGTGACCCCTTATATGTCTGTTCCCGACTCCATGATGTTATTCAAAAATAACGGAGGATTAGCCGCGAGTAGCTGAAGGTACAGTAGGTACACATACAAACACACACACACACACACACACATGCATACATAAGACAGCCCCTGTTAAAATAACGTGACAGCAGCTGCTCTCATTTAGCTCCAAACAACACCTCTCAGACTTACACCCTGACCAAATGAGTGTGTTGGTGTGTGTGTGTGCGTGTGTGTGTGTGTGTAGTTCACACTGTATGAGAAGACTGGGGTTGTCTGGAGTGAACAGGGTCCAGTCTGTCTGACACACAGTTTGTCCCTGAAGGCCTGTTGTGTGTGCGTGTGCACATGCTGTGTGCGTGTGTGTGTGTGTGTGTGTGTGTGTGTGTGTTTGTGTGCAGACATTTGCAGTGAACATTTGAGTTTCACAACATTTGTAGACACGTTTGTGGACACACACTTAAAGCCGGACAGCTTCTGGTTAGGTGATTATTTTTAGAGATGTTCGGCAGGCTACCATTTTTACCATTTTGGAAACAAGCCAAGGCTCTGGTTTTTCTTCCATTGTATGTATTCTAACTGCTTACTTCTGGATTTAGATCGCAGTTTCATAAGCACACCACAGAACTTTTCCTGACGTACCTGCGTAGTGTCATCATAATCTACATAGTCTATGCCTCCCTATCCTTGATGATCGATTGGCTAGTAGACCAGCGTGTGTCAGTCCTCTCCTCTTCCTCTCCTTCAGCTTCTCTTCTCTGGTTATCTGCTTGTTTTACAATGAATATTATCATCTTAATTCTCTAGCTCCCAGCTAAGTTGGTGAATTGCTGCTCCCCTAGGAGCCAGGGCATAGCCTCAGGTCCTGGAGTACTGACTCATGACAAAAGGTAACCAGGCTTTTGAAGTTAAAGGCCCCCCAGCTCTGGGACTCCCTGCCCTAAGTCTGAAGGTTACCGAGTCATTAGCATCTTTGAAAACACTTCTCAAAATGTAGCTTTAAAAAAAATCTCCAATAATAATTATAGACTCCAATTTTACTGCCACTCATCTGTTTCCACTGTTTATTTTATTGACAATAGTTCTTATCTTGTTTTACTAGGCTAGAAGAGTATTTGACCCTACGGTTACTGCCACAGCAGCTTCATTAAGTAATTGAACTCACCATGTCTACTGTCTCATTTTAAACCCAATACTGACACTATCCAAACGGATCATCAAGAAAAAAAAAAAAAAAATGAGGTGTCCGTGTCAAAAATAGAATTTAATACTTTATGTAATAATATAGTTAAAATAAACTTTGTGATACTGTTAAAACCGGTGCATGAACTAGAGATGGATCCAAGGGTGTTTCACATTTATTCTAAACGCGGATATGATGAACCACGTGTTGAATGAGTTTTAGAAAATCCTAAATGCTGAAACTAATCTTTTTATCATGTTCACAGGGTGAATGGGAATCTGCAGCTTGACTGTCCGCCTGCTTGGTAAGGCGATTTCCAAGCGACGTGATAAAATAACGTATGGATTATGTTCCCAGGGATTTGATGAAAGGAAGTCTTTATGAACCAGATGCCTCGAGGACTTGCTGGTCACTGCTGTTGCATCATGGTGAGCAGCTGGCACCAAATGGCCAGTGTGTGTGTGATTCCAGGAAACAGGAAACTGACTGGCGGGAAAATTACAGCAGCGGGGGGTCCAGTCTTTTGTCAAAACATAATCCAGTGAATGCTCCTAACATTCTGCTGGCCCCTGCCCTCCCCTCTTCCCCCGTCCTCCCCCAAGCACACTCAGTCTTTCTTTCTTTGGCATTTTTTCCAGGAAACGTCACTGGCTGTTGTTTCCCTCCTCGAAAATGAACTCGAGAGAGGAAGTCAGGGATTCCTGGTTGGCAGAGAGAGTTGGGTCGAAAAAGTGCTTCGCTATGTTAGTCGTGTGTCAGTGTGTGTGTTTGTGTGTGTGTTTGTGTGTGTGTTAAGAGGGTGGGTTGAGTCCGTTTGGTCAGGTGAAGGGACTTAAAGAGGGATCAGTAGGAAGAATAAAAGAACCTGATGACCATGATTCTGTGCAGAAAGAGAATATACTGGATGAGAACATTCATGTGTTTTGCTAAAACAAAATTGGTACATTAGGCGAAATATATGTTTGACCCCAGTGGTCTTTGTTCTGATCAGCAGCAAATAAATAATTAAAGCTGCAAGCAGCGATAACGGGCCCTCACACCGGTGCACGTCAATCATGTTAAATAATCGCCAGCACGTGAATATGGGTCTAACCCTTCATACATGACACTTACTCAAAAACTTAACCAATGCATAAACGTAACAGTTTTCTAGAGATATTTGACTGCAGAGACTTACTTCCTGTTGCCAGCAGGTGGCGCTATCAGTGTATCGTAATATTGTCCTGTGGACGTACTTAGGGTGGGGCAATTATCCAACATCTGAATTCTGGGACAGATTGGACAATGGAAAAATTGAATATCATACTTATGGAAAACAACTATTGATGGCTTTTTATTGTCATTGCTTTGAGATGATTTTCCCCTAATTTCCTCTGGATCGCGTTGAATTTGTAGTGCGAGTTAATTAAAGTAAATCACTCAGAAATTGGAGAAAAACAAATTGAATGTAATTCAAAATGGCCAACTTCCTGTTGTGTATAAGTCAGGACCCCCTCCTGCTATCTTTTATTTTGACATGTACCTCAGGGTAACTGTATCGAATCACAAACACATTATAGTACATGAAAATGATAAATATTATATTTATTGATCTTAAAGGAAGATTTAACATAAACTGAGATTGTGTGAAAAAGTACCACCCCCCCCTAAGAAACTAAGAACAGTCATTTTAATTGAGAACGTGTTGCAGCTGGACCAGACACACCCAGACCTGACGACCGGCAGCCCTCTTCAATCACATCATCACTCAAACAGTCTCAGAAGCAGGAAGTTGGCTTGTATGTCTCACCAGATGCACATTATGCCAAATCAAAAGAAATTCCTGAGATTATGAAGAAGGAGATTGAAATACATCAGTCTGGGAAGGGTGATAAAAACGAATGCTATGGCTCTGGGGTTTCAAAGAAACAATGAGACACATTTACTACAACGGGTTAAGACTCACAACAGGTGAATGTCCTTAAAAAATTCCATCGCTCAACAAGAGCATTCGGAAAGTCACCAAACATCCTACTGCCTCTTTTACTTCAATGAAGGTTAGAGTTCATGGCTCTGCTGTTCCAAAGACGGCGGGCAAAAACAGCATCCAAGGGAGACACTGGATGAGTCACAGAGACATCCAGAGGCGAGTCACTGCTAACCCAGAACAACGTTTAGGCTAGGTTTAATTTTGCTACAACAAATCTCGATAACCCTCAGAGCCTTTGGAATAACAGTGCGGCGTTGTTAGCATACATTGCTGCTTCAGGGCCAGAACGACTTGCAATAATTGAGCGACTCATCAATTGTGCTCGCCATCAGAACATCCTGAAGAGTTTCAGTTCATCCGTCTGTGAGTCGAAACACCAGTTCAACTGGGCCATGCAGCAAGACATTTAGCCGGGAATGGATTGGCCTGCTGCTGTTTTTTGCGTTGCTTTGATTTGGGGCCAATACTACTTGGACTTTGTTCTGTATTGCTGAGAATGTTCTGATGTACATCATGAATAATTGTTCCTAAGTTCTGGGCTAGTAGGATCACATTTTACCAGGTAGACTCAAAGTACTTGACAGAACTGTGTACATATGACGAACATGGTAGATAGTTTCCTTTATTTAATGTTCTTCATTACTTACATTCATTACGTCAAGCTCTCCTTTAAGGAGCAGACAGTTCACAGCGTCCTCTTCCTGACACCCAGGCACAATCCACAATCGTCCTTTCTGTATTGTTGCCATTGCCAAACCCAGATTCAGCAAGAACACGTAATATAGTAGCGGTTTCATCTCACATGGCCGATTCTGAATGTCAAAAATACCTCCCAGTATGAAGCCTGCATAATGCAAGTCACATATCCATGTTTTCAGCTAATAAAAGAAAGCTTCCTCCGCTTTATAAACCTTCTCTTGAAAAGAGGCCTTTTGTGCTTATGATTTAAAGGCTGTCATGGCTTTGGTTTCAGTTTGTTGCTTGGGATTTATTGCCTTGTGTTTGTCATGGTTTGCGGTTTATGTTGTTTCCTGTCTTACTTGATTGATTGATTTTCCATGAAAATACATCTCTGGTCACTGCTAAGTGTTTTTTATTTTCACTTGTGATCCTATTTTAAATTGGTCAACCACATAGTCCTTAATAATGATAATAATAATATATTTAATTTATAATGCAAGAAAGAACTGGTGAGAGGAGGAACTGGAATTAATTTTGAGTAATTTCAGTCTTATATTTCTGGCACTGGGGCAATCTTTATTTCAAAAGGTTTCAGACCATAGTTTTTCAACCGTTGGTCTGATACGGACCAAATTTGGTGCATATGATTTGACTCATGGAGATCTAGTATACATGAGATTTACTCTAATAAGTATACACAACAAGGGGGGCTTTCTTTCTTTTTCACGAACAACACTGTTGTTTGGACATAACTTTCCTAATTGTTGGTCCTATTTAGTCCGGTTTCTGTCAATATGAATCAATTCGAGTTAAACTATCTGGTATATTTTACTTTTATTTTTATCTTAATAAAAAACACTTTCTCTGACACCATTCTACATTTGTTTTGAGGAGGTCAATCAAGGGAATTGCTTTTACAACGCAGTGGATTGAGGACATTTTGGGGGTATTCCCTTGCTGTTGGGGACGACAGTATAGGCCTAGTTAAAATTCAAACCCCAGAACTGAAACCATTCCATGAAACATGTGTTTCCTCCTCTCCGAGTTTTGACATAGACAAACATTTCCAAAAACCCTATCCCTCATAGGCAGTTACTGCCGGGTTCATCTCCCACAGCAGCTTGAGTGCACTGTCGATATCAATAGAATCTCAAATTATAGTAGATAATGTTTATTTGAACTCACAATTTCCTCTCTGATGCAAAGCTAGTCAGCCAAAATGGCAGAAGGTCCAGCAAGTCATCTGGGTGAGGGTCGACCCCTGAGTATTACTCTAGTTAATGACCGTACCATAAAATCAGTAAAATAATGTATTATGTTCTGACTGCAACATGCATAGGGTCTGGTACCAGTACAGCACAATCTTCCCAGCTCACTTCATTATAGTCCTGAATTCTTTTTTCCCGTTTTTGTGAAACAACTTGCGTTCCATTTGAAAGTCTCTCACAGACATTTCAAATATCTGAATTAAACCGGATAAAAATTTGCCAATTGCAATCTTCTGTTCTACCATTTGCATGAACTGTGATCTTTTCCGACCCTGGTGTTTACATGCATCGAATCATCTAATCGGAAACAGCTTCCTGTCATTCACAGATGATCCGCACTCCAGTTCATACGGTGGCGAAAACGCTACGATGAGCCGGGTGCCAACTGCCAACAAAGGCTCAGAAGAAGTGACTTTCCGCCCATCTAACCGTCCAGCTATGTTAAACTCTAGCAAAGTTGTAATGAGTTAATGACTCTCAAGTGTAGACCGGTACCGTTTTGAAGGCGCCATATTTAAAACACGTCACGACACTGGGCATGCGCAGATACAACTCAAAGAGAGAGTACAGTGTTCATCTGCTTTCTGAAAGGACTTAGACTACCTCCTTGCAAAGGAATGAAATCTCATTCAGGAAGGTCCTTCTCTTTAGAAAAGAGGTGTTTACCTGCAACATTTTCATTCCGATTAGGCGCATTTTGAGAATTTATTCGGAATAAGGCTGTCCAGGGAAACCACCTACAGACCGAATTTGTCTGCAGGCAGCCAGGATTTGATTCGGGCCTTTAATGGTCCATCTACACACAAGCAGTTTTAGCCAAAAAACTTCTTTCATATTTGTCACCTTCTGTTCACAAGACAATAGTATTGGCATGCATACTACAGTGTTTTCATTCATTTTGACAAATCTGTGTGCACAAGGATTGTTTCACCTGTACATCAATGTTCTGCAACAGCTTCTTCCCCTAGTCCATGAGACGCCTTAACACCCCGCAGCAATCCCTCGCATAATCTACCCCCACCCAACCCATCACTCCCTCCCCTCACCGATAACCTCATCTGCTGGACAACGGACAATGAGCTGCATAGCCACTAATTCCATAAATTAATTGTCTCAAAATGTAATAATCAACTTAGTCACTTTATCTGCACATTATCATAGCCGCTTTCACTGCATACTATAGCCACTTTTTATCTGCATGTTGTCACATTCTGTCTACCTCAGGCATCCATCGCAATACTGTCATCTCGTCGTTGCTGCAGACGTCTTCTTCTATGTCTGAGTCTTTTCTTTTTGTACCTTTTGATAGTCTGCAAGAACCTTCATTTTGTTCATCTATATACTGTGTTTGTGGCTGAATGGCAACTAAAGTGGATTTCATAATGTTGTTATACAAAGCAAGAACATTTTATTTTATTGTTATTCAACACACACATAAACTCAATGCACAAAAGGAACACATGACAGTACATGATGGTACATAGAGAGAACAAGATCTTCCCCTTCCACAGGAATTAACCTTACATTGTTCGGCCTTTACCTCGGTTTCAACCTAGTGTTGTTAAAGCATTGTCCATGTTCTCTTCATTAAAACAAGGCTCAGGACGTGAGAAGGGGTGTAAATATGTTTATAGTTGAGAAACTCATAATAAGTTAAACACTCCAAGGTTTCATTTTTGAGGCTACGCTGGAATTAGAAGAGAGGAATGTGGCTTGATGGATGGACCAAGGCCAACCACAAATTGAAATAACATTAACATCTTTTTCACCTTTAACATCTTGCCGTGACACGATTGTTAGCGCAACCTCACAGGAGTCAGGTCGCTGCGTAGTGATTTATCCCCCTCTGTATGAAAGCCTCCAAGAGCCTGTGGTCACCATTCATCTCTTGGCGTTAATGACATATTCATCTCTCAACTGTGGTCACCATTAATCTCTCTAACGTCTAACTTTTATCGACCGTTTAAAACCGTTTAGCTCCTATCAGGGCTGGAAATTTTTTCTGGCAGCTCAGAAAAATGACCCATAAATCAACAGCCCAAAGGTAGATAGAGTTTCTGTGGTCTATTGTGCTTTATTGGTGCTAACAGAGTTCTCTTTGTATCAAGGGGCTTATTCCCAGGGTACCAGAAGAGATACTCAATCTTCTTCCATCACAACGAGTAAAGTACATCAGCACATGTGAGGGTCAGTCATATTTTGTCTATACTATCCGTAATACTGCTACTACTTCTCATCCAGTAATATAAGGACACATTCATACCAGGCTGCAGTAACAATATTTCAATTTTTTTTTGTGCGTCACAAATCCGATGTGTGTCAAGTCTGTGTGAACATTAAACTACTGCTCCCTTTCATTATGATTTGGCATGAGTAAGATCAGAGTCTCTATGGATTTTGACAATCATCACAAGTGTTGGCTGTCCTCCAGAGTGAGATGTCATGGCTGTAACACATGCATAGATTCACTAGCGCTTCCATTGTTAGTCAGTTGTCTCACAAAAGTTTGGATTGTTTGTTTTTGTTGGTGCGACTGGTGCGTGCTGATGTAAACCGTCAGGATCAGAGCAAAAAGTTGTAAATTAACTATTTGGGTAATAACTTCTATAACCAACTTGATTACAGTAAGAATCTGGACTGTTTCACTATATGGACCTGGACTGTTTCACTGCATGAATCTGGACTGTTTCACTATATTGAACTGGACTGTTTACTTATTAGCCATAGGTTGATTTAGCTGCTAGGAATTTTTATTTTGATTATTTCCATGGAAAGTATGGGCAGTCTGTTATGTCTTTTTGGTAGGTATAGTCAAAAAACACAACCCTCTAACAACAGATTACAGTGAAAACTGAAATAGAGATCTCAGGAGATATTCAACTTTAAAAATTTTGGGGTATGAAGATATTTGAACTAAGCTTCAATACATGTAGACAAACCTTACAGTTCAGTATGCGAACACCTCCATGACTCATGTGTGCAGAGAAAAGGTGGACGCCTGATGGTCATGGGCCCCATTATCTTCACAAGAGTCAGAAACAGGAGGTGAAGTACCACCCCTACAAATAAACACAGCGGGTCTCTACAATAGTCAATTGCTTTGCAAACAGTGTACTTGCCAAGCATTCTGAGCCACCCTGAAATGGAAATGACCTAAAGGAATCAACATCCATGACAATGGGCTGGCAGGCATGAATGCTAAAGGAATGACTTGTTTTTATTTACCCATCGTCTCATCTGGAACTACAACATCACATGAAAGAGGAGGAACTCACAGCAGTTGAAGCTCACCTTTGAAAGACAATGCTTTGTTTACTGATTAATAACCCACCTATTTCTGTTGAGGGACCCAACTGAAAGCCTCCTACGCTTCATGAACTGGACGTCTTCAGACCTCTGGCGACGAAAGTCTTTATAAAAACTGTCACACCATGATGGTCTTATACTGTTTGTTGTATCTTTAAAGAAATCAGTGTTTTATTTACCTTCACTGTAACACGGTGAATGATCTCGCACTTCACCCGGAGCATAAGAAATCCACGGATCTCACTTTCTTTCTGGTGCTTAGACTGTCGAAAAGCAAAGACCTGGTGCTAAATCAGGCTCTGGCTCCAGGCTAGCCCTGTAACCAGCTCGTTGGAAAAGGGGTACCAGATGCATTCTACTCTGGTACTACTTTTGCTGACTGCTGAAAGTTCACACTGAACCGTCTCAAATTTGTTTGCGATGTACAATAAAAGAGGAACTGCCAAGGCAATGAGTAGTTGAGAATAGGGGACAATTTTGAGGAAGGAATTTGCATGACGCTTAAGTTTATCAGCGTTGAGGTTCTCCATATCCCACAACCGGATGTCAGTTGCACCTTGAAGCCTGTCGGAATTGTTTATGACAGCCTTCGGCTAATGTTTATAACCAACCACGACTTCTTAATGTTAAGTTTTCTGGTATATCCGTAAATTCCACAACAAATATATAGCAGCAAATATAATTACTTTGGTCATGTTCCATTAAGTGGAAGAGAAGTTTGAATGGTTCAAAGTGATGGGTGTAAATTCAAAGCTTTGCGTGTCCTGTTTCAATCACATGAATTACTTTAATTGGTGTGAACACAACATCATACAGAACTGTATGTATCTGTTATTATCATTTCCTTTTGCACAGGGCGTTTAGCTCTTTAATACCTTTGCACCGTTGTTCTGTCAGAAAGGAGTTATTTTTCGATTCTATGTTTTTCGTGTACTTTACTGCAGAATTGACAATAAAGCTTCCTTTATGTTGATCTGGAAACTGTGAGATGCAACGAAAGAGCAGCTGTCCCAGCCTTGACAGTCTGTGTAGAATGAGTTAGGCCATTTGGCGCCATTTCTAGACAATCTAAAGGACAGTAATGCGTGACAAATATCCAGGAGAGGCGGTCAGATGAGTAAAACTCATGTTTTAGCCAGAAGGAACTAGAGTTTGATTCCATGTGTCCACAGAAACCCAACACACAGTCCGCCCTCCGCTCCTCGTCCACTACTGAGTCCCAAATTTGGAAAACGGCAAGTACTCACCCTTTATCATCAGTTTAGGACCACCGATCACATGTTTGTACATCAGAACGACCAGTTTTCTGGCAGCTGAGAAATTGTATGGAGGTCTCAGCTGAGATGATTTTCAGTGATTACATAAACACGTAATATCCTCCCACTATCATATGTCAATCACTACTTGTTTGAGGGATACTATGAGTACAGTTATGTTTAGCATAGGGCCATGTGAGGATGAGTCTCACATGTCTCCACGCTTCTGTGCCGCATATATGGGAACATACGGAAGAGCTCCTGGACAATGGAGCTCTTGTCATGCTGGCCTCAACAAAGAGGCCAAGACAGGCTCAGACAAGGGCCGGCAGCCAAGTCGGGCTGCTAGGGTGTGTTTGTGTGTGCGTGAGTATGAGTGTGTGTTGCTAGAGTGAGAGACCTAGAGTGTGTTTTTGTTATTGTGTATCTGTTCTGGATATTATGCGTGTATGCAAAAAAGTAGGTAAAAGAAACTTAATTCATATTTTATTAAACGACACATCCTCTATAAATCCAACTTTATACCTTCAACGTAGCAGCTATTATTTGTTAGGTGTAAATTAATGCTTCTTTCAAAGAAAAATGCAAAATTAAAACAAAAGAGCAAAAAAACAGCATAGCTGGCCCATTCCAAAAAATTTCATAGATCAAGAACTATCAAGAGATAGTTCACCTGATATTGTTGTCCATCCTCCATTAACAGATATCACACTAAAACCAACGCTCGTTCCATCCACATCGGCTGTCAAACGTTGCATGTTGGATTTGTCACATCATAATGAAAACCATGAAACTTGGCTGCATACCAATCCAGTTTATACTGTGTGGCAGTGGCCGCTGAAAACCCACTCCTCCCTCGGCTCCACCCAAACCACTGCCAACTGACAGCTAATAATACAATTTAAAAAAAAAAACTCAATCTATACGAGAACTCCAACCTATCATATGACAACGCCAACCAGACGTTAAATTTATGGATGCAAAAAATGTACTTTTTGTTTGTCCCTGATCCTCTGAGCTGATGTAACAAAGATCTTGCTCTCACAGTTGATTAGCAAGTCACTGACAGTGTAAAGTGTCAAACATCATTTCTAACATTTATTCCCAATAGCACATTCACAAAATACACATTGAGACAGCAGAAAATGTGTCCTCCTTATCCTGCTACCGAGAAGCCATAACATTATGACCACAGAAAGATGAAGTGAATAACATGATTATCTTGTGACAATTGAACCCGTCAGGGTTTGGGATATATTTGGTAACGAGTCAACGTCTTCTCCTAAAGTCGATGTGTTGGAAGCAGGAAAATTGGGAAAGTGTAAGGAGCTCAATTATTGCGACTTGACCACTACGTCAGTGAATCTGCATGTCTTGTTGGTTAGCCCGTTCTTTAGTTATTGATTAAAAGTGTTTTAAGGGTGAGAGGCTAATGGTTACCCAAGTCTCGCTGATACATGTACCTCAATTAAGCTGGACTTAAACTGTCCGATTTTAGAGTCGAAGCTTTTTTGTTTCAACTCACACTGTATGAATCAAACGTTTGCGGAAGCTCACGATTGGCGTGCTCCCACTGAATAGTCGGATCCTCTCGCACAGCATGAGTGCTCACACTATACGACCCGTCGGATCCTGCAGCCTTTGTCGCTATTGACATTTGTCAATAAAGTTTCATTTGAAAGTTCCGTCGCAGAAAGAAGGTTGTGCTTCCAAGACAGAAAGGACCTGTCTAGATCATTTTTGCCATCCTGTGTGCCGAAACCAATTCTTTTTAAAAGGTGCCGGCATATCTGGACCCATATTTGTCTGTGAGGATGTGGAAAGTATGTCTTGTCCATTTTGTAGAGAGATCTGGAGGTAAGCCACCTACATTTCAGTGTTAACTTGATAGCTCGTACCGCCGTTCTGACCTTTCAGAAGATCTGATTGTCCGACGGTTGTCTGGGAGCTGCCGATCAGCCCTCGCAAGCCCCCTCATTATCGGACTCAAATCGTACAGCGTACGCCCGCCTTTATCCTGCAAGTCGAAGGAGGCAGTGTGATACTTTGGGCAATGTTCTTCTGGGAAACCTTGGGACCTGCCATTCATAGGGATATTACTTTGACACTTAACTAAGATTTGCTGTAGATCAAGTTCACATCTTCAAGGAAACCGTATTCCCTAATGGGCAGTGGTCTCCTCCAGCAGGATAATGTTCCCTGCCACTCTGTAAAATTTGGTTCAATTATGGTTCGAGGAACACAAAGATGAGTTCAAGATGTTGACTTGGCCTTAAATTCCCTACATCTGAATTCAACTGAACATCTTGGGAATGTGCTGTACAAACAAGTCCGTCAATAGAGGCCCCACCTCGATCTTAAAGGATCAGGAAAGTCGAGTTGAGAAGCAAATAGGTTAATGTAGTTTTTCATCCGATGTGCAGCAAATTTAAGTCTTTTTCTTTATGCAGTTTTACACTAGGAAGTTAAATGGACAACATAACATAAATACAAAACTTTTTTGTTTTACAGAAAAATGAAAAGCATCACTTTCTTCTGGAATATGAGGCTACATATGAATTGTATGTACATTTCAGTATTATAGAGCATTTCAGTTTAGATATTTCCAGTTTTGAAACATTGGTTTAATAAAATGACAGTGGTAACATATTTGGATCATCAGTTCTTCGTTTGAAAAGCAGATGCATTTAAAAGAAATGTATGAAACGAAAACGAAAGGAATTCAGTCAGGTAAGCAGGGTTACTGTCTTACTGAGTCGTTACATAGTTTCCAGGAATTCATCACTTCATTGAACACTGAGTGTTTACTACGAGCTTCCGGGACATGAGTAACCTCTCTTGATTTCCTCTGACTCAATCCACCATGACACTTTACAGAACGTGGTCATGAGTGGTTTATTAGTTTAGCCACCATAATGACACGGGATTACCCAACACAATGTACATATTCAGCTTCCAAACTACATGACCACAGAGGAAAACACCCACCCACCCACGCACATCCCACAGCCACAGACGTTACACTGCTTATGTAAGGACACATTCAGTTGTTGTGTCGACCAAACCAAAACAAACATAGAGAGAGAGCGAGAAAGATTAACTGATTAATTTGCCTGATTATTTAGGAAAACATACCGGTATGAAAAGGCAGAAAAGTCAAATCTGTCATCTGTCATGATCAATAACTCCAGTAGAATTTAGAAGGAGAGCGCCAGAGAGGAGGGGGGAAGCAAATGTAAGGCAGAAGACAGAAAATTGCAGTCAAACTGAGTGGTAGAGAAAAACAAAACGACATAACGACAATCAGTTGTTGCCACACCAACCGACAACATAGAGGAAACCACACTATATTACAGTTATTTAATTTGCGCACACACACACACAAATACTGTAATGTTTCAATGAGGTCTTATGATAAGAAGCGGCTCATAGTTTGTCTTGAAAGTGAACTGTCACACAGCTTCCAGTAACAATCCAATCCAAACCGAGTTGTTTGAATAAATCAGCATATTGTAGATCTTTGAGTGGAACCTGAGCCATGTGCTCTACCTGTTTGAACATGTATTCCATGTTCCTTATAAGTATTCTTATGGCATGCCTGTGTCTACAGTTACCGCAAATTTGACCTCTTTGACCTTTCAGCCGACACCCAGGAAAACTCGAACAGAGCTTCGCTCAGTGTCTGATGTCCAACAATATCAATAGAAAAAAAGAACAATGAAATAGTGCACTTCATGATCCACGCACTGACCCCTGGGATCTCTTATGACTTTATCAAGGGGATTGATTGGTCAGTAGACGGGTTATTTTACACGTGTTGCTCTTCAATTTTGAATAGAACCTGCAGTTGAATTTGATATGCAGCAACTTGGAAAGCCAGATACTCCATTGGCTACAAACCTTTCATTGTCCAATGAGACGGAATGCAATTCACACACAACGCATCAACAGCGTTGTTTGAGATAGATTGTTGTTCCCACTGTAAACAGTGTCAAATTACTCAGTACACAGCAGAGGCCTCTGACTTTCAGTGAGAGTCGGAGCTTTTAAAAAAAGCACGATTGAAAACCCTTCAGCTGGTGGACGGAGCAGTCCTTTAGAATAAATGGAACCTCCTCCTTTAACAAGTTTAAGTCCACTCAGACACTAGGTTGTTTTACATGAAAAGCTTGATTCCGAATAGATTTGGAAAAACGCCTAATCGGAAAGAAAATGCTTCATGTAAACACCCCTTTCCGAAAGAAAAGGCACTTTAGTGGAAATCCTTTCAGAAAGCCTTTCCGATAGCCAGTTGCTGCATGTTAACACTTTTTCGGAAAGCCCGCTGTTTGAGTTGTGACGTCGATGCCTCTATTTTTAAGCAAACGCACAGATCTAGCACGATAAATATGGTGACTTCAAAACAATACCAGTCTACATCAAAGAGTCAATTACTCATTGCAACTTTGAAAGAGTTTAACATAGTTGGACGATAAGTCACTATCGCGCAGCCCTCTTTGTCGTATTCTTCTACTGGGCGCTTATTGGTGGTTGGCACCCAGTTCATCTTAGCATTATCAACACCTTATGACCTTGAGTGTGGTCATCTGCGCATGTCAGAAAGCGGTTTCCGATTAGATGAGTCGATGCATTTAAACACCGGGTCGGAAAGGATCAAAGGTTACCTAAACGGACGTATGACATTGCAATTTGTGTAGTGTTCAATTTGGATAGGAAAAGGTGTCCCATGTCAACCCACGTACTATATATCCACGTTAAATAGATTAATTTAAATATATATTAAAACTAGATTAATTTAAATACATATTTTTTTAAAACTCAAACTTTTGATATTTATCCAAATCTTTTCAGTGAGTCCGGAAGGTACCAGATACTTGCCCCAAACATTTGCTATGTCATTATAGGATTCATAGTTGGAACATCTATGCTTCCCTGTCTCCCATGTCTTCTTGTCTGGTCTTGAAACAGCAGCCAAATTGGAAAAGCACAGTCGTGCAAGGTGATGTAAGCTGAAAACATGAAGACAGAAAATGAAGAGTTCTGGGATTTTGGACTGGTTGGTTCAAATAAGGAATTTAAAGACGCCCAATAAAAAATGTGTGCACATCTGGTCAATGATTAATAGTCCAACCGACTAGATTTAAATGATTAGCTGTTTTACCATCTCATTGGTGTTCAGATTTTGTGATGATGGCCGGTGTAATAGCTGAGTCAGCATCTTTAGAATATCTGGCCAAAACAAGATGCACACTGACGTGTTAGTAATAATACGAACAATGATACATTTCATTTGGATCGCACTTTTCTGGATGCTCAAAGAAACATAACATGGATGACGCCATTTATATCCTGTGTTCATTTTCTACAGATTTAAGCACATTTTCATGCAGTATGCTGAAACAGAGCAGCACCGGCCGAAAATGTTCGGTTCACTGTGGCCATAACTCAACCAAAACAAAACACATTTCTACAGAGCACAGCAAAGAGGAAAAGCGAAGAAATACATCCAAACAAATCTCGTAGCACACATGCGATTTCATCGCTACCTTTTCTCCAGCTGCTTTTTAATCAAAGAGACGACTCTGAAAATGTAACTGGTGTGTACCTTTTCCATTTTATGCAACGTTGAAGTGGCTCAGGCATCTGTTTAGAATTGCCTTTAGGTTGTTTACCTTTGGAGGTTTCCAAGGCTCATTCAAATGAGAGAATACCCTGCGATACACCCAGAACTCTCTGGATTACATTTCCCCTCTGGCCGGGAATGCTGTGATATCCCAAGATGAGTTTGAGGGTTGATGGTGAGAAAGATATCTAGAATACCCTGCCTAGGCTTTAAGCCTGCCCCGTAGAAGTGAAAGGGATGGATGGATCTTTATGTAATTGTTAAATAGCTGTCCAGAAAGGTTGAATATCCCAAATTGATCTGTTCAGACCAAAACCAAATCCTTGACTTCTTCCAGGAAGTTGTGTATTACTGACAAACAATCCTCGTTAACCCTTTTTCCGTCTAGCATGAAACCATCCACTGTGGCGTTAATTTGCATCTCAACACAACCGAAGGCTTAGAAATGAGCCGCGTTGACGATGAAAGATGAGTCAGAGGGAGGGGCTGGACTAGGAGTCGTCCACATATCAGAACTCGTTCTCACCTCTCACAAATGTGAGGCCATCTAACAGTGAGTATTTAATTCATGCATAATGCTGAAAGGTAAGTAGTTTTTGCAACAGATAACAAAAAAACACTAGGCCATATCGTGTTTTGAAGGTCAGCTCAGCTGCTGTACACAGGTTGGGTGTGGTCACAAAACTGCCTGTCAGTTAATGAAGACAACGGGCTTCATGATAATAGGAGCCTTTATTGAAATTCAGTTTTTTCCACAGAGTCAGCATTGTCCTCATTTCAACCGGTGACCTCATTTTTACCCCCAAGGCAAGTCAGACTCGGATGTTGAAGAACTGAATCTGGGTGTGGTGCAATCTGGACAAATCTTCAGTCCAGTGCATACACACCTGCAGGCATTTTACAGTTAGAGACCAGCACATTAAAATTCATCTGGAAGTATTTCCTGTTGCAGAAACATTTTGTCCCGGAATGACATTAGGCTATATTCAAACGTCAGAGTGTGTGATGAAACATTATTAGGATAGTGAAAGGAGAAAACAACTGTTGTGTGTTAACAGAGGATTTGGCCTTAGTTATATTGACTGTAGATATTTTCAAAAATCACCCAATCAGAATCAGTGAAATCTAAATTCTAATTTTCAAATTGTTTGAAAAATAAAATTAATGTTGTACAGTTCACATTTGTTCATCCAATGATTCCTTCACTTTTAGCGACTGATCAGTTCTAAGTATTGCTGTTAGGAAATGCCTTTATAAAAACATTTAGCAACCATACGTACATCAAAACTTTAAAATGCACCACGAAATACATCACAGACCAATTTCCTCTCGTCGTGCAGTAAGAACTAAACACTATTGCCGTCGTAAATGTTGTTTTCTTGTTTCCTCTTTCGGCTTGTTTTCTGTTGTATTGCTGTTATCCATTAATAAACCACAAACAATATTCCCAAAAAGTTGTGGATATTATGGAATCGTCATTACAGCGTCTAAAGACGCCGAAGATCATTCGTGTTAGCGGGATAATGCAGAAAATATGTTGTGCATCATTATCAAATTTTTATGTTCCAATAGACAATAGTGTGAGGAAGAACTGAAGTCGGATTCGGACTTCAGATCTAGGGGGCGCTTTATCTCTAAGATTGTCCGGCCATAACTTCCAACCATTATTCCGATTTAGTCCAAAGTTGGTGCGTATGAATCGACTTGAGGAAATAAAACCATATTTTACTCTAATGTTCACATTTTAATCACTAGAGCGTGCTTTCTTCTTCTTTTTTCAGAGAATACTGTTTTTTTTCTGTTCTATCAGGGAACAACGCAGAGGTTTGACGACTTTTTGGCAATATACACTTACTCTTGGGGACAACAGCGTAGGCCTGGTTTTTCTTGTTTTTTCTTTACTAGACATCCAAAAGGAAAAGTGAATGTAATATTTCCATTTCTTAATTAATTATAGTCAAATTGTCGTATTAGTGGACCACAGAGGGAACTTTCTGCAATTTTGATGAGAAACCATGCCCTAGTTGAGTCAGAGTAATCGTAGACGTCGTTGATTTCATGTATTTAATGTACTTTTCCATCAAGACGGAACGTCATTAAGTTACGGCAAACCAGACGTTTAAAGCCCCTTAAATCGAGCCACAAACTTAATTTCCTCTTCAGAGCTGGTGTGAAAGAACATAATTTGCAGCCTTTTATTGCTTGTAAAGGTTAAGACTTGTGAATAAATCCTGTGAAAGTTGTGCCACATGAGAAACTCTTGATAAACATGGGAGGAGATGGAGAAATCAAGTTAGCTGAAATAACATTAGTACTTGCTGACGAACCGCCTGTAAACTTTAGGAGACTAGGAGCAGAGAAGGACTTATTGTTGAATGAAATCTATTTTTGAACATAGCTTATAGCTACATATTTAAAATCACTACTGATCATGGATGTGTTTGGGTCTGGTAACAGTTGTCATTATCTCCTTAGCTGCATCGATCGTGAACAAAGTAAAGGGACGGCCTTCTGAAAAAAAAAGAAGAATGCATCTTTAAGGATTTGGTAATGAATGGCTAGAAAAGTAGCTTCATTCAGCTCCCTCCCCTTCTATCTGAGCCCACCCCGCCCCCCAGCACACCAATACAATGCAGGACACCCTCCCCCAACCACCCCCCTCTCCGAAACACATACACATTAACACACACACTCCCTGCCCCCTGAGGGTTACAGGCAGGGGTGGGTCTGTATGGGTGGGTTTCCCCAACTATTTAAGCAGATTCCAACAGATGGTCAAGGAACTTTCCTCCCGGGGTCATATTGCTCTTTCTCCCGACTCCCCATCTCCACTATAACGGACCTGACTCATTCTCCAGCTCTCTACCCTCCCATAAAAAATCTCTTTCAAACCCTGGAACAAGCAGTTTCAGTCCCACCCTAAGGAAACTCAAACCGTTCATTCTGTCATCTCAGCGCCTTCGAAACCAGACGTTGAGCATCTTTCTTGTTTCTCTTCGGATTCAGAAACCTTGTCCTCCTCGACCATCTTCCACTGCCACTGTGGAATCAGGCATCCGGCTCCTTCACTCCCAGCGAGGACGGTGTAGTGAACCATGCCCTCCGACTTTCTAACCCCTTTCCTGGAACTGGATGAAGAATTCTGCAAGGTAAGAGCAAAATCCATGACAAAACTTTCATCATATCTTCTGCAATCAGCGGATTTTTAGTGGAGGAAGTCATTTCTTTCCAATGTAGAGTAGAATATTAACCAAACCTTTTCATTTAGAAAAGATAAAGAAGTGCTTGTTAAACAGATAGCAAATGCATGTTTTTAATGAAAGGCTTCTAAAAACCAACAACAGTTCATGAAATATATGCTTTAAACTGTATTTATTGGATATAGAATTTATGCATAATATATATCATTTTTGATATTTATTGAGTTTTGTGAGAGTTTGGAGTCTTGAGTTCACATTTGCAATTTCTTCACTTCATTCATTCTGTATTAGCATACTCAACCCAAAAAGATGTAAAGTTACATTTGGACTACATTCAGTTAATCCAGATTCAACCTGATAGATAAACATTTATTCTGTGAAACTCAACATATTACTGTAAGAATTATGAACATTTTCAATCTAGTCAAACTTATCTAGTCCATATTTTCAAACTACATAGACTCAACCTGCTTATACAGAATACACCTGTCCTGTTGTGAATTTATCAGCCTTGTTGCTTTAGCTGGAGCTTATAAACTCCTTTCAGCTTGACCTGGCCCTGCCAGTCATGCTTCAACGCTCCAGGAATGCAGAGAGCTTACATGAATTCTTTTCCCTCCTTTTGTGTGACAGAATTTCCGTAGCCTGGAGGCAACAGATGGATCGTCTCCCGCCTCACAGCATCAGCACAGTCTCAGAGTTCTGGGCTTCCAGCGCCGCCATTCTCTCTGCCCTGTGACCCTCCCAAACTCCAAGTTCAACAGCGGCAGCTCGGATGTGACTGATTCAGCCTGCTGGGGCCTCAACATGGCTCCCACCCAGCAGTGGAGCAGGGAGGGTCAGCTTCCTCGCTCCTCACTCAGCCACATCCCCTTCAGAGTCGACCGTTCGGTCAGCATGATCGAGGGGAACATCGGCAGCATGGCGTGCAAAGAGGACAAACTGCCTAACGCGTGCCCGCCACTGCTGCTGCCTCCACCAGGCCTCTGTATCAGCAACAACTCTCTCACCCCCACTGCCTCCCCCTCAGCCACCAGACCTCTGGCTCCCTCTCCCCACATCTCCACCCGGTACAAGACAGAACTCTGTCGCACCTTTGAGGAGAGTGGGACCTGCAAGTACGGCACCAAGTGCCAGTTCGCCCACGGGATGGATGAGCTCAGAGGCCTCAGCAGACACCCCAAGTACAAGACGGAACCGTGCCGCACTTTCCACACCATCGGCTTTTGCCCGTACGGCGCCCGCTGTCACTTCATCCACAACGCAGACGAGCTCTCCACCGACACCTCCGCTGAACCTCCACACAAGCAGAGGATGAGACCGCTGCTGCGCCACAGCCTGAGCTTTGCAGGATTCTCCTCCTGTCAACCCCATTTCCAACCAGTTGAAGTGTCACAGCCTTCTTCCCTCCTCTTCACCAGGGCCGCCTCTGTATCCCCTTCTCCTCTCTCCACAGGGAGCCCAGAGCTCCTCTCCCCTCTCTACCCTGACACGGGTGCACTGAAGCATTACCCTTTCTGTGGCATCAACGATCTGGTCGGAAACGGGAGCGATTCATCTCTGCGTTTCAGTCCAGTGACTGATTCTGTCAGCACCAGGTGTGCCACCTCCAAAAACTTCCCCTACCACTTCCCCAAGCAGCTGCCAGCCTTCCTCAACGCCCCGCCTGGTCTCCAGCGCTGCTCGTCGGCCGACTCCCTCTCTGAGGAAGGCTACACCTCCTCCTGCTCCCTCAGCTCTTCTTCCAGTGGCACCGAGTCACCGAGCTTCGAAGGCAGACGCCTGCCCATCTTCAGTCGGCTGTCGGTTTCAGACGAGTAGGAACGAGTTTTACTGCAGGGCTGAATTTAATCCGGACTAGACGCTCTAACTGTTGAATTCTATGTGACCAAGATCCAGACCAGAAACAAAATCTCCTTATCAAAACTAGTCACAAATGATTTAAACATTAGATTATCTGTTCTTCCCTACGTTCAGCCAGGTAAACATACCTAACTTTGTGCATATTGCATTTTTCATCCAAGCAGCTGTAGCGCTGCTCAGTGTTCGTCCAGTTTTAGCCGACTTCTCTCTTGTGTTTTTTTGTTAGGTTGTTCCTTTATGCCGCCGTTACTGCTGTATACTGTTGTATACCCATGTTTAGTGATTACGTCGAGGGTACGTCACTTAGCTGTTTCTGCTGTGTAGGAAGTTCTGTGTGAGAATTTCCTAAACCCTGACTTAAGAAAGGAAATTAAGGTTTTTCTATAACTGGTGTGATATCCACTTTTTAAATATAGAGCCGTGTATTTTATTATTGGAATTGTTAACAAAGTTTTTTTCTGGCATAACTTGAAACTGCTGTAGAATGATTTATTCTACAACAGTTTCAAGTGACACCAGCCTCCGGTCATAGTTGGGGCGCCCTGCTGTACGAAACCTGTTGAAACCTTGTCCATTCATATGAGGGTTGAACGTGCGGTCACTGATTGATTGATAGGTTGAAAGTCTCTGGCCACCTGATTGTAATCGTCAGCAGCTTTGGATGTCTAGCAAAGACACAGCAAAAAACAATTAGCACAATGTAGGCAACCCACTGACAGGCTACCAAAGTCAATGTTAGATTTCACCCTACTACTAGTCCTGCTAACACCTAGCCTAGCCTTTAGCATTGACAGTTTTAGGATTAAGAGGTTGTTTTTTTTAATAGCTAAACCCCTTGTTTTCTCTCACCTTATTTATTGCTGTTTGTAAGATTTCTTCTTTTTGCTTTGTGATCATGTTTATGCATTTAAAAAAAATAATAATATCAGAGAAAAACGTGCTTTAATTATGCATCCATGATGTCTTTCTTCATTTGATGCCATCCGGTAGCTTTAAGAAGGCTTGTGGAGAGGAGAGGAAAGGAGGAAGATGAAATATTTTTTTGGCATTCTATATGTATGTTGCCTTATTGGCTGATAGGCCTGGCAGAAATCAAGACTTGCTGTATTTTCACATCAAGTTAATTAATCAGTAGTTTTTCCTTTGGTGCGTCTGAACTAATCAGAAACGCCATCTTCTACTGGTGTGAGCTTACAGTGAGTCTACTCTCCTCTCCATCAAGTCTCACACCTCAGACTGTAATAATATGTCTTCTAAGCAAAGCAAAACCGCCATTCGTGACCTCAGTGTGAATCAGCAGCGGTAAATGCCAGTGTGGGTCCATCTCAGTGTTTGGAGCTACACAACCACAAACGTAAAAGTAGTTGAAAGGTGTGTTTATTTGTTTGTTTTACTTGGGCTGCTGTATTCCTGCATGTCCATGCATTAAACAAAAACGCTGTGTTCTCTACTTAACTTGCGATGTAAACAAACAGTTTGGTTTTTTTCTATCTATCGGTGTTGCCTTGAGGACACGGTGTTGGTCGGTCTCTGCTGCACGCTAGCTAACTTTACGAGCAGCAGGTGAAATCAAGCGACTCAAAATGAAATCGAGATTGTTGTTGTTATTTTATACATTTGTTTTTGTCACACTGCTTACTCAAACCTGTGCCGGCGAATCCGACGAGATGCTTGCTGCTTGTTGCTTATTGTTAGCTTTGACCTGACAACAAGCTGTTTTTATCTTTTGTTAACTTAAAGTCTTATTTATTTTGTTTTTGAAAAAAAAAAATATATTATGTTGTTTGATATTGCGTTTGTTTGACATAATTTAAGTGCATCTATTGTAAACATTCCATGGGTTATTTTGATATCCTAGCTCTTTATCTTAATATATTTGTCCATTTTTATTTCAAAATAAAATTCTTGAGAAAATAAGCGCTCGGCTGTCTTGTATCTTATTCTGGGGACCCTAAGCCTTTATTTACCATATTACAATTTACATGCAAGTTCTCTTGCTGCCTTTGCTTGATGACTGTGGTTATTATATGGCCCGTGAACCACCGACAGGGTCATGTGCACCCAAGGCTCCAGGCTCAACGTTATTGAGGGTTGTTATCCAACAGACGAGCTCCAGCAGCTCTAATTGATGAAAACGTTGATGCTGGTTCAGACAGGAACTTGACAAAACGCAGAGTCTACCAGAAAGGTGTTGTTAGAAAAACAATACTTAGATAAACCAATATTCCGCATCCGTGTCTTAAAGAGTTAATTGTGTTCTAATTGGCCTTTTTCCAAAGAGAACATTTTCTGATTATGCTTTGAGATTTCACAGCATTCTTCGGGGGGTTTAATCACTTGGCTGCCTGCTAGGGTTCTAAACATTCACAGATTTGCAGTTAGCTGAAGAAACGAAGGTCTTCTCTGGTAGAGCCGAATGAGAATAGAGATGGATACACATCTACTTTCAAACAGGGCTTGAAAATGGACACGTCTTTATATTCTCTGTGTGACTTCGATCTTCAAACTTGTTCAATTAAAGAACACAGTTTTACTCAAAGTTAAATCCATGGCACTTAAAAGCCCAGGTTCAATGCAAAGATCTGACGAGAGTTTTGAACTGTATAAACAATTTGAAGTCAGACCGGAGTTCAAAATGCAAAACCTCAGAATCATGAAAAGTATTCCCAGCATTTGACCCATCCTTGAGTGCGGTGGTAAGTAGGTAAGTGGTCTGATGTACTGGATCATGGGCGCCCAACTCTGACTTGGTCGCCCAAGTCGACCAAGTAACTCTGACTTACACTCACGAGGAGCAAAAGCTCGCCCAAGTTTTTCGATCCACCAAAAGAGCTTGATCGACACGAATTGCTGAAAAGGTTCATGCTAGTTCCGAAAGACCGGTATCAGAACCCACCCTGCATTGCATAGCTGGTTTGGCATTTAAAAAAGGAACCTATACAATTATTGGAGGTTTTAATGTTGTGCCTGATATGTTAAAGCAGTACAGTCAGAGTATGTCCACAGATCAGGGGTTGTTGTCGTTTTTCCACACCTCCAAGTAACACTGGATTCCAATCAAAGTAAAGTAGACTTTGCGTCAGTAGACGGTTACGAGTGACAGCCTTTGTTCAATCCGAGAGGTAAACTTTGGTAAAGTTGCTAAAGACTGATGACTTTGAGCAGGAAACCTTTGGTTAGCATAATGGAATAGCAAGTGTTCATTTTGGCCGAGCGTTCCCACGAGCATCACTTTAAAGTCTTGTCAGAGAGTCGGGGGCCTTTACGATTGCCCGTGTCACAATAGAAACAAAGATTGACTCTCTAACTTACGCTGAGGGGATCGGCCAGTACTCCCCTCTCCGTGTGTTTATGTGTGTGTTGTGTTGGAAGAGCAGCCAGTTTTGTTGCAACTCCTCTGAACAGACCAATTTAGAGTGAATGACACTGAGGAGAATGTTTGGGCAACAGATGCTCAGACAAAGGCTCCCCGCCACACAATGGGACACATAGATACTTGCGACTGATTTCCACCCACTCACAAAAAGTGGAGCAGAAGTTGACATCCCTTCCCTGAGTGGGTGTCTGTGTGTGTGTGAGTGTGAGTGTGTGTGTGTTTGTTTGTCTGTGTGTGCATTAAATAATAGAAAATGATAAGAGTTCCCAAAGAAGCTTGCTTGTGATGAATGAATTACTATGTATCTTAATTACATGTTATTATATATATATTATTACATTACGTATAAGAAACAATGACGACACAAGTATCACTAACCATTTAAATTTTTAATAAAACAGATGATTCCTCAAATTTGAACTCATGAATTCCACATTTTTTCAGCTTGTTTTTTGTTAACAAAATATTAATTGTGTTTACAATCCAAATGTTTTGCTGACATGTCCTTCTTCACATTTAACCAGGTCTGACAACATATTTTCAACAATTAGATATGTAACCGCTTCTTTATTTTTTTATTATTATTATTATTTTTGCTCCATTTTCCTCACATTAGACTTAACCTGCAAAGTCACAATTTCTGGATTTGTTGTGGACTTACTGATTTATTTCCAAATGAGGAGAAACTGACAGTAAAGCCTGATATAACCTTACAGATGTATGTTACGGGGCACAAATGTGTTCCACGTGGTCGAGAAACACTTTTGGGTTTTTTTGGGTTAATATTCTTCTGAGCAGTTTAATTCATAGCAATACCAAAATGTATTTTACAAGGTGAAGATCACATGTTTATCACGCCGAAGACGGAAATCCAAACCACTTTCATCCACCGTTTAAACTATCCTTTTATATATGTAAAAAAAAAAAAGCAGCAACTTAACACTCGAAGCTAAACTATCCAGCTCTCCTTGCATTTTAGGTTTATTAACAAAATGTACTATTTGTGTGCCGTTTTTTGAAAACCACGCATAAATACTAAAGATGGTGAAATGCTGCTGTTGTATTCCATCTTCAACACAAAGGCCTTCTTTTACTGACTACTGCAGTCTGCAGATTATTCAGCCTCATGAATAGTACCCCTCATAAGAGCACATGTTTGTTTTTTTGGGTTAATGCCTAAAGTTACAGAAGAACTCAATGACCGAACTGCAAAATCTATGTCACCTCTAATAATAATAATAATAATAATACATTTAATTAATAACGCACTTTACATTTGGATCAAATCTCAAAGTGCTTACGAGGTAAAAACAGATTTGGCGTCTTATCCAAAATCATGAGTAGTCGGCGCCATAATGCACAGAAGCATCTAGAGCAGACACAAAAGCTTTCCTGACTTCTGGAGCAGTAGAGTGGCTCAAAGACGCTCCTATGGAGGGTAAGATGGAGTCCAACAAGAAATAGGAACAGCTAGAAGAAAACACCCGACCATCTGTGGAGGAAGCTAAAGCTTATCTGTCAATCTCAAAGAAAGTAAACCCAAGCAGAGTCTCCCACGGCTTGGTTCCAGAAGAAGAGCTGGAATGTTTTAGGGTGGTCGTCACTGTCGCCTGACTTCAATCTCAAATAAAACCTCTGGTAGCTTTTGACGAAGGTGCACCATGTAAACCTATTTTATTACGGAACTAGGTGCCTTGCCCATAAGGAATGGAATAAGATTCCTCGGAAGCTGGCGTCTGGTTATGCATGGAGCAGGTCAGAGCAGCAAAAGGGTCTCCACAAGGTTCTAGGGAGACTCGAATAAAAGAAGCAGTTTCTATTAGATCGAACAAACAAATATAAGATCGGAAAGATATTGGTAATAAGCAATTTTAAACAGTTTTTGTGTGGGGTTTTTTTGCAAAACATTTGATCAATAGAACATGTCTGTGAAGATTCTACTTCATCCGGGTCATGGTAAGACCTTTGTTTGGGCTTGGAGACGATTCTCCTCTCATCCAAGAGGTATCTACGGTTCTAACTGCCTGGTGGGAAGTTGGGCATTAACACCTCCAGTAGGTGTTGGTACATAAAGGGTGGTTGACAGTGGGCCGTGCATAACTAATCTGGGTGGGTCCGAGTCTTCAGGAGTCTATTGGGACAGAGAGGTCTTGATTATCTGCCGGGATATCATGTGAGTCGTTAGCATAATGGGAATCCAGTTGATATTGCATTGTATGTGGGCCATACATAGGTGGTGGCATAGACCACCACCTAGGGGAAAAGGTCTGTTGTATATTTCCAACACTTGAGGGAGTTTTTGGGTCATAATTTCTCATCCAGTCTGATTCAGTCCAAAAATTCCAAATTTGGTCCATGTGAATCGACTTGAGGAGATAGACATTTTATATATTGTATTTTACTCTAGACCAGTCTAGTCTAAATCGATTGTATATGAATCGACTCAAGATCTAATTTACATATATGAAATTTTCTGCTTGTAATTCATATTTTACTGCAGTAGTTCATATTTTCCTCACTAGGGTGACCATTTTTATGAAAAAACTGGGAATAACTTCACATTTAATTGGAGTAGATGACTCGGGAGGATCGATTGTACAATGCAGGGGATTGCGGGCTTTTCGGGGATATACCATTACTGTGTTTGCGGTGGAACAGTGATTTTGTGTTTCTCTAAAAACAATGCTCCTGCTAGAAAACCTATTTCAGTTTTAGCACAAGAGGTAGTTGGGGTGTGTTTGTGTATGTGTGTGAGTGCGTCTGTGTGTGTGTTTGGGTGTGTGTTTGTGTTTGTGTTGGCATTCAGCTGAGGGTAGGCTGTGGATTTCCCTCTGTTCAATGAATAACAGTGGAGTGAAGCAGGAGCAGACTCCCACAACCCCCATGGCTACTTACCATTCAATACCCATGGTTGTGTGTGTGTGTGTGCATGCAGGAAGGTGTGTGTCTCTAAGACTTTAAAAAGGCCAAGGGCCATCCCTGTGCAGCCTCGCCGACCCCTCCCTCTCTCCTCCTGGTCATGCAGGCCTTTTGTGTTTCCCCGCTTTCCCTTTTCAGTTGAACATCTGTATGCTAATGCTGTTCAATGGGAATGGACTGGGATCATCCTGGGAGAGAGGGTGAGGGGCGGCTTCCCGCCCGTGTGTGTGTGTGTTTGTGTGTGTATATATGGGTGAATGAAGTGATTTGGGAGAATTCAGCAGCAGGAAAGGGTTTGTGCTTAGGGAGAGGAGTGACAAAGAATTATTGATTAATGGCAACCTCAGGAGGGCGTGAACGGGTTTAGGCAAAGTTTAAAGGTGTGTGTACAAGTGCGTGAGTGTGTGTATAAAAAGCAGAGTTGTGATGTAGTGTTGACATCAAAGATGATATAGAAGCTCTATTCTATGTTATGTAAATGTTTACATATCATTAAAACCATTAACATGACAGTGTAGTTAATTGTTTTTCTGCATGCAGACAGGAATTGGATGTAGAGGAATTTAACATTGTCAACATTATGATCATTATGATAGAAAATAGAAACTTTATAAATAGATAATTTATTAATTCCCAAAGGGAAAATCTAGCTGTTATAGTCCAAATGTATACTGCTATAGACAATAGCAACCCTTTTACATTTCAAAGCAGTCTTTTTATACCAATATGTGTGATAAAGAAGACAGAAGAATGTCCTGATATGGAATCAGAAAATCCCCTGCAGCCCACCCAATCCTGAAATCACACATCAGACCACCACACAAGACTATGAACAACTAACACACATCACTATAGACGATATTGCTCATACTCCGAGTTGAGGATTTGTAAACCTAGTAATACGTTCCATTTCTCTTCACACGGTTCCTCTTTGATCTTGAGATTTCTAATATTCAGCCACTCATCTCATGTCGGTGGTTCTGGCTCGTCCAACTCTCTCTTATTAAAACAAAAGGTTTTTCAGTCCTCTCTTAAAATGATACATTTGTAGGATTCAATGAGGATATCTTGGAATAAATGGAATACTTACGTTTTAATCCAAGTATAATCACGTGACGTGAAGAAACATTGTGTTCACATATGCTTAAAATAAGCTCTTTATATCTACAGAGGGAGCGGCTCCCCTTCCAGAGTCTGCCAGTACCTTGACAGCCCACTAGATGGCACTCTCTGAGCATCCCTTGGATTTATCTCGTCTGAGATGTTATTAACCCTTTGGTGTCCTCACCAAGAAGAAGAAGAACTTTTTTTTTCTTCTTCATATTTCTTTGGGGCATTTATTAGCCAAAGTAATAAGATTCTGATCCCTGAAACCAGTTTAATATGTTTTACATTCTAATGCCACACACGCATTTCCTTTAGCTCCCTCCAAAGAATTAATACCATTATCTTAAACTTGTGAATTATTAAAGCCATGTTATTACTGCTTTTCTTAAATAAATAAAAAAAAACACAAAAACCCCAGCCCTGCTGCTATTGGCTTGTCTCACCTTCTGATTCTTACTTTAGATGAATTTATGATAAATAACTGATTATCATTTTGTTGAGAATTGGAAATGATAATAATAATAATAATAATAATACATTTAATTTATAATGCACTTTACATTTGGATCAAATCTCAAAGTGCTACAAGGCAAAAGCAGATAAAAGCATCAATAAAAAAAATAAAAAAAAATAATAATAATAACTATACAAAAACGTGACCAAAAGCATTAATGTTAAATGATAATCCTGAAAGACTGTAGATATTAAGCATCTGGGAGTATCAGTATCAATTTCTTTAAGAAAGTAGAGGAGTGGGTTTCTCTCTCAGGTTCCTGTTTACAGTTACTTGTGGCCTTTTGTGTTGACCCATGTGCTGATTGCCCTCCTTGGTTGCATTGTGTCTTGATTATTGGGTATTTTTTTGGTCAGTCTGATAGGTCTTCCATCTGCTCGGTGTATTTCCTAAACCTAATTTACCTAAATCCAGGAATAAATGCATTAAACAGAATAATCCTGGATCAGCACAAGGGAAAATAATAATGTAATTACAGGATTATGAGATTACATGCTCTCAATCTGCCAGCAGTAGCTGATTTACAGAAAAATCCAGTTGCATGTTTCGCTCGGCAGGCATTACCATTTGCCTATTCAGTGTAATATTTTGCAGACCTGTATCGGCAATGTAGTAAGTGTGTATTTAGAACATACTTAGAGCCAGGAGACTTCTAGCCAAGCACAGAAGTAAAGGGCTGATACCATCTAGTGGAAGTTTTACTGAATTACACACCCTGACCGTTCATATCCCACTGGACATCAGAGAACTCTGGGTTGATTAACATTTTCAAGGAGTTCCAGAACTGAGCTGAGTTGGTTCGATCAACTTTGAGTTTGTTAAACTCATGTAAGAGGACTATCAGAAGCCATCATCAACGGAGCTCTGATACTAGGTTACTAGGATACTATTTACCAAATGTAAATTGCATTATAAATTAAATGTATTATTATTATTATTTACCATGGAAACCAGTTAGATGACATGGTTGCTATGCTTCAAACCATTTGAACTGGCCATTTTAATGCACTCACTTTAAATGCATTTTCACCAAATATTATGAAAAATGAGTAAGGATTCCCTTTCGTTAAACCTGTCACTCGCAGATCAGATGAGAAGCTGTACGTCATCGACCGGAAGTGACGTCACATTAACCGTATGCCCGCCATTTCTTTCAATCACAATCAGCCGGACAATATTTGAAATATATTGGTTCATAGGACAGGAAAGATTCAGAGAAATGTTGACAGGAAAGTACAATAATAGCAATTAAAATATCATTAACATTAATATTATTATTGCTGCTGACTACCAGAAGCATTCTTTCAGATGAGCCACACACGATGACCTCACTATTGATTCTGCATCTGTAAAAGGCAAACATCCTCGTTGCAAATCCATGCAGCAAATATTATAATTTAATTAAAAAAAATTTTTACACCTATATCTTTTTACAAGATAAATAATCAAATCAAAAAAGTACTTTTAATTGTGGTTTGTGTCCATAACTGAACCCGAAATAAGTGACTTATGTTGTTATTTAGTTACTTAAATAATAAATTAAAAAAATTTTTTAGATTGAGATCTAATTCTAAGACAAATCAGTGCATTTGGTGAAAAACAACATTGAGAAGTTGGAACATGCTTTCTTCCATTTCCCCTCAGAACCTTCTTTCTGCAGCGACACGCAGAGGCTGCTATACAGACCCAGGAAATGGACTATCCATCTGTGTAAACTATCCATTTTGGTAAATATCTACAGCAAACAAAAACTACTTTCCTCGCTCAAAATAAGTTGGATGGTTGACTTTAAGTCAGTGATATGGATGTCTAAAGGTCTTTTCTCGGTCTCTGTTCAATCACGGCTAGCTAAGGTTCAGAACTCTGCTGCTAGAGTCCTCACTAAGACCAAAAAAGTGGATCATATCAGTCCAGTTCGAGGGTCTCTACACTGACTCCCTGTCTCTCACAGAACTGAATTCAAAATCCTGCTGCTGCTTTACAGGGCACTAAATAGTTTAGTGCGAAGAGTGAAATACATCTATGATCTTCTGCCATGTTCTGAACCATCCAGACCTCTCAGGTTGTCTGGATCAGGTCTACTTAGCGTCCCCAGAGTAAGGTCCAAACACGGAGAAGAGGTGTTCAGTTTTTATGCACCAAATATTTGGAACAGGCTCCCAAAAAAAAGCTGGACCACTCAAACTCTCGGTTCTTTTAAATCAGCGGTTAAAAAAGAGCTTATTCACTGCTGCCTTTTATAAAATTTTAAACATTTTTAGTTATTCTTATTTCTTTCTTTTCTATACAGTACTGTTTAGGAAAACACTGAATTATGTCTGAGGTCAAATGGGCGTAGACAGTTGATTTTACTCTATTCTAGCTTTTACTTTTAGCTTGTTTCTAAATTTTCTATCTTTCTTAATGTAGTATAACTGTTTTAACTATGTCTTCATTTTCTTTTGCCCTTTGTCTCAGTGTTCTTGATTGTTTGTGTAAAGCACTTTGAATTGCCCTGTGGCTGAAAGGTGCTGTATAAATAAAGTTGCCGTGCCTTGAAGCTGCTGCTGATGGATTTGATGATGCTTTTTTCATCATCCGGTTTCATCACACACTAAAACGGTTTCACTTTATTGAATGGAATGAAGTCTATCTTACAAGAAGGAATCAAAAATGAAAAAATGTTCTTCAATTTCCTCCTGCATGTACTCATCTACTAGTGAAAAATACATTAAAACCAGGAAAATCCAGGAAAAGTCACAAACACTGTTACTGTACTTTACTGTGAGGGTTCTGGTCGTCTCTTCCTGCCACCGTGTTTGGACTCCTCATTATTTCATTTCCTGTTTTCTAAATGTTATGCAGAGACATATTTCAAAATAGTCGCTTAAGAAATGCCAGAAATGCGAACTGAATCATCATTCCGTTTTAATGTGTATTTAACCATTTTTGAAAAAAATGTTTCAGTCTCACGATGTTCTGCAGATACAGACAGGATGTAGAGTGTTTTTGTCGGTGGTAGAGTGTAAATGAGAAAAGAATTGATGGACTTTTTGAAAATGTGGTCATTTCCAATGTGGTGCGTCTGAACGCAATGAAAAAGGATTTCCGGTTCAGTCAACATCGGTTTCTCTGACTACATGAAGAGTTTTAACCGTGTGACTTCAGAGTTTGGACCAATGCATGTCAGCAAACGAAAAACAAAACTGTGGTGAACTTGGGTGTTTAACCTAAATCAATACTGACTTAGCACAATCACACTAAATACCATTAAACACACTTTTGTTGACAAAACAGCAAACAAAAATGTTACCGGTTGTCAGTTTTCACAAACCTTTCTCCTAGGCGGGCTTTGAGCACGAAACGCAAACCGTAACAAATGTTCTTTGTGAATGCAGAACGCTGCGTGTGCACAAATGTCTTATTGCACAAATGTCTTATTGCACAAATGTCTTATTGCACAAATGTCTTATTGCATAAATGTCTTATTGCACAAATGTCTCATTGCACACTATTTTTCATAAATGCACATGCAGAACAATCAAATGTTAAACTAGCGCTAACAAAACCCCAACACTATCCAAACAGCCCTTCAGCCTTTTGCTGAACATATGACAATGTTAAACCACTTGTTGGATTTCTATGAAGTTGCCGACTGTCCTATGTGAGTTTTGTATGTTTTTAATTAATTTGCATTGAACTGCTTAAAAATTTATGTCTCAGTATGAACTCTCTACGCTCATTTAAAACCGCTTTAGGGCTCGCTTAACCCGGGACAGCGGTATAGTTATACAACAAAGTCCGCTAGTCACAGATTTGGAATGAGCGATCTGATTGGCTGTTTAATTTCCAATTAGGAAGCGAGCGCATTGGTAGGCGTGTCCACCAACTTAAAAGGCCTTCTTAACCCTTTAATGCCGTTCTCAGCTGTTCAGTAGATCACATTTTGAGTCACTATTTCTTATTGAAAAATGTGTTCTTTAAAAGGAGTAAATAAAAAAAGAATAAACTTTCCATAATACGTCAGATCAAACAGGGCCAAAAATAAAAATAATTGTAAAAGGAAAAACAATAACTGGAGAGCAACGCAAGAACCCCAGTGTGTGATGTTTGAGATGTACGGTAGGAGAATGTCCTCACATGGCAGTCCTCTCCATGGACAAATCAGAGACGGACTGGTGATGAGTGACAGGCTCAGAAAGGGGAGGAGTAAGGAGCAAACTGGGTTTTTTTTCAACAAGGGTTTCTTGAACCTTACTTCTGTGATTTTCTGCTAAGTTGTGTACTTTCTGAATTGCCCGTCTGGAATGCTAAAAACCAGGCCCTGAGATGAGTCATTGAATGAGGACAAAACGCATCAAAACTAATACTCTAAGGGGGAGGAATGTAAACTAGACAAGAGTGGAATCAATCACGGTGGAGGAAAAAAATGAACAGGAAAACAGGCAGGGACAGGAAACTGAGATCTGAAACAAAGGCAGAGATGAGTAACAAGGAAAACTCCAGAGCACAGAATAAAAAAATTACAAAATAAACTATATAACCGAAGAATGTAGCTTTGGAGTCCTGTGGGAACTGGGGTCGAGGCTGATGGAGGGTGTCATGGATCCGGTTTTGTATTGAAAAGCAGAAGATCAAACATCGATACCACAAAGGCCGACAATTCAGTATCAGAAGAAAGTCATGCAACGAATTCTTTGTGATTTTCTAGGGCGCCCTAACAGAATTATAGGTGAAGGCACGGAAGAAAAACGCTTCACATAATTTATTCAGTGTAGATGCGTACTGCATCCAGAGACATGTAGTTTTAGTGATCTTGCCGGCGCGATCTCAGATCCAGAGCGTTAAAATACTTCAAGAAACTGGATTAACTGTCAATAATTTGTCAATCATTTAGGATTCGATTAATGACTCATCTTTTAATTGTTCCAACTGTTTCAAAGTATGCAGTTCAATAATTTGAAAATCATTCGGTCTGCTGGCTCATTACCATATGTTCTTCCCCCAAAAATTCAATAACAAAAAAAAAAAAAAAAAATATATATATATATATATATATATATATATATATATATCGGGAGTGTGTATAACAAGTGTGTAATAACTCTTCATTATCCAGCAATTTCTTCCTGAAAAGTGTGTGCCACTTGACTGAACCTCTTTAATACGAGCCGGTTGCAGCATGAAGCGGAAGACTGGTATTTTTACAGTTTAAAAAAAAAAGATTGTCCAAACAATTGGTCATTTCATTGAATATTACGAGTGAATAAATGCCCCAAAGAAATAATGGGAAGAAAATGTTTTTTCATAACTTCAATTTTTTTGAATTTTTTCTGTATCCTTGTGAGAACATTTAAAGTTTTAAATCCATAATAATCACCATGAGCATCGAGTTCAAACTTTGGTGGTTCTAAATATTACCACAGAAGCCAAATTTGAATTTTTTCGGCGAAGATCTGAAAACGATTCCAAAATTGCGCGTTGTGCTTTGTTCTTCATATTGAGGGCCTTTGCTGCTCTTCTAATATTCGTGTGTATTCTGTATGTTCTTAATATTCATAACCTGTTGATGTCGAGATGGATTGTCAGGCAAAAAACAGAACACTGGAGCTATGTAGGCCGGCTGCTGCTCAGAACAGGTGGTGCTTTGACAATCAAACCAAAGAGTCGAAGCACCAACACCTCTCTGTCCGCCTGATTAAAATATATCTGATGCAACAAACCTAAACCTTAGCTACCACTCTGGCGTTTAATATTGCGATAAATTGAATCGAAAACAGATCTTGGGGGGAAGGGTGAGTATTTGTTTTCCACAGCCATGCATAATTACACATTATGTGTGTTATCTAAAAGAAACATTTACATTAAGATATGTGCCGCTTTACCATTCCTTACAGCCACATTCTTTCATTTAATGTACATAAACAATACTCACTGAAAAATCCATTTGCACAACAAATATTCCACTCAGACGTTGCACATTTAGTAACATATGATTCTATATAAGAACTTTAATTCTTTTTTCTTTTTTGTAACTCTGCTGCCTTATCGTGTTTCGTTGAATTTATGTTCTTTATCATTGATATTGAAATCTCTATTTTGCATTCTATTAGAAGAGAAGCCACACATCATTTCATTATTCATTGTATTATGACAATAGAGTTGATTCTGATCCTGATCCACGACACACAAACTCCTGAACCTCCAGAGACACAGGAGGATGTCTCTGTGCTGAGGAGGACGGAGGATGTCTGTGACGTACATCCACACACATAACAAAAGCCTTTTCCCATTTTTTCACACACTCACTAGTGTGTGTGAATGGGAATATGCGTGCAAACAATGAGCAAATTGGTTTGCCATCCCCGCTCACAGACAGAGTGTTTGCACACTCCGTGTGCTGGTGCAGTTCCTTTCCAAGGACCTGCTGAGCAAACATCTGGCATTTAGGTGAGTACATTTAATTATTTCTTTCCTTTCTATTGTGAACAAGACTGCCCTTCTAAGCTTCACAAAACGCCATGTCAGGTGTTTAGTGACAGACTGCATTGTGGGTATGGCAAACATTCCTTATCGCATTAGAATGTTCCCATTCTGCAGAGTTTAAACCTCAATCAATCAATCAATCTTTATTTAAAAAGTGCCAGTTCACAACAACAGTTGTCTCAAGGTGATTTCCAGAAAGAGCAGGTCTAGACAAGACTCTTTATATAATTATCTACAGAGACCCAACAAATTCCTCTGTGAGCAAGCGCTTGCCGAGAAAAAATAACTGCCTTTCAACGGGCAGAAACCGAGAATAGATCCAAGATTCAGGGTGGACGGCCAACTGCCATGACCGGTCGGGTTTATATATATATATATGGAAATATGTACTTTTGGGGAAATACTGTACAATAATAGTAATAGTAATCATCATCATGAGCATCTTGTGATCAGTGGACATCGAGCAGGTCCACAGCAGCAGATGAAGTCACCAACCATGTGGACCTTACAGGGCGAGAAAGCACAAAGTCTCCAGGGAAGAAGTCAAGTTAATAACATGCAATAATCCAGTAAAATGCATTAAAGTGAGAGGGATGTATAAAGAGGGACAGTGAGAGAGGAAGAGAGAAAAGCCAGTGCATCATGGAAGATCCACCTGCAGTCTGAACTTATAACAGCATAGCTAAGACCTAAAACTGGTGTAACTGAGTACAACTGGTGAACCAGTGACAGATAATCAGGCAATATTCTGCTGGGATACCTGCATGTTGATGTTACTTTGGCATGTAGCATTGTTGCAGAGCCCAAAGTACAGCCCTTTCGGCCATATTCCCAAGCTTAAGGTGATGACATGGCCTCTGTTTTCACCAAAGTTCACTCCAGCTGCACATGCAGCAGACATAAGTGTGCTCTGTGATGGAGGTGCAAACGCTTTGAGAGGAAAAAGAGGTAAGGGGTGAGCGCCTGAGATAACTGGTGGAGGCTAGTGATTCTCCCAACCACAGCAATGTAATGGACCACGAACATATTTTGAAGTCTACCATGCATGATATCAGAGGCTGCAGTGTTTTGTATTCACTAAAACATCGGCGAATGACAGCGTCCATGACGACACCATTCAATTCGATCTTCTAACGTGCCACCGAGCGCACAGAGCCTTAGGAAAGGGAGGGGAAACTGTCTGTGGTGGAGTCAGGGTTTATATCAGCCGATAGAGTTTATGCTCATCAAGTACCGCCCTTTCTATTTGCCAAGGGAATTTGACGCCATCCCGCTGGTCACTGTTTACATCACCCCAGTTCCCATATCAACAACAGACAAGAAATACTCGGAATGCTGTGTCAGGCCATCAGTGAGCAACAGACAGTCCACCCAGACAGTCTTCTCATGCTAGCTACATTTCAACCTTAAGACTGTGATCTCAGTGTTTGATCTGCCAACAAGAATAAATATCCAATCAGCATGAGGAGCACATATGAATGTTAGCAAACCCGTTAGGCAGATACATGTGACACCAGAAGGATCCACCTCTGCACTCCAGGACTGCCAAAACACCACAGACTGGAACGTGGCCTGTACTCCAATTGTTAGACTTGCGTTCTCATGTTTTCGTAAATGTATTCATTCAGTTATTTATAGTTAATTCTTGTACAAATAAGATAAGATATTATAAACCTTTCTTAGGCCCACAGCGGGGAAATTTCCAGCGTTGCACGGTAAAGTAGTGTAAGTGGAAGTGAAAGAAGGAAGTGCTATAAGAAGCTTTTTATCTGCTACTAAGATCAATGACGTCCTAAACGTTGCTTTTATAACACCATTTGTTTCCCCTTAATAACCATGTGGTCATTTTTGAGAAATCAGATCAATGCTATCAGACAAATCTGCATCAGAGAGGCAATGCCCTAAGTTTGTCTGACAAGTTAGTTTATTATATATTAGAACAATTTGCAAGATAGAAGAAGAAGTCTGCTTGGGCTTTCTCTTCATGGACCGATGTTTAGCTTGGTGTAAAGTCAACACACTGCACCAGAACACCGGCGTTTTTGCTGCTATCATTCCTTTTGGTAATTCACGAGTCACTCTTTACATACAGCTGCCTAAATCCTGATTCTTTGACTACTTGTGCTAGTCTGATCCTTTCACTCTCAAGCACGCTTCACTATTTCTGTTCCTTGACCTGGAACTTAATCCGCCTCCCTGCCAGTTTTTCAACCAGTATCTGACCCAGCCGACTGACCAATGTGTGACTGTAAGTTTATATACATAATGTTAGATCGTTAACCCTGGTCCAGTCTATCTGTTTGATACAAGTTTGATGTTTTTCCCTGCTGCTTCACACCCCAACCTTAACCAAAATTAGGTTTCAGCTGTGTAATGAAAAAAAATCCCAAACTACAAACAACCAAGAAACTGAAACTCTGCAACCAATCATTTATCAAGTGTTCCCACACACACACATATATATATATATATATATATATATATATATATATATATATATATATATATATATATATATATATATATATATATACATGTATATATGAAGCTGCTGTGACAACCGACTCTCCCCTCTGGGGATTAAAAAAGTCTATATTTATCTAAATATGTAAGCAAATTTGAACAAAACAGATTGCAGGAAGTGGCACACTATATTTTTCCAGTGCTTGCAGCGTAGCACCGCCCACTTGTTAACTGTACCGGTAATGTTGAGGACAACAAAGATCAAGATCAAAACGCCACTTGCATTCACAGTTTCTACTGCGATAAGTATTAACAACTATTTAATTACAATCCACAGTGAGGTAATGTTGTTGCTGGCTTTGGTGTGTTTTGTTTGTCTGATCACAGGATTGGTAAAAAGAAACAAGATAAGGGAGATTATCAGCTGGATCTAGAATGTAAAGGATTTGTTACAATTACAGGAACAATTTTGGCTTAAAACATCATAGATAATGCCTACTGTGCTTTTGGGACAAATTACACTGTGGAATCCCCATTAATTTTGTGATAATCTAACATGCTGGTGTTCCAGCTCTATCTCCAAATGTCTGTCCAAATTGGTGCATGTGAATCGACTCATGGATATTTATTTTGTTTATATCATATTTTGACCATATATTTAAGTAGTAGTTCATATTTTACACACTTCGGGAAGAATGTTTTTGTAGGAATCACTTCACGTTTATTTTGAGGTGTCTGTAGTCCAGCTAAGAATGCAGTTTGGAATTGGGGTTCTGGAGGGGAAATTACTTTTTTCCAAGCAGGTCCAGGTGGTCTAAAATAAAATCTCTGGCCAAGTGTTGTAGAGATTGAAGGACATTATGAACAGCAGAGAAGCATATGGGTACAACTTCAGGTGGTTTCACACCTGCCATGCCTGATCTGAAGTTTCGGACTTCTCACTTACTTACTCACTTCTGCTCTTCCAGGTTTCTCCTTGTGGATGAGAGAGACGAATGAGCCGAGCGCAGAGGCCCTGAGACAATATGTGTGTGTTGAACCCCGGCCATCTACGTCACCGAAGGAAGCTAAAACCTTCAATGAAAGTTTTCATCGCCGTGATCTCTCTCACGTTGCTGCTCTGGATCATAAGGTGGGTGAAATAACTCATCTGATGTGGTTCAGTATGATGGTTGGTTGAGCAACACACAACCAACTCCAGCTGATGTATATGTGGTAGATATGGAGGACAGAGTTGATTACTGCTTCTAAATTTGTTTTTTTTTGCTGGTGCCTCTGGAGAAAGGACAATCACCGTGTCCTGCAAGTTAGTAAGATCCACATCTGTACGGTCCTTCTCATTATACCCCACAACAATAGGGGGACATTATGGAATTGTCATTGCAGCTGCTCAAACGATTTCACAGATCATTTTCAAATTTTACACCACGTAAACCTTAGTGTCAGGAAGAACTGGAGTGATCTTGGGAAAGGATGGTTGTAATTTTCCAACACTATGGGGAGTTTGATCTCAAAAAGTTTTTGGGCCATAATTTCTCAACCGTTGGTCCAATTTAGTCTAAATTTGGTGCATATGAAGCCACTGGACGAGCCACATCATTGAAATATACATTTTACACCAACAGGTCATATTTCACTCACTCCTTTTTTACGAAAAAATACTGTTTTTTGGACATCACTCAAAAACGATGTCATGGATCATTTTAAAAACATTATACCTGCTAAAACCTTAGAGTGCAAGGAAGAACTGGATTGATTTGGGAAAGGTCGACTTTATATTCTTTCCGAGACTAGGTTGAACTTTGTTAGCCAGAAGTTTTTCAGACCATCATTTCTCAATCGTTGGTCCAATAGAGCCCAAGTCCTAAGTGCACAGAAGCAAATGACAGAGATCACATATTAAAGGTTAGATTTGGCACATTAAAAGTTAAATTCCACGACGTGCTTACGCTGAAAATATACACTGATCATTTAAAGAACAATAATCAGCTGCCTTAAATTGTGTAGGTTCCCCTTTTGATGCGAAAACCGCTATGATGGGCTGAGACACGCTCCTCTGAGGATGTGCTGACACTGACACTGGCAGCAGAATGTTGACGGACTTGAAACATGAAACAAACGAAAATGTCACCTTACGATATGTTCTCTTTTTTGAATGGTTCTTTGAACTTAAGTGAAATGTTGTCATGTTCACCTGCAGGCCAGAAAAGACCCTACAGCTCTGGACCCAGTACCTTGTACCAAAAAATGGACCTACGATAGAGCAACCAAAAATGCCTTTGCCATGTAGTCCAGCACAAATAGGTATACTCACAGTTTCCGTATGTCAATAACTGTCAATTTTTTATAGAATAACAGATATCTGCAGACGCCTGTACTCAAACTTTCTTTTCAGGCTTGTGTTTATGAAGTAACTCAATATTTTGCAATTTTCAGCTTAATTGCACACTGGACAAAGAGATGTACTCCCCGCTCCACAATCTGTCCTCACATCGGACACCTTTTCGAGATAAGATCCTTTGTTTACCGCGAGGAAAGTACGTCTCCCTTCAGTTACGAAAAGGTTTCTTGTCACTTAGCTGGATGAAAAAACTCAGCAACATGCAAGGAGCTTATATAAACAATTGCCACCTAGCACCCCTGGATCCAACTCATCAAATCTCATCAAAGTATGTTATCAATGAGGACCAACCTCATCGGGGCTCTGAGGTGGCATTCTCTAAGATAATGAGTACTTTGGAGTACAAAGGCAGTCATCATTTTCTTTCATGCCACTAGGCCGCTCAAGGACTGACCAACCACCCATCCATGTAAGACTCCTCAGATTCCCATTCTGGTTCAGAGCCAGATCCTGGCAGACCGAGCGAAAACAAAACTACCAAATGCCCAAAATTTAGTAGAACTAATTGTCCTTCACTGTCTCTCTAATGTTAATATTTCTGAAACGTTCCCTTAAGTCTGGTGAATGCAGAGGAATGTGTAGCTTATTCGGTTTTGTGGGAAAAAGCCATTGCAGTTATGAGGCACCAGCTTAATTCAACAATTTTCACTTCTACAGTTCGAGAAGGACAAAAGGTGGGAGTCAAAGGGATGAAGACGGTGCTGCTGTCAGCTTATCGGGAGCACCGCACTTTTTTCAGGGAGGTGAGTGAATAGGGCGGGGCACACTGTTTGTTCAGTTTACTCCCGTGTGATCACAAAATGGGAATAATAAAAATATGCAATGAGGTCACTTAATATTCAGCACCAGTAAAATGTTAGCATTGTACGCTTCCTGCAAACCACCTGTAAATAAAAAGCATGTGTTTCATTAACATTACTATGATTCAGAATGTAGGAATGAGCTAACAACGCTAACTTATTACTCAGTCGCTCTATCCCTTCAATGAAACCTCAGGAAGGCGGTGGTATTAATGCCACATCATAAGGAGCCTTTCTCCTTAATTGCTGTTCCACTTAGAAATGGGAACATTCCGGAGTCTATTTGCTGATATGGTTTTTTTCACAGTTGCTGTCAGCAACTGGTTGTCCGTATAAAGACAACCAGTTGCTGTCTTTATACCGACACTTTACATCTTTCTATTGAAATCGTTCTGAAAGAATATTTCTGGTTGACTGTGTAAATGAGCAGTGATGTAAACGGAAATGGCGTTTATGTCAACTGGACGAGCTGTCAACAGCTGTGTGACGAAAGCAAAAGCAGATAATAGATAACGAGTTTCATCAGTTATTTATCGAGTTATTGCGATGCTTTTAATGAAGAAACAGCTTGATAATAACTCTTGTTCACTTATAACTGGAGGTACAAGGGAGAGGGAAAAGGCCTTCACAAAAAAGCCTTGCCGCTACCTCTTAGTGGTTTAAGTCTGACCAACGTTTCATTATGATGACGTCAGCGAACATCAAGTTATTAGTGAGGTCGTGTTGTCTGGTAAACTCACCGGAGATTTTACATTAACATCAACAAAATCCAAAGTAACGTTAAAGCAGAACCACCAAATCACGCGCTTTTATTCTGCAACTCCAGTTCCGCCATGTACAGAGGTCTTTGATTCATTCATTATCCGTAACCACCTACTCTGTTCAGGGTTCCGGAAGCTGGAACCTATCCCAGGTCTCCACCTGATTGAAATCCTCAAATTCAATGTGAACCTATGTCCACAGTATTTTTCGCTCATCCAAATAAAAATCTCCCCCTAGTGAATAAAATATGAAATATTAGAAACAAATATAAAGGAGAAAGCTCTTTGAGTTGATTCACATGCACCAAATTTGGATTAAATCACCCCTAGTGAAGCTCAATGCGTTTGTCAATGACCACACAGCTCTTGGAGTGCACCACCACCTTAGTGCAGCTCATGGTGCGTCCCACTGTCCACTGACGATTGAAAAACCAGAGTAATTAAGTAAATATTAATCTTGTATAGGCTGTCTGTGAGAGCCAGCATGTCTAAAAAACAAAAATCCTCCAAGTCGTTCGTCAGATAGGAAGGGTTAACAGCATATATGAATTATGCAGTGGAGTGGAGAAATAGGCTGGATTGGACATCCGGAACATCTTTCATTTTTCCCTTTCTTGATGCAGGTTCGTGTTTTTGCTGTGGTGCTGAGGAGCGAGGAAGTAGGCTATCACTGCCATCTATGTTGTCGGGGGCAACTGCATGTCTCTTATGCTAAGAGCTATATTCACAACGATCACTTTGGATTTGCGTATGGGACAGCAGACATTCTGTGTCCTATCCCTTCAGGCTGTGGGATCCCATCTCATATTGCTGTCACCTCGACTGCAAATTACTTTGACGGTAAGTAAAGGTTGTACACTTAATGTTTTTAGCCATTTATTGGATATGGAAATGGATATTTGTATGTGTATAGTTCAATTAGGCCTGGGCGCAGCTTTTTACGGAAGATGACATCAAAGTCGCATGAATACTGATCTGGCTGTTCATACTGAGGTTACATTGCAAAAAAAATTGGAACTGTGTCTGATTTTGGACCACATATGGGATTGGAAAAGATCAGATTCCACGTGGTTTGTGCAGTTTACACTGCCTTGAAGAAGTCACATATGAGAGAAAAAAAACAGACCCGGGCCGCATTTTTCCTGCAGTATGAACGTAGCAAGAGAGATTGATGAAACTTGTTTTTAAGGTATCTTGAAACTTTCCGCCAATTTTCTGCCTCTACTACTACTACAGAGAGTAGATTACTCATTACTGTGTCTCCATCAGTGCAGCCTCCTGCTACAGGTAGTCTGCATGGAGGCGATGCACAACCTGAACATAACCTCTCTCCACTTAACTGCTCAAGGCACAAGGCACGCCCACGCTAAGCCACGATCTTCTTGATCTTCTTGATCTTCTTGATCTTCTTGATCTTCTTGATCTTCTTGTTTTTTTTGCCTGTAAAAACACCGTTTTTTCTCACCAATGTCACCAAGTGCTTTCTCATGGAGTAATTGCTTGCTTTATTTGGAAAGTGCCTCAAGCTAACTTTTTTGCGATTTTCTTTTTGTGACTTTTATGTTATATAGATAAAAATGACATATAATGACGAATTAAGTTCAAATTAAGTTCTTCTTCTTTTTAATTAAGAAAAAAATCAGGGACAGAATCATGATCGTAATTCTGAGCAAATTAATCATGATTCTCATCTTCAATACGTCAGTTCTTTATCCATAGATAAGGTAAAAACTTTCCTTTTTCTGTCACACAGATACGGCTAAGAAAGACTTTTTGAAGGTGCAGAACCAGAAAGAGGAATATAGGGACTTTCCTTACAACTTCACTGTCTGCATCTCCACCATGTACGACTTCACCAACGTGCTGCAGGTAACAACGGTTAACACTTACTTCTAGAGCAGGGGTGCACAACGTGTTTGATGACGTGCATAAAGCTACTTAATGTGCTACTTGGCAATAGGAGAAGGATGCTTGCTTCTCTTAATCAGGTATCAATGTTTCCCATGGAATTTAGAGAAACTGTGGGTGGTGAGCACTTGACCTTCTAGGGGGGTCTGTATGCCCACTGTAAGAAAATAGTGTACCTTCCCTCTTAAATGCTTCAATCTGTTGCACTTTCTGACTCACATCAGCCGATATCCAAATTTAAAAAAGAGAAAAAAATTTGACATTTGACCATATATTACAACTTCTATGACCACCAGTTGGTCAGTTGGCCGTTCCTGTTCATCAGACATGAATGCAGATGGGGAAAAAAAGTGTTAACTGACATCAAGGAATGACAATAATGACTGGGAAATCATTGAATGTCCAGAACAAGCAGAGGCAGACTCGCCTCTTCTCTCTATCTTGTGCTGTGATGAACCTGATGTGAGATATGCAAATTATTTGATCTTTAGACTTTTATTCTTACATACCTGCAGGTGAAGCTCTCAAATGTAAAGTGCATTATAAATTAAATGTATTATTATTATTATTATTATCCATCGAAGTATTTGAATTAGTGGGAAACACTGGTATGTGACGGACTGACCGGTGCATTGTACTTAGGAGTATTTGACTCAGTATCCAAAAAGGATTTTCTGATCAACTGTATTATTATTATTATTAACTGATAAGCACTCTGTGATTGACGGGTTGAGCACCTCTACTCTAGAGTGCTCTGACTAAGACAGAAATAAATGTAGAAGACCAAAGTAAGACAGGCCCTAATTAGATTACTTATTCCTTTATAGGCTATGATTTTCTATCGTAGAGCACATCCACCATCCTCTATACTTCATTTAGCCTATTTTCTCCAATTCTTTATGTTGATATTTTCTCTTGGTGGTCATCCAAAATAGCGGTTATTTTTCTGTCTGCTAAAAAAAATATCCGTGCACTGTAGCTGGTCCAGAGCCTGGAAATGATGAAGTTACTGGGAGTGAACAAAGTTGCCATCTATAAAACCAGCAACAGTCCAGAAACACAACGCGTCCTGGACTACTACACAAAAGAAGGTGGAGTATTTTGGAGGTGGAATATGTTTTAATCTGTCATTTAATTAGACAAAACTTCTGGTTGAATCTTAGCAGTACATTTCCTCAATACCCTGGATTCTATCCTGTTTTTTATTTTATTTTGCTGCAATCAGAAGTTCTAAATTGTATTTTCAGTTGGTCGGCAGAAAGCATTGGGCCACCTTTCAAGGGTCACAGTTTTACCCCAGGAGGCTGTGATATTGCATGCAGGTAGAACTAGTCTATAGAAGATAATAATGATTATCAAAATATAAAATTCACTGACACAAATGCAGCAAATGTTGATAAATGATAGTATTTCAGTGAACCACCTAGAAAACCCTCATCTGAGGACAGCAGAAGTGCGTTTTACACGAAACGTATTTCAAATGGCCATGCCTTTCATTGTTAGCAGTGGTGAGACTTAAGGAGATTTCTGTCCAGGTGTACAGAGACCAGCCCATATAGACCTTTAACAGTAGTATTCTTCTTTGTTCTTTGGTTGGTTGTCACAGCAGATCATATTTTGTGTTCCACATATAGATTTGGCATAAGTTTGAGGTCGGATGCCCTTCCTGACGCAACCCTCCCCATTTATCCTGGCTTGGGACCAGCACAAGAAGGACACTGGCTTGTGTTCGCTTCGTGGCTGGGCTATGTTGGGCTTTAAAAGTACTTGGTACCATATGTTTAAAAAAGCCAGTGCAAGATCATTAAGACTGGAGCTGTTTGTTCTCTGTTCGGTCTGGAGTCTAGCAGCTGAATTTGGTACCGTTTGGCAATACTTCTCAGTTGATAGTATGGGTATTCACTTTGGTCAGGGTCAAAGTGCACACCTAGGATACTGACACAGTGAGAACTGGATACTTGTATACACATTCTAAGAATCCGTGAGTAAATTGTCGACTCACTTGATAAAAACAACACTGCACAGCAGACTTTGTGGGTTTACCTAAAGGATTTTATAGTTTTAGAGAAATGTTAGCTGGACTATCGCTGGTAACAACACTGACTCATCATACATAGATCTCCAACTACAAAAGCCTTTCTATCATCATTAGTTAGACCCAGAGTTAGTCACCATGACACCAGATCACAGGTGAGGCTGGCTTTAAATGCTCTTATAAGTGCAATTCAAGATTCTGTCGAAAGTTCTGTACTCTCAATGAGACTTCTCGAAAATGTAAATACATAAAATGAAAAAATTTAATTAAAAATAAAAATCATGATCCCGAAAATCAGCATAAGAGCATAAATGACACCTTAAACACTGTGAGGATTATAACTTAAATGATATAATATTCATTTGACGCTAACATGTATTCCTTCACTAAAACTCTTCCAATGTTTCATTCCCAGGTTTCATAGAGGTGATTCCTTGGTCTCTGTCCAAATTTCTGACCGTGTCTAAGTGGTGGCAGCCTCAGCTAGGTCCAGGTGACCTCCACTACCATGGTCAGATTCCTGCTCTCAATGACTGTGTCTACAGATACATGTACCAGTCCAGATACATGGCCCTGCATGATATAGATGAGCTGATTCTGCCGCAGTTGGTCCACAGGTAAAACTTTCTTTAAACAAAGAGGTAAATGTCTTTGCATAGCTATAATTTACCCTCTGTAAAATTAGGTACTTAGGTACTTTACAGTACACCAACTCATTACAAGCAAAGTAGAAGCTAGTTACATTCTATTCAAGAGAGTAAAACATCTCTGCTGCTAATATCTAGAAAGCTTAACATCCCACACCAGAGTAATATAAATGTATTTATAGCACAACAAGTAAGAAGTTTCATACAGTTCTGTGAAGAAAAAAAAGAATTGGCCCCATCCTGACTTCTACTATTTATATGTGTTTCTCTTACTAAACTGTTTCTGAAATCAAAAGCTCAGGAGATATAGTGGTTTACTGAAGTTTACTTGTCATCATCTGCTTGAGTAAGACCTTAAACCATGGCGCTTCCTGCCATGCACTGCTCCTCACGGATGGGCACAATGGGAATTAATTTCCATATGTACTGTATGACAACAGGGAAAACAAAGAGTATGCATTTTTATTGTTTTCAAATACAAATGGCACAATCACAAAATGCAAATTTTAGTTGGAAATAGAGACAAATACGTAATCGAATACTAACTGGATCTGTATGAGTGTTTGACTACTTAGAAAACAAGATTTTAAAAACGAAAGAGCATCTGACAATTATTCCGACTACCGGCTCCGTTCAAACGGCTCCTTACGTAAATAGACCTTTTTCAGGGGCAGGAAGTCGGAAGCAGGAAATTAGATCTACGGTCAAGCGTGGAGGAGACAGTCTGATGTGGAGGAGTAGCTTGACTGCTGCGGATCCACGACGACTCGCCCTTATTGAGGGGAAACCTTTATTGGATCATTCCTCTGTACCAGAAATTCTGAAGGTCAGCAGAAGATGTAGTCCATATCTGAAATGATCAAAGGAATAAAATTTTGGATTTTGAGCAGTCTTATCAAAGTTAGACATAAACATACATTATTGATCCCAAAATGGGAAATTCACCAAAATTAGGAGCTGGATCTTATTGAAGGGCTTTGGTGGGAGCTGAAAATAACAGTTTTTGCCCAAACAAACCATCCAATGTGGCAGCGAGTGTGCAGTTCTGCAAAGAAGAGTGGGCCAAAATTCCAAAACAGCCATGTCAGATCCTGATCTCCGCTTTGGGTTGCATGCGAAGGTGACACAATCAAATATATAGTTCAGGGGTGCAAATACTTTGTCACGATAGTGATTAAGGTATTGAATAACCTTTTGGCCTTCCTGAATAAACCATTTAAAAAATGTTATTTACTCCGAGTTTTTTTTATTTAAAAAAAAATGCATTTTATGTTTGTGTGAAATTACATTTCACACAAACCCAAAACACAAAATATGTTCATGTGATCAGAATGACCTCATAACAGGTTTTTAATCTGTTTACGTGATCAGAATGACCTCATAACAGGTTTTTAATCTGCTTACTTCAGTAATTGATATTTTTGTAAATAGTAGAAATGATGTTGCATGTTCTTGAATGCCATGAATCAGTTAGACAGGATAAAGTGTTTTCATCGACGTAAATGCTTGTCATTTATAAATGTTACGATTGTTTAATCATTCTTTTCCCAGTTGGCTGGAGTTAATGCCTCAGTTGGAGGATGCCCATGGCCCTAAGCAGTGTTACATGTTTGAGAACTACGTGTTCCCGAACACACATTCTACCCCCAACTCCAGGACTCTCTGGAAGAATGTGCCAGGAGTGAACATCCTGAGTCACCTGTACCATGAACCCCTCACTGAAGACACTCATCTAAGTAACTTCAAGATCATTGTCAACCCCCGACTTGTGTTCACCACTTCTGTCCACGGAGTGCTGGACTCCTTGACTGACTGCTCGTGGGTTGACCAGAACGTAGCACGGCTGTACCACACAAGGTGGGTTGATGGTTCTGTACTCCCTGTTCGGATCTTGTGTGCGGATTACTTGGTTGGGTATTAGAATGTGAAGAATGTTAGGAAATAATAAACGACATAGGCTGTCAGATGAAGGTAGCAGAAGACAAGAAACTCTCGTTTCCTGTGAGAGTTGTCGGGTGGATCCCCTGTTGGGAACACTTATGGGTCCAACAGGTAATTGTTTTCTGCTGTGAAGATATACAATAGAAAGTAACAAATTTAACAGAACTGAACACAGTTTTTATAGAACAGGGCATTTACTGCAAGGTTATCCTTATGTAATGGGATATGGTTTATACACATCTGCTCAGAAGTCGTAGGACAAAATTCACTGGAATTATTCTTTGTACATGCTTTGATTTATCAATTGTTCTCCAGTACTTGGAAGAGGAGGGATTTAATCTGTATCTGGGTGCATTAGTTGCATGTGTCATTTATTTTCAAGCGTGAGCATGTTCTTTATAAATGAATACATTTGCGTTTATAATAATATAAATGGTTGATTTAAAAATTCAACCGTTGGTCGAATTAGTCCAAATTTGGTGCGTATGAATTGATTGGAGGAGATCCACCTTGTATTTGTCATATTTTACTGTAAAGTTCATATTTTACTCCCTAAGAAACATAACTTAAAATTTAATTTGAGGTGTCAGGGGGATTGCTCGTACAACGCAGGGCTTTGGGGACATTTCTGGGATAAAACTTTGCTGTCGGAGTTGACAGCACAGGCACAATTTATTTTTTCTAAGGGTGTATATTGTTATTTCGACTTGTGCGGAACACAATGTTTCTAAAAAACGCAGTTAGGAGACATTCCTCCACCATTGTCACAATAACTTGAACAGTTGATGCGATGTGGACAAACCCGGATATGCACTTGTGCATGAGCGCCGGATAAACAAAAGAAGTAACACAGAACTATCTCTAAGAGTTTATAAGCTCTAAAGATTCCTGCAGATAAATCCACTCTATTCACAAGGATCAAGTTTTAACCCAAAGCCTTGCCAGTTGTTTCATTCATAACATTTAGTTTAATCAAATTTCTTCAATAGCTCCACGACCTTCTCATCCCTTGTGTCTGTTTTCTGTCCGGGCAGAATTCCAGAAATTCCCAACCTACCACCGGAGGAGCTCATTTATGACGGGCGACTCCTGAGCTACAATGTCAACTTCGTACCAGCAGTCAATGCTGTGCTCAAAAAGACTGGATTCCTACAACTGTCTTCTCTGTTCGTACCCACTGAACACGTGTGATTGTGTGTGTGTTCAGGTACACAGGACGTGTCCATAAAAGTAGTTCAATTATTGAAAACATACAACAGGAAGAAGAAACGGGTAGGAACTGAAACCTCAGGAATTAATAATTTAGCTCCTTGATCATCATTTACAGAATGTGGTTTTATGAAGTACATAAATTTAAGTCATGGACAAAATTAAGATTTTCCATCATCATGACTTGGATTTTTCTTTTTTTAACCTGTCCTGTCGCAAAAAAATCGGCATGCTATATGAAGATCAGGTTGAAGTCCTGCCAGGGCCTCCCCAATAAAAGTGATACAAACAACATCAACAGAAACATGGCGGCACATTCATTTACAATACCATCAACATTATAACCATAACTGCAAAAGATTGTAACTGGATGTGGTTATTAGTAGGGGGGTCATTACAACTCACCTTGATTGATGCTGAAAAGCTGGTTCACGCGTTTGTCTCCTCCAGACTGGATTACTGTAACGCACTTCTCATCGGGATCCCTGATAGGGATCAAGTCTGCGTCCGGTCCAGGTGAACCCACTTAGGAATGCAGTTTGGTAGTTTTGTTTGTATTAGATAACCATTTAGTTCAATACATGAAGTTATTGTCTAAAGATTTCATGAAAGTGTTTACGTGGGCTGCGTTTTACTTTACTTTATTTTCGTTAAATTTTATTTTATTGTGTGAACATGTGACTGGATATATTTGCGTACGTCGTCACAGATTGTCCTTTTCTTCACTCAATATGTGTAAAAATGGATACGTGTCCATGAAAGTGAACCATGTAGGTTATATTTTGCGACCATTTGATGAATGTGGTAGTTTCTTATGTACCAGAAACAAAAAGGAATTGTTTTTTTTTATGAAGCTTTTATAAATGTTGTTTTCTGATGCACCTGCCCGAATCACCTGGATTAGAAGAAAACATTTCAATGAATTTTTAAACAAATTAATACATTATTGGTATATATTTTTTTCTATTTGCTCAAATGTAAAAGCTGAATATGGGTGAAAATTGAGAATATAAAATGGTAATATAATCCTATAGTTCCATCAAATGAAGACACGCACATACTGTATGCATTTATATGTATGTAAGCATATGTATATATGTATATCATATATACAGCATTCAACTGAGGCCTTCCAGAAGACGTTCCAGACGTTTTTTCTTCAGGTAGCACGTAACTTTAATGCGTGCAATACTATGCAGGTTCTGATATTTGCACATCTGACAAAGAGTTTAGTCTTGGTAGTGACCTGATTAAAGATTTCCATTTATGTGTAGTTCTGCACGCACTTCTGATTGACTTCCTCTTCATTTAACAATGGCTGATGAGACTTCCTGTATTATTTGGAGCCAAGTCAACTTGACTACAAAAACAAAAATTCTATGTAATGCATACCTCTAGAGGATTATCTGTTTTCACTGCAGACAGGCAGATCAAATGTTTTCCGCACAGGTCATTTTTAAGATGAGGCGTTTCATGTTTTTCCGTGAGGCACTGTTGTTTTAGTTTGTTCATCCATTTCCTTTATGACAAACAGAACTCTCTGTTCTAACACTGTTTTTTGTTTTTTTTACATGATTTAACAGTAGATACCCTCTTTGTCTAAATTCTCCTCTATATTCAGTGACAATCTGTTTGTCCGAGTAGCTGAGGAAGAGGAGAAATAACTCGCTTGCTTCTGCTTCTCCAGGTTTCTCTACGAGGATCAGGAAGACATATATGAGCCAAGAGCAGCAGAACTGAGGCCAACATGTTTGTGTAGCAACTCAAACAGAAGTTCAAATACTTATAGTCTGTAACCATCATCTCTATGGGCCCTGATGCTCTGATCTACAAGCTGGTGAAAATATCAGTCTGATCTCCTGGCTTGGCAATCCTATATTGAAATCCAAGGCCAAAAAAAACTTTTGTTATTAATTAAAAAAATATATATATTAAAGATATTATTGCTAGTTTATTAGATGAACCTAGCTCGGCTGTTGTTTTAAAAATGGCGGTTCGTGTTTTGCGGCCGTCTTGTTGGTCACAAAAACCCTGCCCCCAACCCCTGACGTAATCGGTTCTTGTCTCTTAAACAGCAAACAGTTGGTGATTGTCTGGCAACAGCTGTGAGAGCTGGTGATTAGTACCAGTTCTTTACTTTTCGATATGATGAAGCTCCATTGGAAAAGTTGGGGATTACGGCCTTGCTCATGGGAATGTTAGTAGAGGTAATGAGGGAGGTGTTAGGGATAACCTTTTTTCTTCTGCCAATTAATACAAATTCAGTAAATAAGAATAAGTATTCGATAAACTCAAAAACAAAATAGCTCGGTAACGTAATTGTACTGAAGATAAATAGACCTGTGATGGTTTGATCCTGATAATGTGACTCATTGGCAGTGAAAACGTAGTCTTAGAAAGTAAAATCCCATTGGTATCATTATAACTTTGATAATTATGCAAGAAATGTTTTATTTCGCTAATGGTGGTTCTCATGAGGAAGTTTTAAAGATATCTTAAATTTGACATCAAACTGAATCCCAACAGTTACAACTGCGATTTGATCTTACGTCAGGTCTCTAGCTATCTACATCTAAACAAACAGGATCACCAGATCTCCAATGTGACTCGGCTCCAGATCCGTCTTTGATGTGTGTTAGATCTCGTGGGGAAACCATATTGTAACTTTAGGCCAACCAAGTATTTTTGAAGCTGTCATCTTGAAAGGTAAAGTGGTAATATCATTTAATATCATCAATGGTGTCTGATTAAGTCAGATTCTCTTCTCTAAACACCAGTTTGTTGTTTTTAATAAAATGGTATTAAAGATATCTCAGTAATCATTTCACGTTACTGAAGTGGAAAAAGGCGATATATTGGTCAAACGTACTAAAGTGCAACAGAAGGAGCCATCAGATAGATAACGTCATACATTTAGCATGTGCCTTATTATCCACTCAGGTTTTACTGAAGAGATTCCAAATGTTCAAACTGATATTTGATATTTTCTATCATAAAATATGTACCTTTCTCATCTCTGCCAACTGAACAACCACAATGTCCAGCAGGAGTCGGTATTCTCACTGTCTACGTTTACATCTACTTCTTTCAGCTGTTGCCCTTTAGGGGTCGCTACGGCGGATCATCTGTTTCCATCTTCTCCTGTCCTCTGCATCTTCCTCTGAACACAAACCAACTGCATGTCCTCTCTCACCACATCCAGAAACCTTCTCCTTGCTCTTCCCTTTTCTCCTTTCTGGAGAAACTATTTTCAACAATCCGATTGAATTCTAAACGATTGACTCCTGCGCATGTTGATTGTCTACCTCCATATTTCCTGTCCTCTACATAAAATTAATTTAATAAAAGTATTTTTCACATTTTGTTCATGTGAGAAATAGATGAACATTTACTCAACAATCCAACGTGTTATGGTTTCAGCCGCAGCAGCAGCTTCAACCTACAAATAGAAAAGAGAGCCTAAAGTAGCATTTACAATATGCTAAGTATTAAAGAGGGATATAGATCCTTTTGTCCTCACTCTTATGTGTTAGTGCAGCTTTTCAGACGGACAAGACAGGTGAAGGTGTTTGCTACGTCAGAGATTCCTTGCATCCACCATTTTTAATGGATGTACTGTTGACCAGGAGGAGAGGTCATCAGATGGTGTCCAACCTTCCCACAGTGTTTGGACCCTTAACCTTAACACTCTCCGGTTGGTGATTAGCAGGTGTGGCCAAGTTACTGATCCTCTCCTCCAGACTTCCAGCTATTGTCCTCCCTCTTATCTCAAACAGGAGGCTCTTGAGTTTGCATCCCATACCAGACATTAAAGTTCTAGTTCTAGTTTTTAGTTGTGGAATGACGTTCCAATTTTTCATCTTATGAATCCATCCAGGTTTGTGATATTGCTGTGGTGCTGGGGAGCGAGAAAATGGGCGTAGCCTCTCCTGTTGACAATGTCAACAGCATGTCTCTGAAGGTTTCAGCTATGTCCACTATGATCACTTGAGATTTGCATACGGGACATCAGACATCATGTGTCCCGTCCCGCTGTGAGACACCATCTCATATTTCTATGACTTGCTGAAGAAAACTCTGGCGGTAATGAAGCCTCTCTACATCAGAGAGTTAGCAATGCAATAGCAATGCTCTACGGCTAGAAATAATAATAATAATACATTTAATTTATAACGCACTTTACATTTGGATCAAATCTCAAAGTGCTAAATTAAAATGTTGGCTTCTGGATTTGTGGTGGGTACTGAAACATCTCACAGCACCATGAAGTTTTGTACAGTAGCCAGAAAATGATTACAGTTTTTGATCCATAGACATCAACAAACTTGGATTCATTTTCACAGGTAATTTTCAAAGACCACCAATTAGATGGTACCATTGTTTAAAAACAGTTTTAACTATAAATGTCTTGGTTTCACTCTAAGTGGTTCAGAGACTGGAAATGCTGCGGTTACTGGGGGTTAACAAACTTGCCAACTATAAAACCAGCCACAGTCCTCGAACAGAACGCATCTTGGATTACAACACAGAGAAAAGCGGGGTAAAGGGATGGTGAACTGTTTTTTTTATGTCTGTCACAACAGCAGTGTATTTCCTAAAAACAGTCTGAGCCAGGATGAGGTCATTGTTAGGAATTTAGTTGCTAAATATAGTACGATTTGGTAATATTCCTCTGGTGGTGGTTTGCATGACTCTTCTTGTTAAAATGTTTCCTTTAGTATCAGGGAGCACACCCAAGTGTCTGACAGAACAATAGGATGCAAATTGTAAGGTAATAAGGATTTGTATACAGTGGTAGTAAGTGAATGTAAATACATGTACTACAATTGGAATTTCTCTTAATGTAATAAAACTACTCCTAAACTGAAGCTGGAACATGCTGCTGTCTCATATCAACCTAATCGTCATACTTCCAAACCTCAGGTAAAGTAGAGGTGAATTATTTGGTCTATGGACAAGTTTGACTGTCTCTCAAAGTTGGCTGCCTCAACTCAGTCCAGGTGACCTCCACTACTTCGGCCAGCTTCCTGTTCTGGATGACTGTATTCATCATTGGTATTCATGTATCTATTCAAATATAGATACATGTACCAATCCACATAAAGTATGTGGCCCTGCACTGTAAAGATGAACTGATTGTTCCACAGTCTGTCGACAGGTAGAGCTTTCATTGAGAGATGACCACGTCTGCCCGCGGAATGGTGTTCTCATAGAATGGCCGCACCTGGGTTAACAGGAGCTTAGCCCGGATGAATCACACCGGGTATGATGATACAGTACTTCCTCTTCTAAAAATTTGTGAGGATTGCTCTGTTTCTCGTCAGAGGGATTTGAGGAAATTCTTCTACATTGGTGAAGGAAGCTGCAAAAGAAGCAATAGAAGAAAATAATAAACAACATAAACATACTCAATGCTGCACAGGCCTTCTTTGCCTTGAAAGCTAAAGACTGCATTCACCGGGTTCATCCCACTCAACTCAAGGCTTGTCCAACAAAATGTATTAAAACCTTAAATATAGTTGCAGATAAAATGAAGTTCTGGAGGCGGCATACATGCAATTATCTCTCTTTTAACTAGACCTATGCTGTTGTCCCTGACAGCATGGGTATATTCCCTAAATGTCCCCAATCACCTGCCTTATATAAACAAACTCCCTGATTGAACTCCTCAAAATTAAAACGTAGATGTACCCTAGGGATGGGTAGTGTAAAGATTTTAACGAAACTACAACTTTTACCAATACTGCCCATAGATCCGGTACAAAATTGTACCGGATTGTAAAAAAAAAATTGTAAAGAATTAAACAAATTGAGAACAGAATGAACTGCTCTATTTTCTTGTACCTTATATTTTATTAAACAAACTGTATTGTAATAAACATTTTTGAAAGCCAAATCAGCAGCACAGTTTTGAAGAAATGGCAGTATAATGTCATAAATCAAATAGATTATTTTTAACGTTTTAACAGCCATGTTTAACAATTCATTATATATACATCTATACATATATATTAAGATAAGATAAAATGAACCTTTATTAGTCCCACAACGGGGAAATTGCAGTGTTACAGCGGCAAAGAGCACACAGATCAATATAACAGAATATTGTCCCGGAGAGATGACAGCTTGGCCATCATTCTCCTGTCTCCCACCCCCTGCACTGGGTCAAGAGGACAGCCCAGGACCGAGCTGGCCTTCCTGATAAGTTTGTCCAGTTTCCTCCTGTCAGCAGCTGAGATGCTGCTGCCCCAGCAGACCACTCCATAAAAGATGGCCGACGCCACCACAGAGTCATAGAAGGTCTTCAGGAGCGCCGGTATGAACCATACCATAATGTACCAAACTGACCCACACCACAAAGTGAATTTATTCCTTTGCTAACTGTAAGTCAAATTTGCATCTATCTTTCAAAATGAAAAGTTTAGTCAATCCATCAATCCATCCAAATCATAGGGATTATCTTTTCAGATACAGAATTTCAGAAAAACTCCCTGAGGCACCTCTCACTCCAGACAAACTGTGGGATCCCTGGCAAATTCTAAGTGTCAAACTGTCAAAAACTTGTGAATAAAATAAACTTTAATGGAAATACCAAAGCCGGGTTGGTCGGCAGAACAATCCATTAGAAAAAGGAAGTTTTCTTTGAACCCTCTACAGAACTCAGGACAGCTCCTTTTTTCTCCAGCTCAGAAGTTGTTTTTCAACACATGATAAAATTGTTGGTACTGCTGGGTCTCTGTAGAATAAAGAATAGAGTCCAGACTTGCTCTGTTTGGAAGGTGCCTTGAGATAACCTTCGTTGTTATTTGGTGTTATACAAATTACACTGACTAGAGTTTTGCCAGTCTCTCTCTCTTCCAACCCACCTGGTCCTGGCAGAAGGACGTCCACCCTGAGTTGGTTTCTGCCCATTAAATGGCTCTTTTTTTTCTCACCAATGTCACCAAGTATTTGCTCATGGAGGAATTTGTTGGATCCCTGTAGAATAATGAATAAAAACTTCTGACTAGACCGGCTCTTTTTGGAAGGCCTCTTGAGACCATAGTTGTTGTGAATTGGCGCAATATTATTTTGTGCCAATTTTTCTCAACCAAAAGCTGAAGCCAGAGGCTGCTCCAAGTCAGTGTGACCTTCCATCGATAAGTTTGTGTGTAGGGACTTTCTGATGCAGTCTGCTAGCGAAGACATTTCTGCGTGCCAAAAGGAAAGCGGTAAACCTCAGATCTATGAACTTCCTGTTGGAGGACGGCCGCCAACTGTTTTGCTTGACAGTTTAAATGTGTCTCAGCAGGAAGAAGGATGTCCTTCTGGTACAAAAATGTTCTCTCCACTCATCAAGATTGAACTGCGTGTTTAAACCTGTTTAATATCGCCTATCGCTTTTACTAAACCATATAAACATATGTATAAGCGTGCTATAAATCAAAGAGGCCTCATTTACGCTAGCAGTTGCGTTTATTTATATTAAATTACTCACTAATCAGTAACCAGGATCATAGTATTCATCATGTATATAAATAACCCGATTTCTCTGCATTCAATGTAAACATATTATTCCTAGCATTATCAAACCATTGTCCCCAGTATGATCAGTACCATTGGCTGTATGTCTGTGCATGCAAACACAGACATACAAATTTGGGGGCTGTGATTGGTATATGATTATAGTGGGTGTGGAAGGTCATGTGTGAATGCAGAGCAGCTGGAGTTGACTGACTGAACTAGCTCGCGGGCGTCGTTCCATTTCTGAAAAGAGTCTGTAAGCTGTCATCTGGTAGAATTCCACTCTCTGTGAGCGCCTTGTTGACAGCCGGTATGAGCCGGCCGCTGTACTTCAGCAGTCGATCGTCATAAATCAGCTTTTCTGGTGCCAGGTGGGGTTGTTTTGGATGTCTGGATAGACAGAAAGCAGACATAACGTTTGCACACGCTGAGCTTGACATCCAAGGGTTTGAGTAAAGAGAGGAACTGCTGGTTTTTGTGAGATTTTCATCACAATGGAGTTAATCTGGCCGTCAGTAGTTATCTTTCATGTACTAAAAAGTTACTGCATCTTCTGGTCAAACATAATGATGTTTTTATTTCTTGGACATTAATAATAGATATTAAGGATGTGAAATTAATTGCAAATATTAAAAAAAAAAAAAATCAACATTCATTACCTCAAACAAATATTACTCATGTCAATAAATTAAATTAATTACATTTTTTTACTACCCCTTTTTCCATCATCCATATAATTTACAGCAAAGCCATGAGGCTCACATATTTGTGACTTAAATGATGAAGGAGACTTTTAAGGTGTCTTCCTCCTGCTGTCCCCATGGCGCTCTGCCAACGATGTAATCAAGTCCTTCTGAACACGCATGATGCAACTGAGGCTGTGACATATTACTTTCATTTCTGTGTGGAAACTGTGTTTCTTCGGAAGGAAATGACCGCATATCCGAACGTTAAACCTTACATAACCAAGGATGTTCAGTTCTTAGACTTTCCTTTTTAGCAGAACCTATAACTGTTTATTTTTATTGATGCTTTTATCTGCTTTTGCCTTGTAGCACTTTGAGATTTGATCCAAATGTAAAGTGTATTATAAATTAAATGTATTATTATTATTATTATTATTGTGTATATATCTGTGAATGTCACCTATGCAGCAAGTATTATGTGATATTGGGTTCAGTGAAATCATTGCATGTCTACTTGTGTGTATTCTTGTTGAAATTGTAGTGTTACATTGATATGGAAATGAAAATATGCCCTTTGTTAGTAAAAGAAAAATCATATTTTTATGATATTTTTTTTGGAATTGTCATCGCCGTCGCCATGTGTTTGAGTGACAACTCAAATACTTTATCAATCATCATTTTCAAATTTTGGACCCACATAGACCTTAGTACAAGGAAGAACTGGGTTAATTTTGGGAAAGTTTGGTTTTAAAATTTTGACACTATTGTGAGCTTTATCTCCATTATTGTCAGGTCATAATTTCTCATCCGTTGGTAAAATTTAGTCCAGAAATGGTGCATATGAGTTGACTTATGGAGATTTATCTTATAAATATTGTATTTTACTTTAATATTTTACTCCATAGGGGGCACTTTATAAGAAAAACACATTTTATTGTACATAAAACCTAACCATTGGTTCTATTAAGTCCAAATTTGGTGCATATGAATCTACTCAGGGAGATCTATCTGGTAAATTACCTTATTTTTAAATACATTTTTAAAGCTCTGTTTTCCTCACATAACTCTAAAAGCATTTCATGGATCATTTTATCATTTTATCCCTAAATAGACCTTAGTGGGAGATTGAACTGGATTGATTTTTGGAAAGGTCGGTTGAACAGTTCTGACACTAGGGGTACCTTTAGCTTCAAAAACTTGTAGAGGAGTAAGAGGTACTAGAGAAGTCATTGCAATCGGCACGTATGATTTGAAAAGGACGCATCGCGCTACCTTGTGTGGTACAGCCGTGCTACGTTCCGTTGAACCCAGGAGCACCCGTTCTGTGACTGCAGCACTCCGTGGACCGAGGTTGAGGTCACAGCTCGGGGATTGAAAATGATCTTGAAGTTGCTATAAAGAGTTTCTTTAGGGTTAGGTTCTTGATACAGGTGGGCCAGGATGTTCACTCCGGGTACGTTCTGCCAGCTCTCCGGATGCTGTGTACGGGAGTTGGGGGGAGGCCGTGTGACCGTGTTCGGGAACACGTTATTCTCAAACATGTAACACCGGTCACGACCGTATTTTTGCTCCAGCTGAGGCAACAGCTCCGACCAACTGGTAATGATAAAGAAATTGCATTTTTAAACCCATGTGTTCGAGCCAATGAATGAACTGTACATGTTTATGAAATCACAACATAAACTTTGTAAATCAAAACAATACTTGTTTATCTAATGTTCTCTTTATCGTGTCTTGTTGAGTTTCATTCCTCTAAAAAGAAAAAAAATCAAAACACAAATTCCTTTTTCTCAAGGTTTGTTTCATTTTTTATAGAACGCTCTACCTGTTGACTGACTGCGGCAGGATCAGCTCATCTGTATCGTGCTGGGCCACGTATCTGGACTGGTACATGTATCTGTAGAGGCAGTCATTGAGCGCAGGAATCTGGCCATAGTAGTGGAGGTCACCTGGATCTCTCTGTGGTATAAAGCCTTGAGACACTTTCAGAAATTTGGACAGAGACCAAGGAATAACCTCTAATAGACCTGAGAAGCAGACATTGGGAGGACACATGTAAGCAGCTGAGAAGTTTTGCATTTCTTTTCCATTTATTCAAATTCAGTATGTTTTCAGATCGTTACATTCCATGAAAAGTGGTGGAAATTATGCAATCGCCATCGCCTCCGCGTCTGCCAAATCCGCCGCAATCAGATAACTCCAAAATGAGTTAATAGATTTTCAAATTTTATACCCCTGTGGAAACTAGTGTAAGGAAGAACTGGATTGATTTGGGGGGAGGTCAGTTGTATATTTCTTGAACTAAGGGGAGCTTTAGTTTTGGGGCCATAATTTGATCCGATTTTAGTCCAAACTTAGGGCATCTGAATCGACTCGGGGAGATCTATTTTACATTAATCATGTTTTGCTATGATAATTCATATTTTACTAACAAAGGGGGGGTCTTTTTCTTTTCAAAAACAGTGTTTCCCATACAGAACTCAAAAACTATTTCATGAATAATTTTCTAGACGAAACGAGACTTCACTGTAAACACAACTTGACATTTAATTTGAGAAATTCAGTCTGGGGGATTGCATGATCAACGCATGGGATTGGGGACTTTTCAGGGATATACCCTTGGGGTTGTACCAACTGTTTCCTGCATGAGGGACGGGGGGAGAGGCAAGTGGGGTGAACTGCTGTAAACTGTGTACTTCTTGCCCGGTCAGGATACTAAGTGTTCAACACAGCGTAAACAGGAGACGGTACATTTGGATCCAAAGTGTTCCTCCAGTGTACGCCACCTTTTTGTGTGTAGTAGTCCAGGACGCGTTGTGTTTCAGGACTGTTGCTGGTTTTATAGATGGCAACTTTGTTCACTCCCAGTAACTGCAGCATTTCCAGGCTTTGGACCAGCTGGAGTGCACAGGTTATTAAGTCAGAAAAGAGAGTCCTTTAAAGTAGTTAAAAAGTAGCACAAAGTATCAGAAACGTCTTTAAATAATAATACTAATACTGTAAAATCTTGAACCCATTAGAAAGGCATAATAAATTCTTGTGAAGGTTTCTGCACCTGTCATTTCATCCTCTCTCGGACAGAAAAATTAAATGTAAGGAAAGAGTGTAAGACACTTTGAAACCAGTGCACTTTGAAACGTACCTGCAGCACGTTGGTGAAGTTAAACATGTTGGAGAAGCAGACAGTGAAGTTGTAAACAAAGTAGCGGCTCTTAATCTGGTTCTGCACCTCGAAAAACTCAACTTCATCTGAGGGACCAGAAAAAAGGACACATAGGACACACAGGAATCCTCTGCCAAATCTCCTCTCAGCCCATATTTCGTGAAGAAAAATCACAGCTCAGTTGTATTTTGATGTACTGTGTAGTCATGTAAGAAACCAGAAACCATTTGAACTTCTCATTAGCTGGAAGGTCTGTCCACTATGCTTTTAAAAGAATAAGCTATTTTATTTTAAAAAAAAACTAAAACAACAAGCTTAATATGCTTTGGGTGGGAACAAGATATGATATAATAGGGGTGTATCTTCACATGGAGATGTTGAAAAATAGGATGAGTTTGAAAACCCCCTAAATGAGGATGATGAATCCCGTTTGCCTATTGATCAAACCTTGCATGAAATGCTGCATACATGCACTGATATACAGTCCAGTAATGTTGTGGCTGTTTCAATATTATATATTTCCAGCCTGAGGCTTTGCCGCTGCATGGCAATAAACCACATGTGCAGAAAATATAAGTACCTTCAGATTTGTGTGCAGCAGATGTCACAGCAACAAGAGATGGTGTCTCACAGCCAGAGGGGACAGGACACATGATGTCTGCTGTACCGTAGTCATATTGAAAGTGATCAGCGTGGATGTAGCTGACACCGTCAGAGATGTGCAGTTGCCCCTGACAACAGAGGTGGCAAACGTAGTCTACTTTCTCACTCCTCAGCACCACTGCAATAAAACGGACCTGCATTCATAGGCCCCCCCAAAAAAAAGGGTTTTAGGGGAGCTTAAAACGAGAACATTTATAAAATGAGAGAGATTTTTCATTCTTAATTTGTACAATGTGAATCTTTTTGGCATTTAAAGGACATTCTTAGATAGGGAGGGGTGAGCTGAGGTGCGATATGGGTTGTGATCTGGTCCTTCATCACTAGATGCCACTAAATTTTACACACTGGACCTTTAATACCAATTTATTCTGGCAGTGGAGCTGAATTTTTATTGACCACTGTGAATGATAATGTTGCAATTGCAAGGCACTACATGGGATTGAAACTACTCACCTCCCTTTTTCCTGTGCGGTGCTCCTGATAAACTGACATCAGCAATGTCTTCGTCCCGTTGACTCTCACCTTTTGTCCGTTTTGAACTGCATGTGCAAAATATCCAAACTGAGAGCGACTCAATACACTTTTACTAAATAAAAAAGCTAGAAGTGATTGCATAGTTGAAAAAAACAAAACAATTTGTTGTTAAACTCTACAACCAGCCTCCATCTAAGCAGCTAAGTTTCCCCATAATGCATCTGTTACGAAAAGTCTCATTATCGTTCCCCCCATGTTGAAGTTTTTAGCCATGACAACCTCCCCTAGTATTTGTACTTATACTGGAGCCAATGTCTCTTTGACGATAATCCATGAAAATAAAACACTACGTGTTTATCCAGTTTCATGGAAATCCAATAATAATTATTCTATCCTAATCCATTCCGCGATTTAATGGGAACTTCGATTCTGACCCTGGCTCATTAGCTAGTCAGAACACCTGACAGCATAGCATCCTATTTGGTAAAGGAGAGGTGTTTCTATCTTATGCAAGTGAGCTGAACTACTACTAGTACAGGTTATAACGCTTATTATCAAAACGCTGAATTCTATTTTATATTTCTAGGTCAGAATGCAGAGGAAAGCCCTGCGTCTGTCCCCAACCAGGAGGTTGCTAATTCAAAGGGTAGGTTTTAGCTGGAAAAGAGACAGGCTTTTTTCCGGTAACGTACATGTATGTAAGCTTAATAAAAAGATTTTTCACACCAGTCGAAGCATGATGATGATGATGGTGAAGCCGTTAAAGTGGCTGGTCTGTGTGAAGCAGGTAAAGTGAAGGGAATAAATGAATAGCCTAATGTTGATTCTCATTCTAACCACAGTAATAATAATAATAATAATAATAATAATAATAAAAATGTTGTCAAAGTTCTGCGTAAGAGGCAATTGTCATATTTGGTGCTAAAGGAAGAAATTAAAGGGTCAGACAAAAAAAAGAGAACCACAAATTATTTTTTTCTAGCAATTAGCACTATGTGAGGGGAAAGTATAAACTACATTATTCGTGGACTGCAGGACTGAGGCCAACTACCTCAATCCTATGTGAATGCATCCGATAACCGGATTGTCGTATTTAGAATGATTGGCATGTACAATATGTTTGTTTTTTATGTTTGCTTCATCCCCCACTGCGACACCGGAGCCTATCTTTATTGACACTGGACAATGGTATATCCAGGAAAAAATCAATAATTCATCCCAACTTTTCAAACAGAAGTGGCACCACAGCACCACAATGATCTCATTGACGTGGTTCATCAACGAAAAGAGGCGGGACATGTTGCATAGCAGAGCCAATAATTAGTGCAACAGGGCCAAAAAGTTATGCTAGTTTTAGGATGGGGAGTTAGGAGGCCAGAGCACCCATGAAAATAGAGAACCATGGAAAAGAAAATTGGGAGAACATGCAAACTGGACACAGAAAATCCCCTGGTTCCCAGGTAGCTTTGAACCCACTGCGCCACTGTCCATACACATGAAGCTAGATAATCAGTAACCAAAGAGGACGAAAAAGGATGTTTTTTGATGCCAAAGACATCTTATATTATATATTAACTTACCTTTTGGTCTTAAACCACATTTTTGAGGGGATGTTGCTTTCACCGGACTCTGAGTCTCACTCACAGAGTTGTTGGTCTGGTAGTAATTGGTCCAGTGCTGGAAAGTCTGAAGCCTGCAAATCCACAGTAAACACTTTTGCAAAAGTCAACATTTCACTTTGCTAAAAAATGTTGATCTCTTGGACATAATTGTGTCAACAAATTAACTTCTGCATTAGAATGAAATGTAGACATTTTTGTAGCCCAGCCTCTGATGCAACAAGCCGTTGCTCCTTGTGCAAGACCCTGAAAACCTCAGCTCCCCGAGCGCTTCACAGGGGCCGCCCACTGCTCCCTCAGGGATGGATGTAACATAGAGATAAACTTCACAACGTTGTATTGTATGTACGTACTGTGTAACGTGATAAATAACGTAAAAAATATTGTATTTATTATTATTAAACACAAAACCTAAAATCACACATTGATGTCCAAAGAAATACCTTTTCAAGGTCCATTAATGCTCAATGTTGAGGTGACTTACAGACGGTCTATTTGTGTCTTTTGTGGTTTTGTGTGCATTTGTATTTGCAGAGGAACAAACGAAAAAACTTTTAGCACAACAAACTTAATCAGACACTTCAAATTGAATCAGCCCGTTAGCAAGGTGCCTTAAGCTAGTGACAGCCCAGGACCAAGAGAGATGAGAGATGGTAGAGGGTGGTAACCAAGTAAAAATCGATCCGATTTTAGTGGCGATGCAGATTATCATCTGGATTCAGAATTTCATGAAACATTGCTATGGCAGGATAGGGACTATTAATGTGTATTAATGTGTACACATGTGTATTAATTATCCGCTGGGGTTGGCTAATTGAAACTCAAGATATTGTTACCACGGCCATATTGAAGGACGTCAGACCAATTATATCACTCACCTGTTAACCCACAGTAGCAGAGCCAGAGCGATGGCGGTGATGTACAATAAAGATTTGAGCTTATGATTCTGCCAGGCCACAAACATGTTGCCTCAATAATGCTGCTCTCGGCTGAAATCCGCCTTCCTGGTCCAGGTGGAAAATCTGGAAATGCAGACATAAATGAGTGATGTATATTCTTTTCAAATGTTCAGTTCCAGCTGCTCAAACACCTTCAGAGGATAAAGTGTTTTCCGTGGACTCTAGGGACTAGTTTTTGTCATACGACAGAGTCACTTCCCTAAAGAAAAACTAGATCTAGACTAGACTAGTGTTTATCTCCGGAAAGTCCCAAATCCACTGTGTTGCACAAGCAATCCCCCGATTGTATGTTACGTAAAATATGAAATACTAGAATAAAAAAACAACATATTTGAGATAGATCTATCCAATTAATTAATTTGCACCAAATTTGGATTAAATTGATCCAACGGTTAGGAAGTAATTGTTGTAAGAAAGTGTTTCATAAAAAGCTCACCCTAGTGATGTAAATATGACCAATCTGAGTAAAACACGATTTATACAAGATAAATCTCCTGTAGTTGATTCATATGCAGCAAACTTGTACTAAATCGGATCTACGGTTGAAAAATGATGTCCGTAAAACTTATGGAGGTAAAGCTCCCCATAGTGTCAGAAATATACAACCGACCTTTGCCAAAATCAATGCAGTTCTTCCTTTCAATAAGGTCTATTGGGGTATAAAGATTGAAAATTAGTGATGAAAAATTATAGGACATTGTTTGGAAAACTGTGTTTTTTCATTAAATGCTCCCCCTAGTGAGTTAAATTTGAACTATTGAGAAGACCTACCTTCTATACATTGTGATCTACTCTGAGTCAAACCATATGCACAAGGGTTTAGACTAAATCGTACCAACGGTTGAGAAGTTATGGCCTGACACTTTTGCAGGTAAAGCTCGCTCTACTGTCAGAAATATACAACCAAACTTTCCGAAAATTTGAAAATAATCCATAATATGTTTTCGAGATATGGCACTCGAAGGATCAACTGCGGCGGGAGCGGAGTTGATGACGATTAAAAAATGACCCGGACATCACCCGGCTTTAACAAAAAATGACTCATCTTAAAAATTGTCAAAGGGAACAGATCAACTTTCAGGTGTGGAACAGCTTATCTGTCAAGTTGTTTTCTTTTGGCTGATCTTTGTCACTTTGACATGGCTTCAAACACTGCAGTATCTTACTTGCGTCACAGCAGTCATTCCTACTACTATTACATTGCCCATCCCACTCAGGTAGTCTAATATATGAAACTCCACATATGAATATACACACTTAAGCCCATCTTTGACTCTTAGGCTTGCCTCGCCCAAATTGTTGATTTAAGGAGGCTGAGAGGGGATTTGCTTGTCAGCTATACATTCACACAGACATTGGGTCTCTGTAGATGATTATATAAAGAGTTTGGTCTAGACTTGCTCTTTCTGGAAAGTACCTTTCCAGAAAGAGCTGTTGTTGTGAATTGGCGCTATATAAATAAAGATTGATTGAACCATGACCACTGGTTCAATGAACCACGAACCATGAAAAACTCTAGATCACCCTTTTGCTGCCAAACGCTCCCTGTATACCCTATATTTTCTGACACCTTTCTGCCAGAACCAGCATTCATTTTTCTGCAACTTGTGCTTCAGAAGCTCTTCTATGATGGAAGAACACAGTCTAACCTTCCCTCCAACACTCATCAGTTAACCATGAGCACCCATCACTCTGTCTCCAGTTCATCAAATATTCTTTGTTAGCCTATTATATAGTAACTACTGCAGATCGGAACAAACAGGAAACAAGACCTGCAGTCCTGCAGTTGCAGTTCTTGGATTATTGTCCAGCTTCCACATCAGCTCCAGGAAAAAATGCTCATTTGCTGCCTAATATATCCTTCCCACTGACAGGTGCTAGACAGGTATATATATAATAACTAACGTAATTCTCACTTTATGTCTTAGGGATTATAATATTATGGCTGATGGGTGTACATTACAAAGTTTTTATGTGATTGTTTTTTACTCTGAAATATAGTATAAATATATATATATATATATATATATAACGTACTGCAGTGCATGTAATGTCATAAAACCAATATAAATGTTCTGGTAGAAGCTGCTCTAGATATCAATCTGTTATTACCTTGTGCTAGAACTCTTAGTAGAAACCAGAGATTGGATCCACGGACGGACACGTCTCAGAGGTAGAGCAGGAGCAGTTTAGAGATTTGAAGTGGTTATTAATCCAAACAGTCCATAAAAAAGAGCAAAGATCAAAACTATGAAATCAGTCCAATAAGGTAAACTTAGAATAAAGAAAAAAACTACTTATGAAATATTGTGTTGTGAGAGCGACAAGGAAGGGATTAAGTGTTTGAATCATTCTAGCATTGAAGGGGGCAAGAGTTAGAGTCAGGCTTTGTGATAATAAGACCACACCCACACTCCCACACACACGCATACATACGCATACACACATTGAGCTGTGTGTTTCTGTGAGTGTGAGCATGTGTGCACAAACTCACACACAGACATAAGAAGGTAGTGGTTTAGATAAATTATATAATGCAAAGAGAAGACATGCACCGACAAGCTTTCAAAATAAAACAGGACAAAAAACACCGAACAAATAGAAAAAGCACTCAGAGAGCGAAATCCTCCACAGAAGCAAAACGGTGTCCAAAGTTTTTGAAATATTTATTCAGTTTTCTCCGTTAATGTATGCGTTGTTGCCAGCCCCAAATCTAGGGACAACACCTACAAACTCTTTCAGAATCTCTCAAATACTCTGTAGCCGTTCGTCTCTTGTGCCTTCCACTTCAGCGTTCACAAAGAAAGAAAGAACGAAAGAAAAGCAAAAAAGGAATCAGCAGTCACAGTTAAAAGAGTGTGCCACGCCCCATGAAGACGTTACTACTCCAAAGAACGTATCACTTGCACCGATAACCGCTGATAACCACTACCAGCTAGAGGCTGCACACATAATATCACTGTCTGAATGTCACACCTGTTCTCAGACCCCCATTATGCCTTCACTGTGTTCATACAGAACAAAGTGGTGAAAAAAAGGCACGAAAGGCCGGCCTTGTAGTTTTCTTGGATGTTAAGCCATGTGCCTTTGGGTTTGCTATGTTGGAAGGTGTGAGCCAGTTTGGCTGCGATGGTCAGTTCAAGTCAAATGAAAGGAGTGGGGTATCGTTAGTGGTCTCACGTAGTGATAGTTCCACTTGCTGGATATGCCCATGTTTGTTTATTATGTAACGAAGTTTATGGAGGCCGTGGTTGAAGCCAGTAGTGAATGTTAATTCTTTCCGGTGAAGGAGATTTTGTTTTGGGCTTGAGTGGATCAGTCATAGGAGATGATAAAGTATTATCTCCTAGAGCTGTGCATATATTCACAGTGTATATGAATATATGCTCCGTGTGTTACAGCCAGGGGGTAGTTTCTTGCACTGAATCTAGATTTGATCTCTTCTGCTTTATGTTTGAATTCATACAATTGCAAACAAATCCTCCTCAGACAAAAAAACTGTCCTTTGGGTCTGTTTGTTTTAAATGCCTTGGGTAGATGCTGTTGTAGTGGAGGAGTGTTGCGTTCCGTGGGTTTCCTGTAGATGGAAGTATGGATACTTCCATCTTCAGGCTTGGAGATTGTCAAGTCCAGAAAGTGGATGACTTGATGGTTATATTTCTTAGAGTGCTGTGTGCTGCAATTTCTATGTCTGCAAAATTTCAAGTTCCTCTGCCGTTCCCTTCCAAAACAAGATATCATCCTAGTATCTTTTCCACAATTTGATGTTTGGACAAAATGGATTGGCAGTAGGGTCGTAGATCACCTGTCCTTCCCAATGTTCCACTACTAAAGATGCATAAACTGGTACGGTTGCTCTAACAGCGGCCTTTCCCCTGGTCTGAAGGAAACAGCGGTCCTCAAATCTACATTAGTTTCTAGTTAGGACTACTTGAAGCGTATCTAGTGTAGGGCAAGATAGTAATAATAATAATAATAAATTTAATTCATAATGCACTTTACATTTAAAAGTAAAAGCAGATAAAATACTCTTCTTTGAAGACTTTTATCAGGGATCCCGATGAGAAGTGCGTTACAGTGATCCAGTCTGGAGGAGACAAACGCGTGGACCAGCTTTTCAGCATCACCAAGGTGAGTGAAGAACGGATTTTGGAAATATTTCTGAGATGGTGAAAGGAGATCTTGCAGATGTGTTTGATGTGGGATTCAAAAGTGAGTTGAGGGTCGAATCTTATGCTGAGGTTGGTGACTGATGAAGAGAGGGGAATGTCGTGACCAGAGAAGGTAATACTGGTTATGAAGGGAGACTGGGTCTGATATGGGGTGCCAATTAAAATTGCTTCAGTTTTGGAGCTATTCAACTGGAGAAAGTTCTTTTTCATCCACACCTTTATCTCCTCCAGAAAAAGCATGGAGAGTTGACAGTGGAGATAATGATGAAGATGAGGATGGAGAGGCTGCGGAGGAACATGTGTCAGTTTTTACTACACTTCTTCTAGTAGTAGTGTGAGTATGTTGCCAGACTGGATAAGAGGCTTCATTGATGATCTAGAAACCCTGCCATTGTGTGCTAAGCCTGGGACTGCTATCTCTCTGCCAGTATTAGCTAACCTCCTATCTGCCTCCAACCTGCCAGCCCAAGCCTCGAGATCAGCTCGCCTTATCTCTGCTAGCCACCGGCTAAGCTTGGCTTCAGCCTCCAGTGTCATGGAGGTCATCCCGTCTGGCCCCTCAGAGATTCATCCGTCTAGCTCCCCAGCGACTTGACCCCAAAGTCTCCCAACTCACTGCTCCACAAAGCACCTGAATCCTTCAAAGTTCCCCATAGCCTCAACCTTTTTCTGCTCCAGAGCCCTGGCTCAACTGCGTCCACAGTGCTTTGCAGCAGGTAGGCATATGGCCAGCCCCTAAGCTCCAAGTTTCCTGTTGGGGATGGAATTTCCAACCTATGCTCATGGTTTCCTGTTAAGGGTGGACTTTTTATTTTTAGTTTACTGTCAACAGTATCCACTGACCATGGCTTCTGTTTGTTTTGTACTTTATTTTGCACAATGGACAATTGTATCTGGTTTTGGCTTCCACAATAAACACATTATTCTTCCTGATTAGATTAGATTAGATTCTGATTAGAATACATCTGCGTCTTACTCTAATGAATTCACCTTTTCTTCATTGTCTATACAGTCTCTGCGTATGGAAGTCTGTGCTTCTCTGTCTTCAGTCTCTGTTTTGTTTTTGGTTGTAGATATTTTTGTAGATTTCTGCAAACCAGTTGTCCAATCTCCCTCACTCACACTCCCAGTGTTTTGTTGGTATGTATGATTGGTATTCGAATCATGAATCTCCCTTCAACAACTTCATTTTTGCCTCATATCTTCACTTGGGTCCTCATTCTGAGCTGCTGAGAACATAACAATTAGGATGCAGAAATACCATTGCCAGTTTCATTCCAACTCATTCCCAAATGGTTTTACATGTTGTTTTGGCAATAATTGATCAGTTAATCTAATTTATCTGAATTTATTCCTAATTCTGGAGAATAATAAGCAGGATAATTTTTTTTCTGTTGATTATCTCAGACATGTGTATGTCAATGTTCATCAGAATAATGTATTTAAATCATGTACATTATTTAAATGTCTGTACATAATGACATTTATATGTATTGCCAATTTATTGCATACTATTTATAAATCATGAATAATATACCACTTCAGTGTTTTACCCTTGTTTTTTTGGAATCAATGCCATCACATGCTGCCTAGATTTTCTTTTCGTATTTCTTTATTAATATCCCTGAAAAGTCAGGGATATTATAGAATCGGCACTGCCGCCGCAAATCCTTGATGTGAGCATGATAACTCAAGAATTATTTCATGGATTCTTCAGTCAAAAACTTGCTTTTGAGTCACATGTTGTCATTTGGATGTGTTGGCCTGACATGACCTACAAGTGGTCCATCCAGTTCAGCAAGATAGTCAATAATCTGTTTGAATCACTGTGTCCAGTGCCGTCAGCAGCAGCTCTACAATGTTATTCAATAAAAGTAGGTAAGCTGACTGCTACTGAACGCTTCTTACTGTTTTAGGTTATCGGAAATGCAAAATGTCTCTGATATTTGTCTTCCAGAAAAATGTATTCTTCGTCATGTCCACAGCTGGTACCAATAATGCAATATGAAATGAGAGTTCTTTAACACAGTATGTCGAATTTATGACAGCAAAGGGCTAATTCTGTACAAAACATGAATCAAAATGAGAAAAAGACAGCATCCCCTTTTCATATTAGAATTATGATATTAACATAAAATTAGATTAGAATTACTTTAGAATTATTCTACTAGGATTCATATAATACATGTACATATGTATTAAAAACAATTTACAGTACACAACAAAGAGGGTTGAAACAAAAGGGTGGGTGAATATGTTGCTATGGAAGGCCAGTATTCACTGTCCAGAATGTTTTGATGTTGTTGAGCGCTAATGTGAGTAATGGAACCATTATTATTGAAATCTCTCTTTAAGTACTAAAAAATTTGCTACAGAATATACATGTTGAGAAAACGTCATACTGACTTAATCACAGTATATTGTAAGTATATTTTCTTAGGTACTGTACTTACTGTACCTTTTATACTTTATACTTTGTGGGAAATAATGTATTTTCTACTCCAATGCATTTGTCTGACAGCTTTACTACAGCTTTAATTACTTTTTAAATTAGGCTTACACAGCCATCCCTGAAAGTAATGGTATATCCCCAAAAGACCCCAATCTCCTGCATTGCAAAAGCAATCGCCCAGCTTGAACTCCTCAAAATTCACGTGAATTTATGACAAAAAAAACCCCCGTTTTTGTAATAAAAGAAATCTCTCCCTTGTGAAATATGAACCATGAGAGCAAAGTATGATATATGATTGAGCTCCCGAGTCGATACATAACCACCGAAATTAAAATGAACCGGAACAACAGTCGAGAAATTATAGCTCAAATAGGTTTGGAGATAAGGCCTAGTGTCCGAATCATATGACCGACCTTTCCGAAAATGATTCCAGTTGACAAAAGATCTGCGGCGGATGAGGACGCGTCGGCAGGAATGACAATTCCATAATGCCCCAGAACTTTTGGGTTAATAATTACTTTTTAGATTACAATTTCAAAAATGACTTTCCTATTTGGTGAAAAAAGCATCACGACAGAAGTTGATTGTGAATGTTTGTGATAAACTGAAGGATTGAACGTGGTTTTATGGATTGTGAAAATCCTACTACCACCTTATCAAAATATGCACAGTTTACTTTTCTGGATATGTGGTTCTGTGTGGACAGTGAGGCTAGACTATGAGGGTTTTTACAGATTACCTCAACCTTTAACCTCAACAGCTGTAAATTATGCTTTCACTTTATTGCAGAAGTAATTCAAACTCATTCTATATAAAAGCCTGCGAGGCACCATTTTACTATATAACGAGTGCTTTTACCGGGAAGGACATTTTGCTGATAATACATCATTTTACTTACTTAGGTTTTAAATGCAAGATTTTTACTTGTGTACTTGATTGTTTTTAACTTTTACAGGAGGATCTGAATACTTCAACCACTTACCAAAAAAGATGCTAAAGATAAGGCTGGAAAGCTCAGAACTCTTTCATAGAAACTTTCCTCTTTATGCTTCTTTGCACCAGTAACTATCATGCAAAAGCAGGGCCCTGAGTTCTTCCTGTATGAGAATGCAATTTGTACATTTCAAGGAAATGGAAATTTCAAGGAAAATCCAACCTGCATTCACTGTAAATAAATTTTGTTGGAATTCCAGTCACAAAAACTTTCAAATGGAAACAGTAAAATAATTTAAAAACTCAACATGGATGATGTATGTATGAATGTAAATAGATTGAATTACTCTTATTCGAGAAACATAACATCCCTTTCATTTTAATTTTCATAATGTGTGGGAAACAGACATTGTTACTGTGAAAACATAAACAAAAGATATGAAAATTACGGGTTAAGATACGGTAATTTAAAGTCGTTATATGTGAGGTTCATGTAGATCTATAAACAATTGAAAACAGCAGCTTGACTAAAAAGATGAATTTCTTGAGGGTATATATATGATCACACAGTTAAAACCACAAAATGTGAAATATTATACACTAATACAGAATTCTCTCACTATTTGAAATTGAATACCAGTCCATTCAGAGTTGACGGTGATGAAAATCAGTATTAAAGTCTGAATTTAAAAAACACTTTATGAATCAATTTACAATACCTTCATTAATTCCCATACATTTATTACTATTTAATGAAAATATTGATATGAATGATGTAATCATATTTAGGTAATTTTCCCATCTAGTAACTTATACCAAGAGTTCAAGTTTTTTCCCAACTGTAAGTCATGATGTAATGGGTATGTATCTGAGTCGTCCGGCTCACAATGTCCTTCCTCTGGGCGACTACTATACCTTCCTCACCCACATTTTTTTTTTTTTCTTAATTACATTTTTGCAGAGCTACATTAACACTAATAACGTCAACTCTGACAATTATCTCTTAAACTGAATGCCATTTGAATCAGTTACTTTTGGGAATTGAAATCAACACTGAAATGAAAGGTTTAAATATTTTTGGTTTCTTTTATTATTATTTTTGAACGGTGAAGTTCTGGCAACCACAGCTGCCAGTAATTTACCATCAATTACACTAAAGTATTTAGAGTGTAGGGTAAGTCAGAGTTATTACTACTATCACTGAAAGGCTCAAAGGCCCTTTATCAAATGTCACATGTGTCACAGGTGTGTCCATTAACTGCTGAATGAAAGATTCACGCAAAAGAATTTCCATGTGAGTGAGACAACAGTTGCTGAAAAGATGGTGGGTAATCTCATTACAAATTATTGTACACTGAAGAAACCCGATCCTGAACGGGATGTACATTTTCTCACATATTTTCAGACCCTCCATTACAAGTACTCGGCTTCACACACTCTTAAGAGAGAGAACACAATGTACATTTTGAAATATCTCCAAAAAATACTCATATTCCCTTTCAACATAACATGGACTGGATACTATATAAGGAGCACCGTCGCGCAATAAGAAAGTTGAGTGAAGAAAGTGGGGAGCCAAGTCCTGCCAGGTGATACTCACTTTGGTGCTCTGTCATTTCACTTGGAAAGTGACAACTTTCCATGAGAGCCATCATTTCAGCTGCAGTAGGTGGGTTCAGACAACCTTTATTCCGCACGCACATTAACTACCATTAGTTTGAACTAATGAGTGAGAGTGAGAACACCCATCGTCATCTGTAGCTCTGGAGATGCTCTGCTCTCACCTCCTACTCAATCTATCCCACCCACTAACAGGCCACCATTCAACTTTAACACATGTATGTAATGTATGTAAAAAATTGATAGAATGAATAAAACTAGATAGGTGAAATATCACAGCAAGAAGGTTCTGGGGTCAAATTCTTCCCTGGGGCCTTAATTGCATTAGCGGATGGATGTCACAAAGGGAACTCTAGAATTCATTATTGTAAGAAATGCCTAAAACGGGAACTTTTAGTTTCTGTTGTCCCACAGAATCACAAGATGTTGTGTGTGCATGTGCGTGTGTATGTGTGTCTGTGTAAGTGTATGTAGCCTCTATTCATGGGCCTGTGTGTGTGAACGTGTATGTAGCCTCTAGTGTGTATGTGTCTTTATGTGTAGGTGGGTTTGTGAAGCTGTGGGTTTGTTTGCATATTTGTGTGCATGTCTGCCTGAGTGTGTCTGTGTATGTCCCTATGTGTGTATGCGGGATGCATATCTCTGGGTGTGTGTGTGTATCTGTATGTATTTCTGTGAGTGAGTGTGTGCGTGTGTGTGTGCGTGTGTACGGATGTGTGTGTTTGTACATGTGTATGTATCTGTGTCTGTTTGTGTGTGTCTGCGTATTTTTGTGTGTGTGTCTGAGAATGTGTGTCTAAGTGTGTGTATATGTGTGTGTGTGCGTGTGTTTCTCTCTTTGTGGGTGTATCTGTGTGTGTCTGTGATGTTTGAGAATAAGGAAATAGCTGTAATAAACCATAATTATTCCTAAAATGCGTTAGAGCTAAGGGAATGAGTATTTTGGTAATTGACACGAACTTTACAGATTCTTCTTTACGGCACACCACCTCAGGTACAGCAAGCAAGCTGACAACAAAAAAATGTATTCATCTATTTATGATTGATAACATTGTGTTGGACTCCTGGGACAGTTCCTGTAAATGTTCAGATGATGGGACTAAATTAGTCATTGCCACATACCCTTTATTACAATAAAGTTTATGTCAATGTGTCTATGGGGTATAACATCTATAATTTGTTAAAAATGTTTTGTTATGTTTTTCCTCTTTTACGGGGATTCTTAGGACACTGGTAATTTTAACAAGGGAGAGGTTTTGCTGGTTTAAATCTCTTAATATTCAATATGTTTTGATATTTAATACTGTTTGCAAAGCGATGCTCTATACGGCATTGTTTGGGTAACTCAGATAGTAACATTAATGCTACAAGTACCGGCAGATAGTAAAAATGAGAATCAGTATTTATATTTCTATGGCTGTGAAGTTGGAGAATGACAGGAATAAGGCTTTTAGCAATATTGTTCCAATCTTGCTTCTTTCATTAAATGAGATTGATGCTTAAAGCATCGCCCAAGATTTTGATGTAGTTATCCTTTCTGATCTCTGGGTGGCAGAAGACACTCACAGGTCGACCTGCATCAGAGCGGTTGGACACAACATTCCATTTCAAAGGGAGCCTCTCAATTTTGCACCAACTTATTCTTAGTCAATTGGAAGTTTTTACAATCGGAACCTAATCTCCAACCAGCTCGTCTCGTCTTTACATTCAAGACATCAACTGTCTATTGGCATATTATTAGTTGAAAATTGATACATGAAAGTATAATTCATGCATAATGATATTTTTTAAGATTCACAGTTATATATTTAAATATTCACACAATTTTGTTATCTTAAGTTTACTGTATAGGCATTATGATAAAACATTTACACAGGAAATGGATGGTCGTTATTTTGTATGAAATAATTTAATGTTTTCAGGTGAAGCAACACTGAGTAAAACGCAAATAAGATTAAACAACTTAACTTTCACACGATTCAATCAAGTTGACATGAACTGATAACATTGTGTTTTCATTTTTGTCCGTCACGTTTTTTCTCAATCAATTATGCAATCTGTAATGAAACATAAATTACTCCTGGTTACATTGTTTGCATTCCACAGGTATTATTTGGATTAATGCAAAAAAATCATTGAAAGTATTTACACATGTTTAAATTTCCTTGTTGCTGCATTGCGCCATTATTTTAGGCCCAATTGATTAGCAGTATTTCAAGGCGATTAACTATTTGGGTGGGTAATTTTATCACTGGAACATTAGTTGGATCAACCCTATTAAATAAAGTTGAACTTACCAAGTAACATGTATCAATGGTCTTCACTCACGATGGAACTAATCCAAGCAAAACATTGAATAAACCTTAATAAAATAAGTTGAAGCAAAATAACTAAGTTGGATCAACCTTAATGAATTATTTCAATACAACTAGATTACATTAAGTATGCCAAGTTGACTAATTAATGCCGGAAGAAACCTGTTGTGGTCCTGTGGAATTAATGATAAATCTTTTTTAATTTATAATTCAGAAGTAAGGAACATTGTTTCTTGGAGTGTTAAACTTCCAGAAACTGAGCTCAATTTTTGCAAATCTCAAGTGTGGGATTAATCAATAACAATAACAAAAATCAAATAACAATTAATAATTGTCTGCTTTTACTTTGTAGCACTTTGAGATTTGATCCAAATTTAAAGTGCATTATAAATTAAATGTATTATTATTATTATTATTATTAATGATTTGACAGTTTCCTACTAAAAAAGAAGAACCCCACAATTTCATTTTTGGAAAATATTCATTTCTTAAATTATACTTTTAAGAAATGAATATTTTCCAGTCTTATTTTTTAAAGTCTTAATTTTATTTAATATGTAAATTTAATGATTTGTTATTAAGGTGTGTAAGGTCATGTTTAATTATCAGCGTGAGGGTTCTGAAAGCAGTTAGTGTAAAACAAGGAGGCGCTGCATGTATTTCACCAGCAGGTGGCGCCTCTCAACTAAAAACATGGGCTTAGCGTAAGTAATAGAAGAAGAATCTTTCTTCTTCTGTATTTGATTAATATGTTGAGTGGAACGTGAGTCAGCATCTTGTCATTCGGCTGATTTTGTGCTATCTTTTTGAACATGTGGAAATAAGGAGACAAGACGTGAGACCAAGCTCCAGAGTGTGTATGTAGTGATACCCAACCAGCCAACCCCACGAGTCCAGTCCTATAAGTACCTAAGTCTCCACATTGATAGCACTCTGTCTTTAAATACTTATATTGATAGGTTTTATTATCGGCTCCTTCCGACGTTTTGTAAATTTTATTTAGAGAGTATAACCATAAAATGGAATCCAAAATCCTTAAACTATGTGTAATGGCTAAATGTTTTATTGTTACGTTTAATGGCTTTAAATCCCAAACCAACAGGAGGAATACTGTTTACCACACCGAAGCTCCACCTTAACTCCATCACTCAGTATCTACTTGCACACATATCATGCATTGCTTTACAGAACGGACATGGGTCTGAATGTGTTGAGTAGTCAATGAAAACCAACAGCCGCTATCCGTTTTGTCCATCCCGCCACATGTAAATCGTTTCTCAGTCTCAATTTGAAAGTTAACCCTTCCATTTCATGAATTTCTTTCATATTTTCGAGCCTATTATCTATCGCGGAGGACCAACCTGTAATTAAAGTTATTGCTTGCTGCTGTTGTGAATGTATTCAGCAGGTACCTATCGGTTTTTTTTATAATCCCTTGCAGATGATTGATTGATTCAGTTGATCACCCAGATACAGTGTTTTGAATGTCAAGGGAATTTGTTGGCTCAAAATTTGTTGAAATTTGAATGGTTTCCAAAATAGTCTTCCAGAATACATGAACCTCACAGTAACTCTCTCTCATAGTGTCCACGCACTTTGGTTGAAAAGCTGTATCATATGCAATCACTTAAGTCACCAGATGTTATTGTTTTACAACATAGAACCATGAGGTGTTTGAAAACCAATGGATCCATATTTTCCCAGAAAAACGTCTGGTCCCCAAACATTGCCTGTATATTTTCATGTGTCTTTCCATCAAAAGGAAAAATCCTTTTGAACTGAATTCGAAAAATATCTTGTATCTATTTGTACTCAGTGGGTGTTTTTATTCCGTGATCGCGATGGGTTTTAATCTCCTGGTTTAATAAAGGTTGTATAAAAAGAATTGAGCTGATAAATCAAACTCTCAAATTAGGGAGTTACAGGCCATCCTCCCATAACACAATCCGTCTCTCTTTCCAATGGAGCTTGGACCAAAAACAAGGGCTTAGCATAAGTAATAGAAGAAGAATCGTACCAGAGATAAGAAAACAATGAATCAAAGTGGAAGGCAAACTCATTAAAGGGAAGGTAGAACACCTGCTCTGGAAACCACCACCTCAACAGAGACACAACAGATAGAGAGAAGATCCACTCATGTTGGACTCAAAGGACAATACTGGTATGGAGCACATAATTCACAATATCAGTTAATATTATAGAATGTTATTGTGGCAGTAATTTGAGTTAAAATATAATTAAATCTGTTGCGCCACTATTTTTAGACAAATGAAATGCAGTGCATGTCAATTTTCTTTGTGTCTAAATGCTTTACTTTTAATTTGTGTTTAATGCTTATACTGATATGTCTTTATTAAGTTAATACTAAAGGCAAACAATTCCCCGTATAAATATTTTTCTTATTTTTGCTCCGATTCTAATTAAATACAGAGCTATTTAAGTTATATTTAGTGAAAATGAATCCCTATTTCATTGCTGGTTATCAACCTGATTTAAGTTATCCTCAATATCCTCATTAAAAGAGGATAAAAGAAGAACGAGTTGTAACATGTGTTGACAGTCTGCAAGTACCCCTGAAGGTGCTCTCCATGTTTGGGCTTGTCATTACGGGTGTGCAGACTGAACAAGCTGGGGCGGAAGACGCATGTCTATTTTTTAGTTTCAATTTTTACGTCATGCTTGGATTTTTGTGACTGCATGCTTTGCCCCAAGATACCTGCTCAAATTCCTTGTAAGTCTGACTTACTTGGCAATAAACAGTTTTCTGATTCTGAACACCAGAGGGGAAGAAGTCAGACCACATATGTCTGAGGTCTGCTTCTGTTGACTAGGAATGCCGCAACATCGATTTAAAAGGTACAATTAATTCAGTTATGTATTTACAGCTTGTTTTCTGATGCCCTGAAGCGGCCAAAAAAGTCAGATATTGCAGATTTAGTTATTTGTTTCAACTTGGGACAATTCATAGTTCAACCGACTGTGTGTGCGTTTGTTTGTTTGTGTGTGTGTGTGTGTGTGTGTGTGTGTGTGTGTGTGTGTGTTCATGCTTTGTATCTGATTACAACCTCCCCAACGTTGAACCTCATCACCCCCCGCTGACTCTCTCTCTGCTTGCAGTAATAGGGATCAGTGGCAGTGAATTAGAAGCTTGCTCTGTCGGTGTTAATACCAACACGAGGAGAGAGAGAGAGGGAGAGAGAGAAGGAAGGAGGGCAACATTTACTCAGTCCACCTCTGTGTACCTTCCCAGAGAACAGGAGAGAAAGCTATTCATCTCCGCTCTGGACGTCAGTGGTCAAGCAAAGAGGCAAAGATCTGCGCAGAGAGGGAGTTATCCTGAGAAGAGGGGGGAACTAGAAATAGGCACTGGATTTTATATATAAATTAAAAAAAAAGGATGAAATTGAAGGTGCCACAATTGTTCTTCCAGCTCTCTCTGCGATGGGATTAGCGGGTTCCCCCGAACCCCCAGAAGAAAGAGACCACACTGCCGTTATCTCTTCTACTATCTCCTGAAGCTTGGATCTAAAGGAGATTATCTTTGCAAAGACCAAAATCTGGAACAAAGGAAGAACAGACAGAGAGACAGAAGAAGCAAAGGAATAGAAAAGTTCACACTGCACGCAAAGGTAAGAACAAACAGCCAGGAGGCTTAAAGAGGCATGTGGGGTTTATTCATAATCTCCTGTGTGTGTGTGTGTGTGTGTGTGTGTGTGTTAAAAGAATGAGGTATGCACTTGCAATTCATTTCAGCTGAATAGTTTTCCTTATTTCTATTTAATTTAGCAGTTGAATATGAGAAAGAAATGAATACAAGCCAGCTCATGTGTGAAAAATGGAAGCAATATATCAACCAGATTATCTAGGTTTAGTTAAGTTATTCATTCGATCCGATAAATTAATAGACAGGGGAATATGACTAAATCAGAAAGACTAAATAGGGAACAGGCAATGCATGACTTTAATGAATCCTAGAGTTACAGCTGTCTCAGGAAAACTAATATTAAAACAAAACCTCACAACCTATTCAATGAGCGTCAAAACCAAAAAAGAGTTAAAACAGCACAACAAGAGTAGCCTAGTCTCACAGTTCTGCATAATTGTATTTATTGTCTGAAATAGTTTGAAAACAAAGGTCAGAATTTCTCAGCTATTCATTGGGTCACATGACATCACAATTAGTCAATTAGTTACTTGGGGAGACACTGATGCTGTAGAAACAGTTTTATTTAAGGCTAGGGAGGTCACCATATTAACAGTACTAACTATTTGATTAAAGGGACGATTCTCCCCTAAATAAATTGTAATATGATGATGGAACGTGGTGTTCTAAGCGTCTTTAAGAAACCACGTCTCAGTCACTCAGAATAATTTCCAGATCTTGTTGTGTACAATTTCATGAAAGAGCGATTCTCTTAGCCTATAGCATTGCTTCACCAATCATTGATGATGTAACTTCGCTAACTAACCAAGCCAACATTGTAGTTCAGTGGAGTAGGGTGCCAATAATGTTTACATCCCGACCTGCCAGCACTTGAGCCTCTTATCCTTGAGCTGCATTCTTCCTTCTACATAGAGGCTCAGTAGAAGAACACAGTTGCTATGTGAAACGGCTTACAGCAAGATATGTCAGTCACATCGTGTAGCCTGGTCACAAGTTCTGAAAAGAGGCATTGCTGTTATGTTTTTTAATGAATTGGTGTTTGTAACACCATTATTGAAATAGTCTTTTAACATCATAACTCCTAATGGAATCGTCATCGCCGCCGCTGCATCTGCCACAGCGTCCGCCGCAGATCTTCCGCATTAACGCAATAAGTCAAAAATTATTTAACGAGTTTCATATTATTATGAGGAACAATTGGATTTCTTTCGGTAGAGGTCATGTGTACATTTCTGACGCTAGGGGGAGCCTTATCTCCAAAGGTTTTTGGGCCATTATTTCTCAAGTTGGTCTAATTTAGTCCAACTTTAGTGCATATGAATCAACTCAAAAAGATTTATTTTGTATATTTCATATTTTAATTTACCCACTAGGGAGAGCTTTAGTACAAGAAACGCTTTATTTTTTTGGAAATCTCTTCCCAACCTTTGGTCCGATTTAGTCCAGTGTACAAGGTGATCTATCTTGTAAATTTTCTATTTTTTCCTAAAGGAGCATATTTAACTCACAGGAAGGAGCTTTGAGGTTTTTGAGCAGGGGATTGAGGTTTTTCGGGGACATGCCTTTCCCGTCTAGGATGACTGAACAGGACTTTTACGGTGACTCTCAAAAGGAAATAAAAGTTATAGTCAGTATTTAGGTCTCTACCCTAAAACCCTGCTCCTTCCTTAACTTTACTTGCTTATTAGAGTAAATGTTACTACTATGCTCTGATTGTTTTGTTTGTTTACAGGGTCAGTCTTGATGCGAAGTAAATAAAATGTAGAGGGTTTGAGGACATGATTTACATTAATAGACGATTGTTCTTTCGTTCGGCACAGAAGCGCCCTTATAAAAGTAAACACATTTAACAGTTGGGTTCTATTTGACTCCTGGTCCCTCCCTGGTTACTCACAAAGCTTTTATATTCTTATCTTGATGAATTCCCTTACAATATTGTTTTCTGAACTGGGTTTAACTGAAGTCATATCAACAGTCTTACGTCAATATAATCGGCTAGTATAAGAAACTTCAGGCTGACAAGACATCAATTACTTAAAGTTTTACTTAAAAGTGATTTATGTGGCACGTTTGGCCTGTTGAGAGCATAAAACAAACAGTTGATTAAACTTGTTATTGTCACTCAAGCATTAAAAACTGTTTAAAGAGTTGCAGTGGAATCAGAACGGTCTTCATAGTGAAAACCTACAATACCCACAATGCAACAGTTGTTTAGTGTTTTATGTTACCAGCAGCCGATGTGGCCTAGCCTCAAGCAGGACTGAGATGTGGGCCACAGAGGGGTGATGAGCTTATTACTACACATGCAGACTTTCTTCTGTCGCATCACTCTTTCACTTCATCACAATAATATCAGACTTTGCACAATTCTCTCTGGAGCCATAGATTTTGCTCTTCAACAACTGCTGTTGTGACTTCTTGTTGTGTTGTTAGGGATTTTTTTCTTACTGCTGGGAAAAAGCAGATTCTAACCACTGAATGAGCGATAACCGTACTCCAAATAATAGAAACATCAGTAGCAAGTTACCCTAGAAATGGGAGATATGAAACGTTATTTCAAATATCAGACATTTCTAAAAACATTTAAAACACTCCGGAGGAGAAGAGAAATGATGCAGGGGAGATACACATTGATCAGCCATAATATTATGACTGCTGACAGGTGAGGTCAGAATAACATTGAATATTTTGTTACAAGGGCTCAATGGATGGGATATTTTAGCCAGAAAGTCAACATATGTCCCGATGTCCCCTCTATGAGACATGGAGTGAGCTTAAGACCTCCTTAAGCAATTGGCTAAAAGATCCACATTAATGCAAAGGAGCGGTTCTGGAGCTCCTTCGTACCTTGTGCAATAAGACTGTTTCCATCTACAGTGATGCGTAATCAAGAACTTTGCAACTGCACAATAATGGGATATACACTCAGTGTTTATGTGCAACATATTAAGTATTCGGATTGGTGCAATATACATTATGTTTACATCCTTAAATATCATTTTGTAAACTTTCTTGCTTAAAAAGGATATCTTTCTTATATATTATTCTCGAGCACACTTGTTAACTTAGCATTTGTATCTACGTTTTTCCCCGACAGCAAGGGTATATCCAGGGAAAGTTCTCAATCCCCTGCATGTGTAAGCAACCCCCCTGATTGAACTCCTCAAAATAAACGTGAAGTGATGTCCGAAACACTGTTTCATAAAGAAAGCCGCCCTTGTAAGTAAAATATGATATACAACAAAGATTACCTTGAGTCGATTAAACAAATATGGACCAACGATTAAGAGGTTATAGCTGGCGTAACTTCATTTGTTTTTAAAAACTCCCCCTAGTGAGTAAGGTATAAATTATTAGAGTATAATATAAATATTAGATAAATCTCCTCCGGTCTGTTCGTATGTTCCGTATGTGGATTAAATGGGACCATCTGTTGAGAAATTATGGGCTAAATACTTTTGGAGCCAAAGCTTCCCGTAGTGTCAGAAATATAAAACTGACCTTTTCTAAATAAATTCCATTCTTCCTTGGACTTAATTGTGTATAAAATTGGACAATAATCCATCTGCAAAGTTTTTGAGTTATTAAAAAAGTATTTTTTGTGAGAAAGGTCATTCTAGTGAGATCACTAATTAGATCTCTAATCGATCTAATTCCTATGCATCAAGTTTGGACTAAATCCAACCAACGGTTAGGAAGTTATGTTTGAAAAGCTTTAGATAGCAAAAGTATTTGCAAACACACACAAACGCACACGCACACACACACATGGAAAAGATGAAACCTTTGTCCCAGACCTCTGCTGGGGTAATTAGATACTGAAATATTGATGGTGTGTGTGAGCAAGAGAGTCATCCTTGCATTCCATACGTCTGCATTCTAATTGTGTTTGTGGTCATTCTTTGTTTTTATTAGCCTGTTAAACCATTTTCATTAATTGGCAAGTCAAGAGTTGTCAGACAGATAAAACTAAATGTAGCAGGAGGATTTAACATAAAATTTGATTCTGTTTTTGTTTTGCACACTGTTAATTAGCAGTAATGTGAATGCCGCTGCTTTTTAGTATTAGGGGAACCCCGACCATGTGTGCATGTGCCAGACTCATCTCATGAAGTCTTACTGGCCTATGACATTAATACAGGTGATTTATGTTTATATCCATATGGAAAGTTTTAATAAGAGAAGAGCCGTCAGGGCGGAAGAAGCCCCAACAGTGAGAGGCTGCTCTCATCCCATCTCAACGATTAGCCACCATTGATCGTTGATGTTAACATGGCTTTGACTATTTTGTCACAAGTACACAGCAAGTGAACATTTTGTCATGAAGTTGATGTGTTGGAAGCAGGATAAATGGGCAGGAGTGAAAATCTGAACGACTTTGACAAATATTCAAATTGTGATTGCTAGATATGAGTCAGAACATCTCCAGAACTACAGGCCTTGTTTGGAGACTCATAGAAGGACAAATTGGTGACCTGGTGGAGACAGGGTAGTGAGCCCCCAATACAAATTCTTGTGGGTCTGATATAAAGACGTCAGAGACCCAGCGCATCACAGAGATGCAAAACAGGGGACCAGACATTATCAGGAAGGTAGTTATGATATTTTAATGACAAATCGGTGTATAACTAGATTCATATTAGAACACACACTTTTATTTTTCTGATTATGTGGACATCTATGAGAGCATAATGTATTCATGTGACAAAATGTTTAATTATTTAATTTATTATTGTTATTATTATTTTCCAACAAACAGATCTGCTTTGTCAGTAGGTCAGTGGTATTTCAAAATTCCAAGAGAGAAAGATTACGATAATCCAGTTTTATTTTGGTCTTGGCTTGAGACAAATGGAGATCCTATTACCTTTAAGTCATACAGTTGGCATTGTTTTATAAACATTTCGGTTGTTCAGGCAACTAAAGTCCGTTTGGCTCAATTTATAATTATATTCAATTTAATATTTTGGCATTACAGATCATTAACACACGCACAATTAAACTTGAGTCTAATTGTGCGACATGAAAAAAACATTCTTAGAAACAAAACATGGATACCGTTTGCATGACATGACTATTTCTTTTAATGAAACTAAATCATTTTATCTGACATTAAAACAAGGGAGTTTTGTAGCATTAATGTAACGGTAAAGGGTTTTGGGATTATATAATTGTGTGCATTCAACATAACTGTTGAATGCAATTAATTAAGCGGGTCTGGTGATATTTGCTTAGATTTATTTAGCAATTTTTTTTTTTTCCTGGAACTGGTTAATTTAATTAAGAAAATGTGACGGCTTATTTCTTAGAGTGCAGGAGTCAAATGTTGGCAGATTGATTTGTTTGCCACTTAACATGAAAGAAAGAAAGGAATGAATATGTGGCTCAAGCACGGCCAATTCTTGGATTAAAAAAAAAAAATGTAATTAAAGGATCAAATTTGTAAATTTAATAATACATCTTGTCTTTCTGGAATGCCCTGACCTCCACCCGATGCGGAAGGTCACAGCTGAAATTTGATAGTATAGAGAGGGCATCCAAGAGAGGAATCTAGCTTTAAACTGGTGTAACTGTGATCGCTTTTCAAAGAGATGCTCGAACAAAACGTCTACTGAGGCTGAGGAGACGTGGGTGCCATGTGTCAAAAAGTCAAAAGATCAAACTGAGGCTTCATTGAGGGCTGCTGAATATTTTAAAAGAGCTATTACACCTCCCCATACACACACCTACACACACCTACACACACCTACACACACCTACACACACCAGCAATTAGACTTTATGTGCACCTTCAAGTAGCTCCACGTCTGTTCTTAATGAATAACACATGCAAGGATGCACAATTACCCTCTAACACACACATAACCACCACAATGAAAAGGGAGATATAGGTTATTAAATGTAATGTGACAGGTCATGTGACTCTAATCCGTACGGCTTTTAAAGTATGTCCCTTGATTGTGCCGGGACATTAAATATGTCTAAAGAGGAAAACAGCAGTTAACTAAATGAAAACAAATGACAGTAAATAATAACCAGGGATTGAAGACGTAATTTGAAATATATTACTTTTTTGTGCAATACCTGAATCATTCATGCTGGAATAACTACATTATGTTCATTTAGAAAGTTCTCTCAGTTTCTAAGATAAAATAAATCAATAAACCCAATGTTTTTGATGGAAACATTTCATGAATTTCATTAATCAGAGTAATTGAATGGACTTATTTTACACTGAATCAAATGTGACTCTTTAAATTGACCCTATGTGATCAAGTTGGACGTAGAGAAAATGTGTGATAAAAATACTTGTTTTTAATTCAGTGTTTTGGGAAATTTATTTTTTTGAGTGTACATACTATTTTGAAATTGACTGTGATTTACTTTTGATATTTCCTACTTGCTAAGCATTTCTACAGTGTATGGGAATGCTGAATGCTTATTTATACACAACTCATTAGGGTTGAACAAGGATGTGGAAAACAGGGTTGAGTGGAAGTCAATGTAATGTCCTCTAAGAGAGGTGTGTGTGTGTGTGTGTGTGTGTGTGTGCGCGTGCGCGTGCGTGTGTGTGTGTGTGTGTGTGTGTGTGTGTGTGTGTTACCTAAAGCATTTTGTATGGATCCAATTAGCACACTCAACAGAACTACAAACCCAACAGAACTTTAACTAGGCACTTTTATGGGTCGGTTTCCTCTTTGATCATCTACATTAAAGGTAAAATAATCCTTGTGAGTATGTGTGTGTAATCAAATCATGTTTATTTTCGATGACACCTGTTGCATATATTTGCCTCACCTACTGTAAAAACACACAATTACTTTGTTGAAAATGTGTCTTCATTTTTCTTTCTTTTTCAGCATCGAAAAGTGGCTGCTGATGTCTAGCCATAACCATGGTCATCATACAACAGGTACACACACACACACACACACACACACACACATAAACCTGAGCCTGTAACACTCATTACGGATCAGCTTCCCATTTTACCGCAATGTTTCCACAGAATCCTCTTTGTAGCTAAGCAAACACACACGCAGAAACCCACAACTCAGACAAGATGCTCGCTTCATGTGTGCGTGTCAATGTGTGTGTTAAATACTCTGTTAATACGTTGCTGAACTTGTCTTCCTTTCTGATCGACTAATCAGCCCTGACAGCCTCCCCCTGCTGTGGAGGGCCAAATGGGATGAGCAATTAAAGGGAACACACACACACACACACACACACACACACACACACACACACACACACACACACACACTCTATTGGGAGCTTTGTTGAGCCCTTTCTGTGGATTTTCATCACATCACACTCTGATCTCCATCAGAACTGCACATGAGCTATGAAGGACAGGCAGTGCTGCTGATCCGCAACCGGGTCACACATACACAGCTCTTAAAAGTTTGATGGGTTCAGAAGAAACGTCATTGCTCATTTGAAAGTGTTTTCTGCTCATGCGATGGAACTGGTTTGAAAAGATGGATCCTTCTTTACACCGTTTTCTGAAGGTGCTCTGTTTGTAGCTCTACTCAAAGTCAAAGACAGTGACAATGACAATGAAATCGAACAGAAGGGGATCTTGGCAGGAGGAGGGCTGCAACATGAACGTGCACCATCTCAGCTTCAGATGCATCACCCTAATCCAGGTAAACTCAGGCGTCTGGGTAAGATTAGATTTGACAAAACAAACTTAGACATTCAACTGTAAATTGTCATACTAGCCAACTCCATATTGACATCAAGAAAAGAAAGAAGCATACTGAAAATATCATTTGAAGGTTAACCAGACCAACCCTTCCAAATCTTGTAACACATCCTGATGCAGTTATTAAATCCATCACAGCTTTTTGCTGCTGAGATGTAAATAAAGAATTAAAAAGGACCTAAATGTGTTTCATAAAGCACCTATATATGATGATCGTTGCCCCTTTTTAAATATTCTTAGGGTTATAAAAATACCATTGACCATAAAATCGGCGTTGGATAAAGGGTAAAAATAAACTTTACTACAGTTAGTGAGGGTCTCTGGACAAATCCATAGAGGAAAGTTACATTTGGTTTGCAGGTGTCTCGGTGTTCAGCTCTGTTGACTCGGGGAGAAAGTTCCCTGGGCTCAAATATGATCTCCGGCGCTTTTCGTGTTTCCATGGGTTTGTTTTAGCTGCTCTAATCTTTTTACACACAGAAAGCCAAGAATGATCTCATCGTTGTTATTACTGGAACAAGTCGTGCAGTTAATCCCGGCAGAAAAGTTTGTCCCTTAATATGCATTTCCTGGCATTTCTGACATTGTGTTGCATCAAGATTGGCTTGAAACTATTTATTCGAGAATAATTTTATCTCAATAATTTTCTCCCTTCGAATATATTACCCACAGGTTATTCCCTGGAGGTTAATTTGCTGTTTTTCTTATATTGGTGTAGATTGTGACATGTTAAGTTTAATCTAGTGAACCATGATGTCTGGAATGTGCCACAATTCATAAATTTCAGGTTTAAATCCTTTTACTTTTATTTATCAAAATTTAAAAAAAAAAACACTTGGAATGAGTAACTTAACTAAATAAATATGTAAATAATGAATTAATAAATACCATTATTATCCACTCCATTATGTTACCGTATTCTTTCTTTAAAAACATTTGAAATGTTTTTCTGTTTCAATGTGTTTATTCAGTTTTTCCCAAAAACTTATTTGAAACATAAAAAAACACAAACCATAACTTTCAGATTTATGTAAAGCTACAGTCATGCATTCAACCATAAAAGCTGTATAAGCGGAAAGAAAAAGAAGAAAAAAATCATTAATGTCAATTATCTTCTTGAACAGATCTTGATTGAAAAAAAATCCTTTTCCCCCCCAAAGTTCCCGTTCCTAGCTTGTTTGTTTACGTGCTGTGTCCAGCGCGGCTTAGTTCCACTTTGATGGAGAGCTGGTATTCATTGGTTCGTTCTTTCATTTACTGTACTTGTGTGCGACAGATTAAAAGTCCTTTATCTGGTTTCCCTCTTTCCGTCCCCTCATTGTTTGCATTTCACCACAGAACAGGTCACTGAAACGATGTCACACATCTTAGGCGGGCTGTACATAGCATGACCTGATAGAACAGTGGATTTCATAACAAAGGACATATTGGAAGTTATTCCAACCTCAGTAATGAGGTACAATTATTCCTTTTATGTTTCATATCTGTAATGACAAAACATATTTTTCTTCAGCTTTCTGCCAATAATCCAGATGAATGAGATAATAATATTTTTTTTTTTAAGAAGGAGGTGGCTTTTATGACCAAGTTTATTGAATAAAATAAAAAAAGCCTAAAACAGTGTAAAATCACAAGTGGAAAAATGATGAGAACAAACTGACAGACCATAAAACAGATCAGAACCGTATTTGACAATAAAAGTTAGTACTATCTATGACTGAGACTGATAAATAGTGTCAAACAGTTTACGTGTTACATAATCGGCCTATACAGCGGGCAGGATGGTGACATAGTGGGTAGCACTGTTGTCTCAACCGGGTCCACTCGACCAGGGGTCTTTCCGTGCGTTTACTCTCTGGGCTTTCTTGGATTCCCTCCGTGTGCTCCGTCTTGCTCCCACAGTCCAAAAACATGTAATATTACTGATTTCCCCTAGCTGTCAGTGTGAGAGGTAGTTTGTCTCCGTGTGTTGGCAACATCTGGGATGGATTGTGTATTGTGGGCACTTACTCTTTTGAGACTTAATTATTTGCTCAAAACCCTCTATCTTTTCGTAAAGCAGAAGAAAAGTAGTTATATTTCAGTATTACTATTTTATAATGAATAAATTATATTTTTATTGAATAAAGGGTTTTTTCTGGCTTAGCTCTTTTGATTTCTTGCGGGAACATTGCTTTTTATCCACTGATGCAAAAAGGAGCGCCAGTATTTTTATTGAGGACTTTTCGTCAGTGACAAACTGCAGCTTGTATCCGTTTCTCAGCCTTTGACCTTTGACTCACCATAAATGATCCATCTAAATGTAAATGAGATGAGCTGTAAAAAGCTTTCATTAATCGGATGGCCTCCTAATAGCTCTGTTGTGACTCCTCCAGAGTAATTGGATTGTAGGGCGCTTGGACAACAGTTGCTCTTTTTTAAATCACCCATCACTACACTGTAGCTAAGCTACGGTAAGATACTGTCCAGAGCGTCACTGCAAGAACTATGTTTGTAAATTACAATAAGTTATGATTTGTCTTTTGCTAAATGCAAGTTCCTCATTTGATTCCTGTAGTTTTTAACAACAAATAGAAAAAATATTTGTTTTATAGTAAACCTGCTGTCATTTGTTCTAAAAATCTGTAACCACCTACAAACACTTGATTTATTCAACCAATGCATCGTTCTACTCATGTTTTAGTATCCATAGAGCAGAGCAGTTCTCCGATTAAATGGACAGTACATAATATGTAAGTAAATAACTGTTTATTAGGCAGACTTTTATATTTTTAACATTTCTAAATTAGTTATTTATATAATTGAGTGTTTTCTCACTGAATGCTGAAAAGGTTTCAGCTTTTTGCAGTTACTTACATGCAGTTATATACATGTAAATAACGGCAAAATTGGGTAATTTACACAAAAATATAAGTTACTTTTAAATTATTTTCCACGTAACTTCACCAGAAGTTTATATTTGATTGAAAACAAAAATTAAGTTATGTACTGTTTCTTGATTAAGGGAAATGCAGTAATAAATAGTACTGTGATGTACTAGACATGTTAAATGTTAAACTTGTAATGTGAAACATCTTTACCGAGTGTTTTAGTTCCAGCAGAACTGTAGAAGAAAATGTATTTGAGTGGAGGCTGTCGCAAGTCGTCAAGCAATACGAGCGACTTAAAAGAGCTAAGCGCCTGAAAATCTGTTTGATTCGGGAAAAGAGTGATGCTACCGCCAGCCTACTGAGGAATGTAGTTCAACTAGAAACCTAGCATCACTGTTAACCTTGAATCTGAGTTTCAACAGAATTCCATCAATAATCGGTGCACAGACCTGAAACGGTAAGCCAATGCTGGAGTGGTTGAAATCTGCTTATGTCCAGCAGGGGGGCGACTCCACATGTTTAAAAAGGGGATGCGATGACTGTACATCTCTCTGGATTTATTTCCTCAGATAGCAGTTTCATAATGGGCCAAATTACGGTCCCAGGTCATGCTATGGTGGACGGCTACAGAGCGACAGACCACAGCATGTCCAGCAGGCCTCAGTCAGAATGAAGGGGGTCCAATTTGTATCCTCCCTGTTACAAAGCATGTTGACTTCTGGCCCCCAGATAATGAAAATGCAAAGTTCATGGCTGTAAAAACATAGTCTAAAACAACAACGGTTGATGAATTGTCTATGGTGTCAGCATGCTGTAATGGACTGTGAAGTGTTCCTACAAAAGCTTTTTCATTCACTTTAAAACATTTCAAGCTCTTTTAACTTGCAAATACAAGTTCCCTTGCTACCTTGAAAATTTACCTTAACTGAACTTGAAGACTATCGACTATTTACTCATTTCGCAGTTCAGATACAAATGAGATATTATTTTATAGCCATTGATTAAACTTAATGTTTAAAAGAGGGCGTCCCTGTCCAAGTCAAAATCCCTGCAACCATTTCTTCTTAGTCACAAGCTTTTACTTGTCCACATTGCCCTGCTCCCACCCCACTTTTTTTTAAAATCAAATAATAACTGAAAGTCGACTTGCATGGAACAGAAAAAATACCTGCACGTTTAATTCTTGAAAATTTAAACCTTTGTCTTAAAAAATCAAAAAAAAACATACCAGCACTCTGAGTTAAAAAAGAACAACAACATTTAGGTGGAAATAACTGAATGTGGCTGTCAGGTTTTACAGTGTAGGAGCAAAATGAGTTGTGTTTTTGTGTAGTGACTCAAATCACTGAAATGAGTTGAACTTCGAAGCCCTATCCTGTAATAAATGATTTCTCATTTTCCAGCAGAGGGCGGTGCTGTATCTGACACAAGTCTTCTGATCTGCTGTCAGTGATCTGAGGTCTGCAGTCTTTTCTTACAGACTGTGGAGAGAGCTTATAAATCTTGTAGCACCCTCGTGCTACAAGATTTACAAGAACAGTAACAGGATACCACAAAGATGTGTCTTTATTCAGCTGAAACGACAGAATCTTACCAATTATCATTATTATCTGACCAATACAGGACTTTGATGAAGTTCATTGAAATATTGAGTATGTGTGTATATTGTATACCCGGTGGGATATTTGTTGCAAAGCCCTCAAGTTGTGCAAATAATTCCAACTGTATGCAAAACAAAAAGTAAAAGAGAATTACTTGTCCAATATCCTGAAATCATCAAATAATGATATTTGCAAAATGTAGTTTTAATGCAGTTATAATCAATATTTTCAAATATATAGCCACAACTCAGATAGCTGTTAGCTGTAATTAAAGTTAGCTTAGTTTTACTGTTTCCTTTGTTTCTTCTGATGGCTGTGCATGTGTCTTCAAAAGAAAATTAGCTTTAATGATGTTTTTACTTATGAAATGACTGTGTGAAAAGAATCTGAGGCAGTGATTAACCCATAGAGAATTATGAGCGTACTCTTTCGTGTTTCTCAGTTCAGGTTTAGGGAGCTGTCCAACCATTCTCGTAACATCATTTTAGGTTGCAGCATTGAGCTTTTGGTGTGACAGTGGTTTTGATTTCGAAAGGTTTTTCTGTTACCCACTGGCCTGATATGCGTACTACAGCGTTTCCAACCATTTTTGCCGATCGGTGAGGATTGTTTTCACAACGTTGTCGTGTCAACGTGTAACTTTCTTAAAACGCAAGGAAAACCCCCTCCCTCTTACTGCTGTCATGTCTGCAGGGCCTCTGCAGTTAAACATAAGCTCTGTTTGGGAATAACACCACCTCTGTGTATAGAAAGAGAAAAAAATCCCCACTTCCCTGTTCATTTAGAAGAAAATGATTAGCTAAATAACGGCTAAATTACGGGCTCTTTACCCTGTCGTCTGTGTTTGTTATCTTTCCACACAGGAGTGACATCAGTGTAAGCAAATACCCAGCTCATGTGTAACCTGAATTATTTACGCTAAGAAAGAGATAATGGACATCGCATCACTGAGGTCTTTCTAATGCCACATGAAACTCGTCTCATTCACATTTGTGCAAAGCATGATGTGTGTGATTATAGTTGTAGCCATGGATCTTTCTTGTTTATCAGATATTACTGCTGGGGGGAAAAGCCTGTTGGCGTGTTTCACAGTTTAATATTAGAGGTTTAATATCTGCAATATACGAGTCAGTCAGGGAGGGAATGAAACTCGCTTGGGTTGATTCTCTGTTACAGACTTCTAGTAAAAAAGTTTAATATAGCAGTTTTCCTTAAATACAGAAGTTTGGAGATGAGAGACTGAATTCTTAATTTGATGTATATAAAGAATAAAACTAGTAATATTCCATTCTTTTATTTAGTTCAATTTTAATAGGAAAAAATGAGGGATATCTGCTCGTATTAGACAATTTTCACACAATGATATTTCTTTTTTGACCTAAGTGAGGAATTTTGATCCTTCATACAATGCTGCAAAAATCAAATTATGTTTTTCAGGTTTATGGAAAACTCGTTTTTTTATTTCTCGCTTGAGTGTATTGCTTTAATCCCCTGGGTTATAAGGACACACCGGCATGAACCCCAAACCCTAATATATATATATATATATATATATATATATATATATATATATATATATATTACACCACATTATATAATGCTTAATGTATTTCACCGAGGTTTACCAACAATCATTAAAAGGCATGAAAGTAATTTCTGGTCACTAACAAATCCATTAAAAGCGAAATAATTGAGATTTTAACTCTTAAAACATCTGGATGTTACTCAACTTTTTTCCTTAAAGTCCGGGGTATTGTTTTCTTTAACATAGAACCTGATATTTAAAACAAAATCTCATACTTTTGAGCCTGCCTGCTGAAGATGAACCGCTGGCTACAGACCGGATTCTCTGATGAACAGTGGGCCATGAATGGTCATGGCGGCCTCCATTTACAGCTGTGTCTAATTGTATGGCCTGGCGGCTTCATTGATCTTTAATGATTTCTATAAAAAGCCTTTAAAAGGCTCGAGGTAGAACAGCTCTCAGCCGGGCTCCGACTGACGGACATAGATGAAGTGTAACAGCGTCGCTTTTTGGCTCTGTTGCACTGAGGAAAGACACTTTACTTATTCAATCAATTATTGTTGGTAGTTTTTCCTAGCTTTTGGGGAATGTGCCATTTCTTTCTTAATTGATGTTAAAATATTTATTTTATTTTAGAGGGTCCAGTTTATTGGATATTGTGACACGGGTTCTCAAACACTTAAAGGCAGTGTTTGAGAACACTGCCTTTAAGTGTTCTCAAACACTTGGTGTGTCTGTTTTCGGTTGGAGGAGAGCCTCATTCTAAAGTAATGTAAAGACAATTGTTCTTAGTTTTAGGTGACTATAGACAAATGAAAACATCATTATGATCCTGGTGTGGGTTCTTTTCTTCCTGTGTGTAGTTTGCTTGTTCTGCCCGTGTCTACATGGGTTATCTGGAGGAACTTCTGCTTACTCCCACAGTCCAAAAACATGCACTATAGGTGAATTGATGACTCTAATGGTATAATTATTGGGGTGAAAAGTTGAGATGAACTGGCAACCTGTCCAGGGTTTACCCCACCGGAGTTACATTCATCTGCAAATAATAAAACATTTTTGATTAGATATTAAAAACAAAATAAGCAGAAAGATATGAATGAAAATAGCCGTGTTAGTTCTAAAGAAGAAGAAATTCTTAAAAAAGGAGTCGGGACAGCAGACTCCAATCGGTTCCGCTGTGTTAAATAATTCATTATCTGGTTTCTGATAGTTTGCCGTTGCCTTACTCCATTCTAGGCGGTGTGTTAGCGTGTGTGTGTGACAGGCGCTCGGTGGTGTTATGTTCGGGTGTCTCACTTTGCCAAGCCGAGTATTTAGTTAATTAAACTAACATATAAAGTATGTAACACACACTCTGACCGACATTCATGACACTCACAAGCACAAAAATCCACCAGCTCATATCATGTAACAAAAAGCTACAGTCAATTTTTTCCCATCTTTCTGTGTAATTATGGAAGGACGGAAGCTAATGCTAAAGATAATGAGCAGCGTGTTAACTTCCTCACAAAACTAACATGATCATGTTAAGCAGGGATATCGGTTGCTATGTTTATCATCGTAGCAATTGTAATTTGGACTGAACACCATCTTCATCTGGGGATGATGGGAGCTGCATGAGTTTTGTGGGTATTTTGTCAAAAATACATTCCACTAAGTCAGATGCAAAAAAGGTTAAAATTCATGTTTGGACTGGAATCAGATCATCAGACCGATGTATATTTTTCATTGCTCAGCTTTGTGATTACAGGACTGTGAGAAAGTATTGGAACTGCTCCTGATTTCTTCCATTTATTGTGTATCTCATCATAAATTGTGTCTGATCTTCATAAGAAAATTTAACACAAAAAATAAATCAGCGATGTGGCAACAAAATTTGACCCTCCGAAACTAATTCCATAAAACTACCAGACTCAATTAAGAACTGGTTGCAGCTGGAATAGACACACCCAGACCTTGACATCCAGAAATAACGTGATTGATTACATATGGGAAGGCTTACAAAGTTTTTTATAAGGCTCTATGAATCCACAGATCCGCAATGAGAGACATATCTACAAATGGACAATATTTATGAATATGTCCATTTGTAGATCAGACAATCAGACAGACGGAATGGACACGTCTTCCATTGTATAACAATTTGGAAAGACACTGGGAAAATTTTGCATTCATGGGAGAGAGTCATGGTCATGAGCATTAAGGCTCATCTGAATTTTGCCATAACACACCTGCATGTTCCTCAGAACTTTTGGAAGAATATTCAATGGAATGAGTCAAATGGTGAACGGTTTGAGGTCAGATTATATCTGACCTCAAACCAAACACCGCATTCCACATTACGAATAGTATACCATCAGTCAAGCAGGAAGGTGGCAGCGTAATTTTGTTGGGATTCTCTGCCTCTTCAGGGCTCAGGGGACTTGTCATGGTTGAGGGAGATATGGACTCTGCTCGATGCCAGTTTTGACTTTTGAATGTCGGGTAATCCGTCATTGAGTTGAAGCTCAATTGCAGATGGGTCATGCATCAAAACGATTATCTCAAGCCGAGGAATAAGTCCACCTCTGAATAGCTGAAAAAGGAATAAAAAGTTTTGGAATTTCCTAGTCAAAGTCCAGATCTCAGCCCCCTTGAGATGCTGTGGCAGGACCTGAAAAGAAAAGTTTGTCCTCATAAACACTCCAATGTGGCACAGCTGGTGCTGCCGTAGGCGCTAGAAATAGCTATGATAATGATAATACTAACTTAGATTTATATAGCACCTCTACATGGTGTGGCATGTATCAGGGGGAGGGTACTTTTCCAGGCTGGAATTAGATTATATAAGGGAATATATAAGGGAAGAGATCCAACGGCCACCTGATGAACTAACCCTCTCCCAGCGATTAATTAATATAATATTTACCGATCTCTTCCCTGGTAACTTATATCCCATGATTACAGAGCAGCTCATTAATGATTCAGTCATTATCAGCTCATTCCTGAACTAAACCCTCGTTGCTCATATTTGTGAACCATATTGTTAAGCCTTCGTTTTAGAAAAATGAGGGACAAAATTACTAAACGATACTAACTCAGGAAGCACACAGTGAAGTAAGAGCTTTTAGCGTGTTTATCTACACAGACATCCAACACCATAGGACACACCTGAGGAGGAAGAGGCATCTTGTTGCCATGGGCAACAAGGGAACCTGTGAGGGGGCGAGGTTAGGGGAGTGTCTGTGTGATAGAGAGAGAGAGCAGGAGGACTGTCCCCAAATGTTAGGGCAGTTGAAACTTCAAAGTGTTCTGAAAATTTGAAGGAGGTTTATATCTTTAAATCCACTTAGTAGGGGGAAAAAATTCACAGAGAGACGGTATTGAATGTGATAAGGCAGGATGTTCAACCTTGTTTAAATATGACATTGGACCTGACAGTGGACATATTACTCAACCTCACTTTTTGTCATCACTCAAAGAGTATACCAGTTTTTTTTTGCGATTGGATTGAATCTGTGAAACCATGAAGATCATGAATGTATTTCTACGACGGATAATTTGATATTTTGCATGTATTTTTGTCCACCTGGGTGTCCACGGAGGAGACAGAAGAAGACACTACACCCAAACTAATAAATGTCAACAACTTTATTCCTGTTTTGGAGGATATTTTTGTTCAAAGAAGGGTGCTACCATTGGATAACAAAGAGTGTGTGAGTTTGTGCTGAGTGTGTAAAGATGTACAAGCGTCGGGAATATGTGGAACTCTATGAGAAGGACCTGGCCAAATGGGCGCTGCTACGGAACGTCAACACTGTGATGAAACACAGCACACTCCTGCCGGTATGCAGTTAGCGTGTTTAATAACCCTTTAATATCCTCACCAGGGAAAGAAATACAATTTTTCTGTATTCATTTTATATCTTAGACATCCCAAATTTACCGGGAAGTGACAAATCAATCAAACATGTTTAAAAACTGTAAAAGAGAAATCTGATTATTGCATAATAAAAACATTGTTTTTCATGGAAAATTGTCAATATTTCTATTTATTATTATTCTATTAGCAAATCTTCACAGGCTTTAATATGCTGAAAACCCCTACTTATCGAATAGGACTCTCAAACGCTGTGGTGGCCCCTTTGGCATGGGGTGTCCCCCAAGGCTCCATCCCTGGCCCCTTACTCTTTAGATTATACACATGTTGCCATATTATAAACAGGTTCTATCAAGTGGCACACATTTTTCAATAGGAACTACTTTGCATCCAGTAAATTTGGCGGTTCAATTGTATTATCAGTCAAATATCCACCATATTTATGTGTGGCGTTGTTGCGATACCTCTGTGTTTGTGTGTGTGTGTGTCTGCCTCGTTTCATGTTATTAGTAACCACGGCACAGAAGATTTAACATTGTTCAAATTGAATTAGACTTCTGGTCAGATGTCCTCCCAGTCCATTATTGCCAAATTCCTGGCACAGGTTTTGAGTTGTGTCCTTTCCAGACTGGATCACCTGGCCTTCATTTTACCATTTTTAGACAACAGTTTATTTAAGCTTTAGAACAAATTTACTAACGTCTTTACTTTGACGGCTTCATTACATGAAATAAACATTTCTGCAGTGTGAGATTATATGAGGCTTAATTTAAGACATAATGGGACTCAAGTTAAAAAGGTTCACATGACTCCAGTCTGTAAAAAGCCTGGTCAGGGTCCAGTGTGAAAATAGCTCAGCTACTCAAACAAAAACAGATTCTAATCATGGCTCTTATAATCATATGTTGACGAGATGATAACGGCATGGCTGGTTGTAATTTCTTTTAGGATCATCATTGTTGCTGTTTTTCTGAATCAAAGGTTTTATTCGCCATCATTTGAGGGGGAACATAATCCTGATCCAAATCCTAATCCTGGTTTTGATTGTTGATTTTTTTTTTTCCCCAAGGGCGACTATGTGTGGTTGGATCTGAAAACTGGTCGGGAGTTCGAAGTGCCAATCGGCACCGTGGTTAAACTCTGTGACTCGGGACAGATCCAGGTGGTGGATGATGAAGGAAATGTAAGTACTGAAACATTGTGGTGTTGTTTTTTTACATCCTGGGGAGGATGTTAGCCTGTATCTGAATTACATGTTTACCATATGGCATACTATTATCAACCTACTCTGATTATGGAATTTGATTTGCAAGTGCATGAAAGAGTTAACAGGTGAAACATTGTAATTCTCCCCTCAATCGCAGACCATTATTAGTACCAGAATGAAGTTTTCTTGCAGCTGTAACTGAAAGAAATTAGATTCCATCATCCTTCATTAGATCCCATTCAAAATTAATGACAAAAGGAATGCTGGATTAATACAACTCTTATCCGAAAATAGAGGATGATTTTCCTCTACAACCCACCTTCCCTTCTCCGTCAGGAACACTGGATCTCCCCCCAGAATGCCACCAACATTAAACCAATGCATCCCACATCCATCCATGGCGTGGAAGACATGATCCGCCTCGGAGACCTCAACGAAGCCGGCATCCTCCGCAACCTGCTCATCAGATACAGAGAAAAACTCATATATGTGAGTATTACTGCAATACTGCTCAGCAGCACACTGAGACTGATATACAACCACAGAATGCTCCTCAAACAAAGGAAAAACTCACAAGTATGTAAATCATAAAGCAATTTCCACCAGGCAATGACATGCTATCTGATATTATTTCATCTAAATACACCCACATTTTTATAAATACACCCCATGGAGTTAACTGATCTTTCAAAATGTTGTTTTTTTTCATGTAAATGTGTGAAAATTTCTTCACACTCTAGGTATTAATGCATTGGGATTATTTATCAGGTAGAGTACATCAACATGCTTTTCTCATGCAGGTCCAGTTATGGATTTATATTGACCCTGCAGCATACAATGAAATAATTCTGATTTTTATTCTCCTCTTTGTTTACTTATCTATGTACACTTTCCATTAATTGTAGTATTGTTTGGCTGCTTTCACATTAAAAAGCCACTTTGTTCAATACTCATTTTAGCTGATATCAGATATGTTTTATCATCTCAAATCATATATTCAAATTCATAATAACAGGGAGCATCAATGTAAACATGTCTGTGCTTCAAAAATACCACAAATGATGCATTTTTGCACGATTCCTCTGCGTTATCAACAGGAAACATATTTGTGAGTCAGTTCATGATTTTCAAACAGAAGTGGATGGACAACACTTATTCGGCTCGGGAACCTCATCAGCTGTTCACAGGAAGACCGTGTACATCTGAGGATCTGCATTTTTTTCTATCATCTCTCGTCTCTGATAATTTAATTTTATCAGGCTTCTAGTGCTGACTGATGACAAATGTTTTCAGCACATGCCTATATGCGCGATACGAAATTCCAATTCGAATTCCAATCTGACTGTTCATATTCATGTTGTTTGACCACTTATCAGATATGTATCCGGTTGGGGACCATGTCAAAGTTACTAGAACCAGATCAGAAATAGAGTTTATTTGCATTCATACAACTCTGAGGGAAAAAAAATCAGATTGTGTTATATTGAGGCGAAAGAAACTCCTCAGATTTGAGTCATTCAGCCTGGTATTATGAACACGGCCTTTGTTGTGATTCAAAGGCAGTTGAATATGAGGCCAGCCTTTCATTTTATAAGCCAATGAGATTGGAAAAAAGATTGAATGTCATACCAACTCTAACTACATTATTATTATCTTGCTTCTGAATGGAATGCTACAGCATTTTAAATCTTAATCCTGGATCTGTTTACTATCACTTCACTATATAAGCTCAAACAAATGCTGCTGGCCTTTTTTCTGCTCTCTTTTGCGAATCCATGCTTCTCTAATGTCTCTCTTGCACTGATTCCTTTCCTCCTTCCTCCCTCTTTCTCTTTCCTCTGAAGACAAACTGTGGTGGCAGGGTAAGTCAACTCCTGTTTGAGACGCATGGAAGGAATGAGATCCAACTTCCTCTTAATATGATATTCTTGTTACTTATGTTCAGCTTCAGTTTGAGACCTGCACGGCCTTAAAAAACAGCATTTTGCATTTTTTTTTTCCCGTTCAGTTATGTCTGTAACCTGCACCCTTGTCGCTTGTTTTGACTATTTCTGCTATTTGTTTGAACGAAAATAGATAAGTGCAAAAGCTGCGGAATCGGATGTGTTGTGAGGATAGCAGCGGGGGCATTGTTTGGCCAGAGTCTCCAAGAAAATGTTATTTATTTACTTGCATGTGCACTTTTGGGAAAGCAGTAAGTCATAACTCGGAGCCAAAACTAACTGGCCTTGTGGAGTTAAAACAGAGCTGCACACTCAGGCTTTGGAAGTGTCATGTATCTGCAGGACAAGTCAGAATGTTTCATGCTACTTATTCGCTTGGGTTCAGTGAGCAGCAATGGTGTATGATGATTTGTTTGTCAACATGGCCGTCATCCCTCTGGTGGCTCTCACTGATGTGGCCTCATGTCATCCTTCACCATCTGTGAGACCCGCATCACCTCTTCCACCCTCCATCAACCCGAGCTCTCTGTGCTTCCCCATCATGTTTGCTGCAGAATCTGATGTGTTTGACGTACATTTCATTTTGGACGCTTTCCAAAAATTATGTAGAAAGGTGAATAAAGTTCTATGAAAACAAATTAGACCCCCCTCCTGGTTTCTTTTCTAAAATTCCACCAGAGATGAGGAGGAATGTGATTCACAGACAAAAGTCTTGGGACGGTCACAGATTTCAAAGTCTCTTGGGTCTTGTAAACCAAACACAGCATTCATTTTCCTTGTTTTGAAGAGGATATGCTGTTGCGGGAGCAGTAAAGAGCAGTTCATGCAAATAAACCCTCCTGTGTGGCTGTTCTTGAAGAGGAATGGGTCAAAATTCCCCCACTGTGATGTCAGTGACTGATCTTCAGTTATCGGAAACATTTGGTTATGGATGTTTGTGTTAAATTCAAACTGGCAATTTAGGCAATTTTAAGTTAATTTTCAATTGTATTTAGAGCTTACTCAAGGTTTTTTTTTCATGTAAAATTTTATTGAAGTATGACATACACACACAAATAGAACAATCTATTAAAAGAGTTTGATTGACAGTTTATATATGCACATGTGTGTCCAGTATCTGTACCTTTTCACGTTGTTTAAAGATCTCAGTCAGTATTTGTACCATCCCCGCTTACCAACATGTCATCAGTTCTTTTGCATGAAACGGGTCACAACAGAACATTTTTAGGCTTCCGAAATAATCCGCATGACATCAACCTTAAAAAGCCCTAAATCATCTTGTGTCTGTGTGCAGACGTACACTGGATCCATCTTGGTGGCCGTCAACCCTTACCAGCTGCTGCCCATCTACACGGCCGACCAGATCCGCCTCTACACCAACAAGAAGATTGGGGAACTGCCGCCCCACATCTTTGCCATCGCTGATAACTGTTACTTCAACATGCAGAGGAACAACCGCGACCAGTGCTGTATCATCAGGTAGGAAAGAGTTCATCACATGGAGGGAAGCCCATGTTTGTAGGTAGGTCATGTGTTCTATGGTTCATAGGTCAGACCTTCTTTTTCAAATTAAATATTTATTTTAATATTTTGCACGTGTTTTTGTTAGGAAAAAAAAAATACATTAAAAGAAAGGTGTTGACTGAAGCGCAGGTAACGATCCTGTAGTGTTACACTGTGTGTTTGTGTGTGTAATTTGATAGTGGTGAGTCCGGTGCGGGGAAGACAGAAAGCACCAAACTGATCCTTCAGTTCCTGGCAGCCATCAGTGGTCAACACTCCTGGATAGAACAGCAGGTCCTGGAGGCCAACCCGATACTAGAAGGTCGAAAAAAAACACAAACAAACAAACACACACACACAAAAGAACCACAAGAAGAACCGTGTAGCTTTGGCCTAAACCTACTGGGAATCCTAACCAATAAACAAAGATTATATTTACACTGACAGTGGAGGCAAAGATGGAGATGTAAACTCAGAACACATTCTACCCTAACAGCACAGGTTCAATCTGGATGAAACTGGTTATCATTTATGACTTTCAAGAAAACCGAGCTCTGTCTGAACTCCACAGCCTCGATGTGAAAGTTCTGGATGGAGTGCGTCAAGATTTTGCAGATGATTAAGTCATCTGCAAAATCTGTTGATGCACTCTGATGACACAGATGATTGAAAAGATGCCTTTCGGAAGGATCTCTGATCCTTTTGTGATGGCAAATTGTTTTGATTGTAGTTATATCCAATCCATCCCAGGCATTATTGAAACACTATTTTAACTGTCTGAAGAATGAAAGTCTAACAATCAAAGGAAAACAATCATGCCTGGAATATAGTCTGTTTCCTCTCCAGCTCTTTAGTTTCTCTGTCCCAGAACATAATTCACCATTTCTCACACATTCATTTACTGCTTAGCATGGAGCCACCTGCTTGTCAGGAGCAACAACCAGTCACACAATCACTCACACACCACATAATCGAAAATCGAAAATACTTACAGGGACAGTGATAATAGAATAGAATTACATAAAATAACATTACATTAAATAAAATAGAGCAGCTGGGTATCAAGTCACCCACCTCTGTTCCTCCTCCTGATACACAATATAATAATAATAATATGACGTTGTCATACCTGGTTTTCATTGTTTTTCTTTCAGCCTTTGGTAACGCTAAAACAATTCGCAATGACAACTCGTCTCGTTTTGGGAAGTACATCGACATCCACTTTAACAAAAGAGGAGCGATCGAGGGGGCCAAGATAGAGCAATACCTGCTGGAGAAATCCAGAGTTTGTCGACAGGTATGCCCCAGAAACACCTGACCCCCTCCTCAAACTGCCTTAGCTTCACTAAATCAAAAGATTACTCACATCTTCTTAAAGGACACAATTGTCCATACAATATTATACATTAAAATGATTTCCAAATTTCAACGAATTAAATTTTTAATCAGTATCAATCCTGATCACGACAATCAAATATTAATCCTTTGCATACCACTTTGTTTACAACAAAGACAGTTGGGTTGGTGGGTAGGGTTGTTCTTTTAATTCCATTTAGCTGATGGCTGCTGCGACATGTTGATTTATTTGACCGTATTCTGTATACGATATCTCTCTGCAGGCCCGTGATGAGAGGAACTATCACGTCTTCTACTGCATGGTGAAGGGAATGACAGCAGACGAGAAGAAGAAACTGGGTCTGACCAAAGCCACTGACTTCACATACCTGACCATAGTAAGTAATATTTCACCTGCGTACGGTCAGTGGTTATAACTATGTAATTATCACATGCCGTGTTTTCCTTTCCCATCCACTCCTCTGTCTCTCTGCAGGGTAACTGTACAGTTTGTGACGGCCGAGACGACTTGAAAGAATACTCCAACATCCGCTCTGCAATGAAGGTACTGATTAAAACCACACTCTGGTTTCAATACGTCAAAGAGACATGGTGATCTTTAGCACTCAGAAGACATTTCATGTATGTTAAATCATTATGTAAAAAGACACTTTTTTTCCATTTTCTTTCCTGTAGGTGCTTATGTTCACAGATAAAGAGAACTGGGAGATTTCGAAGCTGCTGGCTGCTATTTTACACATGGGGAACCTCCGATATGAAGGTAAAGTCAGGACATGATTATACATTTTAAGTCAGTCTTTGAAGTGACTGCTGCTTCTCAGGTGTTCGTGCCTGAACTTTGTTCGTACTATCCAATAACCACATGTCTTCAGTTAATAAAATATTCATACATTCGTGAGAACGACCTCCATTTATTACTTTTGCATGACTTAATCAGTCTGCTGCTCTATATCATGGCTGGAGGTTTGAGGGCAGCAGGAAGCCTGAATTGCATATCTGCAAACATGCTTGGTAAACAGATGAATCTACATTAATCTTACAGATTATATAGTGAAATATAGTGTTAAAAAATATAAATTTCAGTAATATAAACTGGTAAAATACAGTACTAATCTAGTAGGTAGTTAATTGCTTAATTTTTGCATTTGTGGGTTTTTGTTTAAATGTGATGTGTGCTCAACTTACCCTTACTCGCAATCTTCACTCACATGTATCTAGAAGTATTCATATATTCTATTGACTTTTGTTCCTGCAGCTCGTACCTACGACAACTTGGATGCCTGCGAGGTCCTCCGCAGCCCTCACCTTACCACTTCTGCTACACTGCTGGAGGTGATACACAAAGAGGCACACAAACACACACAGCATTGCTGATAATCTGGTGCAGACTAACAGGTTTTCATTGCCACGATCCCAAAAAGCCAAGACCACGTCAGGAATAAGTGACATGTCGACATCTGATTGTCATGAGCTGAGGAGGAGCTCCTGTTTCTGTGATTGTGTTCAGGTGGATTGTAAAGATCTGATGAACTGTTTGACCAGCCGAACACTCATCACCAGAGGAGAAACAGTCTCCACTCCACTCAGCATGGAACAAGCTCTGGATGTACGCGACGCTTTTGTTAAGGTACATCAATTAAATGAACAGGCACACACCCTCACCCCCTCACTGCTCCTCAGACTACCAGCAACACTCAGTATATTTATTCTTGTAGTCTATAATAGAAGTCAGGCTGCCATCCTGACTGGCACACCTTTATTTTCCTGGAGATTGCGTGATGAGAGGAGAGATATAGTCAGCTCATGAAAGCATTATATCGACCAATATAAAGGCTGATGGTGTTATTATTATTTAGCTAGTATATTATCCAATCAAAATTTACCTAATACTTATATGTTAAAAGATATTTTTGTTTTAGTTTTAACCTGTATTTAATCAGGAATAGTCTGAAAGAGATGAAAAAATTCTCTTTTATAAACATGAGCCTCCTGGCCGAAACAGAATGCTTTTTATTTCTAGCTGCATTAAGAACCAATACTTCTTTTTGAACTTCTTCTTGGGTTAAAAGTTTATGTACTGTAGTAAAGACTAGTAACAACAGGTTTTCGCTCCATCTCAGTGGAGTCATGCTAACTGCATTGAGATTGTGATTAGATTTGTCGGACTCGATCTAGAGCTTGGCACTGAAGTACAACACAAGGGTATTTTAATGTGTTGAAATGTGGACCTGACTGTGTGTTGTGTTTGTGTGTGTGTGTGTGTAGGGGATTTATGGCCGTTTGTTTGTGTGGATCGTGGAGAAGATAAATGCCGCCATTTATAAGCCTGCATCCTCACAGTCCAAAGCTATCAGACGCTCCATCGGACTGCTGGACATCTTTGGTTTTGAAAACTTCACCATCAACAGGTAAAACAACAAACATGCACATTGATGCACACATTCATTTGATGTGCTTTCACCTTCTTACACAACACATTTTTTTTATCCCTTACACTGTTTGGGATCCTTACTACAATGACGGAGAGAGACCCAATGATCTGCACCTTCAGAAAAAAAAATCAATCAGACAAAGCTCATGAAATTGGAGCTCACCTCTACCTATTGCAGTAAAATACTTCAAAAAGAAACAATAACAAAACGCAGGTAGCAACATTTGTATAAAACCCTAAATGTAGAGAAAAATCATTAAATTACAAAAAAAACTTTCTCGCACTCTCAAACACTTTTCCATAAGAAATCTATTGGACTATATTAACACACTGCAACAATGACACTGCACATGTAGATACAACTGTGCACAGAAACAGATGATACACAGAATGGACTACAAAGCTGCAGCAAAAACAAGCATGTCCAGGACATGATCAGTGTTTGTGTTCTACTTTACATCCAGAAATTTTTTTCTTTTCTGTATGTGCGGTGTATTTTTTAGATGTTCCCTAAACAAAACCTTTTTCTAAATTAACTTTTTTTTCTTTATTATTATGCATTTTCTTTAACAGCAGTGCGTTGAGCTCAGTCTCACCTTAAGGTCGCTAGCGCTGACACTGTATAGCAACTTAGTGAGTCCCTGGCTTATTTTAGATAAGTCAGCACAAATGTCTGGTGACAAAAGTGGAATTGTTTTTCCATTACGATAGTGTCACTTCCTGTGCTCCTTTCTGCAGCTTTGAGCAGCTGTGCATAAACTTTGCCAACGAGAACCTTCAGCAGTTCTTCGTGCGTCATGTCTTCAAGCTGGAGCAGGAGGAGTACAACCTGGAGCACATCAACTGGCAGCACATCGAGTTCACCGACAACCAGGATGCTCTGGACATGATTGCCATCAAACCCATGAACATCATCTCTCTGATCGACGAGGAGAGCCGGTTCCCTAAGGTACGTAGACGCAGATGGTGGAGGGTGAGAAACTGCTGAAAGGGTAACTCCTAGCTTACAATTGGTCAACCATCGTCAACTGGTTAATGACCCGGCAAACTGTTAGTGTTGCTTTTTGATGCAGAAAACAGTTGACACTGTTTGAAGATTTTTGAAACCAAGATTTCAGTGACTTAAAAAAACAAATATTTTTGCTTCTGTCTTTGTGTCTCCAACAGGGCACAGATGCCACCATGCTGTACAAACTCAACTTTCAGCACAAACTCAACACATACTACATCCCCCCAAAAAACACCCACGAGACACAGTTTGGCATTCAACACTTTGCTGGAGTGGTTTACTATGAAACAAAAGGTCTCCGTCGAATTACTCTTATTCACATTTAAATGTTCCTCCATTACTACTGCTCAACAAAAATTAAGAGAACACTTAAATCACAGTCTGGATCTGGATGAAACATTCAAGTTGAAAATCTTAATTGATATAAAATGCGTAATTTGTTTAGAACAAAATTCTACAATAATGATCAATGTAAATCATAACCATTAAACCATTAAGGGCTGGATTCTAAATTATACCAAAAATCAAAGTGAGAAACTGAAATCCCAGACTGATCCAACTCCAGTGAATTTCATCACAACAACTCATAATGTGACCCAGGAGTGTGTCTGAGCCCCACATGCCAAAGGTACCGCCTGAAAACGTCTGGGCACGCTCCTGATGAGATGGAGGATGGCGTCCTGTGGGATCTCCCCCCAGACCTTGAACAGGTTTCCTGGACAGTCTGTGGTCAGTGGTGGTGGCGTCTGATGCAGCGATACATAACGTCTCAGAGGTAGTCGGGTGGATTCAGGTCAGGGGAACATGAGGACCATTCAACGACATCATTACCTTCATCCTCCATAAACTGCCTTCATTCTCTGACCACATGAGGCCAAGCATTGTCCTGGACAAGGAGGAACCCAGGGTCAACTGGACCAGTGTAAGATCTGATAGCGGGTCTGTGTTTCATCCTGATACCTAACAGCAGTCAGGGTACCTTTGGCTTACCTGCAGAGATCTGAGAGACCATCCAAGGATCTGTCTCCCCAGACCATCACTGACCCAACACCAAACCGGTCCTGCTGGATGATGATGTAGCCGCATTACGTTCTCCACAGCGTCTCCAGACTCTGTCACGCCTGCCACATGACCTCAGTCTGAACCTGCTCTTACCTGTGAAGAGAAGAGGCCACCAACAGAGAACCTGACCATTCTACTGTTCCCCGTTAAACCCTAACTGAGCTCCACAATACTGGGCTGTGAGCACATGACCCATTAAAGGACGTCGGGTCCTCATGCCACCCTCATGCAGTCTGTTGCTGACAGTTTTGTCAGAAACATCACACCAGTAGCCCACTGGAGGTCATTTTGTATGGATCTGACAGTGCTCCTCCTGTTCCTCCTAACTCTGAGGAGCAGATACCAGTCTGGCTGCTGGGTTATTGTTTCTCTCAGATTGTCGCCACCACCTGTAGAACCATTCCCTTTTCTAGGGTTGTCATGCTTTTGCCTCTCCATTGTACATGTTGACACTTTCATTTGCACCAAAACAGGTGAAACTGATTCACAGTCACGTGTTGTTCCTAAATGGACAAATTGATATCCCTGAAGTTTAACTGGCTTAGTGTCATACTACGATGATTAAGTGTTCCCTTCCGTTTTTTAGAGTTGTGTATGTTAACTCATACAGTGATAGAAACTGGTTCTGTGGTTTGCCATGTCACGTGGACACTGTAACACTCTGTCTGTCTGTGTGTGTTTTGCAGGCTTCCTGGAGAAGAACAGAGATACTTTATACGGTGACATCATTCAGCTGGTTCACTCCTCCAAGAACAAGTTCATCAAACAAATCTTCCAAGCTGATGTCGCCATGGTAATGGACACACAAACACACTTTCAAACCATATATATTATTCTGGTCCTAATGGGTTTTTCTCTTTGTCGTCTCATTCATAGTTTAAAACCACAGTTTAAATGTCAACTGTGTACAATGCCATTTTTCTTTTTCTTTTTTCAAATATCAAAAAAGTTTTTTAAATTTATTAAGGCTTTTTTTGGCAAGGACTTGTTCATTGTGAAGTTTGGTGCTGAAGTGCATTTATTGTAAAAGATTTTTTACAATAATCTTGGTTTCGGGTGAAGGCGGCGGGCCGGTAAGTTGTGAGTGAGAGGATCGAGGGGGATAGAGGTGGCAGGAGGCTAACGAGATTGACACTATCGTGATGATGATGATGGCTGGAGTGGAGAATTGGCACATGGGAGTTACAAATTATTATGTAACATATGGGGGAACTCAAATAATCAAATATGGAGCGACCAAGTGTATCCCTCGTACAAATCTGTTAATAACAAAGGAAATGAACAAACTCATCAAACAATACTCTAATAAGTGGGTTCAAATAATCATTCAACTCTTTTTGTTCTTTGCTGATTTATTCTTAAATTGTCTGTGATGTAAACCCTTACATCGGCGACAAATTAAAGTTAAACCAGATTTAATGTAATCAATCTATGTCGATGTTATTCTTCTTTAATGGTTTGGGCCAGTGGTGCAATTTGGGACAGGTTTACAAATACACCATAAACCAAAAAAACATTTATAGCCTAAAGCTCATAGAAGTAAATATCTTTACACCTTAGCAAGCCTTCACGGGAAATGTATTAATGCCTTATTTCCAAAAAAAAAGTTTTCGATCGTTTTTTTTTGTATTTGTGTTTTGAGAAAGATGAAATAGGCCCATTTCCATTTATTTCAATGTAACGAGCTTTCAAGTATTCACGTTCTGTTTAACTACAGGCCGTTAAAAATTTAGGCTCTTTAAAATTGCATATCCGATATAAAAGGATGAATCGTTTGCTGTGATAGAACAATTACAATAATGAATATTCTGGTGTTAAAAATGTGCTTTGAAAGCACTGACAAGACGTCCAACCTTTTAGTTTTGTTGTTATAAAGTAAAATTTAAGGTTATTCCTCCATGTGGCCGCAAGAGGGCAGTAGTATTGTGATTGAGCAAGGACTCAGGACAACAGTCCGATCCATTATGTTTTCTTAAGAGGATGGGAGGTCTGAGGATCTAATGTTTGCAGAAGTAACTGTATTATTACATTTGTAGTATAATAAAACACGTTCCTATAAGAATTTCGTATTTTACGTACTATGCCTTGTACATATAACGAGACAATTATTGGTGTCGTTCCTGTGTGTATAGATTCTGAATGGGACGTTTGTGAACTCCGAGAATGAATCAAAACACAAACACTTCACGTGAGGATTTAGGAATACCATTATGTGATAATTATCAGATTTTTTTTACTAATGTTCTGGACACTTCATGTATTATTTTTAATAATAGACATATTATTCACCTCACTTTGACTTCAGAAAGTCAAAGTGAGGTGAATAATATGTGACTTTCTAGCAGTTTGTATGAACAGATATCCAATCAACAATGCGGGTATTCTAAATAATTACAACTTGTTTTTCTGAAGAACCTTAAATTGTTGATTAAGACTGGCTTAACTATAACTTAAACTATAACATTTTTTTTATTATTTTAATATGCAATTAAGATCCTAGTTAATTACTTAGGCAGTTAGCATTCTTTTAAATTGCGAAAGAAATGAGCAATGTGAACAAAGTTTCCTTTAATTTCGTTATTTTTTCACACTTTTACTCTGAAAGCTTTCACCGTAAGCGTTAGCATCTTCCTCGTTCTTGCTATCATTTCTAGATTGATTAACACAATTAGATCCTTCCTTGCGGTGGCCACTACAGGGATTTGTTGAATAAAATACTAACTTGTATTTTAATAATAATCAATAATAATCATGATTATCAACGCAAACTTATTGTAGGATTGTAGTTCCTAACTATGAATACTGGAAGGCAGTATTGATGTTTCGGCCCATATTTGTGTAAAACGCCTTTGTAAAGCTAGATACCACACCGTTTGTCTGGCTGAAACCTTCAGAATAAAACAATCGACATCGATATGCTCGTCGTCTAATTAGTTTAATGACTATGCCCTTAACCCCAACGCAACAGTTTTAGGTTGTTAACGGATACATATATTAAAGTCTTGAGAACATATGACAGGTAGGTGGCAGCTTAAATTAAAGAAAATATATCACTGAGTTTCACAAATAGCAGAATAGAGTGACATCGGCACATTTCTGAGATGGAGTTAGCTAATTAGGAGCTAGCTCCTCTGTCACAGGTGTTGCTGATCACGCATTAATTTCAAACTGTAGGTCATCTGTTTTGTAAACTCGATTATTTCTCAATCTCTTTTATAACTTTTTGGACCCACAACCATGGCAGAAATAAGTACGTTTTTCATGTAGGACAAAGCTAACATTAGCTCCATACGCTTAATGAACGGCACGGAGCAGATAATAATAATAATAATACATTTAATTTATAATGATGTCATATAATTCCTGGTAACAGCTAATTTACTACTAATTGAATTGAATTTTGTTGAAACCTTACAAGTTTTACTATATGATATTAATTCTAAAATATCTTAACACTACAACACACGGTCAAGTCAATTTAATTGGTATAGTGTACAACAAATCTCTAGGCAGTGTGCTAAAGTTCAAGTTTAGCCTTTTGGCTCTTACTTCCAGAGCAATTTCCACATGAAAAATAACATGGAGACAAAAGTGGAAAAACAGGGAGAGACCTCCAGTAGATTCCAGTTCATGCAATCTCTCTTTTGTGGTCAATGTATCAATGAAAAAGAGAAGTGAAACTAACAACTGTTCACATTTGGATTAATCTGTTGGTTAATTGTTTTCGTTTTACATATTATGTTCAGAAATGTATTAAAACTGCTCACAATAATAATTTCAACCATTCACAGGGATGTAATCTGCCTGAAGGTTTATGTTGAATAGGTATTACAAAGCCTGAAGATACTATGTTTAGGATAATCTATAATAAAGAAAAAAAACCTCATGTCTTTTCGCAGTGTTCTTTAGTTGAGATGTTGTGCCCGAGGTCATACCCTTAAAATAAGGAAACAATGTTGTTCCTCTGCTGGGATATTGTGCAAACCCCTCAAACCATGTACTCTGTCAGATTAAAGGAAATAGTAGCTGCAATATGTTCAGAAAAAGTTGAATTTATTATATTAAGCAGCCATGTGCAACAAGGTGATTTTTCTACCCAGACAAAAAATGCTAGTTATTTTTCAGAAAAAGGTTTTGCTTTCTGGAAATTCCTTTTCTTGCAGTGTTATATTTGTGGTACCAACATCTTGTAGAGTTGACGTATTTAAGTCTGATTTTGAAGCGTTAGCCTAAAAAAGAATTTTATATTTAGAGGCAGAAAAAGAGGAAAAATGTTAGTGTCAGAGCTCAGGAAGAGAGTGAAGGGTTCTCATTGTGAAATGCTGACCCTGACACTTTTTCACTGTGTGTTGTGAAGGGGGCAGAGACCAGGAAGCGTTCACCCACTCTGAGCAGTCAGTTTAAAAGATCTCTGGAGCTGTTGATGAGAACTCTGAGCGTCTGTCAGCCGTTCTTTGTTCGCTGCATCAAGCCCAATGAGTACAAGAAACCCATGGTGAGTATCTGCACATTATACAGAAATAAGATTTAATGGTTTGTTAATGAGAAAGTCGACAGGAGATGAAATAGTCTATTCAAATTACTCAATTCTCATTTTTTGTTATTTCCCTTAATGAGACATAAATGTTATTGCTTTTTTAAGGCTGTGTGAACAGAAATCATATCTTTCCAAATCATATATGAGTGAATGTTTCTCTGGATTGTTCATATCTGATTCATGGCCATGTGACAAAAATTCAGCTATGTTGGCATTATAGCCCAATAATTCTGTTCTATTTATAACTACTACATTTTTCTTTTTTTACAAATTCCAAACTGACCATTTTCATTCATGTTGCATGGCCATGAATCAGATATTTATCCCATTAACAACCAAATATAAAAGTTAGTCAAAGCTGATATGAAAGGTTCAGATTTTTGAGTTCAAATGTCCCTGAAAAAAATCGGATTTCTGTTTTATAAGTGAATTTATCACTTCAGACTAGTTCTGTTGGCATTGTCTGAGAATGATGAGAATAGAATTCATGTGAATTTTTTTGCATATATGTATGTATTGATGATTGTTGTCATCAAACAGCTCTGGCAGCTTATAAAAAGAAAAAAAAGGGCAGTAAAGATTACAAAAGTAATGCAGGTTATCAGCTCTTAACAATCTTGTTTGTGGCAAGCAGATAATAGCATGCATACATTTTACTCCATTGGGCCCATTTTGGTTTGAATTTTGAGATTTCATTCACAAATATAATGTTTTTGGTTGTGGGTGATGCAGATGACACATGCAAAAACGTTTAAAGTAATTAAAAGAAGTTAAGATGGAGCGACCATCAATGATGAACTAAAATGCACTGGAAATAAAAGTTGTCAACCACTGGTTTAAACTTAGGAGTCTTTAAAGCTCTCACTTTTAAACACTTATAACAAGTTTTAAAATGATAATCTTTGACCTTTGTCAAACAAAACCCTATTTAGATTTTCAACATCAGACCAAAATCCATTTTTTAGTATAACCTTATTTTGGAAGACATAAACAAACCACTGAGAGTGTCTTGTTTGTGCCTGCAGCTTTTTGACAGGGACCTGTGCGTGCGTCAGCTGAGGTACTCTGGAATGATGGAGACCATTCGTATTCGGCGTGCAGGGTATCCCATTCGCTACACCTTCGTGGAGTTCGTAGATCGCTACAGGGTGCTCATGCCTGGAGTCAAACCAGCATATAAACAGGTAACTAAAAGTGTGTAAAATATGTTTTAAATAAATAGCCTCATGCAAGTTATCAGCTTCTCCTTTATCAAATCGGCCCACAGTGCTGTGATGTTTGGCTTTGCAACTCATTAATCCATCATGTTCACATCAACAGATAATCCTTGAAAGGTTTAGGCCCTCAGGAGATTAGCTGTTCAGGTACTAATACCCAATCTAATTCTCCACTTATCACTAAAGAATAACAGCAACCAGATGAGGTCATTAACAAGTGCTAGTCAAACAATGGAAACCGTGTAATTGGCTGTGCAATGTGACATTTCTCGTACCTTCAGTTATTTCTACAAAGAGGAATGGAAATTATTCTGATGCTTTTGAAAAATAATTCCAGTTAACTCAAATAACTACAATCAGATTAATGATAACACCAAACTGAGGCTGAAAGAGTGTGTAAACAGAGAGAGTACGTTTGTGTGTGTGTGTGTGAATGGAACCAGTGAGATAACACCACATGTGTGACACTGTTTGGTCATCATGTAGTTTTTTCCCACAGTCCAACAGCAGTCTGTTTTCATTGGAACCCTAAATGTTATGGTTTCTTCAATTCTTGTTTGTGTGTGTGTGTGTGTGTGTGTGTGTGTGTGCGCGCATGTGTTTGTGTGTTATAATAGAGTTATGATAAAGTTAGCGTTTTGAACATGAGGTGTGTCTGTGATCATCATTTACACAGTCAACATTCATTGCAAAACAAAACAACACATTTTTTCCCTCATAGGTTTTACAAATAATTTATTTATAATATTTTCTACTTCTATTGTCCACTCAACAATATCCTCTTGACAGTAGACGGTATGATATCACTTTGACCATCTGTATTTTTTTTGTCCATGGCACAACTGAAAAACCGTTCAATAGCATTGAAACTAAAATATCATTAAACCCAATCCTTGACATTTCAACTGTGATGATGTTAGTGGTTGAAATTCTCCCTACGCATTTGGTGTTCTGTAGGCTATGTGTTTTGAAAGATACTTTGCGAGTATACCCACTGTTTGTTCGAGGAAAGATGTGAAATGTTGACGTATCTGCCTCCCATCAGGAGAACCTGAGAGGAACCTGTCAGCGGATCTCTGAAGCTGTTCTCGGCAGAGACGATGACTGGCAAATGGGAAAGACCAAGATCTTCCTTAAGGTACTTTCTCATAAACAATAACAAAACAATGAGATGAAAAACCTGTTGAGGGCTTCACAAAGAAGGGCAAAAAATGAAAAGAATGCTCAAGGGCATGCATCACAAGCAACCAGCAAAATAATTAAAACAAACGATGTAATATAATGAAGAAAGAAAAAAACTCATAAACTTGGTACCATACTATAAAAATAGTAAAAGTAGAATGAACTCTGTGGGAAGTTCTTTTCTACCTTATAAGTGAAAAAGGGTTCTTTGTAAAGGACATCTTCACAGGACCAGAGTTGATTCACTCACTCCTGCTTTGTAGATTACCCTTAGAAAATATTTGTCACATTTTGATTAGATGAAAGAAGTGGTTCTAACACATTTTAAATTATTATTATTATGATTCTTGTTTTAATTTATTAAAACATGAATTTAATTTACTAACAATTTAATTTTAATTTATTTTTACCAAAGTAACTCCTGATATAAAACCAGGGGTTAGGTAGAAAGATAGAACCACATTATTTTGACTTTAAAGTCTGCCTTTAAAGATCCAACTTAATTCTATAATCTGTTTTCTTAAATCAGTAAATAAATCCTTTTCCTAAAAGATGATAATGACAAATCAAGTATTTCTAAAGTATTAAACCAAACTTTTGTAAATGATATTCGTCACTCCAATTTTATTAGCTCGGTTTCCCTTTTTACTTCTTTGACCGTGTTTTGAGCTGTACTTGCCAATTTTCAACCAGGAATTTCTGACAACTTTGGGGGTCAATATTCATACTTCCTGCTAACAGCGGACAGGATCGTATTTATTGTTTTTAGTTTACAGCTTTTATCATTTGCATTTTTAAAAAAAAGAATGAAGAATATAATTTTTGGTGGATGGAAAAATAACGCGGTTAGCAGGTGTTATTTTTCCATCTTTATTTATGTTGTTATAGTAAAATATTTCTTTTTCATAATCGCTGCTGGTATGTTTAATGATGATGAAGATGTTTCCAGTGGGAATATCGCAGTGTTTCATCGGTTAAATGTTTATGAGGATGTGCATGTTGGCCTGTTGTAACAGTCCTATTGAACCAGTATATCCCAGTAATGAGGCTCTGCTGAGGAGTTTCCAGTCGACATGTTTGCTCAGTGAGAACAGATGTTGTCCACAGGTCAAAAGCCACTAGTAAGACACATCCTTTAGCCTGTCGCCACGGTTATGCTGTCACTTTTTAAATTAAAATAATAATAATAATATAAGCTGGTGATTATTTTCTTATCTATTTGTTGTTGGCTATATATGTTAGTCTGTGACTTCTCCCTCCCGTTGAAACAACTATTTTTATATTCTGATCAAAAGGGACATGTTTACACGCTTAGTGGATCCGACTGTCACGACAGATTTCTTATATTATTATACCAATAGAACCACACATGTGACCAGCATTGCCTGATTGAAAGTGTTATTTGGGTTTAATTGGTGTTTGGGATCATATATTTGTTTTAAAAAAAAATTTGTTCCTAGACATACTGTGTCATATTATGGACTATAGGTGAATCGGGGTAATGGGGTGAATTATGTTTCCTGATTTAGTCAGTCTGTCACAACCCTACTTAATCTTCATTGGCTGATTAGTCAGGTCTATTTTCACCCAAAATTCAAGGTTGTTTTGGCTTTCAGGGTAATCTTCAATAGGCCTTATTACTCAGCTGAACAGGAAGCTGTAGAGGAATTAGGAAGTGCAGGGGGGTTGTGGCAGGGCAGCAGCCATACTTCCCTGACTGCACGGATGGAGAGACCACTGGAGGAATGGATTGAATAAGTTGTTTCAGCAAACTGGAGAGCTTCCACAATAAAGCTTGTATGGAAATATGGCTGTGGCTTCAGATTAGATAGACGTTCACATGCTGGTTCCCCTGTCAGTCATTCCAAAACAGCATGTTTTGATTAAACAATTTTAATTTTTCTCAAGGCCTATGGCTTAAAATGATAAAACTTGACTGTTACTCTTTGTCAACAGCAGGTTTTCTTTCTGAATCTTAATAACTGACAAGGATTTTTTTTAGATTGTGGTCAGTTCTCAAAGGAAATGTTATCACGCTAAGATTAGTATTGCCACCGTGAGTGTGTTAGCATGTAAACATTCCTATGTGGCACAAAGCATTGCAGCACTACAGTGGAATCAAATTGTTATACTTGTAATACTTTATGTCCAGAGATTAATTTATTTGGACAGTTAAACACAAGTTTATGTTTTGTTTTGAAAAAAAACAAGGAATTTAATAGTTTGGATGTCATTTACTTTGATACAATTTCTGACTTGTTTCCCGTCAGAAATCTCTATGCTATAACTATTAAAGATCAACTGTTAAATCTGTATTAATGGAACTTTACTCAGATAGTGTTTAATAGCTATGCAGCCTCCACCGGTCGATTGCTTGATCATTGTAACTTTTAGAACAATATTTCAAAATTTAAGTTGCCCCCAACAAAATTTTGAGTTTCGTTTTGATGTTACGGAACCATTTATGTCATGAACATGTTCATAGTAGCCCTAAATCATATAGCCGATTTAGCTTATGTTTATTATTTTAGCCTTTAAAAATCTATAAAACTGTAATCTATGTGATCTGACCAATGAATTTGGAAACCAAATATTCCATTTGCGTTTCAGTTAATAATAAAAGAGAGAGGATGGTCTGACTACCCAATAACTTGGGTGAACCAGGCCATCCCAGTCATTCTTGTTCATGTGAACAACGCTGATCTGACTGTAACCAGCCAATAACAATATTTAACGGTGCTTCCTGATATCAGATTATTGCATTTAATTAATTGAGAGTCTTGCAGCGTCCCAAAGGCATCCCCATGGAGTATTCTCCGACCTTTGTCCAATTTGGGTTTGGATTCATACAAATTGTTAAAACTAATTGTTCAGGATAATCAGATTCCTGTCGTCATAAAATGTATGGAAGTGATGACAGTTTAGGCACAGTCTCATGTGAAAAACTTCATCCAATCTTGATCTCCACAAAAAAAAAACGAGCAATTCCTATTGTGATGTTAAATATGGTGACGGCTTGTTTGAGCAAACGATCAGTACTGTCTTTCACCGTGATATTTATTCCAAGGATTAATGCTCCATTCAATTATTTCTATGCTTATCAGCATTCTTGTGTTAGCATGCTAATATTACCTTTAAGCTACATGAGTAGCAGTAAAAGTGGAATTAGTGTTTATTTCTTTGTTTTTTCTCTTCCTGTGAAGGATCACCATGACATGCTGCTAGAGATTGAGAGAGACAAGGCTATCACAGACAAGGTCATCCTCATCCAGAAGGTGGTTCGAGGTTTCAAAGACAGGTAGATACCTAATACCTCATTTTAGTTTGTAGTTTTCTGTCTTGGCAATAACTTGTGATGTTAAGAAAGATGTTCACCCAAACAAAGACGTTTTTGATTATTTGTTTGCTGTCATCAGATCTAACTTCCTGAAGATGAGGAAGTCAGCTGTGTTGATTCAGAAGACATGGAGGGGGTATCAGTGTAGGAAGAACTATGGAGCTGTGAGCAGTTTTGTGTTTTTAAGCCAAAGACTGTTTAAATATATCAGCATGATTGTGATTCACTATGAAAAACCCTCTGACTGTTTTCTGTTTTTTTTTTTTTCAGATGCGGGCAGGCTTCTCACGCCTTCAGGCTTTGGTTCGTTCCCGGAAGTTGTGTGCATCCTATCACGTGGCACGTCAGCGAATCACCTGCTTCCAGGGTCGCTGTCGAGGCTTTTTGGTGCGCCGGGCGTTCCGACACCGGCTATGGGCTGTCATCACCATCCAGGCCTACAGCAGAGGCATGATCGCTCGCCGGCTGTACAAGAGGCTGAAGGCAGAGGTAGACGCTCATAGACAAAGCGCATTTACAGACATGCACTAATTTACAGTTATGAGGTACTTGTAATATACTTATTTTTTTTATTTATTCTACGCCTCTATTTCAAAGGTAAGTTTAAATGTTTTACTATTTTCAATATTCCTTAGCTTAAGTTATTGCAAAACGTTTTACGTGTATTTTATAAAGTTTTCAAACTAACAACTTTTGACATCTATTTGTATTGGTGAATCTGGAACAAATAAAAGTTATCTACATATCACTTTATTTTATTTTATTGTAGTGACTGTAATATAATAAGCCAAAACCAAGTGAGAGACAGGTATTTCTATTTTTCATGTCTACACAACTACAATTCTATTCTATATATTGTATACCAATCAGCCATAACTTTATGACTGAGAAGTCAGAATAACATTATCTTGTCACAGTGGCACCTGTCAGTCAGGGAATAAAATAGTCACATATTCCACTAAGGTGAAAAGTGGACAAGCTCAAGGATCTGAGTCACTTGGGTGAAGACAAAATTCTAATGGCCATTTGACCATTAGAATGAGCATCTCCAGAAGTGCAGGTCTTGTTGGTTGTTCCCATTCTGCAGTTTTTAGTACCTACCAAAGTGGTCTTGTAAAGGACATCCGGTGAACAGGCCTCACAGATACACATGAAGATCAAAGGCTAGCCCGTGTGGTCAGACCCCACAAATGACCAATTGTAGCACAAATTGATGAAAAGGTTAGCGCTGGTTCTGTTGGAAAGATGGAAAAGTGTCAGATCAAAGAGCTCTCTCGATTGCATTTGGTTTTAATGTTATGGCTGATCAGTTTTTATGTTGATGATGAATTAATGGTTCACTTTGAGTAATTTTATGTAATTTTATTATTTATTCTACGTACTTCAGTGATCTGAAAAATTTTCGTACCATAATTCACACATTTTAAATATTTAGTTTTAATCCACTCATGTGTAAAAGAATATACAGGATTCAAATACTTTTATGCATTCTTTTGTACTCATGTGAGTTAAGAAAATAGCCACTGCTCACACGGACAGAGCTCATGTTTTCTCTGTGTTCAGTGTTGTGTACTTCTGTAACTCAATATAATACTTCACTTACAACCCTGGATGCTGTTTACTTTGATTCAGTCTAGTTGTATTTTAAATTGAGAGGTTTTCTTTCCCTTGCAGTATCGTAGGCGGTTAGAGGCAGAGAAGATGCGACTGGCAGAAGAGGCCAAGCTGAGGAATCAGATGTCTGCAAAGAGAGCGAAAGCTGAGGCCGATCGCAAACACCAGGTGGGAGTTCAATTATTCATTCTTACATTTAGAAGTGTTTTCAATTTATTAGATTACATGTCATATTTTGATAAACTGTCATGTCTGATTCAAGCTTAGGAGATTTTTTTCTAAGATACATAGAATATGTCCTCTGGACACCTGATCAGACAGATAATCAAACAGCTTGTCTCTATCTATTGTCAGGTGCTCGGGATATATATTTTTATATGGAAATAAACATTATTTGAAGTGTCCCTATACCTTCGCTAAAGCACGCTAATAGGGTTACCTTTAGCCTTCTGTACGAACATGAAGATAAATTCAACTCAAAATTGGAGAGAATTCAATAAGATTTCATTAATTCCTTGTAGGGGACCTAGAGGTTTGTTTTCAACATGTTTTTTTTAAAATTTTCGGATTTTTTTTTATTTTTAGGCACATTTAAACTGGTTATTATGTTATTATCGGTGTCGTTGCTGTTGCTCTTGTCGCAATTAATATCATTATCGTTTTTATGATTATCTAGGAGCGTCTGGCTCAGCTAGCCAAAGAGGATGCGGAACAGCAGAAGAAGGAGAAAGAGGAGGCACGGAAGAAGAAGGAGTTGGTGGAGAAAATGGAGAAGGCTCGTATGGAGCCTGTCAATGACTCAGACATGGTGGACAAGATGTTTGGCTTTCTTGGGACGACAAACTCTTTACCAGGACAAGAGGGACAAGCCCCTGCTGGCTTTGAGGTAAACTGAGAGTTAAGTTTTCATCTCACTATATTTGACAAATTATAAGCTGTATGCTCTTGGATGTTAGAACCAAAACATATAAGCAGTTTAAAGTCTTACAATTATTGAAGCTTGACATTATTTTTTTTTATTTAAATGGTCCTTCAAGTTTTTGGAAAAACTATATGTATTTTTATTAAACTCGCTTTGAATACCACTCAGTGTAAGTCAACTAAATGGCGCACAGTACTTTCTCTAATAAATATCATATTGTGTTATATTAGAACTCCCTAATATTTCTGTGTATTTTAATGCAAGGGGCGATTCATAAGTGCATAGCCTAAGATAGAATCATTTTTAGAAGATTTAGCATAATTACTTTCATACATTTATTCCAGAAGTCATAGGGTCCTTTGTTGATGTAAGTTATCTCGGACCCCCAGAAAGTGTTCCATACTAGTTCTAATGTCACTGCTACTGTCAGAGTGCAGACCACTGAGCTCCTTCTTCATCTCGGTGCAGAGATACTAGTTTGAGGGTTCTGAATGGCATGAGTATAGCAAGTATTTGAAAAACTCAAATTTGTGTACTTTTGACTATTCTATCAACTTTGGTTAGAAGTGGTGAAGCACAGAGCACCGCAGCTAAGCTCTTTACTGGACAACATCACATCAGCCCCATTCCGACGTTTCTCCACTGGCTGCCTAAACATTTAAGAATTTCTTTGAAAGCGTTATACTTTTAAAGTAAGACTGGTCCGGGTCCCAGCTAAATAACAGATATTCTGAACCCGTAAGGGTCAGGACCTTTGACTTTTTGAATTAAAATTTCAGGACTTTAAAGAAAGAAATCAGAGTTGTCACATAGAGAGATGAATAATAGAAAGACAGAGTATTTACGTAAGCTATCAGCTATCAGAGAGAGATACACCAATTACTGGACTGAATCTCCATTGCCAGTGATGTGAAGATGTGAACCAACTTGACTGACATGGTTCAGTGGGGGAATCTAAAGCCGCTAGAGGTTTACATAGAAAGATTCAAAATCAGCTGTATGACAGTATCTGACTTTACAAAACAGTGACATAACCCGTCTCCTCTACAGGACCTGGAGCGGACCCATCAGGAGCTGATGGAGGACGATCTTGACGAGGCTCTTCCTCTGCCTGAGGACGATGAAGAGGAAGATTTGTCAGAATATAAATTTGCAAAGTATGCCGCCACCTACTTCCAGGGAACCACCACACACACTTACGTACGACGACCTCTCAAACAGCCTCTGCTTTTCCACGACGACGAGGGGGACCAGCTGGTAGGTTCACCTGTGACCTCTGACCCCACTGAATCTAACCAGTTAGATTTCATACAGAGCAGATGACTCATGTGTATGGCTGTCATCACATCAGTCAATCACTCAGCTTTAAGTATTTCTTTCTTCTGCATTATTAAATATGTGAGAGTGTAAACATGTTCCTCTCTCCTTCAAAAAAAGATACAGAAATAAAATAAGAAGAGATTCTTTAGAATGTGAAATAGAAGAATTTGTGTAAAATTTGATTTAGAGTATGAAACAGAACATTTTGAAACATCACATTTCTTTAGGCCGAAACGAGTAAATGTTTAGTTAGAATATTTATAAATCAAATCAATCAGTTGTTTGAACGACTATCAAAACCTTTGTTTTAGATTTCAATTGAGGTTTAGTCTTAAGTTTTCTTTCATGTGCTTCAAAATGCTGGAAGTGAGGTTTGAAATCTGCTGCAGACCTGCTGCAACAGATCTTCCAGGTCAATGAGTTCATTGTATAGGATGATTTCTACTGCCAAAATCCATATTAGCTTGTGTAAGATATGTAAAATGTGTCACATATGTTTCAATTTACTTGTGACTCCAGTTAGAGGATTATCTATTCTTAAACAAGCAAAAAAGGTAAATTCATAACAGTCATCTATTATTAGCACACCAGCACACCAAAGTGGCAGACAGGTACAACACCCCTGAACATTTGTTTCTTAGTATCATACAGTATGTTTAATGATAAGAAAATATTTTTTCTATATCCTGGACTAGGCTGCTCTGGCAGTGTGGATCACAGTGCTGAGGTTCATGGGAGATCTGCCGGAACCTAAGTACCACACGGCAATCAGCGACGGTAGCGAGAAGATCCCTGTCATGACCAAAATCTATGAGACATTGGGAAAGAAGACCTACAAGAGAGAGCTGCAGGCGTTGCAAGGGGAGGGGGAGGTAAGGAAGAGACGGTTTATAAATGAAGTCGGGCTGTAATGTCAGCCGTTAGTTCATCGGCCATCTTAGCTCATCAGCCACGTTTCCCTCAGTAAAGTCTCTAACAATGATTTACTTTCATCCAAACTCCATCCTTGTTCCAAAACTTAATATATTGTTTTAACTTTTAATAATTTTATTCGAAAGATATTGAAGAACACAGCTAAAGGAGAAATGTTTAAGGTTCTGTGTTAAACATTTAAGGTTGATTTTACTCCCAATGTGGAAGTATAAACACCAGTAATTTCTACTATATTGTTAGTATGGCAGCAACTGTATTTATTGTTAAAATACACTTTTGGATTTCATAAAAACACTCAGAATGTTGAGAAATTTGCATCATTTGTGAGATTATATATTAAAACCACCTAAAGTGTAACTTCAACTCTGAACTGGTGAGAATTATGTACAAACTAGCATAAAACTCTTCTGGTTTTGATCTTTAATGGTCTGAAGCTTTGCCTCAAATTTGAATTTAATGCAGACTCTGATTGACGTATCTGATATTAAGATATTTAAGAGTTTAGAATATTTCAAGAAATATCTCAAAACCAACAAAATGCAGCAGCTACACTTAAAACTGGAGCACCAACCAGGACTAACCAGACATCTCCTTCTATTACTCAAATTTAAGCCTGATTGAATTGACTGGGCGATACGGTGGCGCAGTGGTTAGCGCTGTTGCCTCACAGCAAGAAAGTACCGGCTTCAAATCCACGTCTGCCGGCCTTTCTGTGCGGAGTTTGCACGTTCTCCCTGTCTCTGCGTGGGTTCTCTCCGGGAACTCCGGCTCTTCCCACAGTCCACAAACATGTTATATAGGTGAATTGGTGAGACTAAAATTGCCCGTGTGAGTGTATGTGGTTGTATGTCTAACTGTCGGACCTGCGGTGAACTGGCGACTTGTCCAGTTCATTGTCCAGACCCCGCCTCTCGTCCAATGTCAGCTGGGATAGGCTCCAGCCCCCCGGGACCCACAACAGGATAAGCCGTAGATAATGAATGAATTAACTGATAGTCAAGTACAGGATTGACTTTAAAACATATTGAATCATTATCAAGGTTCTGGCCTTGGGTCCTTATTGCCTGTATTTATCTCTGTGCTGTTAAACAGACACTCAGGTCATCAGAACAGTTCTTGCTCACTCTACTACAATCCAAATGTAAAATAAAAGTTGACTGTGTGCCTGTCATTGTCACACTGGAATTAAGGAACAACCCCCCCTACCCTACCAGATCAGTCTAAAAACAATCCCTTCTATAGATTGGTATTTATGATTTGATTGTCTGCCTTGTGCTCTGTACAATATGGTATAATATGTTATAATGTGCTGCGTATTTTTGTAGGGATGGGCTTTGCTTTTGTTAAAATTGTTTAATATTTTTTTGTGTTTTAAATGAAGCAGTTTTTCTTCTGATTTCATGTTAAGCAATAAACAAAGCTTGTATCACCTATTTTAATATGGATTTTTAAATAAGAGTCATTTTAATTGGCTCCTGTATTTCAGTTTGGAAATCGCGATTGTTATGCGTCATGAGCTGCTGGAACTCTGGATTGACTGTCTTCTGTTTCTTGTCTCGTTCTGCCACCAGACGCCTCACTCCGACAGTCACAAGAAGAACAGCGTCCGACACAAACTAGTGTCCCTCACCCTAAAGAAAAAATCCAAGATCACTGAGGAGGTGAGAGAAAAGGGGATTATAAAAGATTTCCACCCTTCTGGTAGAACTAACAGAAAAAGAAAAGTTACAGTGTGATGCATTTCAGGTCACCAAGCGCCTGAACGACGGTGAGTACAGTCTCCGTGGTAACAGTATGCTCGAGGATCGTCCAACATCCAACCTGGAGAAACTTCACTTCATCATCGGCAATGGGATCCTGAGACCGGCACTGAGGTACACACCGTTAAACAAATACCCACACATGCGGGCACAGTCACAACTCTCCTGCTTTAGCTGAATTGTATTAGCCTCCGATTTCTTTTGGGACTGATTTAAAGCTCATTTTGATTGTACAGAGTTTATTTGAATAATATTACATCAGATATTACTTATATTAACTTTTATTATAAATAATAATAATGTTATTGCTGGCAAAAAGTATTTTTGTATCAATATATTCATTTATGCATTTGTATTTAAATTGTTTTTTATATAATTATGATTCATGGAATTATAAGACGGGAATATTCGGAAATCAGCAAAAATAAATTGAATTCAGTTGTTTTAATATTTTTATACAAATGCTCATTGAAATGCTTTGAATGTCTTAGTGAGTTTTGAGTGAAAACTCTGGAACTTTGCAATTACAGCAAAGAGACAATTAAACTCCTACCTTTGTATTTTCATAATAAAATATATATATAAAATAAATATTATATATATATATACTTAAATTTACTCTTGTCAAAGAACCTTCATCATTTTTTAATGAACTTGACAGTGCGACACTCAGTTTCACTTTTGGACTTGTCTGTATGTCTATTACAGAAGTAAGAACCTGTCTTTAAATATGTGAGAAAAGCTCATTTCTAGAGGTTGAGATCTGAAATGTTAGCTAGGGTTTTCTTTTTTTGTCCCTGCTTTTTATACTTTTGTTCAACCATATGAATTATTTTTAATGTATCCCTATTTAATATTGCATACTTTAGCACTGTGTGCTGTGTTGTTTCTCAAACATTCTGTACATATAAACTGACCTGACTTCACTGTATGTTTCAGGGACGAGATCTACTGTCAGATCTGTAAGCAGCTGAGTCAGAACCCATCGAAGAGTTCTCACGCTCGGGGCTGGATCCTCATCTCTCTGTGTGTCGGCTGCTTCGCTCCATCAGACAAGTTTGTCAAGGTCAGGAGGTCCGGACTTCTGAGCTTTTCAATTCAAATACACAGGAGAAGTAGTCTTCTGAATGAACGTGCCTGACCCAATGACTGATATCATGACCAAACAACCTGATCCTTCAGTATTTGTTATGTATCACATTTTTTTTGTGATGATGAATATTCAACTCACTCTGTTCTGTTCTCGTTTTTGTGCATGGGGAACTTAAAGCTTTTTTTTTTGTTTTTTTCCTCCCCTAAGTACCTTAGAAACTTCATCAATAGCGGGCCGCCAGGTTATGCTCCGTACTGCGAAGAGAGACTGAGGCGAACATTTGTCAATGGAACAAGAACACAGCCTCCGTCCTGGCTGGAGCTGCAAGTAAAAAACACACACCCACACACACACACACACACACACAGATCTAAATGCTTTAAGTCAATTTTCTTGTTTTAAATTAGTTGATGCTCATTGTAACACTTATTGTAGCAAACACAGTGTGGGTTCTTCCTCATTAAGCAGGCAGATCATTTCAAATAACAGTCTTTATTATATAAAGAAGAGTAAATCACCCCTCACTAACTACCGGAGATTTCCAGGTCTGAGGTTCTATTGTCACGTCAGTCGGTCTTCGCCTGAATCTCTCTTTGTGGGTTCCAGGATGCTACGGCAAATATTAGACAGAGAGAAATAAGTTCCAGTTGGTTCTTCCAAAAAAAGTTCCATGACCCACACTCACTATCTCCCTACTACAACTGATTTGACAAAATCCCGCCGCCATACCCATTTTTTGTGGACACTCTAGTAGATATCCGTCATCCTAATCAGGGTATCATATTTTAATCCTGTGTATACATAAGAGTGAAAAACTTGTACACTTATGAAAGCAGAACTTCGGCCTCATCATCCTAAACGAAGAGTCCGCACCCATGCTATATTTTATTTACTTTAAGATATGCTCTCAAAAAGCTTTTGTTCAACTCCGACATAAACATCCCCATGTGCATTCAAGTGGAATTTCAGTTCAGAGAACTGAGCAGTAAAGAACCTTAAAAGCACTCAAGTTTGAAGAATTTCTCTGCAAATAAACATTAAAAAAATGAAACATTTTTATATAACTCGTTTCATACAACAAGCTGAAACACAATGTAAAACATGTACAATGACAATAAGAGGGAACACCAAAGACAAAACACATCAATAACATTTATTTAAAATTGATAATTAGGAAATCACAGTGACAGAGTTTCTTATTAGACGTCAAAGATAGTAAGAAAATAATTAAGGTTACAGAAAGAACAAGGATGAAAATTTCAAAGGTGTGACAGTATTTTGAAACCATGAGTATCAACTCAAGAATAAATATATATCTTAAACCGCTTTGACTAAAGGTTTCAAATGTTGATCCAGGCCACCAAGTCAAAGAAACCCATCATGCTGCCGGTGACATTCATGGACGGCACGACAAAAACACTGCTGACAGACTCAGCCACCACAGCAAAGGAGCTCTGCAGCGCTCTATCTGACAAAGTTAACTTGCGGGACCGATTCGGGTTCTCACTCTACATTGCACTTTTTGACAAGGTGAGCACTCAAACACACACATGAGAACTGTTATAGTTCATAGCCTTGAAGTTTTCCTCCTATTGATAGGCCTAATTTAGCTTCACTTTGCGCAGTGATGTATTTCTATCTTGAAGGTTAATGACATTGAATAAACAAAATAATACAACAAGCATATCATATGACCTCCCATCGCTTTTACAAGCAAAGAAACACGACCATGACATGACGGTCACAGTCCTACATGTAGTAATACTATGATAATAATACATTTAGAAGAAGAAGCAGTAAATACATGTCCTCCGCCGGCAGGTCTCCTCTTTAGGCAGTGGGAACGATCATGTAATGGACGCGGTGTCGCAGTGTGAGCAGTATGCAAAAGAACAGGGAGCTCAGGAGAGGAATGCTCCTTGGAGGCTCTTCTTCAGGAAGGAGATCTTCACACCCTGGCATTGCCCCACAGATGACCAGGTCGCCACCAACCTCATCTATCAGCAAACTGTTCGAGGCGTCAAGTTTGGAGAATACCGCTGTGACAGGGTGCATTTTTTTCCCATTTGTTCATGTTTTATTATCTATCTGGCTCACTGCAGGAAATTTTTTTTTTAAAAAGTATATTTCCTAACATGTCATAGTAGTCCTTTAATTTGTTGTCAAACAAAGCCTACTTCCCACTTATTTTATGTGTGTGGGCGTAATAAATATCATGTATATATTCTTTTAAGGCGTCAGATTGTAGAACATGATGTTATTGGAACAATTATCATGAATAATAGTAATAGGATGTAGTAAAGAAGAGTACTGATGAATTTCTCATGTTTTTCAGCATTTCTCAGATTTTTAAAAGGAAAAATCCTTTCCAACCCTTGCTATTCATCTCTGTGTGTCTTCAGGACGACTTGGCAGAACTGGCCTCTCAGCAATATTATGTGGACTATGGTTCAGAGATCCTTCTAGAGCGCCTTCTCAGCCTCATCCCCTCATACATCCCTGACCGGGAAATCAACACCTCCAGGACGGTGGAGAAATGGGCTCATTTTATCATGGCCGCACATAAAAAGGTACTTTTCACCATGACAAAATCTTATCAACGTCCTCCCATTTGAATTCATGTCGAGGAAAACCTGCAGACAATCAAGGGATGTTGGTCAATTAAGTTCTGTAGACAGAAATAACTGCCATAAAAATGACAGATATCGTACTCAGAGGAAGATTTCTACTGACTTTGGTAAACGCCTGTCAAACCAACAACATTTTGTGCAAATAGTAAATTAATTCAGCAATAGTGAAAATATTCTCCAATTACCATCCAAACATGAGTAATCAATCCTTCTCATTTTGATATTCTGTCAACAGTATGATGTGCTACAAGGGATTCTATACTTATATTCTTTTATGTAACACCATTTGCCCGAAGGATAGGTCGCGGCTTTTATGCACAAACATGATCAAACATCTCCGTCTTCGTCTACAGGGCATCTACACCCAGAAGAGGTTTGACCCTCAGAAGGTAAAGGAGGAGGTGGTGGACTTCGCTCGCCACAAGTGGCCCCTGCTCTTCTCACGCTTCTATGAAGCCTTCAAGTTTTCAGGTGAGCATAACTTTTACATCTGAACGTGCTCGGAGGCAAAGAAATTTTAACGATCAATAGCCAGTCATTCAAAACTCTGAGCAGAGGTACATTTGTGATTACTGCCATGGGGTCAATATTTGTCTAAATGGTTAATGTTTAAATTCAACAACCTTACATGTTTTTTCCATAATTGATATTTGACCGCCGTAGATCTATAATGCGTTATTAAGCTACGGCCATCAGGTGTTTGAGTATAAATCCCCCATGTGTGAAACTTTCCCCTTGTTCCTCTCAGGTCCCAGTCTGCCAAAAAATGACCTGATCGTTGCCGTCAACTGGACTGGAGTTTATTTTGTGGACGAACAGGAGCAAGTTCTCTTAGAGCTCTCTTTCCCAGAAATCACTGCAGTTTCCAGCAGTAGGTGAGGCATGCCGGGGAGCTGTAGACACTGTTCCTGTTTCATCAGTCCCTGTCCTTATTTCTTTGCCTTTCTTCCACATTGCCTTCTCTCTGTTAAGCTTATTTTTATCCAGTTTCCACTGGTTACATTTTGAAAAGACTGCTAAGTGTCATTCATACAAGTGCAATGAGTACCATTTTGCAGGGGTCGGGGGGATATACCTTACCGTTGGGTCTTGTTATCCCCTAGCACATATAAAGTGAGCAGGAGGATATAGGTTTGGGTCCTATCCTCTCCAACAATCTAATGAAATGTCAGGTTTTGTTCCTGGACTCAAAAACTGTTAAAACCGTTGCAGTCTGGACGATGGATGGAGAGGACGCCGGTGTTGTCTTTTCGCCGCTTCTCCATCAGAGTTCTACAGCCTGCAATATTATAAACCAACAAGTATACCTTTATTGTTGCTCACCGGCAAACCTTTTGGATTTATATCCCAATTTTAATTTTGTATTTGTACGGATTCTACCGAGTCAGTCTGGTGACGAGTCAGTCTGGTGACGAGTCAGTCTGGTGACGAGTCAGTCTGGTGACGAGTCAGTCTGGTGACGAGTCAGTCTGGTGACGAGTCAGTCTGGTGACGAGTCTGCCTACCTATTGCTGCAAGTGTACCATCACCAGGAGACTTCTGTATCTCTTTGTTTCATCATTGATGTCAGTTTGTTCATCCGTCTTGTTCATCGCTGCCACCGTGACATATTCACCAAAAGCCGCTGTCGATCCAGTTCTGTGTTTGATTGCTTTTTCTGGGCATCATGTCCATGAAAATAAGGGGCTGGTCTCCACGACTGGCATGATGATAAATTATTCCTCCACCCAAATGATGAAATTCAACAACAACAATCGGTTATTAGAGAACTTGGAGTGTTTCCGACCATAATTTCGTGTCTTTTTTCAAATCAAAAATTAACTCAATCCGTTCAGTCCTTTCTGGTTCCTCCCCTCTACCTATCCGGTCTGCTAACTCACAGTTTGAGATCTCCCAGCCTCTAAAATGATCCGAAAAATGAAAACGAAATCTCAAAGAAAGAGGTTGAGAATATCATCAGGACAATGAAACCCTTCACCTGTGGCCTCAAAAAACCTACTCTCGATCTAGAAGTTTTTGCAAATTACAGGCCCATGTCCAAACTCCCATTCCTCTCCAAAGTACTGGAAAAAGTAGTTGCTGCCCACCTCCAGGACTACCTCAAACACAACAACCTCTTTGAATTCTGCAGAAAAGACATTAAATTAGATGCTTTTATTTTACACGCTGGAAATCGTGTTTCGTTTTTTGTTAAATTTTTATCCTTTCAGGGGAGGTAAATTGCAGAGTCAGAGTTTCACTTTGGCGACCCTCAAAGGAGACGAGTACACCTTCACCTCCAACAACGCAGAGGACATCCGTGAACTTGTTGTCACCTTTCTGGAGGGCCTGAGGAAGAGATCAACGTTTGTTGTTGCGCTGCAGGACAACATCAACCCGAGTGAGTTCTGAACGGTGATGGTGGTATTTTTATGCTACTGCCAAAGGGCTTCTTTTGTCTGCAAAGAGGTATGGTCTATTCATATGACCACCTTTAAACCTGACAGATTGCACATGGTTCTATACACAGGATTTTTCCAGTAGAGAGGACATCTATGTCTTTGGACACCTCATTTTCTAGTTATTTTATTTTGTGGATATTGTTGTTTATCCAAAATGATTGAAACATATGAGAAAGATTTTTTTACTTCTGTGTTTTTCAGCATTAGAACTGAATGATGTCAAAGTGTTCAAAAACACACTTTACAGTTTTAAATAGTTGTATTAAGTACTTGATGTACTTACCACTAAAACTTGACCCTCCTCAGCTGGAGAGGACTCCACATTCCTGAGCTTCTTGAAGGGGGACCTGATTCTTCTGGACCAGGACACTGGTGAACAGGTCCTCAACTCTGGCTGGGTCCACGGCGTTAATGAACGAACCAATCAGAGAGGAGATTTCCCAGCTGACTGCGTCTATGTCCTGCCTACTGTGACCCGACCGCAGCAAGACATAGTGGTAAGAGTTTAAAAGCTTTGTCGTGAAACTTTTTAACTTCAATAGCTCCATGTTTCATGTTAAGGCAAGGACTGATAGTGTCATAGTCCAGGTTGCTGAAACTTAATTGTTGTGTTTTTATCACAAAAAGTACTAAATAAAGGGAGGTCAGTAGTTTCTGAACCTCCTACATAGCTATCCTGATCCTTAAAAAGGAGTAACAAATACAATCAGATTGTAATTGCAATCAGATTTATTTGAATTAAGTGAGTTACTGTATTGTCCCAATGTGGAACAGGGTCAGTGAAATCCATCCATCCATTTTTCTGTAACCATAACTATAAATATCCCAGCTGACATTGGGCAAGAACATAACATGGCTACACCATGTACAAGCTGAGACAGAACAATTCTGACCTTTGATGCCCCTTTAGACTGCTTTAGGTCTACGGTGTTTTTGAAAGATATAACTGCAAACGCATAGATTAAAACAAAAAAAAAAAGGATCAAAATGTACACCTATCAGCACAAAGCTGAATAAATGTAAGCATATAGAGCTAAGAATGTACAAAATGCCCTCACTTGGCTCCAAACTAATTGTTTATGCTTGTAGCACTGTCGTGCCTAGCTTTTAATTGAATCCAATCAAATTTTGATTGAGAACTTGTTAACATGTAACCAAAGGCGCTGGTAACCATGACACCAGACCAGCGTCAGGAGTCGGTTCGTGTTTCGCAGCTCGTCCTGACTGAGAGCGATGGCCGGATGAAACCATACACGCTGGAGGAGTTTTCCTATGACTATTTCAGGTACAAACACACAGGAACTGTGGGATCTGTCCTGACAGAACATCTCACATTATAAGCATATTGTGAAGGACCTTTACAATAATACCACACTTTTGAGCCTGACCAGACCTCACTGATCTTTACATACACTTTGTGACTTTTGATTGAAGTGTAGTCTAGTCTAACCTTCTTCTTCCAGGCCTCCTCCCAAACACACCCTGAGCAGGGTGATGGTCACTAAGAACCGTGGCAAGGACAAGATGTGGAGCTGCACCAGGGAACCACTCAAGCAGCCGTTGCTGAAGAAGGTCGTCAATCACGAGGAGCTGTCTCAGGACGCCTGCATGTCATTCATAGATATCCTTAACAGCTGATGGGACAATGTTTGAGGTAGTCTGTCCTAAACATTGTCCAATCAACAACATTTTCTGCAGCCTGTGTCAGTGAGCAAGTTCAGATACACCATTTTCTAGATCTACCATTGTCAACCATCTTAATTCCTTATTTACAGTTTAAATCGTAATATTTTGTACTTGATGAATATTTCAATAAATTAAACAGACTCTCTGTCTCAAATCCAGATAATGATGTACATTCAACATTTGAATTTCATGTTTTTTTATTCCTTGACTGTTTTCCTACCTATGATGAAGTATATGGGCGACTATCCGTCCAAAAGGACACGGTCCGTCAATGAGCTGACGGACCAGATCTTTGAAGGAGCACTGAAGGCCGAACCTCTGAAAGATGAGATCTACTGTCAGATCATAAAACAGCTCACTGACAACCACATCAAGTGTGTAAACTGACACAACAGAGATGCACCTCAGTCTTGATGCCAGCTCAAACTTCACACATTGACAGTTAAATCTTTTGTTTTCCTAAAGCCACAGAAGATTTCATGAATTGACCACTGATGAATATATAGCACACCCCAAACCCAAATATTAGGATATTTTTTTAGATTTACAAACAAAGAATAGACTTTGTACACATAGTAATAGTAAATACCTTTCCAGTTTTTAGAGTGACACTCGAAGAAGAAATGAACTTCATTTATAAAACGGTGGTTCTGTGGATTGAGGAAAGGGAATTAAAATACAGAATGGTGCTCTGAATGTTTACTATACAGATGCTCATATGCAGCACTGTAAGCATGAGTTTGTGAATTGCAGGTACAGCGAGGAGAAAGGCTGGGAGCTGCTGTGGTTATGTACTGGTCTGTATCCACCCAGTAACGTACTGCTGCCACACATCCAGCGCTTCCTTCAGTCCAAGAAACATCACCCGCTCGCTGGAGACTGTATGCAGAGGCTGCACAAAGCTCTACGGTAATACTGAGAACATCAATGATTGTTTATAATGTCTGCGGTCCAATGTGTGATAACTGTATTATACACTGGACAATGTTTGGAATCTATAATTGGGCACATCTAAGATTGGAAATTGACTTGAAAATTCGCTTGGCAATTTTTCCTGCTTCCAACGTATCAACTTTGAGTGAACAATGTTTTAACATCGATGTCATTTTCAACATTACTCTGACCGGACTGGTCAATGGTTGTGAAGTTATGGCTGATCACTCTAGATCTGTTGTAAGATGTAAGATTTTTTTTCTATTAATAAAACAAAAAGGGAAATAGCGTTTGTACGAGGCATCAGAAAGGCAGTGAGTAGGGTTGGTCTACATATCTTGATTGAAAGAGACATCCTACAGTAAAGTTTGTAAATAAACTACTCATGTTTGTGACACCTAAACATAACATGACCAGACTAACCTTTCATTATTCATTATTGTCACTGTGACAGTAACGGATCCAGAAAGTACCCCCCTCATTTGGTTGAAGTGGAGGCCATCCAACATAAGACGACGCAGATTTTTCACAAAGTCTACTTCCCTGACGACACAGATGAGGTATGAGGCCCAGACATGTCTGTTTCCCAACAAATAAGTGTGGTCTGAAGATTAAGATGGTTTGTGTTTCTAACCGACAGGCTTTTGAGGTGGAGTCTAGCACCAAAGCAAAGGATTTCTGCCAGAATATCTCTACCCGACTGCTGCTCAAGTCTTCTGAAGGCTTCAGCCTCTTTGTCAAGATCTCAGACAAGGTCAGAGGTCAAAGATTGTATCTTTTGAGACTCTGCCACGGTTTTTAAAGAAGGCTCATCCAGGTCAGGGATAACAATTCAAGGAGGCAGTTTGTCATATCCTTTATGCAACCGGATAAATTCCTGTATGAGATTAAAATTTCCTTTTTCAACACTGACCTGACTGAGAGCAGCATAAACACTTTTACACTAATCCGACACTAAATACGAATAAATACACTAATTTGGATCATTGATGCACTGCAACCTTAGAATAAATTACATGGTCCAAAGCCATTTTTTCCAATTATGGTTTATTCTTAAGTTCACTTGGGAAAAAAGGCAGCGATTATCATTTTGTATCTGCAGAACTATACTTTATTCTACCGTTTATTCATAATGGGAAAGTTTCTAATCAGGCTGCACTAACATGCACAAGAATTAAAGAATTAAATTCGTCCACCAAACCAAAGAACAGAGAACCTTTGACGATAACACACAGAGGCAGTGTAAAATCTTTCATCTTTAAAATTATTTATTTATTAATATAATGTTGAATGTAAGAAACATGCATTTCTTAACTGGAAATTTTGTAGGATTCAAATGAATAATCAAGTATATATGAGTGTGTAGTCACCGCATGACAATGGTAATATTTGCAAAAAGAGAATTCATTAAATATGGATATATCTAAAAATTAAGCTCCGGCTAACTGTGTTTTTTTCATTTTGCAGGTGATCAGTGTGCCGGAGGGAGATTTCTTTTTTGACTTTGTCCGACATTTGACGGACTGGATCAAGAAGTCTCGACCAGCTAAAGACGGTTTGTATCTGCAGAAGCAATGGACTTTGCACTAGCAATGCAGAATGTAGAATATAAAAGCTCTGGTAGGATCAGAATGTATGGAAAGACAGCCAATTCAAAAGCTTTGACATTATGAATGTTGATGTGCCTAGTGAGAAACACTTTTGAAACCTGATGACCGATATGTCTTTCCCTGCCAGCCAGCAGTTAAAGCCATGTTCGAACAGAAGATCTTTAATGGCTTTTTTACCTTCTTCACGCAAACCCTCAGTTGCATAATAAAATGTTTATATGTAATGCCATCCAGTCTAGGGGCAGGGAGGTTATATTGTCTGCCAGAGAGTTGTTGGCCCATTAATGTTGAGTATGCAGCGCTACACAAAAATGATTCCTGAAATATAAAACGAACATGTTTCTGTTTCAATATCACAAACATACATATTACACTTTTTTCTATTTGCAACTCTGCATATCAAACATTTTAATTTATTTTGGTTTTGACAAACCAAGCTGAAAATTTGAATTTGTGAGTTGTAAATCAATAATACGGCTGTATAATAATAATACATTACTCAAAGTATAGAGAGCTTTCCAATGCATTTAAATAGTTTGAAACTTGCGTCTAATGGTTTATTTGGGTAATATTCTAACCTCTGCGCTCCCACCTTGCAGGAATCCTCCCCTCTCTGACCTATCAGGTGTTCTTCATGAAGAAGTTATGGACCAACACAGTACCAGGGAAGGACTCCTTCGCTGACTCCATCTTTCACTATTACCAGGTTGGTCTTATAATTAGAAAAGGAAGAAGGCTCACCTAAACATCAGCATATTGTCTGCTACTTTTTGAAATGATTATTACTTTAATGCACTATTTTCTTTTTTTAGAGTTGTGCCACTTTCAGTGTAACAGCAACATATCCCACTGGTGTTCTCTTCAATTAGGAGCTGCCTAAATACCTGCGAGGTTACCATAAGTGTTCGAGGGAAGAAGTTTTCCAGCTTGCAGCGCTCATCTATCGTGTTAAGTTTGAGGATGATAAATCCCACTTTCCTACAATTCCCAAAATGCTTCGAGAGTTGGTTCCCCAGGATCTCATTCGTCAGATGTCACCAGATGACTGGAAAAGGGTAAACCTTTCAAACACCAATGAGCCATAACATTAAAACCAGTAACTGGTCTTTGAGAATGAACTTAATTTGTCCTCAGTGGACACATATTAAAATATGAATTAACACACCCAAGTGATTGCATGTCTCTCTCGGAGTACTGGTATTACCTTTGGATAATGGTGTCAGACATTTACGGCATGGAATGTGGTCTGAAAATGAAACGCCAGAAAAAGCCAGTAAGAGTTATTTAAGTTTCAGAGAAAGAATAAAGTCATTGAACTTGTTTTGTCTGATACAGTCTGTGGTTGCATACTTCAACAAGCAAGCTGGTAAATCGAGAGAAGAGGCCAAACTGATGTTTCTGAAGATCATCTACAAGTGGCCAACCTTTGGCTCCGCCTTCTTTGAGGTCAAGGTAAAACCCACCTGAGTGTGCAATAATTCAATGCATTTTATAACCTGCTTGTCACCTTCAATATCACCACAACTGGGAAGATTAGAAAGCACCATATATTCCAATGACATAATGACTCATGCATATTTATATATTTTACTTCAGTCTTGTTTTCAAATTCAGCACCAATTGAATGATATGAGTGCTGTTTACTTTACACACCAATGTCGGGAATCCACAAATAAGGCTTTCACGCCATAAAAGGGACCAGAAATAGCTTACGTTTCCTAATGATCAGAGCTGATGTATACCTGTGACTGGCTTTAAATTCTGATCCTATCCTTTCATCTTCAGGATAGACAGTTTTCTGTGTGGCAAGATTTTTATTTGTCAATTTTGCTATACGTGCAGGACATACAGAAAATTTAAATGGCATTTCTCTCGCTCAACAAATTAAAAAGGATATATAGAATACCCCTGAGAATTGAAATGTCTATATATGTACAACAGTGCCAATACTGTAGTGCAATGTCATCAGCTGAGATGAAGTCCTTGTGTGTGGTGGGTGTGGCAGAGTCGAGCATTCTGACAGCCTGGTGTACGAGGCTGTTCAGCAGTCTCGTGGAGCGGGCCCGAACGCAGGAGACCGAAGAGGGAGTTTGATTGGTGTAAGGTGTCACCAGCGTTGCAGATGCACTGATGATCTTGCTGGCTGTGTTCACTTAGATTGGAGTGACTTCCGCCCCCATTCCACACAGTGATACAGCCTGTGAGGACCCTCTCAATAGTGCCCTGGTAGAAGGAGCACATGATGGGGCGTGGGACTCGTGTTCTCCTAAGTTTGCGTAGGAAGTAGAGGCGCGTTTGAGCCTTCTTGGACAGCGATGTGGTGGTGTCTTCTGTTTTCTCCCCGTTCAGGAAGAGATTGTTGTCTTTACGCTACTGGGTCAGTTGGCACACTTCCTTCCTTTTAGTTGGCGATGAGGCCCACCACAGTCATGGGTCAGCAGGGTGAAGACCAGAGTGCTGAACATACATCCTTGTGGGGCCCCTGCACTCAGCGTGATGGTCTCGGAGGAGTTTCCGCCGACTCGCCCTTTCTGTAAGAAAGTCCAGCACCCAGTTGCAGAGAGAGGTTTTGAGTCCCATGTTTCTGAGTCAGCTGCTGGGGGATGATAGATTTCAGTTCAGCATTTAACACTAAGAACAGCATTCGCACATAGGAGTCCTTAGAGTCCAGGTGGGTGAGGGCTGGTTGTAGAGCAGCGGCAAAGGCGTCCTCTATGTAAAAATGATACGGGCCGTGGGAGGGAGGGAAGATGGATTTGATGTTATGCATGACCAGCCCCTCAAAGCACTTCATGATGATGGAAGTCAGGGCTACAGGCCGATAGACATTGTAACTGGAAGGGTGGGGCTTCTTCGGGACTGGTATTATTGTTGAAGCTTTGAAACAAGCAGGAACAACAGCTTGGATCAAGGAGATGTTAAATATGTCATACTTGAGCTCCTCAGCACAGTCCTTCAGGACACGGCCAGGTATGTTGTCCGGCTGCCTTGCGTGGGTTGATCCTGGAGAGGGTCCTCTTCATGCTGGCTGGAGCCAGACATACGGCCTTCTCGTCCAGGGGAGGAGTGGTCTTCTGTGCCGGTGTGTTGTTGTCGTTGAAGACACTCTCACAGGGCCGAGGTTGAGGTTTATAGTCTATAAGGGTATGGATGCCGTACCAGACAGACTGCGCATCTATGGCGTTACTGAAGTGTCTGGATATTTTCTGGCTGTTGCCAGCCCTGCAATGTCACCGGTCCCGAAGGCGTCCGGCGTCAGGAGTCTGTGAACCTCTCGTGTAAGCCATGGCTTCTGGTTAGCACAAATAGTGATGGTTTTGCAGTGAGTGACATCATCAGTGCATTTTGCGATGTATGCAGTAACAGCGTGTTTGAAAATGTCCGAGTCTGTAGTGTCGAAACAGTCCTTAAGAGCATAGGAGGCCCCCTCTGGCCATACGCCTACCTCCTTTTATGTTTCTCTGACGGCCTGTTGGAGTAGTTTTGAATCATAGTTTAAACAGTGATCTGTTAAATCACACGGTTTTAACCAACTAATCCGAAGCATTTTCATCTCTTGACTTTGCCGGTTTTAACTAGGAATATTGAATCCGACTAATACAATATATTAAAATATTGTCCTCCACTAAAGCCTCCTTGAACATATTTGATAAACCTAATCTCTCCCGTTTTATATTTAGCAAACTACAGAGCCTAACTTCCCAGAAATCTTATTGATCGCCATCAATAAGCACGGAGTCAGCCTCATCGACCCCAAGACAAAGGTTTGTGATAATTAATAATTTCCTCCACAACTGTCTGATGTTAAGTTTGGACTTTTCTGATTGTCACACATATGGTGAACGCACTCAGCTGCAGGCACTAATCACTTCAGCAGGTAGGATAGCCATAGTCTGTTGGAGGCCTTGAAGAAGATTTAGCACTCTGTTCCCACAGGACATCCTGACCACCCATTCCTTCACCAAAATCTCCAACTGGAGCAGTGGGAACACCTACTTCCACATCACCATTGGTAACTTGGTGAGAGGAAGCAAACTGCTGTGTGAGACGTCACTGGTGAGTGTAGACAAGACACAATGAGATTAAAAGTTGATACCTGCTCGTAAAAAGACAAGAGCCATAAGCTCACAAAACACAGCAGATTTATTCGATCTTGTGACTGTTCTGTCGGTGGGCTTCTGTTCCACCTGAAGGGCTACAAGATGGACGACCTGCTGACCTCTTACATTAGTCAGATGCTGACCACCATGAACAAGCAGCGCTCTGGACGGACCCAAAACAAGTGAACTTCTTACTGGAAGGAGGCTACTGAGCTCATTCGGATCTTGCGTCCCATAGGCCATCACTGCAGCTGGGGGCGGACTTTTGCCCATCAGCTGTGGTGGATGAGCCGAATGCATTCTGCCAGCTCCGAAGGTTCCAAACTCACTTGGGAGAGTTCAGCTGCCAGCAGCGACGACCCTGGCGAGGGCCCCAGTAACCACTACCACTACAGCTCCAACCTGGATGAGGATGAGCCGTCCAGTGAGGATGACTACCTCTGAAACCTCTCAGTCAAACAGGTCAGCCTCCCACAGTCACGACTTAGCACTGCTGTCATTTCCACTGTCTTCAGCTGAGGCATCAAGCTGAGGCACAGTGATGGCTGCCTTAATGTTTGACATTACACTGTGTGCTGCTATACATCAATGACTCCAATTGTATATAGAAAACATCAGTATATCAATGAGCAAGTGTTGAATATTGGCTAATATGTTGTTCTGCGTCTGTGTAGGCCTTATCCCCCCCCCGGCTTTCAATCATATCCTTGATATGATTGGGTGCCAAACTTTTTACATCTTATTCTATATAAAAAAGCTGTATAAAATGTTTAAATGTGAATTGTCACACCTAACAGGCATTATGTTAAACTGAGTCTGACTGGAAGTGGTTGATTTGAATTTAAGACCGTCTGTGGCTCAATACATTTTCTTCTGCCACTGCAGTGATCTAAAAAATCTGGGTTTGGGTGTCCGTACATTAAAAGGATGTCAGGCGCTTTAGTGAAGCTATAAACATTTTTTCAAAAAGTTACTGAGCTTACATTCGTTCAGATGAAGTTAATGTTTGATTCCTTCCTAGGTTAAGATAAAACATGTTGAACAAAAGTGTTTATGGAACTGATCTATTTTATTTAAAACTTTGTTTTTGTTGTGCGTCATAATACAAACCTGTGATAATATACTTAAGTTGGCTATTTCTGGCCTATATGGTCATGATTTATTATAAATTCCATGCCTTAATTGTGTATGACAACACTGCATTCCTGCAGTTTTCAATCGTGATTTGGTTTTTCTATATTTTAACAAAAAATATCTTAGTGTCCACTTCCTAGTTTTGTCCAGGGCTCTGCACCAAACCATTATATTCATAGGAAGAACTTTTTTCTCCTATAGCAGCATTAAGGCACATGTAAAAATGTGGTTGTAGATTCAAGAAGCCATACCTTTTGATGAAATGCAGTGATTGTCCGATTAACTCCGTCTTAATACAATCTGAAAATTTCAAGCACAATTAGTTTTATTACATTTAAATGAAAAGTGAACAATCCTAATGACGATTTCAGCACAGTTGCTTAACATTGTCCTGTTTACTGACAAAACTGATGCCCCAAAAGTGGCATCTAGTGCAGAAAATGACTCAAAATAGATTAGTTCACACAAAGACTGAGAAGTGATTAAAAAAATAATAATTCATTTGAATCTCCATCAAGGCAAACCTAGTATGATATTCAGTTAAGTAATTCTTAAACTTCTGATTCTGGACCGGTGCGTACAGCTGTTCATTTTAGGAAGTGATTGCAACACTTGATTTTCTTACTTTACTAAATAACCATACGTCTTAATTTAAAAGTTACACTCACCTGGACAAGCTATTTTTTTTCCAAAAACATTAACACACTCATTATTAAAAACTACCAGTTTGGATCAGTGTTGTCGCTCATACTTACCTGTATGGCGGCGTCTCCCTTCAATCATTGACCTGCACCGTTTGTACGCCGAACTGACAACACACTCGTATTTTAATGGTGCCAACCATCCATTTGTTTGTCATTGTAGTGTTCTTTGGTTTTTCAGATTTGTCATGTAATTTGTTCTCATTTTTGTATAAAGCTTAAAATAAATTTGTTTTCTTTTGTCGGAACAAGGAAAAAAAGAATGTGGATCCAGTTTCATGAGCTGAGACACGAAACAACTTTTTTCTTTTTATTTCCAGATGACAGCATTTACAATCAGAAAAATTACAGTAAAAAAAAAAATCAGAAATATGCTATAAAATAAACAATTTAGTACAACAACACATAATGGAAAGAATAGCGTCCTTACTAGTATACCCATTTACAACAGTGTTGAACTTTTACAGAACTGTGCACTTGATTTCTGATTCAGAAGATCTTAAAAGGTATCTTACCGTGGGTATTTGTTCATACAAGCTTTTGTCACATTTAAAGGACAGCAGCAAAAGTTTGGACAGTGACAACTCCATTTAATAATGCACACACACAGGCACTGAACTCATAACCTATCCTGTAAACACACACATCAGGACAGGAAGGATCTCATAAATCGAGATCTGCAAACATAAAAAGACAATATATTTTAAAATACTTCTGCTCACCAGTCTGGAGTGAAGAGCCGAGTGCCCCCAGGAGAGAGAAAATCTATATTTGGTCTCATTAACATTCAATTCTTATGGTTGAATGCACAAAGTTAATTTAAGTTTGTATTAAAATAACGTGCAGAGCAGCATGCACGTAGAAACTGTAATAGTCACAATCGGATGTTTGTCATTAACAAATCTATAAACATTGATTTAAAAGCAACTAGAGAGCCTTCAGGAGAAAGTTTGATTTTTGATTGCAGGTGCTAAAAATATGGCTGCTAACTTGTAGACAATATGAAATCTGTTTTCCCCTTAAGGGGCATGCTCACTATGCACCAAATGGTCTTCGATGAGCTTTAGTATATAGCTTATCTGTTTTAAGCTACAGCGCATCCGGAAAGTATTCACAGCGCTTAACTTTTACCAAATTGTTATGTTACAGCCTTATTGCAAAATAGATTCTTTACTCAAAATTCTACACGCAATACCCCATAATGACAAAGCGAAAAAAAGTTTGATTGAAATTTTTGCATATGTATGTAAGTATTCACAGCCTTTGTTGAACTTTTGGCAGCAATTACAGCCTCAAGGCTTTTTGAGTATGATGCTACAAGCTTGGAATACTTATTTTTGGGCAGTGTCTCCCATTCTTCTTTGCAGGACTTCTCAAACTCCATCAGGTTGGATGGGCAGCGTCAGTGCACAGAGATGTTCAAGTCTGGGCCACTCAAAGACATTCACAGAGTTGTCCCGTAGCCACTCCTTTGTTATCTTGGCTATGTGCTTAGGGTCATTGTCCTGTTGGAAGATGAACCTTCGCCCAAGCCTGAGGTCCAGAGTGCTCTGGAGCAGGTTTTTCATCACTGCATTCTTCTTTCCCTCGATCCTGACTAGTCTCCAAGTTCCTGCCACTGAAAAACATCCTCACAGCATGATGCTGCCACCACCGTGCTCAACTGTAGGGATGGTATTTGCCAGGTGAAGAGCAGCACCTGGTTTCCTCAAGACGTGACGCTTGTAATTAAGGCTAGAGTTCAATCTTTGTTTCTCGTGGTCTGAAAGTCCTTCAGGAGCCTTTTGGCAAACTCCAGGCGGGCTGAGGAGTTGCTTCCATCTTGCCACTCTACCATACATGCCGGCTAGATGGAGTGCTGCAGAGGTGGTTGTCCTGGAATGATCTCTCTCCACTGAGAAATGCTGGAGCTCTGTCAGAGTGACCATCGGGTTCTTGGTCAACTCCCTGACGTAGGCCCTTCTCCCCCATACGCTCAGTTTGGCAAGGCAGCCAGCTCTAGGAAGAGTCCTGGTGGTTCCAAACTTCTTCTATTTACGGATTATGGGGGCCTTGGATGCTGCAGAAATTTTTCCATACCCTTCCCCATATCAGTGCCTCAATACAATCCTGTCTCGGAGGTCTACAGACAATTCCTCGGCCTTCATGGCTTGGTTTGTGGTCTGACATGAACTATGGGAACTTTTAAAGACAGAGGTGTTCCTGTCCAATCAACATTTCAAGGATGATCAGTGGAAACAGGATGCACCTGAGTATCAGCGCAAAGGCTGTAAATACTTATGTACATGTTATATTTTCGACATAATGGGGTATTGTGTGTAGAATTGAATCCATTTTGGAATAGGACTATAACAAACAAAATGTGACAAAAGTGAAGAGCTGTGAATACTTTCCGGATGGACTGTACTCAATGAGGATACATTTGGCTACGGATAACCTTCTCCAAGCTTATCAGAAAAACTAATACTAAGATATGCTAACTACTTATTCATAGTACAATACGATACATGAAGTTACGTTTTCACTTGTATAAGCAATATTTGATTTTGACTCATTCTCGTCTTGTGTTGCCATAAAGCATTTTTAACAAATAGTCAAACATCCATCACATATAGAACACGCAGAGACTTCAGACAAAAGGCCAAGAAAGTTTCCTAAGCTTTAACAGTCAAATATTTATCCAGGTCTAAGAAAGAGTCAGAGGTTTAATGCTAATGAAAAGACCGGTTTTGCAATATCTTGCACGAATTCAGTGTGCAGCTTAAATGTAATGAGCAGCCCAGTGTGAGCCATGTTAAACTGTGTCCTTGCAGTGGATACCTGCAAGGATATGTATCCAAGATGATAAGTCAGAAACTATTGTCAGTTAAATAAATTCCTGCATATTAATGTGCGATATATGGATACAAGTTATTCTGATTATTTAATGGCAGTTACTGCAACAATCCTGCCCGACATCATGGATGTTGAAACGAGACATTTCAGATATGAAATCATCTTTTCTTATCATTCATAAAAATACTTCCATAAAGTACTGTGTGCGTATATGTAATATATTCTTCTTCATAAAAGAATACATGGTCTGGTTTCTAAACATGTTCAACTTTCTTTAGACCAGCCAATTCTACATTTGACAGAAATGGCCCCACCTGATACATTCACCACAGTATAAAACAGATCTTAACTAACAATTCCTCCTAAAGCCACATGTTTACATTCTTTCTGTCAGTCCATTTTATCACCTGCGATGGAGTTACCTAGTAAAGTTGATGGTGATGAAAACTGTTTTATCAACTAATCACCAGATGGGCTGGTGGTGCTGTGTGATCCTCTGGAGTGTCTACCATGCTCGTTGCCCAGACGTTTAAATGGTGACAATATTGAAAATGAACACTGGTGATCTCTGGTTTGGTTCTGCAGGGCAGTTGGCGCGGAAGACAAGAAACTGCTGTCTTCACAATTTTCTCTTTCGGTTACTTCGTCACGATTGTTTCCCACAAATTTTTCTTAACTTAATTGAACATTAATTATTGTTATTCTAGTGCTTAAAAAAAGCTTTTTTCTCAATCAGCGACACCATGTCGTGTCAAAGACAAATTAATTGTTTTGATTTGCAGGTTTCGTCAGAGATCACTTGCTATAAAACTTATATTATTGTAGCTCATTCAAGTAATGAAAAATACTTCATGGCTTTAATACTTTCCCAACCTGAAATTATCTGTACCTTTCTATATTGCCATTCTTCTCTCTATAAGTCACTCCTCTGTAATGGTGGGCAGGTGAGGGGAAGTGGGTGAACTGGGCGTGCTCCGAAGGTCAGGTCGTACATTGACGCTGGAGATTGACCACACATCACTCAGCTCTTCAAAGAAGGAAAAACGTCAAATTAGTTTCTTACTTGCAAGTGAAGAGAGAGCCTGGGGTAATGAGGGGGTTAATAAGAACAGGCAGTTTGCATTTATAGAACACATTCATAAAACCAGGTGTGAGACAGCCATGCATATCAAAGGGAATAAATTTGATTAATAAAGGAAACGAGCATGACGCATACACTGAGGTGAGGACTTATTTCAACACTTCATGTACAACAGGTCAGCAGATTTAATATGTAGTTTTATGTAAAGTGGCTTGACAGTCTATGAACCACATTCAGATAAGTAGCTCAGAAGAAGTTATTCTTTGCCAGGTTATCTAACCCCAAGTTGTAAATTCCTAGTTGTAAACACATTCAGATAAGTTGTTACAATGTCAACTACACCTGAACAATCCTTGTACCTTTGAGGTTTTTCTGGAGTGATCTGTCACGCAGCCATCTCTAGAATTGTGCTTTATACCTACAAATTTATTAATCCTCACTGACTCCAGGATGTATGAGTCATGCGTACATATTCCCCACATTTGTCTAGTAATGCTAGTTCTCTAAAGGAGACGGACGATGAAATACTTCAAAGAGGGTTCTGGGTTCATACAAGGTTCATGCAGGGCTGACATGCACGGAGTTATTGGTTGAAGACGAGGATTCCAGCATGGGGGTCACAATGGAGGGAACTCCAGCGAACACAGATGATCTCTGACGAGTCTGACACATCCACACAGAAGAGGAGACCACTGATGATAAGTATCTTACTGCCGCTGATCGGGCCAGAGCTTGACCAAACTTATTATTGTTTGTGCAAGTCAATCTGAGTATCAACTGTGTTTGGTTTAAGGTCAGCCAAAGTGCATCGTTAAGTTAGAAAGGGTTTTTCCCCTTTTATGACTAGCTTCTTAAGTCGTGAAATTGCCAACAATCAACACAGTTACGGACACAAAGCAGTCGACAGAAATACTCAAATACAACAAAGAGTGAACATAAAAAAAATGTCCTCTTACCCGTTCTAAACTTGCTGTATGGTCCGTTCTCATGAGTCTGACGGCTGTTGGACCAGAAGGTAAGGCCTCTTTCTCTCCACCTGACACACACACCAGATAGAGAAACATCAGAGTGGATAGCCAGGATGATTCAGCCATTATCTTAGCTGGGATAGATAATTATGACAGCAATGTGCACATACCAATGGAAGATGAAAACAGCAGTGATGAGGAAGGCAGACACCGCATCAGTCAGAATCCACATCAGATTATATTCTTCTGGAGTCTGGAGATTGAAATAGATATATATACAGAGGATAATTATCAACCCAAAGTAGAAAAAAAGAATTTCATCTATTTACCCCAAAGGATTTGGCGATGGAACTAAACACATTTTCATCGCATATTAACACAGAAAGAATGGCTCAATTCAAAAATGCCAGCCGATGTACTACAGTCACAGTGGATAAAAGCAATTTCCAGATGTCTAAAACGTAAATACAAAAGTCTGGACACATTCACGAAATATCCTGAGGCAAAAAGAAATTCCCAAGTTGTTGAAATGAGCAATGAATCTAAGCAATTCATAGAGAATTTTAATGCCAAGAGGAGTGTGAAGACCTAGCCGCTGTCAGTCATAGGGTGCCATAATGAATTTTAATATCAGATTTCACTCCAAAAAGGCAAAACAAAATCTATATGATGGCATTACAGTTCACTACTTTGACTACTTCACTTCCAGAAGGTTCTTCTAACCAAATCGTTTGTTTTTTAATGTGCACTTTCTGAAATGTCAACCACCTGCAATAAATGCATATTAAATGATAAAATCTATCGTCTTTGAATTAGTTTTCTATTTTTCTGTAAATAGATGAATCTATTTCACATTCACACAGAAAAAGTCATCGACCAAATCCCTTTTCTTTAGTTCAGGGTTTCTCTGTGTTCTTCATACAAGAGCTGTTCAAATCTTAAAGGAAACTCAGAACTTCGTTCTGTTAAAGCCCCAGCATTTTCACTGGAATATTCTCATTTTCAACTGAGCACAAAGGCTGGTATTTTCATTACAGAAAGGGAACAGGTTTCATTTTAAAGGAAGAAACGTAACTATGTTCCATTAATATCTGCATACAATTGACTCAGATCCAATAATTAGTCAGGGAGAGCTCATTCAGATTAACTCAGCATTTAAGAAACATGCTGTGAAAATAATGAGAGCATAATGATCATACAAAAGATAATCCAGTTGAATAAGCTCACCATCAGGAAGAGAGGCTTGTTGATGTTGGAAAGGATGTGGATGGAGTCTGTAGTTACAGACTGAGCCCCGGCACACCAGGCCAGAGTGTAGAGCCACGGCTGGCTGATGACGTACAGGTTAGTACTTATGTTTTCCGACTTGTACTTACTGAAGAGGGGGAGGGGGTGAGATTGAGGACAGAGAAGAAAATGATTTCACTACGTTGTTTTAAAACTGCACATTAAAGGATACCACCTTAGTCACAAAGATGCATCATCATGTCCAAGCCATTAAGAATACATACAATAGAAGAAGAAAACATCTCTGGTGGAATGGAGGTTACCGAAATTGAATAGCCCTATAATGTACAAATCAAATATCCACATGGGAAGTCCAAACACACAAAGCTACCAAGTGATCAAACCAGAGACACAGAGCTCAACTTCCTCAATGAGAACAAAGCATGTTGTGACTTACCTCCTGCTTCCTCCATAAAAGCTAGCATCATATGTCCAGAAACCACCACAAAATCATGGATAACCTTCCCTTCATCTGGAATGCACATGCCTGCTATAACCAAAGGGAAAGGCTCTATGTTTACACTTTTTTTTTTAAAGCTTAGTTGGTAGGATTTGAAAAAAGGCCCAGATAAAAGGATGAAAGAAGCAGAAGGTGAAGTCCACAGATCTACGGGTGAATGAAAGAACACATAGGTTTCCTATTAAGAGGAAGAGCATAGCTCAGAAGAAGTTATTCTTTGCCAGGTTATCTAACCCCAAGTTGTAAATTCCTAGTTGTAAATTTAGTTTGTTTGAGACATTTCACTGATTTTTTTGAACAGTTTCACATTGTTCCCTTTGGTCTTTCTCACTAAAGCCATAAGGAGGCATAATACAACTTTAAGGATGTAAACTGATGTTAAATCCAAATGAGGCAAAGAATGAAAAGCGATGACATCCCATGGTTTCCTCTATGTACATTTAGTAGCAGCGCTCCCCTGAATAACATTACATGTCATGTCGCAATTACACGACTCTGCGAGGGCTTTTAATTTGACAGGACAGTGACGACACTTCCATGAAACGCTCTAGAATCTTGGAGACACGCACATGATGAGGCACAGAGAGAGACAATGGTAGATTTTCCAAGCTAACGTTAATTTAAATAGATCTTATAGTTTAAAGGGTTACCTTATTCTCTATTGATACTCATGAACAAGTAATTATAGCCTAGATATATCGTGAAATAATAGTCCAGATAAAATAAGTTAAACGTTGTCGAACTCAGTGGACCTTAATTTAAATGACGGGCAAAGTCTAACAAAAGTTAGATCATTTTTTTTATGTTCACACGTTAAATCTGATGGTAGGCTGACTTCTTTCAGCTTTAGTTCCTGCTCAAAACACTTTGTTGCCAGACTTTGAACTTTACAAATCGTTTAATTAGATTGAAGGCCAGTGACAGATATGACCGATTACCTTACTACAATAAACGTCAGTAAAATAATTGCTGTTTAAATAAAATATGTATTAAAATATCCCTGATTGCATTTTCAGATGAGTTTGTTAAAATATGTTTCAAATAAGAAAAAGATGTCTGATGATAAATGATCTGTTAATGTTACTTTAGCTAGGGAGGGGCTCAAGGTTCTTAGCCGTGGCCTTGAACAAGGTGAGGTTTTGGCGAGAGGTGGTGCTTGGGGTTGTATTGGCCTACGCCCGCTGCTGAAAAAAATCCTAAAAGGAAACACTGCAACCAGCCTTGAATATTAGCTTATATTTACGACCAATAATTCCTTTTCTGTAAAACTGAATTAATTGGAGAATGTTTTTTTGAAATTGTTATATACAAAATGGGATTTAAGAAAATTACTCAAGTAAAAACATACCGCTAAAGCAGTTTGACCATCCAAAGATTTCGCTCTGGAATGTAATTAGGAAATATCTTTTAAAAAAGTTGTCTTTGATGATCTTTCATGGATAGTGTAGATAGAAATGTACTTTATTCATCCTGAAAGAATTTAATTATCTATATTTAATATAGTTTTATGTTAAAATCTGACAATGTAAATACTGTATGTCCACTAAAGGTTTTATGCCAATTGTTTTGTGGATTAAACAAAATCTTGTTCATAACATGTTTTTATCTGTATATCAGCATGTATTTGTACCTGATCTGTTTTTCTGACATGCTGCTGTAGTGGAGGTTCAGTCTGGTAATGTGGCCGTCTGCAAGTTCCTGAATTGAGTCCATTTGGCCAGAGGTCTGCTGCATCTCTGGGTCGAAAGCCTGGACCAACTCCCTGTCTTCAGATGGTAGCCACAGGATCTACAGACACACAAATTAAAATACTTTTTTTTTTTTAAAAACAGAAAGTATATTAAAAAACAGACACACCCTAACCAGATACACACAAACATACATCTAGATATAAACAAAAACACTCTCACCATGAACAACAATCAGGAAGAGTTGCTTGATTATCCACATTGGCAAAAATGGTCATATTGTGATACTTTAGGTACTTCCACTATCAACCCTATACATTCTTAAATTGTCTTGTGTGATAGATCCTCTGTTTTGGTGAATATGTTTATGTGTACATTGAGTACACGCTCAAATTAAATGCCTGTGTCAGCCAAAAATTCTCTGAGAGGGCATAACATCCACCCACATCTATCACAGTGAAGTGGAAATAGTGTTGCTATAGTGTTGCTGTTGTTTCAATGCTTCAGTTTTATTAGTTCAAGCATCCCAATTAAACTTTAAATCACCTTTGCTATTCTTATCAGGGAGCTACACCTGGTATTTAAGAGAGCCATGTACAAGTTTGTCTGAGAACCTATTTCCAAAACAGCTTGGTCAAGGTCATAGGATTCAATCTTCCATTATACCCTGAAATTTTCTCATTGGGGAATTTCACAATATAATAAATATTGGTTATGAGGCTGGATTTGATAATAGTAAGTGGTATTTAGCATACATAAATACACCTGTGCAATTACCTGTGAAGAGTTGATGTGGGCCTGCATGACCTGCAGGGTGATGTTAATGTATGAGTGACTGTAGGGGTGTCCGTACTGTGGCCTGCGCAGGTCAAACAGAACAAGTCTGCCACTATGGGCAGCTACCTCCAGGAACTGGGCCAGTGATGGAACAGACTGGTTCTTTGCCTGATTCCGGTCTGCCTCAGTGAGGGATGACACAGTACCAAACGGATCCCGCTATAACAGAGGGTATGATAATTAGTGCCAAGTATTAACAAAAATGAAGAACTGTATTTCTAACGTTAGTTTATTTAAATTATTAAAAGATCTGAAAACTAAATATAAAAAACTCAATTGAAAAATAATGTCTTTTTGGCAGATGTTTCTGCACTATGGTTCGTTGGTCAATTGTTTATTTTTATCGATGATGAAGTCTGTGCGTCTCACCGTTAAGAACCAGTTGCCAGCATTCAGCTGCTGTAGCTCTGCCCAGGTGAACATGGAGGCATCAAGGTGTGTTCGATTTGGGAAAACCTCAGCAACATTAGTGGTTCTCCTCAGAGTGGAGTCATGCATCAGGAAGGGAACACCATCATAACTACATACAGAGATAGGAATATTTAAAAAGTGAGGAATGAGAATGTAAACAGAGGGCACCAAAATGAATATGATAGAAATAGAAAGAAAAGAACCCAAAACTATGGAATATTTATCTGAGGATACAAATCCCCAGCTACTGGAGGTGAATATGAGCAAACTGACATGATTAATTCAATTACACCTAAAAATGCAAATCGAAGCAAATTGAGGATAAATGTTATGAGGTTCACACCATTATACTGTGTGCACAAATATTATGCAATGGAGAATTTTGACGCATATTTTCCAACTCCAAGATGAATAAACTTGAATGCTTATCGGATTTAAGCATATCAGGTGATGTGTATTTGTGTAATGAGGGAGGGTGCAGCCTAAGGAGATCAACATCCTACATCAAATTGTGCATAATTATTAGGCAGCTTCCTTTCCTCAGGCAAAATGGGCCAAAATTCTGAAAAGTCAAAAATTGTTTAAAAAAAATGGGATGCAGCCCTCTTGAAATGCTAAGATATTGGGGCGTGATCACAGAACCATCAAATGTTCTGTTGCAAATAGTCAACAGGGTTGCAAGAAACGTGTTGGGAAAAAAAGACGCAAATTAACTGCAAAAGATTTAGGATTCAAAGCTAGCAGGAACCCATTGTCCTCCAGTGTTGTCATATTCCAGAACTACAACCTGCCTGGACTGATCAGACATGGCCAAGGTAAGGAAGGCTGAAACACTACCACCACTGAACAAGACACATAAGTTGAAACATCAAGACTGGGCCAAAAAATATCTGAAGACAGATTTTTCAAAGGTTTCATGGACTGATGAAATGAGAGGGACTCTTGACGGACCAGATAGATGGGCATGTGACTAGTCATCTGGATCACTAACGGTCAGAGAGCTCCACCTCGACTCAGACAACAGCAAGGTGGATGTGGGGTACAGGTATGGACTGATATTATTGTTGAGGAGCTAGTTGGACCTTTTCAGGTATAACATTGACTCAGAATCAACTCCCAAACCTACTGCCAGTTTTTAGAAGACACCTTCAAGCATTGGTACAGGAAAAAGTCTGCATCTTTCAAGAAGACCATGACTTTTATGCCAGATCTGTGTGGCCAGCTAGTGAAGGCCTTAAAGATGAAAGAATAATAACATGACCACCTTCCTCTCCTGACCAAAACCCTATTGAGAACTTGTGGGCCCTTAAACGGGATATTTACAGTGAATGAAAACAGTGCACCTCTCTGAACAGTGTCTGGGGTCGCTGCTACACAAAAAGTTGATCGTAAACGGATTAAGAAGCTGACAAACTTGAATGGAAGGCTAATGACTGTCATTGAAAAGAAGGGTGGTTATTTTGGTCACTGATTTGTTTATTTTGAGTTGTTTATTTTCATCTGTTAAAGTGAAAATAATAAACAAGTGAGATGGGAAAAATTTTGTTTCTCATTTAGTTACATAATAATTCTGTACACTAATAGTTGCCCAATTATTGGGCACACAGATATTCTCCTAAGAAAGCAAAAACCTCACTATAACTTTCCTAAATATGCAGGTTTGAGGTTATGAACATTTTGGATTGACCAAGAGCACTGTAGTTGTTTAATAATAAAATGAATGCTCAAAAATACAGCTTGCCGAATAATTGGACACACAGCGAATACCAACCCTGTATAGCCCATTGGGTGGGGCCATAGAAAGGAGATGATGAGTAACAACCCTAATAGGTATTTAATTCTTCCTAGCTCTGTTCATCACTCAAAATATAAGCCAAATTAAGTAGCAAAAGCAATCTGAGTAAACCAGTCAGCCTAATTAATCACATGCCCATGAACACTGATGTATTGCCTAAGAAAACTGTTTAATTACACATGAATTGCATAGTAGTCACAATCATTCATGTGGGGTCATCCGCAGAGGCAGATTAGCTAACCTTCTAATGCTGACTCATGGCATGCTGCTTATCTCCTTGGGTTTAGACTTTATGGTAGCGTGCTACCCACCAGCTGTGGGTTAATGGGTAACTGGATTTGCATGTTAGTAAGCACCTAAGCCTTGAGGTTGAATGCTTTTATCCGAGCATGATAAGCATCAAGGTACATCATCAGAATTTTCTCTGTACACTACTAACTGCTCCACTGTAGCATTTTTACTTCTTTGTTATCCGACATGTTATTGTTTTTTTTTTTTTTTCACCAAACACTATGAAAGAAGATATTGTCATTAACCTGGAAAATGCTTATCCTCCCTTGTAGCTTAAGTATCCACAAAGGGCACTGCATGTATAAAAGTCTTGACACATACAACATAACTCTTTAATGTAGACACACTGGTGAGAATCTAATACCTGATGGTGACGTCCGTCTCAAGGCCTAGTCCACCGGCTTCCACTGCCTTCTTAAATGACATTAAAGTATTTTCTGGAGCCAACTAGCACAAACACAACGAAAAAGGAAGAAAAAAACAAACGCACATACACAAACAATTTTAAAGTATTTTAGTAACATGAAAATATGATAACCACCACCCCTTAAACAAAATTTAGACAGCTGTCATGATAGAGTATAATCTTACCATCGGAGCTCCTCTGTGCCCAATGAACGTCGGGGCAGGTCCCAGTCTTCCTGCATCTTTAATGCAGGGTGAGTACATTCCCAGAGGGACTAGGTAGAGAGAGAACAGCATGGACAGGTAGAGACCCAGAACGGCCACCTGACGCACTGAGGATGAGACAACAAACTAATGTACATATATTTAACAACTTCCATATATCCTTGTTTTATCTAAATACAAGACGTTTGTATTAATATGAAACACAATTTAGTAATTTCTGGAGTGCAGCTAGGCAGAGGTAGAAACTATAATAGACCAGTTTTTCAGCTAGATTGTTATTTACCAGGATCTGGGACCTGTGGTGTTGTTATGGTATAGTAATAAAATGTTGTAGTCACATAACTGTCACAAAACATGGTTTAAAGTAATGAAGATTGTAGATTGGAGTTTCAACCATTAATGATGAGTTTGCTACATTAAGGTTTAGGCCTTAGAGTTATGGTTAGAGAGATTTTCTAATTCTTTAACTGAAGTATTTGATAATTCTGCGATTTAGGGTTCCCCCACCTGTTTAATCCCACTTTAGCACCTGATTTTAACTTGTTAATACTGCTAGGAATCTGTGTTCATTCAAAGTTACTTGGAAAGTAGAGAAACAATACATTTAGGATCCAGTTTCAAGTCAACAATAAATTGTATGGTTGGTTTGTATACAGTTATTCAGCATAAAGTGATTCCACTTCAATGCTGAATTCTACTTTTGTCCACTTGCAGTTCACTCTACCACACACATTCCATGCAAAATGAACAAAAACTTATTCATGGCTCTAATTATGGCCCAGATAATGTTTAAAGGCAGGTACTAGAGCAGGAACTGGAAGTTAATCAGGCTTATATACTGTAAATCTTTCCTGATAAGATCAACATGGGGGTCTGGTGGCAAACAGCGGCCATATGGGCAACAGAAAGAATGACAGCCGTTTGGTTAGAAAGTAAATCCTGCTGGGAATGCATCTCAAACTAGGCATGTTATAGACATGTGTCCAAATAATTGTAATTATAGACATACTTCAGGCATACAAACCTGATTCATGATAACTTGGATTTAATAGTTTGTGACAATTAGCTAATTTATTCAACGTTTTACTTCTTCAACTTGTTTATTTCTTTAAAATACAGTATATACATTTTCTGAACCGTGTGTTACATTTTAGATAAGTTGATAGAGGTATCACAAACGACTTTGAAAGTTTTTAAATGCTCAAACACCTGTTTGGAAATATAAATCAGGTAAAAATGTTAATTAGTAAAATATTATAGAGCAAGCAAGTAGAATCCTCAAAAGTCACCAAGGGGCAAAGTTGACCACTATGTGAAACAGTTGTATAAATTAAATTATTACCTGGGCTCAGGATAGCAATGTAAAGCTGTGTATGAGGTGCATAGGTGACTGTAAATACGTATCTCATCAATCACACAGACGTTTTTAAAAGCTGCTTGTTATAAAAGACATACAGAGCTAATATCCTCATTCTGGTCACCTTTAGGTAAGTCATTTTTACATAAATCTTTTGTGCCAATAATAAGAGATTCATTCTTTATTTTATGCATAATTAAGGCATAGACTGACAATAAGCCACTAGCTGTGGCTTATTGTCGATGCCCAGCCATGATCCGACTAGTTTTAGATGTTTTTCTCTTGTGTCTCTCTCCCCCTCCCCTTGCCTCTCTGCATGTGATGCTGAGGAGGTGGATCCCGCACACCTGGCGTAGCGCCCCACCAGAGTCTCATCACCAAATCACCTCCTGCAGTAGTTCAACCCCGGCACACCTGCACTCATCTCCAGATTATCCAGTCACTTCACGGGGTAGCTATCGGCTCTAATTCCCCTTTGAGAATCAGATTTTTTCCAGTGTGTTTTTGGTTAATAGGTAGGGTTCTTATTCCTTCCTGGATCTCTCTTGCATCAAAATACGCAGCCAGCACCTGCCTCATTCAGTCCCTGTCACGGGCTACTCTCATCGTCACTCCTCCCTGATCTTTGACAAATAATCCTTTTTATCTTCATATCGGGCTCCGAGTCTGTCCCTCTGTCCAAATTACAAACAGTGCTTAACACATATATTTGAAACCGCTGTGATTGTGACATTCAAAGCCTAAACACAGAGCTTCACATTGCTTTAGCAGAAACGTTCAGGCGGTGTCCAGAGCCAATGGGCTTAATTAATACTATGAATAAAACATATGTAGAAGTATCTAGAAGATTATCTGTAATTCATTTTCAGTATTCTATTTCACCTAGAAGCACACACATTATTGATGTCATCATGTAGAAAAGGGAAAAATGGAACTCAACTCTTCTTTCACATCCAGGCTTGGATTTAGGTGCTTTTGAACATAGTAGAGCTACGATACACACCCTGTGCTTGGGCAGATCCCTCTCTCCCTTATCAGGACAGACTCCTTTTATGATTCAGCGTCACTTAAACATCACCCAATCACCATGGAAACCAGGGACAGTACCCATGGAGACCAGGGAGTAAAGAAAGGTGCAGTGAGACAGAGGTCACTGTGACTCAGTGGGGAGGAAAAGGCAGACACTAAAAGAGACAGGCAACTTAACCCATAGAGGGAATCATAACAGAGCAGTGGTGGGAGAGCACAATTCACCAGGGACATGTTGCTCTAACTCAACAATGCAGGTTTAACTCACATGACAGATAAAATGCTTCGGTTACCGGATTTTATTCAGAGAAAACCCAAAACGGATTAGAATTGGAGCCATTATCGAGTGGAACAAGTCAAAACATCGCCAAGTATTATGCATACAGTTTTTAAGCTATGACAAGTGTTGACAAGTGTTCACACACTTGAACAGTGTGTGAACTGTTCAAGTCACACAGTGTTTACACTGTGACAAGTGTGAACACTTGTCAAAGCGATGAAAAGTGTGACAAGTATTATGACAGAGATATTGGTTGAACTTGAGCCGGGATTTTTATTTTTCTGCAATTGTTTTCTCAAATTTTTATTTTTTTCATGCACCAAGGATGTTTTTGGATGATTATGCAATGATTAAGGTTTGGTTTGAGATAAAAAGTGAATTAAATTGGTTAATTAAAACAATTAAATTAACTGTAAGGTTAAACCCTCTAAACAGTTGGCAGATAATAAAACTTACTTTTTTATGTTACCATTGCTGCTTTAAACTGGAAAAATATGATAAACAGTATACTACGATTCTTTTTTCTTTTTGTTTCACCAACAGCAGCTGAAAAAGAACATAGCATCTTCTTGTATATAATGGTCTATCAAGAAGATCTACATATCTATTGTTGCTGGCAAGCACAATAATTAATTTGTTTAAGAACCAAGTCCCTCCAACCGCCAACAATAGCCCCTGACTGAGAAAGATAAACTAATAGGCTTGCTTACCTTTCTTGTTCATGCGGAAGAAATGCAACGCTATAGGCCAGGAGAGAATCGCCATAAGTAGGACTGCTGCCAAATGGAGGAAAGGTGCCGTCACCTGTCATAGTGAAAGACCAGAAATTGACCAAAGAATGAACCCAGTCTTAAAAATGTCATTCAAATATAAAGCGCAAATTGCGGTTTCATAAGAATGAAATACATTTCCTTAGAGTTAACTGGTCGGTGAGTTAGAATTGACAAACCTGCAGGGAGAGAAGGAGGGTCTTCCATTCTCTACTCCAGAGATCAGACATGATGGCCGTTGCTGTGACGGAGAATGCCAATGTCACCACGATACCAGTCTAGCACAACACACAGGAGGATGAGAAAAGACAATTCATGACAACTCACCACATGACAGAACACAAATGAACCGTCTGAGTTTTTGTTTATGTCTGTGTGTGTGACACCTTATGGCTCCAGTGAAGGTATAGCCTTTGTCCCTCAGACAGGAGACACACCGCCAGCACCTGTCCAGATAAAGATGAATGAATATCTAACAATAAAAAGAAGACTTTAAAGTTAGGTATTTTTCATCTTTTCATACTTTATTTATTCATAAAAAAAAATTCTAAATTTTGACGTTTCCATTCTTCTTTAATTTCAACTTTGTTCAGGTAAATAAAAAGCTACATTTTATGATTTCCTTGTATTCCTGTGCTTAGTGAAGATAATACTTTTTTTTTTAACATAAATCTTTGTCACTGCTGACATTGTTGCCAAAGTCATTGTATGCCTCAGGCTTTTCTATTCAAGGATAAGGTAAACTAATGAAGATTTCTATTTCGGTTAATTTATCTGGTTATAGTAACAATAGGATATTTGTCAGCTAAGGCAAGTGGACCTCCCCCTAAAGGCCTGCGTCCACATGATTTTCATTGAGATGCTGATTATAAAAGCAGGAAAAAAAACAGAATTAAAAAGGATTGGGTGCCTTGCTAATGTCAATCAAATGAAATAGAGCATTTTCTTATTTTTTTAGAAAATATGATATGAGGCCAAACCCAAATGTCAGAGTATAGGGTGAAGCCAAGGGCATAATTTTTCTTTTTTATCCCCAGGGATTTAGAGAGAAACAGTCCAATCCATCCCTCACATTGGTTCTACCAGGTTTGGACTGTAATTTGAGATTAGAACAGAAGCAGTAAGATCAAGAGGCCTGTTCAACAACACTCCAATAGCTGTAAAGAACAGTGTTTGAACTGACCTTCAATCTAATCACAGCGCTGAATATACTAAAGATATTAGTATTGTTGTGCTAGGATGTTAAAAAGACAAGCTGAAATCTTAGCAGTGTGCGTACCAATAGTAAGGCGATGTATGAGAACAGAGTAGCAGCAACAACCAGCAGGACTAAAGACCAGGGAAACCAGAAACCAAGAGTCCCAAAGTTAAACCTTAAGAGACACAAAAAAATCAAAAAATCAGTCTTCACAAGCTCTTGTTTTAGTTAGGTATCTTTTTACATTGTTGGAATGATAAACACACTTCCACCACTTTAATTGTTTACATTAGAATTAGCATTTCCTGCCTGTAAGCTTCCACGCCATCAGTCAACTCATACATTCCATGTAGTGACTGATACAGAGCTATGTTACATGCTATACAATTATCAACACAAGCTTAATATGAGCAAAGCCTATTACCTTAAGTAGGACTAAAATTATTCAAATGCAAGAAGTCACATATTATCAAACATGGATGGGTCCCACGCAACTTCAAATCAGAAGGACAGATAATAACATCCCCATGGTTCCAAAATTTGAGGAATCATGTGAATATCAAATAAGAAATAATCACACTCTCACCATGTGATCCTGAATTTTTTTTGTTGAATAGTGTTCAGAAAAGTATTTTGCAGAATATGATATATGTTACCCTGAAAAATCACAAGGAATGTGCCAACATGTATTTGATGCAATTTGCTTGCTGTGAGTGACCAACCAGTCAAAGTCGTTGTAGTCATTCTGAGCTTCACTCCAGAAATAGAGGAATAGAAAACTCAGGAAGAAGGTGAGGATCAGGAGGCCAAAACTTCCACACTCCATCTGTAACACACATTATTACAATTACTAACTTCTAAATAGTTTTCAATAATTTGCTATTTGAGAAGACTACAAAAAGATACAATTACACATAATACAATTGTCCCTTTTTTTCCCCTCCAAACACCCACATATCAGATAAGACAAAAAATCTTTAAATAAATCATATGCTTCAGACAAATCCGTCAGGTTCTAAACTAAGCGATAGAATGTGGGTTCTGCCAACTCAAGGCCAAAATGTCTTAATTGCAATGTTACTATCCCATATAATGTCTCCATCCTGCAAAGATAAAACTAAAAAAAGAGATATTTTGTCTCATATTAAACGCATTTGTTCTGTTTGAAAAACTTTGTCCCAATTTCAGGAATAGTTCTCCAACACGTAATCAAAAACATTTCAAAGAAGACACTGGCGTCTCTTCAAATCTGATGTGATTCGATTTTATTGTTCACATGGCTGCAGACAATAAAACTAAGCTTACATCCGGAACTGAAGCTCTTACACTGAAAGCAGGTGGTTAAATACACACACCATCCTTTGATATCGACCCCTTTAGTTACGTTGAAGTGAAAGGTTGAATACTGGTTGTGCAATCAATATTCTCGGCAGCATCAGCAAGCTAACCAAGATGATAGTTTGGAAATAGTGTGGTAGGGTCTGTGTGTACAGTGCGTAGGGGTGTGTTTGTGTGGGCTTTTACCTTGCTGCAGCAGCATTCTCCAGGCTGCGCTCGGGCTCTTTGGTATCGTCTCCATTGGCAACCATAGAGGCCAGCCAGACAGGAGACAAATGGCTGGTGCTCGTACCTGGTGCAGCAAATTAGAAATTAAGCAATGACATAAACATTAGCTAACTGAGGATTGCATTCAGACATTAATGCGGGTAAACTGAAACCTATACCCACAACAATAAAAACTAATAAAAAAAGTTTTTATTAGCAGGCTGTAAGTATCAGCAGGGGGCGACTGTCAGGCATTAGTGATGGCTAAGGTTAATAAGACCAGGCTTTCTCAAAGTTTTGGTCATGATATATGGATGAGTGAGATTTTACCTACTCCTTAATAACAACAGCAGCAGGACTTAAAAAAAAGCCTACTTGTTCTGATAACAGGCATGAGTATAAAATATCCAACAAGATGTACAACATAATTTTTCACGGTACTTAATATTGCTCCTGTAAATACAACATTGGATTCGATATCAAAGGCCAGCGTTGCCCATGTTATGCTTGTTTTGTTGGTGAAAGGGAAACAAGAGTCTCTTAATTGTGCTAAAATGCACTTATTTTTCTCTCCAGTGTAAAGTGGCTGGGGAGCCAATTGTTAAAATGTGTATTGTTTTACTAATGGGTGCCTGTTGGCTTTGTTATGAACGCACTGCATTTTTCTGGTTCTCAGTTAATTAAAAGTGAAGACTTTTCCACTCATTTGTGCACAAATATTTAGTTAGACTGCACATAATTTCTCACCTGAAATTGTTGACATCTTTTAAGGAGTGGCTGTTTACACCGACTCAATGCATTTTTTCATTTATACAACTGCCAAGTGTTTATAATTTGTTAACAGTAGATACAAATGGAGATACCACACCCCATCTAAATGCACAAATTTGGTCAGATCTATAAAGTATTAACATTGTACTGTATATGTTTTTAATAAGCATAAAATTAAGTTGTTATATAAATGTTAGCCTCTCACTTAGTAATGGCAAATTTACCTTTTCAAGTTAATAGGATTATGCAGACGACACTTAAAATGGTCAGCTATGTTCATTTAAGCACTATTTGTTATTATTTCAATTTATTTGCCATGTTAATAATGCGAATACCCAGAAAAGAAGTTTGGAAACCCCCACATAGGACTGCACTTCAGTCCTGTCGGCAGGACAGAAATGAAGTTTAAGAAAGTTGGCCTGCTAAGCCATAGAATGTGGTTAGATTGGATCTCAGTTCAATCGGAATTTAATTTATTTTCAACTTAAGTCAGAGATGCCCGATTACTTGATACTGATTCAGATTTGATAAAATGCCAATTAACTCTCCAACATCTTGCAATAGTTGGATCAAAAAAAGTGTGTAGCCCCATTTAGATCATGCATTCAGATCATCTCTGCACTGTGACTCATCCTTCTTTGCAGCCAGTGATAGTCTACTGGACGTCAGACTTGTTTATCATTCTGAGTAACAAAGAGACCTTTGAAAGGAGACACTGCTGCAAGTTCAGGTAATTTTTATACATAATATATAATTTTTCCAGTTACGTTTCTGATGCTCTAAAACAAATGCAGTTTTCATGTAGTGATATAACCCATGATTGTTGGGTCGTTGCAGAAGATCTCGAATACCTGATTCGAGTGCTGGACTCCAATGAACTTAATGACTGACGACTTATTTCCACAGTTACTCGAACAGTCTCCAAAAGAACCAATAATGGGAAAAATAAGCCTTTAATTTTGATAATTACAGGGATTCCCTAACAAGAAATACAGACAGTTAATTTTTCTTCACATTTAAAAGTCGTTTGTCATTGAGCAGTGATGTTTATGATGTTCGTTGTTGTGTACCTCTGCAGCAGCTGCCGCCGCACCACCTTTAACTTCCCCAGTTTCGGTCTGGTCAAGGGCACACACTCACCCACGGCCAAGCATCACAGAGCAAGAGAGAGGGAGCAAGAAATATATAGAGAGAGAGGGTTAGGGATCAAGAAGGGACAGAAGAGAGGACAGGAAAAAAAGGGTAGACCGTTGGCCACCACACTCTTTCACCTACAGGGAGAGAAGGGTAACTGAATTAATCAAAGAACATTTTGATAGGGAAACTCAATCCAGAAGATTTAGACAGAAATGCAAACTTCTGCACACATAATGAACATGTGTCTGCTTAAAAAGTAGTTAAACCAAATATGCCTACTCTGGTTATTAAAACTCCATTGTGTGAATCATACATTTATTGAATTCAGCCACAGACTTCTACAACAAAAAGATTTACTTATTCTCTTTGAGCTACACCTTAATGCCACAATGACAGTAAGAGAGTGGTTTAATTATAAGATCTAGACAATGACTATATATACAATTTCCAATTACACTAAATACCACAGCTGGACACCAATACATTGGTATTTGGTCAAACAGTGAAGGAAGCCAATCAGCCAATGACCTTCCTAATATAATTTATGTCACTTGAAAAATAACTACTTAATAATCAACGGTCACCAACTATTCCCCTCCTTTCATATAACAGAGCCACATTTGAATCAGTCATTTTCTGTAACCGCTTATCCTGATTAGTGTCAGGGGTAGGGGCTGGAGCCCATCCAAGTAGACATTGGGTGAGAGGCAGTGTAGACCCTGGACAAGTAGCCAACCACAGGGCAAATTATGTCGAGAAAAACAGTCAAACTCACTTTTGATTTAGTCACCAAGTTACCTATATTGCATGTTTTTGGACAGCGAAAGAAATGAAGAAAGAAAGAAACTCTTTTTTGATATACAGCATATATACATATAACCATACACAGTACAACATAGCTAAATGATTCCTTTACATTTGACCCATCCCTGAGGGAGCAGTGAGGAAGGAGGCCAAAGCTCCCAGAGGGAACCCACTTAGATATGGGGAGGGCATGCATACCCCACACCAGAAAGACCCCAAGGCCAGAGGTGGATTCTTATGCTCTCAAATAGCTGTGCTACCACAACTTTGACAAACAAAAATTTTAATTTCATCAAAATTGATGTAATAACTAACAAAATATTCCTACAATTACATTCTGACATTTATTCAAATGATTTAAATCAATAAGTTGCTAAAATCATTGCTGGTGGACCTAAGGATTAATGGCTTAATTTTTTCAGTCCTACCACAGAGTGAGCACGCTCAGTAAACATTTCTAATAAAGCTGATCCTGATGTGTTCCAGACCCAGATAGGTGGCCTAAATCTGCTGAATGCAGGTCCCATTAACAGCCTGTAAAAGTGTGCATGATTTGAGCTTAACAGCTGCACACATACTGTCCTCTACAAATACTCTAAAAGCCAGTGTGTGAACTTCTGGTCATAACCAGTCATATTTTTGCAGTATTTACAATTCAGTACAGTAAAACATAACTAATAGTAGCATCAGTGTTTTGGAAAATCGTTGTTACAAAATTCTGAGTACATGCGCCTGTGTTTTAGGATAAAGTTTTATGGTGACCCAACAGTTTGACACAGGTCAATCTCACAATCACTATGTTGCTCCAGCTCATCAGCTCTTTATATGAAGCCAGTTGAATAAAGTCAGTGTTTCTTCATGCAAGTTGTTTTGAAAAAACTGTAATCGGGGATAATAAGTGGGGAAAACGGTGGCACTAACAAAAAACAACCCATGCAAGTAGTTGTGTTCTCAATTACTCCAATGTATAAATTCTTTATTTCAACTTCTGCTGATGGTTTGGCTTCAGGAGCGTTCTTCTGAGCAATAGGAGCATATAAGAGGAGGATGTAATTTGAAATCCAGCAACAGGAAGTGCTATGTGATTGTTTACAGTAGGTATGTCCTGAGGTTACCAAGGTCCCTGGTGTGTAGGTATGGTCACCATTCAGAATTAGTGTTTTTATATTTTGAAGTCCGTTCAGAGAAGTCATCATTTATTTATAATTTTATATATTTTTTTTTTTTTTTAAGCAAATAAAATATATTTTCATTAATCTTTGTCAAGGTTAATGTATGAAATGATCTTAATATTAATATGAAGTCATATCGCCTCTGTGACGGTCATTGTTTATTATGAAATATATTCATAAAAGATGATTACAAGGGTAATAATTTATTATAAAGTTATTAATGGCAGCCTTAACCACCTGTTTCTGCTATAATGATTATTATGTTTGAATAAAAACCCATAAAAACCCAAGCAAGTATCGGCAGCAAAAGAAACCAATGCAGAACCTCATATTACAAAAGTTGCTTATACATGAAATACTTGAATTTGTCTGTCTGTCTGTAATTACCTCTTACATTCCTTCACCACAGCAGTGCAGTTCTAGACCAAGCCAAAGCAATATGTAACATATTCAAATCATTAATCTATACAAGTGTTTATCTCTGCGACCACTCATGCCCAGGTCTGCATCGAAAGAGAGATTTATTCTAACGGGACTTCCTGGTAAAATAAGTGTTAAATAAATATGTACCCAGAGTGGAGAATAAAGGGGTCAACATGTGTTCAAAATGCATGAGCCCTGATACTTAATACCTTCATATGTGCATACTGGTAAGTCTGCTGACACTGTCCTAATCAAGTCAAACAGCAGTTAACATGTCATAGTCTCACAGTGGAGCGATTCTGACATCTTTGTTTTGCAATTCCACCATTGCAATTTCATAGTATGCTTGTCATAAAATGACAAATAAAGTTCTTCCTCAATCTATGAATCCAATCGGTCTGATTATCACTATCAAACATTGTACGCAGTTTATTCCAATTTCTCCACAAAACCAGTCGACTCTAGAGCCTTATTCAGTTTGTTCATTCAAAAATGGTAAACCTGTAGTTTGTTAACTGCAGAATGTAAGGTTTCTGTGCATGTAGTCCAGCTCTTCACAAACGTGATATGATCATCAAAGCCATTAAATATAATGCTCTACTTTGTACACGTCTCTCATCTCCCTACTATACTTGCAGAAATAACACTTTAATCCAGAAAAGTAGGCCTGTTGACACATTGTGCCAGTAGACTAAAAAGGTTTTTTGAGGCGAGGGAAACACATACACACAGCAATGCTCTCATACACATACACACAGCAATGCTACATTTTATGTGACTGTTAATCAGTTGATTCAGTTCCTTATGAATAAAGAAACCGCTTGATTTCTTGAACCCAATTGCCAGTTTATATTTTAATATTCAGTTTATCTATACATACACAATTAACCATGCGGTCTACAACATACGCATTTTTTAATATTTTGTCAAAAATGAAAGAATGAGATATGAAATATATGAAGCTTGAACATCATAACACTAAAGTTCAAGGCAGACCACAATCCAATTAAATTGTGACAGCCTTCCCAAAGAGAAAAAATGAATAGGTAAGACAAAAGAAAGTAGCAATATTACATGGTTCACGGCATACTGCATGCACAGGTGTGCACTGCAATTTAAAGGTATATTTACCCAGTGCGTGTATGAGCGTGGGGAAGTGTAGTGTAGTTTTGGGTGTGTGCGTGTTTTAATCTACCAGAGCACAAGAATAGAAAGCCCCACCTAGGCTACCTGATTTATATTTGGTCTTCTAAATGACATCCATAGCATAGTAGTTACAATGCAAACAAACAATTTGCAGATAATTCAAGGCAATAGTTTAATAGAACCAACACATTTTAATCAGTAATATGTTTAAATCTGGAATACTATACAGCGCAGTGTGTTGTAGTGTGCACACTGCGCCCTCCCCTAACCATTACGTCACATATGCACTCCCACATAACTCAAACACTGAATTGCTTTCTGATAAATATGGATACGGATAATCACAGTGGCTGACCATCAATGAGGAAGTGGCCTAGATCAAAGCCTGCTAACCACTGGCATCATGTTGCAGTCCGTGTTTTGCTAGCTACTCGTCGCAAACTGGTTCAACTCTCTACAAGGTACTCTATGTGGAAATTTTATTTTTTCTGAGCTGACCTGTAATAATAATAATAATCTTAAACTAATAAACACCCCTTCCTGAATGAAAGAAGGCCCCTTCCAATTGAGATGAAGACCACAGCAGAGAGTATGTTTTTAATATAAACTCTCAAATAATTAAAAAGAAAGAAATGATGAACTCTAGAAACTCGTCCAAGAAAAACCATCAGGAGCCGTGATAGTGAAAAAACTATCAGTCGAAAACATTGCAGATTCTAAGGATAAATCTAACAACAAATCTAATTTATTATTATAACTGTTTAAGTGCAGAATGCAGAGAAAGATATTGGAATTTAAACAATAAATATGTTATGTTTTTTTTCTAAAAAGGACCCATTTTTCATTCAACAGACCCATCATGTTTCTGTTTTTGCATATTACTATAGCAAATGTTATTAAGTTAAAAAGAAATGCAGAGTACGTTATATTTTTTTATTCGATTACTTGATTAATCACCATCCATGAATTACCAAAAAACCATACATATTCATCTCTTATATCTACCAATCCATTAGTCTTTAACTTGTTGCACAGTAAAGCTCAGATTCTTAAGTTAGTTCGCGAACAGCAACATGGTATGTCATTGTATCTTTGGGTGTTGCCATCTCAAATGTTGTTACTATGGTTATAGAGCTAGCCATGTAGGTTGAATTTACGTTGAAGGAAGAATAATCTGTAACAGCTATACATAATACATATTACTGTGGACTGCTGCAGGAGTAATTATAAAGGAGCATACACCAGGCTTTATCTGTCAATGATGCATGATGCATTGCATCACACGTCTCTGACTTGGTAAGAGCATCTTTGTTAATATAACTTGCGTTAAACGCAAATTTTCCAATGGAATGATCTCTGTCAATTATATTGCACAGCATAATAATAATACCGCATTGTTTTAGATATAAGGGGGACAGATCCTATAGCCAGTAAGGAAAAAAATATATTGTTCCCAATCAACAATTGGCTTTATATTATATATGAGTGACCCTCATCTCCACCCCCATATTTCCAAATGCGCCATATCCTGACATAAACGTACAACCTAATGCTTTTCTGTTGTTAAGCCACATTCTATTATTGGTATGGTGATCTTTCCGATGTTTTAGGTCTGTAAACTAACTACATTGATATCACAGCAGAACCACTGTTTCAGTTATAATATTTTCTCTATTTGTTGTTATGCACACAACACTTTACAAGGAGCAGAGAGCAGTAGAAAAGCTATCCCATAACCCACACAAACTACTAATAAATAAATAAATCCTTTATTTGTAACATACAGCCATTACAACATAGTGAAATTATTTCTCTGCGTTTGACCCATCCCAGAGGGAGCAGCGGGCAGCACCCTAAAAACACCCGGGGAGCTAATGCCTCAGGGTCCTGCTGAAGGACCGCATGACATGTAGACCCCAGTGGGACTCGAACTGGCCGTCTTCCGATCTATCTTGGTTTATGCATTTTTACGAGCCCGTCAGGGCAATTAACGTGATTTATTAACTTAACGCCCTCCTCTCCCAGTAGTATTTCCAGTGAGATTCAGGGTCCATTTTCAAAGCAGGCGTTTTATGATAGGCCCATATATTTTTACAGGACAAACTGTAAAAGATCTCTGGTTTATGTCCTCCAGTCACAGTACAGTACTGACTGATGAATATTTCCAATATTCTGCACTACTCATGTGCATGATAGATGGGAAGAACAGAGAAAAGAGAAAAAAATAGAACCCCCTTATACGAGGCAATCCTAGAAAATAAGACCTTTAAACGAGACCTCAAACACAAATACGATTTACACCTTTTTGACAACATTGACAAAAGTGAAAGCTATACAATTGGCATGCATGCGTGCGTGTGTGTGAAAAATTGAAGAGATGGTCTATTTTATCCCAAGAACAAGTGTAGAATACATTACTGTAAATGTCTATTTTATCCCAGGAACAAGTGTAGAATACATTACTGTAAATGTCTATTTTATCCCAGGAACAAGTGTAGAATACATTACTGTAAATGACAATGCATGTGTCTTCAGTTATGTCTTGATTATGTGTTTGTATGAGACTGTAATGAGATCCCCTAATGTATCTAATTCTTTTCTGTGACTCAATAGCATCTAAGGACACAGTGAGAAAACAACTGATTTTGTGGAAACTAGAAATAATCAATCAAGAGTGATAGTAGACCTTTGGAAGGATTAACTTGACAGTGGACTGAAAAAAATTGTCTGCTGTAAAAGGACACATCTTGGTTCATCGGCTAATTGGCACTTCTACGACTTCTGTGGGATCTGCAAACCAGATTTTCTTCCATCATTGAGGGCAGCAGATTGTATCTGCCGGTACATGGATTAGAATCCCCAGAGAATTTGTGGGGTACCCTTTAAACCAGGCACTTAATCCCTGCACTGTGGTATGCACAAGATTAGATTAAACTTTAATGATTGCGTTGGGTATGGCCATTAGATATGTGAATGTGAAGCAGCTCAGTGCCAAGAAAGAAATATAAGGATCAAAAACATTAAATAGATACTGTTTTAATGGGACTACACTGGATGAATAAACCCTAGAGTCTCATATTTATTGCTTTGCATGTGAAATGACAATCTACAGTAGATGTAAATAAAACAATGAGTTGCTATGGTCCCAATGTGAAACCCAGCAGCAGAACTTAGATCTGAATGAAACCAATTCCAGACTGCCATGGTGAAACTATGACAAAACTCCAACTCAAATGGGGAAAAAAAGCCTTTACAGAGCTGAATTCAAAATAAACAAGGATGCAGGCTATGAGTTTTAGCTACTGTGTTCAAGTTCAACATATTTGTCAAAGAATACAATGACATAGCAGTGCAAACGTTGGTTAAAAACACATTTTGAGACTGACTGAAAAAGAAAAAAAAGACAAATCATTTATGGTTAGAGGGACTGATAGACAGATTGAGATAGTGACTGTGTTAGGGCAGAGAGCTAATGGCAAACATCTGGTTGGGGCCTGCAATTTTTTTATTATTTTCTCTATCGCACTATATAATTTCAACGATAACAGCAGCAAACCAACAACACTTATTCCTTTTTTTAAAAAGAGACTAAGTCAAGTCTATCACAGCCGACCTCGGGCAGGAGATGGGCCGTACAAACATCTTACCAGGCCAACACATTTCATTACCAGTCCAACACAGAGACACAAAGAATTATTCCCACTCACATTCATACACCTAAAGGCTATAGTCACCATTTCACTTGTACTGCATGTTTTTTGGACTTTGGGAGAAAGCCAGGGTACCCAGAAGGTACCCAGAAGGTACCCACTCAAACACAGGAGAACTCGCGAACTCCAAAAAGAAAAATTCCAAGGCAAATGTATTATCCACTATGCCAGCAGAGATGAAGCCGTTGCAATCAAAGACTTAAATTTTGTATGGTGTCAGTCCTACCATGTGCCTTAAGTAATCACTGTGTCTTTGCTAACAGCCAACTCTGGCAATAGAAACTTGTCTTGATAATATTTTACTAGGTTGAAGCTTTGACAGTGATCACAAACGACAGTCGGATCGGAAAATAATAATAATTTTGGGGGTTAAATAAAAAACATGACTAACTTCCGAGAGCCATGTCAGATGACCTGTATTTTAATGCTCCTTCTATAGATAGTACATGTACAAATTAAATCTATTTGCATATGATTAACAGCTGAACACTTGGAATCTCTGAATTTCTCTTTCTGATTGTGAGGGTGAACCATTGTCTGATCACTGTGCTGTATCCTTAGATGACTGAGCAACACTGACGTCATAGAGAATAACAGGGAGACTCTGCAGCCCCCCGCTTCTCTGACAAACCGAAAAGATTTCAGGTCATGCAGCAGGCTGTGCTGCAGAGTATTACCAGACCTGTTGCATTATGATGTCTGGCTTTGTGTTGTGTTTACATGTCATATGCTAGTGTGTATCCTGAATGTTATGAATCTGGGCTTGCGAGTAGCCATTTCAAATATATCAGTTTCTATTCAATCCAAACTCGCAATGCCCCTTATGCTCTCTTATTGCGATGTAATATGTGAAACCTGAAAGACTTGCCTTATGCAAGATACCATGAACGAATACAAAGAAATCTTTAAAAATGTATGATATGGGTATTTAAGAGGATCACCATTATATTTCAGACCCATGACTCCTATGACCAATTGTAGTGTTTTAAGGAACTAGTGGGTAGTAGTGGGTTAAGGAACTTACTCCTGTATTACACTACCAGCATATGCCACCAACATGTATCCTTTTAGTAATATATCCACTTATAACCTTTTTTTTGACTGTCAGTCTCTAACTGCATAGATTTTGTGTCATAAGTCTTTTTGTCCAAATACATAAACATGAGTAACCATATTAATAACTCTGCTTAATTAACATTTGTTATTGTGATAGGTTCGATCAGAAAATCTAAGTATCCTATTTACATTGCAAGAAATGGCATACATCTTACTGAATGCAAGATGCATTCCTCAATTGCCTATGTTGATCATTTCACAGCAGGAATTTTGCTATTCACCAATCAGTCATGACATTCAAAGCACCTACCTAATATTGTTTAGGTTGCCACAAAATAGCACTGTAATGCTGAGTGTTCTAACACCTTTGAATGGGTACCTATCTTTGCTATGGAAGTTCTTTTGTGGGATCAGAAAACACAGGCTAGCATTCACTTTGACTACCCATGCCCAGTTGCTGTTTCACCAGTTGTCCTTCTGTAGGCCACTTTGGAAAGTTCTAACCACTTCAGACCTGGAACACCCAACTAGACCTGAAGTCTGACCCACTCCTCTAGATATCACAATGTGACCTTTGTCAAAGTCTCTCATATGCTGCCACTATGACGTTTATTTTATGGTATATCGTTGTTATTCATTTTGCTAACACAATAAAATAGACCCTGTCCTGTATTCATTCATGTTACTTATTTCCAGCCAATCAAACATACCATAGGGATGGAGTGAGTGGAACGTATCCACTTAACTTTTTTTTACACCTTTCCTCACTCTTTCTTTGGTTTGAATGTAAAACTTTGAAATTTGTTAAGGCATGTTAACCAGGATGCAGAATGGATGCGTATAACCATTTTTTCTAAACATAAAATAATTTTGAGCTTTCGAAAGGATGCGTCAACAGTCCCTGTCTGGCGACGCTGTAATCAATGTGATTCCCGTCACCTGTCATCGATTATAACATTATGGCTAATCGAGGTCAATTGCAATATGTACCTCAATACGCCACTAAATATTGCAATTTATCAGTACGAACATTAATAGCCTCATCAGACAGCAGCAGTTTGAATAAACCACGCTAACTTAAATCTAGACTTAAAACGCAGCATTAAATAAACCGTAGGTCTAATAACGTTTTAAACACAAAAATAATCGCAGCTCTGATGACATAGGTGATGTTGACAATATTTCAGTTGTGATCTGAAAAATAAAAAAAGACCAAATCGTGCTAAATGTGTCAAGATGTTATCAGTCGCAAATCGATTACCTTTCAGCCGTCTGAAAAAGCTAACAATATGACACGGAGACGTAATTGATGCCAATGACGGAATTCCTCATTAGACACGACAATATTCTATTAAACCACTCAACCTTTTATTTACCGTTTACAAATAAATCCGTCATATAAGAAATAAGATAATAGTTCCAAATAACTCGAACTTAACGTTCTCTTACCTAGAGGATGTCTGTTTGCGGTCCTTTCTGCCCGTTCACTCAACCGCTTTTTCCGTTAAATCTCAGCGAACAGTTACATTTGACAAATACGTTATAAGGCACGAGCCTCTTTGCTGCAGTGGTCCCGCGCAGCACTACAGACTCACGAGCTCAGTGTACGATGCCTGAGTGTGTGAGGGCACGGGGCGGTACAGAACCAGCACGCGCTCCGGGTGGCAGAGGAGGGGACGAGAACTGCAGGCACGAGGCTAAGGAGCGTGATTGGTGCCGTAGAACGTAATGTCTTCGCTGACGTTCTTCACCACCTGTTGAAAATATGCTTCAGTTGCTGTAGTGCTCTAGAGGATAGAGTCAACGCCGCGGTGACGTCAGACGTCAGGGTTACGTATCATTGTTAGTGATCATAGATCAATTTGCATTCTGAATGGTTGTGAGTGGGCGTGACTTGAGCACGTGGTGGATAGTAACTAAAAATTTACTCAGTGCAATAAAGTATAATTTTGGGGAACTTGTACTTAATAATTTCCATTTTATAATAATTTATATCTACTTATATGCATGTCCCGAGGGATACGGTATATTGTACTTTCTGCTCCACTACATCTGTCTGACAAGTTCAGTTTGAAGTTACCTTCCAGATTACATTGTTTCATACCCTTCCTATATAGTGAAAACAACGGAGCCCCAAACGTCCATTATGAAGATATTTATCTTTTGCTTTTTGCGCAATCTTACGTAATGTTTCTTGTGCGCACCTGCACATGAATGCAGCACGAATATTAATCCAAATACATGATAATAAAAATAAATATTTTTTCTAAAATATGAGTACTTTACTTTTCATATTTAAAGTACAGGCTTCTGATACTACTTTTATCATCAGAAGCCAGTACTTCTTTGGAATGCAAGACGTATACTTATGCAGAAAATTTTCTGCACACAATACAAGAATTTTCTGTTGTGTGTGTATATTTATACATCAAGTAAAGGATCTAAATATTTGATCCAACACTGGTGTCATATCAGTTATAGCTACAGCTAAATTATTCAACACTCACTGTATTCAAAGTTTGTTGGCACAACACACAATTTCTCAGTAATTTGCAATTATTAAATCACACATGAACAGGTATGTCTCTTTTTCAACAAAAGAATAGAATGGGATGTACACATATTACATTTATATTTTAGCATTTTCTGGTTGGTATTTTGTTATATCCTAATATATTTGACACGTCAATTTGGATTTATCAAAATAAGTGGTTTTGAGTCAGTACTTTCATGAATCCTCACAGGTTCATCTACCAATGAATCAGTATTCTTTTTTCCTTTATTTGGATAAGCACTGTGAATGAGGTTGAGCAGATGTCCATGATGATAAGTCCATGAAGTACATGAGGCACCAGAAAATGCCTAAGTCTGATTAGCTTATCTATCTTAAGAGCTGTGTCTCCTATAGACTGATTCTAAATCCCCAAAAATGATTTTAATATTGGATGTTTTATAGAACGGGGTCACACTTTGACAGAGATAAATCATCAGATAAATTTCATAAAACAGATGAATTCAGTGAAAGCTTCTCATCCTAGGGAAGCATAATGACGTAGCGGATGTGCCAAACTTTTTTGATCAGTAGAAAACCTGAAATGAGATTATTGATTTTAAGCAGGGTGCACAGGTAAATGATGCATCAATTTAGAACTTGAACTCAATACTGTGGGTCAATCTACTTAGTCCACCACTGGAGGACTATTGGGATCTTAATAATGATTAACAATCAGTACTAAAGCCTCAATTCCACCACATACCTCGTTCCCTATTAGCCAACAGATGAAAGGGGGGCTTAGGAAATGGGCAATCAGTAATAACCACCTTTCATTAGAAGGAGAAAGAAAAAAAACGGCTGAGATTTAATTTCACATGCCGACAGTTGGTGGGAGGAAGTGGGAGAAAGGCTGCAGAAGGCCACAAGACAATTTAAGATAACGTGTGAGTCCGACTCAGGCAACAAAGAGGACATTACATAATTTCCTTGCAGAAAGGATTTAGAGTTTTCTGGAGTATTAGGAAATCATGCTGTTGAAAATAAGTCTCAGCGTTGTTATTCAACAGAGTTCATTCGGTCGATTTGGCTAACAACACTTTGGTGTTTCGAGGACTTATTTAGGACAAATGCTTGTTGATAAGGCAATAGTGAAAATACCTCAAATGATGTCTCACGGGTAAAATATTTTCACTGGTATGACATCATTTAAGCTGACTGACTAATCTGTGCAGTTTTGAAAACGTGAGGAAGTCTCCTTTGGCTGGACAAATACCCCAGGCTGTGATTTTAGATGACTCCTCTGTTGGACAAATGTTTTTCTCCTACTTGGAAATTATACCTTACAATTTGATATCTATAGTTGAATATTTTGACCGTTAGATTTCCCTCTTTGGATAAAGTGTCAATGAGATGCACTATTCAGTGAAAGGACTACTATAAAAACAATATTTGTGAAATTTTACTTACCATTAGAGTACGTTTTTCCTCTCAGTAGGGGCATGAAGCATTTACAACATGCCTTCATCGGAGACTCTCTTTGTCTATGTGTTGTGCCTTACACCAGATCAGACCCATTGCCTTAACTTCCATTGTAACAACGTGCCACCAGGTTGTTTCAGGCTGAGCTGTTTACTTTTTCTACATTCAGTCCATCTTAAAGCTGTCTTAGGTATGCAGTTCTGCTCCATTCTGCAGACATTGTGGAAGGCATTGATCTTGTCCATTTAAATTAATACAGACAGACCACTTCGTAAACATAATCATTGGTTTATCCAGGATGACCCTCCTCATAAGAGTCATCTTGGCACAATGAATTTGATATTAACAATTTGAACTTGATCATTAGGTCATCCAGCTACAGTAGGGAAATAAATATTCTGTAGGTTTTCGTGTTTTTCTGTTTATCTCTACGTAACATTCTCTGGAACAGGATATCGTACGCACGTCTGAAAGAATTTCTTCTTATTTGACATGTGATGTCAAAAATTCACAGATGTTAATAGGAAAAAAATAAAGAAGCATATCATTTTATGTCCAGAAGGTTCATGGCCAACAAGTGTAACAATCTTTTTCTAAAACACTTTTTGAGCCACTATTCAGTATCATAACTTAGGAACCGAATTGTTTTAAGAGATTTGGTCGGATTTTGAGTTATTGGAGAGGTTCTGATGATTTTAACAGAATTTCTTGGGCTGTAAGTTTGAAGATGTTTGTGAAGCATCCACATCTGATGTATTGTATTCCATCACAAGCTCAACCTGACCGGTGTGAAGAGGCATACTACAACAATACTGGAATAGTAGTTAAACCTCTAAAGCTATGCTTTTTAATTTTAACTTGACGCTGTTACAAGTACATGACACTATAAAAAGCAGTTTGAGAAAGCAAACCTCTGCCAAGGCACAACAGCCCTTGGCAGAGCAAGAGCTCCACCCCCCCCCCCAAAGGAACATCATGGGATAAATACAGCAATGGCCAGATTGTGACCTCACTACTTCAGATATTTTCTTAATTTTAAAAAAAAAAGCTGCGAAACATGTAATGTGACCAAATCTGTGTAGAAACAAATATTAGGGAATCTAAAAACAAATCTGTGTTATATCCATTGGTAAGAAATGACCGAGATATCTTATACGTCGATAAACTGTTTTACTGTAGTTATTAAAGTAATGACACCAAAACTGATCAAACAATATTTTGATTCCTGAAAAAACTTCCATGTGAATCCTTTAAAGTCCATTAGGTAGTTAATATTTACTAGTGAAAGTTTAAGTTAATGGCAGCATGAGGATTATGGATTTAAATACGGACTACAAATCTGATTTAATCCTTGAGAGATTTTAGCAGCAGTGATGAACACAAACGACGGCTCGGTGGCACGATGGTTTGCATTGTTGCCTCGAATCAAGATGAGAAGGTTTTGAGTTTAAATCCACCTGACGACCTGGTTTCATTTTTTTGTGTTATTTTTGAAGTCCAATTAGTAAAACATACAGTATGACTCTCACTGGTGTGAATGTGTGCATGAATGTGCAGTCACGGAAAATGGATGGATGGATGGAGGGATGAATGATGGACACACCTCATCATTAAGTCAAATACAAGCAAAAACAAAGGGCATTAAGAGTCAACTGCAGACCAAATTTTCAGTTTTATTCTTTTAATTTTTCAGAGTTCTCTCAAATAATCAAAAATGTAACATAAATTGGCATTGTCATACACTAAGGGAGCGAGGACTGTTTTGAACAAACTGTTCCGAACCCTACCAGGTCTGAATCTCCCTTGAGGCTGCCGCTTTGCTTGCTCACGGTCACTTAATGCAACAAAATAATTTTTAAATGGGAAATTCATAGTATTTAGCATGCGCTAACCTCCAGCAAAAGTTCATTTTCCAAAAGAGGCTGTTTTTTCAGTGCTGGATACGATTGGCAGCAGCTATTTGTAGTGATTTTAGGAACAGTAGCTTCTATTGGCAGGTACAAAAAGGACAAAACCAGAATGATTGAGGAGACAATGCGGCTCTGGTTAGAAGATATGCACCCTCTTACTACACAGCTGCTCATTTGAAGCCATCTTGCACATTCAGTGACGTTTTGCAAGCCAAGGACAACTAATCCGCAGCAAACAGTGATGGAAACCGGAAAATGGAGAGTTTATGAAACTGTGCAGTGGAGAATATTGAGTATTAGATGGCTTGTTATTATGTGACAGTTACTTGTGCATCTCTACCCAGATATTCTGTGGTATGAAATAATAAAAACCTGACCAACCATCAACATTGGAAAAACTATTAGACAGAAATCTACTGGAGTTATACTCTAAATATAATTGAACCTTGTGATTAAACGAGAAAATAAACATTTTGTTTTTCTGTGAATGTTAACTTATCCACTCCGTCTTATATTATTGTTACATGATGTCACTTAAAGACTTAGTAGTTCCTTATTCAACTGACAGTTTATTAAACATTGTGAAACTCATCTGGAATACTGCAGCTACTTTAACAAACTGCAACATTAACTATAAGATGGTGTTTTGTCTGATCCATCAGAGAACACATTGTCAGATCAGCACAGCCCCGTCATCAAACCGCTAAATAGTAAATATTACTTTTATCAGGATATGATAGAGGACTTTTCATTGACACACATCTGAGAAATAGAATATATTTCTTTATTCTGCACAAATATTTTATTCTGCACAAATATTGAAGTGCAGAATAGTCCTTTAAGTCCAGCTCTCTGTGTATACAGCCATTGTGAAAATGGCAGCGCTTTAGTGCCTTGCTCAAGGGTTGATCAGTTGTTGAGTCTTGAATACACAATGATTACCATGAACATTTGATTTTGTTAAACTTACAGATCCTTTTCACCGTTGCGGTGCTGCTGCAATTAATTGATAGTACTGTAAATAATGATTATTTTAAGAGACGTGCCTATCACACAGTTATTTCACATTATTATAACCAGAGACCCTTGGGCATTTTTTCTACGTTCATAAATTTACCTAATAAATGATCAGCAGCTCTTTCAAAAATAATTGTAAGCTGCAGCCTGATAGTGTAGGCAAGAAAACTCAGTGTTCAAAATACTATCGTTGCTGCAATCAGTTTTGTGCTAAAGTCATTTTGACCCATTGAAAGGCCCGAGATGCATTTACACTAGAGAAAAACAAAACACTCAATACAACCACTGAAAAGCTAATATCTGAGCAGAATGTTTCATAGAAGGTTTTAGACAAATGTTTCTTGCTTGTGTAGAATGAACAGCCATGTCTGTTGGAGACAACCTAGGCGTTCTGTCAAGGAGAGAAACTGAACAAAGAAAATGAAAAACAGGTGGTAAACTCATTTTATGACATAAATCATGTCTGTAAACAAAGGCTTTTTTTTTTTTTTGCTCTTCTTGCATATTATACAATTATGTTCCAAGGGTTCCTAGGCATCCAACAGTCCACCACTCTGAAACAACAACATTGTATCATTGCAGCATTTATTTGTCTCATTCTTCTGAAAATAGGATGAAGATCTCCTCTTTCCTATCATACACAAGCATCCTTCATGTATCGTCAATTTACGTTTCAGCATTAACACAACTTGCCTTCAAACTTTAACGTACCGTATAAAAAAGGTCAATTGACATGCACATTCTCTTACACAGTCTCAATGTGGAGCCCAACCAGAGCTGCTGATAGAGTGAGTTTGGCAGGTGAATTATGGGTAAAAAAAATTATTTGCTTGGTCACGTGAAAGTACAGTTCATTACACATTTTTGCACTGCATTTAGATTGTACTGGTATGGTCCTAATTTTGGATTTGTACACAAAAAAACCTAAGATCCTATTGTTTATATTAATGTTTTTGAATTTTTTTAAAGATCATTTTACAAACCTAATACAAAAGAAGTCATAACATTGTTGTACAACATAACATAGATACATGTTTTTAAGGCTAACAGATGATTCTGTGTGTATCTTGTGTTTAACAGGAAGGAATGTAACAAACTAAAGATTGCAAAAAAAGTCAGACTCTGAAGAAAACAGCTTAAACAAACCAAATTATGGCTTCATGTTGACTGAAATGAATGTTTCACTTGGGAAGGTTTGCAGAATTGTCAGGAGAAAGGTTAGCAGTCAAATTGAATTAGGGGTAATGTAAGTATCAAGGAGAATGAAATGTAGCAGCACAAGAAAGCTCTAGTTCTACTGCATTGATTGATCTTTTCTAAAAGATGCTATGCAGTATTTCCACATTCAAATTTGAAGTGGCACTCTCTGCTGAGCTGTGTACTTATACCATCCCAAATATTTCCAACAAAGTTTGACCAAAGAGATTTTACCTCTGTCATTTTATTTGAAGTAATGGTGGGTGCCTTTTGGTCCTTTTCAAGAGTCAGTCAGGTAGTGAAGTGTGTGAATGTGACTAATATAATAATATAATCATTTCTGGTTGTTTCACATAAAAATTATCACCAACACTATTTGATTAACAGTAAAAGCATCTCCCATAACGCCACTCACAACGTCACAAACTACCTCAAGCCCAAATGACATAAATGGCATACTGCAGGTTGAAATCTTCAGTGTCAGATAATGTCTGAAAGAGTGTAACACTACATGTGTGGAGTCATCTTCAGTTATGTCTTAGAAATTAGCTGCCTTTCTTCTTTTTTCTAAGACCTTTCCTCTGTCAGGTTCCAGGTTCTGTAACAGCACAGGACTTGCAACCTGAGTCTCAGATTGGGCTGTGCAGGTACTATTCAGTGGGAAATCAGCAACAATAAATAAGTTGTCTTCATACCAAAAGCCAAAAAAAAAAAAAGAAGTATAAATCTCTCCAGTTTATCGGTCCTCCTGGAAAGACATAACCGTATTCTGTCCAAACTCACTCTATCGGGTTTTTGCTCTATTATCATACTTAATATTAATAAATCCGTGGTCACAGCTCACACTGCAGACACAACAGAGTACCAAACCTCACCTGCTCCATGTCAAAAACTACGGGAGGTAACGCTACAATCAACTTAATCAATATCCAAATGTCCCATGATCAAAAAAAAAAAAAAGACATACTCACGTTGATTTATTTAAAAAAAGAAAAGAAAGAAAAAAAATACACCTTTAGATTGAAAATGATGAAGCCTGAGGCATGACAGGAAGCTAGGACCATATGTAGCACACAGACACACACACACACACACACTCCAGCAGAGGGTGGTCCGTATATTTTACTGACAAGGAAAAAAAGCCCCCCAAAAAACCAAAACAAAACACACTTATTTCAGGAAAAAGAGTAGTTCGGTTCTTTCCCTCTCATACTCGGTTGTTCATTTTCCTGTCCCAAGTCCAGTGGAGTGTAAAAAACGGAAGAAACTGCCCTTCATTGTGCCTGTGAGGGTCACGCTTCAGGTCAAAGGTAACAGCAGGAAGGACGAGATTAAAAAAACAACCAACAAAAAAAAAAGAGGAGAGAACGTCTCTAGGCATTTAAAGGGCGTAGCCCTACCAGCTGCCATCACAGACCTCCCATCTACCAAAGGAGAAGAGACAGAAGATAGACGATGGAGGGACAGACAGAAGGACAAAATGAGTGCAAAGCTAAGCTAGCTAGCGGTTGTTCTTGGCAGCCTCCTTAGCAGCCACAATGAGAGGGGTCAGACTGGAAAGAGGCTTCGCCATCTTCAGAAACTGATGCTGAGAGAGGAAAGGGAGAGAGAGTAGGAGGAGGAGAAGGAAGGTGAGGGATTGAGGTGGACAAAAGAAAGAAGGAAATATTTTAGTTTACTGCACAAAAACAGGTTATTACTTCAGTTTGATTATACCATTAGCTTCAACATTTAGAATATGAATCAATCAAGTTAAATAGATGGCATAGACACTTCTGATGGAACTGCCACAAATGCAATAAAGATACATTAAGACAAGCAAAAAAAAGCTGTACATGTGACAGAACAGACAATGCATCGCAGAGCTGCCAGGGTGGCATAAAGGAGATCTATATAGGATAATAGAATATTAGACATTAGGCAGATGGTTTTAATGTTTTGGTTAATCAATGTATGTGATTAATAATAATGTTGATGCGTAGCCCACTGTATGTGTTTGTGTGTATTCTCATGTTCTGTTTATATTTCCTCGTCATCTAGGAAACCAAGGACACTTTTACATCATGTACTTAGTTCCTTCATGGATCCATCGTGATAAAGAAATTTGAAGAAAATCCCGTTTTCTTTTTGTGTTTTCTGTATTTATTATTTAACTGTCATCAGTTTCTGTTCACACACTCACACACTCCCTCTACCTGCAGTAGCTCTTTTGCTGAGCCTCTCTTCTCTACGTCCATCTCCAGACATCTGTTCAGGAAGTCTCTGAATATTGTCGACAGCTTTTCCGGGTTCTGCAGCTCAGGTGTTCCATTGGTTGCTATGAGATACAGTGCCTAAGCAAAACACAGGAAAAACATGTAAGTACATGCAAGTCTACATGTAAGTACTACAACTACTGTATGTGTATGATTTAAAGATCATATACTTTGGCGCCATCCAGTTGTACTTCTCTGAATGACCAAGACTTAGTACAGTGTTTCTGCCACTCAGGAATTGAGGGGCAAAATGAATTAATGGTCATCTGTATTTATAATATTCATATAAATAACGTTTTGCTGTCCTCATCAGCTTCCATAGCTGCTGACATCACCACATTAATCTCTACGGTAAAGCTCACCCTGAGCGGGTTTTCGTTGAGATATGGCGGCTCTCCCTCAACCATCTCTATGGCCATGATGCCCAGGGACCAGATGTCTACTTTGGGGCCGTAGGCTTTACGGGTGACGACCTCTGGAGCCATCCAGTACGGAGTACCGACCATGGTGCTGCGTTTACTCTGCTCAGGAGTGATCTGGGCACAGAACCCAAAGTCAGCTGGGGAGACAAGAAGAGGAAAAAGTGACTACACTTAGTTATAATATTAGAACATGGTCATCAGTTCAGCATTCAATAAAGTAAGCTTTTACATTTTTATTGGACAAGAAAAATATCAACGTAAATCAGCCTTACATTAAATATTTGATTGTGAGGGTAAATATTAGACATTTGCAAAAGAGCACATATTTGAGTAATACACGTGTTATCTCTCATGATTTAACAGGAAAATCTATATCTGATCTCAACTCCTTTATGAATTAATCTTTGAATGAAACCACCATGTACAGGTACCATTTTAACAAGATAAACAATCATTTATTTATGAAGTTAAGACTTGACCTGTCAGTAGTTATAATGTTATGGGTGACTGGTGTACTCACTACTCATGCTGGTCAAATACAAAGCAGGCAGCAGTCCACTAAATAACACACAGTAATAAACTACATGTGAACTTTAGAAAGCAGTGTTATTGTGGACTGACTGAGTTTGACGGAGCCATCCATGCCCAGCAGGATGTTGTCACTCTTGATGTCTCGATGGATGACCTGATTTGAGTGGAGGAACTCCAAAGCCTGCAGACACTGGAGAGGCAGAGTGAGACGAGGAGACAACGAAAGAGACAGAAACAGCGACAGTTAAACACAACAGGAACAAAATAAAAATATAATTAATTATACTATAAAATGTTACCAGATAATATTAACACTTTTCTCTGGGTCAGCAGAATAATATTAACTATTACCTCTCTGCATACAGCAGCTATCTGGGCTTCATCCATGCAGGTTTCCGTGACGACGTCGGTCAACGAACCTCCAGCCAGATACTCCATCACCACCCACAGCTCGTCACCCACCAGGTAACTGTATGGAATGTATATTGATTGAAATACAAATATAAACACATTTTTTAAAAGATAGGAAATGAGTTTCAGAACCCGGGATTACTATTACTAGAAGTTTAGAAGAATTAAGTAACTTATCATTTAATGTAGGAGCAATGAGGAAATGTCTGCATAATTCTGTTAATAAATTACTCTAAATTCTTGAGAGAAAACCCTGAATGTATAGAATGTTACCTTTGTTATCATCTGTTAAGGTCAGTCTGCATTTTCTGAACATCCCTTTTCTCATCACACTTTGATTTAAGATTGTTTGTGTTTCTTAGTTTATACAGTCAAACGCTTCCACCACGATTCCTGTTTTTATTTGGCTTGCTTTTCAGTTCAGGTGTCGACTTTTCTTAGTGCTATGCTATAAAACACTTACCAATTGGTTTTAATTTCATATATTGAGCGTTTTCTTTACACAAAGTTCATTAAACACATTAAACAGAACTTTTACAACAACATTGCTGACTAGTAACCAATTGTTAAAACTTGCTTGAAAGACATTATTTGGCTATTTATTATTATTATTCTTCAGGGTAAGTGTTTCATAGCCCATAATTTGACATTTAATTGAAATTGTTTAACTCACCCTCACAAATGCACACAATGTGATAGATGCCTATGAAAATTAATTGTTGATGTCACTTGTAAATAACACCTATCATTCTATAGCAATGAGCTCAGCTCTAAGAGATGAATAAGATGGAAAAAGGAAGTTTCCATAAGGTATAACACATACAAGCTGGACAAAACAAATAGAAATTGTATTTAACAAATCTCTCATCTAAGAAATGCCCACAACACAAAACCAATGTTTTGTTTAATTTTTGCCTCGGCAGTGGATGAGCACGAAATTCCTCAGGGGGTAATGAAAGAGCTGGGAGAGGAAGAGGTGGAGCTCCTAGTGAGGTAACCAGCATTACTTTACATGAACTCAGATTGATCCTTTATGGAACTTTGTTTGTATACACGGATACACAAGACAATACTCAGTGGTATTTAAACCCAAACTAAATAAATCTATCAGGACTAACAAGTTGATGAAGAGTGAGGTATCTCACCTGTCCAGGTAGTTGACTATGTTTGGGTTCTTATTTTCCCTCATCACTAGAATCTCATTGATGATCAGCTCCTTCTTCGGCTGCTGCTGCAGGTTCATCTGTTTAATAGCAACCTGAGTGAAAAAATAAGAAGTATTTGATTTTTATGGTTTTGTAATTCAGACTTCATGCATATCAATCCAAGGAAATAAAAATAAAAACTAACATCGGAGGCGTAGGTGATCATGGAGAGAATTCCCATAAAAGAATGAAAGGGTTGACAGGTTTATTGGAAGGAAAGGATATTGTGGCAGGGAATAAAAGAAGACAAGGGCATGAAAACAAAATTTGAAGACGACGCACATTTAGCGAGAATGATTGGTGAGAAGGGGGAAATAATGTATCTAATTCCAAAGGCAGTTAAAGGTTGTTGAGCGGACATTGAATGCGAGCTGACAGAAGAATCCTCCGAGAGTGATATTGAGGAGGATTAGAATGGCAGACAAGATGAACTCTTTTAAAATTAACCTGAAGACAGACTTAATCCAGTTACTGCCACAACTCTGTTACTGTGTAAACTCCAGCTCACCTCCCTCAAATCCCTTTGCTTCTTTTCTTTGCTCCAATTTACTTGATGACATGCTTGCACTCATGATGAACCTACCTTCTCTTTTACTGTGTTACATATTTCACCGCCTGCATCTTCTTGAACCCAACTTTCCTTGAGAAAATGAATTCGTTTTGAAGTTTCTTTCTGTCTAAATTTACAATTTAAACTCCATCTTCTTTAGAGTTGTAAATAAAAACCCACATCAGCATCGTGCTTTAACTTCATTTTACATCAAACTTGCCACCCTTTTTGGGCTTTTGTTTAAACAGGCTCAACGATTCATCATCCAAAAAAAAACTTTATTGCCCCTCTATCGCCTTTCACTTTACGATTTTTATTCCCGCGGAACATTAGTGTCTCTGAGGACACTAAAATTTTCCTGTGTTGGTTTAAGTCTAATTAATAATTAACAGAGATGAAAGTGCAATCTTTAAATTGGAGTCTTGACAAAATGTGCACATTTTCCAGGACTTTCACTGTATACATGTTTCCATGCAGAAATGTATTTATGTTTGATTGTTGGTTATATTATTTATGCACAGACTTCTATATGTATGCTTGCATGCATGTTAGGTATATTATAATATATATATATTTATATATATAATATATATATATAAATATATGCACACACGCATACATGTTAAGTACACTATGAATTTATGTATGAATTTATGCAAATATGTATGCATGTATTAAAAGTATGTACTACGTGTAAACAAGAGGCCATTTAAACATAATTTACTGAGTCATACATTGTATTTTCTTATACATATATCTTTAGTGTCACATTAACTTATTTTCATTCTTTCACCCAGACAGTTTTATATCATAAACTCCTTTCACTCACTTTCTCATGCCTTTTTTCTCTCAAATCCATTTTTATATTTCATTTCTAACTATAACCGTTTGTACTCTTCACTTCTTTTATTTTCTAATACACCGGAGATCTACTGCTGTGGATCTGATTTTCAAAAGAATTTGGTTCAAGTATTCAGTTTAATACTAAGCCTGGTTCTGCTGTGGTCAAAACCCTTTACCAAATAATTTGAAAACCATTATACTTCACTTATTTCAACATTTCTTATAAGCACTGTTACTACTCCATTTGTAACCAGTAGGTATGGAAGCTGATAAAAAGAAGCAAAATGTATGAAGGAGAACTGAAATATGGATGAGAAAGGAATCCTACCTCCTGCCCTGTAGCAATATCTATAGCTGTGTACACAGTCCCAGACGCTCTGAAAATGGACAAAAGCTCCAGTTAAAAATTATGTAGCATGTTCATTTTTCTTGGTTGGATGAAACAGTTTTTTTTTTTTTTTTAAGTTTTACAGGTTTCATGACATGACGTATCAAATCAGCAACCACTTACCCCTGTCCGATCTTTTCAAAGCGTGTATATTTCTTCTTTGGGTCTCCCACACTTACAATTGTCCCTGAGTTAAAGAGAGAGAGAAGAAAAATAACAAAATCAGACTTATTGATGGATAAAAAAACAAAGGGCAAAGTATCTCGATCTGCAAGAGAAGAACAAAAGGAAAATATTTCCCTGTAGTCGAGAGCTGGATGGTATTAATTGCATGTTGATTTTACAATACCACTGAATTAAAATTTAAATTAAAATTTTGCTCGATGTTTTTTCACACTTGGGTCAATGCAGCATGCTGACTGGGAGAAAGAACAAAGATAGAAGAGGATTTAGTCAAGGAATGATACTAACAAAAATAAACACGTTAGAAAACCTTTTATTTTCAAAAAGGAAGGGTGGTGAAAGAATAAGAAAACAAAAAAACTGACTGACAGCTGGGAAAGCAAGGGTGATGAAAAGAAAAGAATTAGAAAGAAGGAATAATAAAAGAAGGAGGGAAAAAGAAGTGTGGAAGAGGTAAATAAAGAAGCAAAAGAAGTTATCAAAAATTAAACATCAAAGCAAGAAAGATGTGTATCAAAGGTAAAAATAACAAGGGAATCATAAAAGGAATCAATAAAGAATAATCAAGCAGGGATATGGGAGAGAGAAAATGAGAAACGAATTAATGAATAAAGAAAGAACAAAGGTAAGAAAGAAAGAGTTCGAGCAACCCTGTCTTCAGAACCAGATCCACAACCTTAAGAAGACGCAAAAAGAGAGGACGACCAATCACACGTGAGGATTGGACAAAAGGGGCGGGGAAATTGGATATCAGGTCTGTCAATCAGAAAGACAGACAGACAGGCAGTATCCTGGTCTTACCAGCAGAGGGCGATCTGAGCACATCTGGCAGGCGTGGGGCATGGTTTAAAAAATATACAGGCTTTTAATGAATGGTTACACAATAAAACATTTCAAATGTAGGGTGGAGAATTAAATGGGTGATTTCATTGTGAATGGCTGGGCCAATATTTTGAAAATAAAAGTTGAGGATTCATTGTTAGTGTAGTTCTTAAGACCAAAAGATGCGTGAAACGGGCTATTCAACTTTGCTAATTATGGAGATATTTGCTTCTACACAAACAGTTTAATTCTTGTCTGACAAAGCCCTAAAAAAAATGTTTTTCTCCTGATATCTTGAATATTTAAGCCAAAACCCACTCATGTTTTTTACATAATTTCAGAAATTTAAAAGTAGTTGAGCAGACGTAATACGATGGTATATGGTATATGATGGTAATGCAAAAATAAAATACGTCATGACAATATAAGGGTTTAAAAATCTAGATACCTCTAAAAAACTAAACTAATAAAAAACTAATAAATCAATAGCTGGATGACAACTAAACTTAATTTTGGTCTTGTGAGCTGGTGCTTCCTTTCTGCTGCCAAACAGCCCCATCTACATTTCTTAACATCCCCCTAGAGCCCTTAGAGCCCTTCTAGGCCCTATAAAGGAATATAGAGGATTGATTCTACTTTGGTAAGGAGTATTATCATCAAATAACTGACATTCATAAATAAAGCCTACTGGTAATCTTCTGTTTTACTTATAAATATTGATATGAGGCTTATATTAACTGCTACAGTTATGAAAAGAGAGCATCTTAATGCTCTCTTCTAATAACTGCCAGAAAGACTGTGGGTTTCCGGAGGTCTGTGCAGCAAACCACAAGGAAAACACATCAATATCTGTGGTTAATTGCTGAGAAAACATCTGTTGGTATTTGTAAGCAGTGGCTTTATATAGTTCCACACAGCTCTGAGTCAGGTTGGTATGTTTAAGATGTGATGACATATACAGATTTTTTTTTTTACACTGCAGGCAAACACTTTTTTTTTTTTTTAGAAGTGATAAAGTAAATTAACATCTATCATGTCAATGTTAGCGAGCACACCACACGATAAATCCATTAGTTGAATCACGATAAGAAGGTCTAAAGTAACAATGTTTGGGATGTGAACATGATATTATGTAGAAAAATTGCCAACCAAAGTTTGATCCAAATGAAAAAAGATAACAAAAAAACAATTGACATTTAAGTATATATACGGATTGTTAATTGTCTCAATCGTCAAATCATACTATAAAAGTGAACACAGTTTAAAAATCAGGTCAGTGCTGAAATCACCATGAACCTGACTTAAGCTTAAAAAAAAATCAAACCTGTGAGATAGTCAAGTAAAATTAGTGACCGAGTGAGTAGAAGTAGCACTGGTAGAGTCTGTCCTCACTGAACCAAAACAGCATCTTAAAAATAGCTATAAATATTTTAAAAAATAGTCAAATTTGATATTGCATAATTTCGCTAAATAAAAACGTAAGACGTGAAAATTATATTCCATAATATTTATACAGTGGAGAGAATGGCATTTCAACTAAAAACCCAGATTGAAAGGAGGGAACTTTAGTAAAGTATTTGGCGTTGTGGAAAAACACCTGTATAATTGCTAGAGTATAAATTTATCATGATGATCTGGTCACAGCTCAATGGATATAATCACTCCATATCTTCACTAAAGATCATATTTATCAGATGATTGACTTCTGTCTTATAGAGGACATTTACCCAAGAAGCTCCTTTTCCTCAGCTGATACTTATTGTTTCAAGAAATTAAATCTGAGCCGTGCCCTGACCATCCAGTCCATTTCATACACTCTGGAAGCCTTTTCCTCATGCAATCTGAGTCAGTTCAGCTCAGTTTGTTACAGATTGGAATGATTAATTTTATGTTTCTTATTATCATATTATAGATCACTTCTTCTTCTTCGTGGCTTAACAGCAGTTGCCATCTCTTTAGTTACATTGCTGCCCCCTTCTGAGGGTACAGTCCTTGCTCTTCTTCTTTTCAATAATCCTCGTGTTTTACAGTCTTGTCTATACCCTGTTATTTAAAAAAAACTCAATTCAAAACATTCTTCCCTCAACAAGGTCCCAAAATTTCTAACCATTGCCCCTCCTGCCCAGATCTCTACATACATTCTCCATCCTTTCACCTCTTCATATTTACTACATGGTTCCTCCTCTCCACATTGACTGCATTCACATTCTTAGCTTGCTGTTATTTATATATTCTGTTATAGGAAGTAGAACCCCCCCAACCTGTATTTGGGTGGATTTGGGTTTCAATACTTAGTGTAATTTAAAGAAGGGGAACTGCAGTGCTGACAGAGAGTAGGGCGGAAGTGACTTTAAATCCAAGTCTTTACAAAAGAATACATCCCATGGTGATCACAGACTTAATTTTTCTTATGATATCTCGCCCCAGTATTTGGCTCTCGAGTGTCCACATAGCGTCATTTCAAAAGTCGTGTTGATTGAGGCACACTATTGTTCTCAACACTCTTACCATTTTTTTAATACACTGTTGATCTCAGCAATGGCAGCGCAAAAGTGGGAATTATCGGAAATATGACATCATCTAAAAGGTTTAGTTGAACAACCAGGATTGTGTCCATGTCTGTGCTTGTCGGCCAACATTTTCTCATCTCTTCTGTTTAGTCAGCGGTCTTGCTTCTTACAGTTTTTTCCTAAACAATGTTTGTCTCCTTCAACCACTTAATCTGCACACAAACATTTGGTGTTCAGATTGAGTGTCCACTTAAGCAAAAGAGAGATCTATAGCAGCAAAAAAAGTGACCATGAATACAAACAGAGAAAATAACGATGTTATGTTGTCAATCTGGCAGTGATGTAGCGAACAGTAGGTTTTACCCAATGGGACAGTTAATAAATACTACAGCTTCTCAAGATGGAGATAAATCTGCTGTGTTGCTCCCCAATTGCTGAAATGGGTTACTATCCCCAAAGCCTGTTAAAATCCCCGCCTACATTTTAATGTCCTGGCTATGGCAAGAATGCAAAACACATCTAGGGTTTACGAAGATTTTTTATGGGTTCCAAGGGAAGAATACCAACAGCACTCTGGTGGAAATACGTCTTATGTGGCCATTAGTGTGTGGACACCCACATTCTGTTTTTCACCTAAATATGATTGTTGAGTATTTCTCACTCTTAGGCTTTCAGCCATTCTAACGGATGTTTGAACCGGGCTGCAGGGACTTAGTGACATCCAACACTGTGGTTGGCTAATCAGGTCTGGCTAACAGTCACTGCTCCATTTCATCCCAAAGGGGTTGGGTGGGGTTTAGGGTCAAGACTCAGACCAGACTTTAACTTCTTTATTATACTGAGAAAATAGCTCTTACTGGAACAGCCTTTGTATAGAGCACAGCCATGACTACACAGGAAAGGAACAAAGTCACTCTGCAGGAAGAACACTGTAGTATAAAATATCAGGCATGCTGCAGCATTTAGATAAGTCCATATCTAATTTAGCCCCACAACCCACTACATCCTGTAAACAAGGGTGCCAAAATACCCTTTCACATATAGTGTGCTTGTTGTTAGTGTTTGCATTTTGCTTTTACACAACAATTGACTTATATTAAAGAAATTGTACCAAATTGCAATTTCTCTATAATTACTAACATCTTTTTGTGTTTTACATATTTGTTCATCTATTAAGGTGTATGTTAGAATCTTACGTAGTTTCTCCAGGATTTCCTCATCGGACATCTTCTTCTTCCTGGTTTTGTCCTGGGGTCGGGGCACAGAAGGCCCAGGGGCCGGGCTTGCACTGGGAGGACTACTGGGAGCACCTTCTGCAGGGGTGGCAGGGGTGACAGCAGCGGCAGCGGCCATCGGCGGGGAGATTGGGGAGGTTGCAGCATCTTTGGTGGGAGGTGGAGGGAGGGGCTCGATCACCGAGCGAGTGTAGATCTGAAAGAATAAGAGGAAAATTTGTTTTAGGTTTCTTATGCGGCATCTCAGGTGTATTGGACGGATTGAAAGTGGTGGTCATACAGGAAACCGTAAAAAAAACAGCAATGAGAAACATTCAATTATAAATTAGCTTAAGAAGGCAGTTTGGAAATTTGATAAAAATAATTATTAAATTGTCGTTCCCTTAACAATTTTATGAAAACACAACAAATCTCATCTTACCTTACAATTACAACCTATGCTGACTGTAACAACAGGATGTAAGTGCCCATTCAAGACAGGCAAAAACCACAGGAAATTTAGAATCCTGATCAGTTTTAAAATTGGTTTTCACCCCACATGTAACGAGAATCTCCACAGATTATCATCTCTCGCATCTCAAAGATGCCCATGCTACAAGATTTAGACCTGAAAAATGGGACATCACAGACCTATTGATTTCATAAAGATGACCTCATGTCGAGAAGCAGCAATGAAGAATTTACTGCTGCAGCATTTAGTCTACTTTGCAGTTAGAATGCAAGAAAACGGTTGAAGCAAATGTGGATGGGGAATTGCTTCGGACAATGAGATCAAACATCCAGATATTTTTATTGCTTATCTACCACAAGTAGTATAGCATATATGTATAGCAGTGTAGGGTCTGTGGAAATGATTCTTAAACGCCCCACACAGCCCGATAATCTGGGCCAAACATTAAAGCTCAAGAGCAGCTTTTTCCCCCTATTGTCTAGAGGGGTGACCTGGTTGGAATCAGCCTGATTCCCCATGTAGGGAGGGCCTGGCTTTATTTGTAGAAAGTTTGAAGGGCGAGAAATTTTTGTAACTGAGCTGTGAGCTATTTGATTCGTGATCTGCTAAGACACTGGATGAATGGAATGTGTGTATATGTGTGCGAGTGTGTGTGTGTCAGATTGCTTGGGCTCCAGTCAGGTACACTAAATTCATCACCATGGTTGCGGCGGTGGCTCCATAGAAGCATCCTCTCAACCGCCAACCTGTCTGTCAGAGTAGCAACAATGTGTTTGTGAGAGCGAGGACATAAAGAAGGAATTTGTGGGGCTGTCTGCTAACGTGAGGTTAACGGTGTGTATGTGTGTGATGTATGGAAGGGATGAAGGCTATATAGATGAGATGAGCAGAAAACGGTTGACTGTGAAAGGCCCGGCGATATGACTTCATGTTGAAATCTGTCAATGAATGAATTAATCACAATTGCTTCTTTTTTTAAAAAATGTGTTTATTCTTAGACAAAATTTAATGAGCTTCGCTCATTTATCAATTTCTTATCACGATTACGTGATTTACGACTGAGCTCTTTACACTCAGTGACTGCGTAAATCACCTCTGGGGACGGGGGATTATTCAAATGGTTATTAACCTTTTCACTGACATTTGACACGATATGAGATTCAAACAAATCTCATTTGTTCTTCTCTAGAGTTAAACGGATACTGAAATGCACTGGGTGTGTATCATCACAGAAATCGGTGGTGCTGAAGCGTTAGGTCCGTCCTATGGACCTCTGTTGCTTAAACCCTGAATGTTTTGAGCCAGGTTACATAGCGGTGGAGGCAGGTGACTGAACATGAACTTGTTTTTTCATTATCTTTTGAGAATGAACGGGTTCATGCATTGGGGATATTATAAATTAAATTAACGTGCATGAGCAAGATGACATCAGTGAGAGGTTTAAAACTCTCACTGATTGTTGAAGATTAAAAAGAAGGATGTCAAGCAACTAGTCAATCTAAAGCTTTTGAAATTTTTTCTCCTTTTATAAACTGAATATCTTTGAGATTGATTTATTCAATAAGGAAAATTATAGATTGTTCAAGCCAGTAGAAACCCTGTTTGCATTTGTTTTCGACCAAGACTGATCAGCTATTGCATTGACCACTGGCCACTGAGTTTGTTTTCACTTACACTCAGTGGCCAGTCAATGTAACCCCCCCTGACTAAGGTTTATTAAAAACATTTTAGAGAGGTATTGATCCATATTTATGGTCTTTTGAAAGTTTGAAAAAAATCAGCATGCAGTTGAATCAGCGTCTCTCTAAAAATCTTTGAATAGAAAAAAAAACATTCCTACCATCCTCAAGGGAGGAAACATTGAAGCACTGTGTTGAAAGACTTCACTTCTAGCTTGGTGTCCCTAATAAACCTAAAATAGTTTACAGTGAATTGAAAGAGTGAGGCCTCTTCTCGCATGAACTAATCTCTTACATTCTCCTCTCACACTAGTACTACACTTACTTCACTTTAAGCAATTTTGTGCAACACACAGCCGTTTTGACTTCTAAAAAGGAGACCTACACAATATGTGACGAGTAATGTTATGGATAATATAACATGTGGATCAGTCTGTGTGCTACTTTGCTGGAAACAAAATGATTCAATCCCTTTCATGATAAAGTATTTTTGTCAAAAATATTCTACGTATCTCTTTCTTCCAATAACCATATCCTACAAGAAAATTACTTTTCTAGACACCTTTTCGCTTTTATGACCTGCTGCAAACATGATGCATAGCCAGACACCTTATCCCATTCCGCGTGGGCAAAGGGCTCTAGTTCTGTAATACTCGTTTGTTTTTTTGCGGCAACCCCAATTTTCACCAAAGTTTTTCTATGAGATTCAAGTCTGACTGTGAGGAGCACTCTAGAATGTCCAGGCGATCCACCAAGCAAAACAAGCCTTGGTGGACGTTGATGCATGCTTGGAATATTTTTTTTATTATTATTATTTTGGCTTGAGCTCCCTCACAGATAGCAGTGCGCTTTCCTCTAGGGTTTCCAAGTTCTCTGTTGAAGGGATCTTACCCTCCAAGGTGTGCAGGACTCAAATGCTTCACCTTCACTGTACGTAGGATGTTCTTTGCAGCAAATGCTTCATTCTTTATCCTCCAGACAAAAATAAAATGATCCAAAGGCTCCAAAAACTCCCCCAAAAAATATTTTTTTCCAGAGCTCCACAGAAGAGCATACCAAATAATTGTCGTCTCACCTTTTCTCGTGTTTTTGTGTCAACAGTGGTATACATCTAGGACTTCAGGTAAGAAGCCCTTATATTAATTAAGGCCTTAGCAGAAAAGCATTTGAGTCCCTAAATGTAAATGTAAGTCTAGCAAGAATGGCACAATGTTTAAACGTGTCTCTCTATGACTGATTGAGACTGCAGTAACCAGCAAGACAGCATTGTGTATTTTTTCATATAATCTCATTTAAATGTTTTTGTAGTTTATGCACTAGAATGATCCAAACAGGAGAATGTGTTGACCTAAATGGACAGTCATACATCACAGTGTATAGAACTAATTGTTTTGATTGCGTTAGGCATTCATTTTTAATATCATTTCTAAATATTAATACGGGTCGTCTAATTCCAGAAAAAGTGAATTAGTCCTTACTGATTTGGTGTGTTCTGGTCGTGGGGCGATCACAGGCGGGGGCTCCGCCTCATCCTCATCTTCGTCTTCAGATACTGTTGCTATGGCGGGCGTCTCCGACACGGCCTTGGAGCTCTGCGTGATATAGGGGAAAAGAGGTTAAGACCTTAGTGAAATCATTGTCACATGAACTGACAGTGACACCAGGCCCATCATTGCTTCCTACTATTACTTCCTCTACTGCTCCATCATCTCTTCATGCAGATAAGTCCTCCTGCCATCTTTAGCTGGTTTTCCCTGCTTGTCTTTCCCTCTGGATTTTGCACTCTTCTTTTCCGTCTTTCCAAACATTTTTCTGTCCTTGTCGTCATCGCTAATGATCTCTTATTGCTATCCTCTAGTCACATATTCACCTCTCCATTCCTCTCTTTTATTCTCCTCTATCCTTCCGACAGTCTAATGGTCTGCTAGTGGTTAAGCTGCAGAGACAGAGTAACAGTAAAAGAAGAAAGAGATGCTGATTCATAACGCAGAGAGGGAGAAAAAGGAGTGGCATCATCGTTTCCTCTTGTCCATCCCTTCTTTCAGATAACGTTTATTTCGACGAGGACCAGTGAGCCTGGAGCTCCATTCAGAATACATCAGCCAAATAAAACATATGCATTTACACATATGAACAGACTACCCGTATTTCACCCAAAATTAAATTCCATTAAATGCAGGGTATGTCTTTTAGTGCGTGAAGAAGAGCCTCGTTGATTTGATAGACAGTTTGCTTTCTATGCATTTCTTATGCAAATTTGAGAACTGTGTTTGAACACTGTGTTTTACCATTTCTATATAAAGGGACTTGTCATTGCTCAGATCTTTAAACTTGGCTATTTTTCCTGCCTCAAACATTAAGTCCGGATCAAATGTTCACTTTGTGACAAATATATTCAAACCCACTGACAGTTGCCATTGTAAGGAGAAAATAATTGTATTCTGACAACACTGGTCAGTGGTTGAAATGTTCCTGCCGATCGTGAAAATCCTAATAGCTTTTAGTGTTTCGGTGTTTTGTCACATTTCATACCATCCTGCAGTAAAATGCTGTCCAGAGATACAATGATGAAATTATTTGTATACTGCTCTGTTTTGTGTCAAAAATCCTGTATGGCAAGTGCTGCGAATACATGAATAGAGATGTCATTAAGAGATGTCATCATAAGAAAAGCCGTTGATGATACCGTACAACATAACAACTGACTCATATGGCATTGAAAAAACATTCTTTATCTACTTATTGATTTGCATATAAATGCATGTATTTATTTTTTCAATTATATCATTGGCATCCTATTTAATTATGCATTGACCTCAAGATTCTGCTACTTAAATCCAAGGCTCTTCACAATTTGGCACCTCAGTCTCCCTCATATCTGCACACCACCTTGCCCCATCAGTTCTTCCCCCTCCATCAATCTCATTGTACCTTCGGCCCAACTGGCCAGCGCGAGGTTCACAACCTTAGTACTGCGATCTGATCTTATCCCTGTATCACTATCATTATTTCTTTCACCAAACAATTTGGTATGCTTTTATTATTATTATTAGTATTATACCCACACAGCAGTTTTTATTAATTAATAATAATCATATTTACTAAACAAACACCATCCTTAGTCCTTAATCACCATAGCTATAAAAAAAAAAAAAACCTTTCAGAAGAGGGGACACGTGACTCTTCGCTCACTTTCGCCTCTCAGTTTCGATCACTTTTGCTACTCATGCCATCACATAACTCTCTCGCAGTAGACACTGCATCTTCTCTCACGCGCTACCGTCTGCCTTGTCATCTCCACCCACTCCTTTTAATCTCCTCAACATCCTCTCCCTCCTGAGTTCCCCATTCTTCCATTCCTCATTCTGCCATTCCTTGGTATGCTGGCAGACAACAGAACGAGTCTAGCTCTCTCAACTTGGCCTCAGGTTCCTTCAGCGTGTCATCATTAACATGTTGAATGGTAAAACTGACGCTTGTCATGTAAGGCGTTGAGCAGCAGCTAAGCCACGACTGGCCGCCGGTTTATTCTACCACTTATGTCAAACTTTTATAACAAGTCAACTATTCAAACATTTCTAATACTGCTTACTTACACTGAGTTCTTGGAAATCCCTAATGTAAATCCTCATAGGACTTTACTGCACTTAATTATTATTTCCCAAAATTATTTTCTGTTGCAATTTACAGAATCATTTTCAATGACATTCTTGTTTTAAGTTGGACTGCCGTCATTCAGGACGTTGAATGTAAAAGGAGAAAAAAAAATTACTAAACTACTATTACTATTATCTGGTCCTGCTGAGGTCTGATCACTGTAGGTGAGGGTGATGGTTGCAGTTGATGTTTATGCAAAGAACCCTCCCTCACAGCAATGTCTCAGTCTAATCTTGACTCTGTGAAGCATAGAAACAGTTGTGACTGTGCGTTGACAAAAACGTCTTACCGTTGTGGTAGAGGAGCTGTAGGCATCTGTGCTTTTATCTGCAGAGGAAACCATGTAAAGAATGAGGAAGATGAGCATAAATATTCCTATAATTAGACCAAGTCCTAAGCCAAAAAGCTAATATAATTAATGTATTATATTGTTTCCTAGTCTCCATATAAAAATAAAAGCAAGAGACTTCATCTTCGTCGAATTCTGCAGCTCAACTATTAACTAGAACGAAAAGGAGAGAAAACATTACTCCAGTCTGAACTCCGTTTCATCTTAGGTTGACTTCAAGGCCTCCTCCTCATATGCACAGCACTTTGAGCGTAGGACTAAACTCCATTGATCCCTATTTGCCTGAAAGAATGCTGGGATTATCTGCTGCTGCTGCTTTATCTGAGGTTCATAAAAACATTCAAAATAAAATCAGAAATGAAGCTTTTGTCAATTCTCACCAGCACATTACTTATAAATGTGGGAAGTCAGTTAACTAAATGTTCCAAGTGCAACAAACGCTTAAAACAAAACGGCACAAATGTAATACTTTGACCATTATTTTAATGATTTTCTTCTTATGCAGCTATCTATAAATAAATATATATATGATATGGTTCCTGTTTTAAATGCTTCTCTACAGTTACCATCATTATTTAGTTTACATTAATTTTCCAGTCTTGTTTTTTTGGTGTTTGTGTTTTTAATCATTTAGTACCAGCAGATTCTTTCGCGTTAAGAATTACTATAATGTAATGTAATTATTAATATTATGTGTGTGTGTGAGTGTGTGTGTGTGTGTGGATACCTGTGAAGCTCATGTATTTCTGGCTGTTGGCAGTTTCCTTTGAGTCGTAGAATTTAAGAACATCAAGGACAGCCTGAGGATTCTTCTTCTGCTCCAGTTTGGTGATGTTGGATGTCTGAAGGAGCCGGGCCCACTGCTCCGGCATGCCCTACATAGGCACACAGACGTGCACATGTATACAATATGGATAAATGTAGTTTGTAGTGCGGAATTCAATACAAATAAAGTTTCACATATTTTTTTGATTTTTAAATGTTTTATCAAGGACAAATTCTATTCCTTTATGATGAAAAAATAAGTTTCAACATGAACCTTACATGGTTCTAACCAGGCATTCTTCTCGGTGAAGCCACATAACTGGGTCACATCTTCTCATCTTCATCATTGTCTGTCTATGCATCTCCCTTAATCCATCCTGCCTCCGTTTACTTACAGTCACTCCACCCCTCCACTATATTTTTGACTCCTTTCTCTAGGATGTTAAAGAATCATTTAAACATGGGGTCCCAGACCGTTTTACGCACAACAGAATGATTAGATATTAATGGTAATCAATATCAATGTATGTTTAATGTTTTGGATGTGGTCAGCCATCAAAACGTTTAGTTAATACAGCTCAAATTGTCCTTCCATGACATAAAATCCCTGCAACTCATCAAGGTCACTTAATCAGTCGTAACCTTGACCTGGTTTCCCTGCAATAAAAGGGTTCAATTTGGGGTGATGGGAGACAGTGAAACCCTAAGTGTGTTCCTAATGTCCAAACTATTCCATGATTTATCATAGTCAGACAGCTCTATGTTCAATCAATGTAAAAATCATAAAAATAAGTATCCCAAAATCATTTATCATCTAACTAAGGAACTATGTCCTAGATAACAGAAAAAGATGGAGTAGCTGGGGAAGTTTAGACACACACTCAGACACAACATCTAATTCCCAATTACAATTACAGCTTGGTCACGCGGATCAGTGAGTCGGCTAACAAGGCACCTTTGTCTACTGCTATTATTTGAAAAAGGCTCATCGATTGAGTGTGAGTGCATCAAACACACTCACACCATTATACACACTTGCATGCAACAATTTACTTTGCTCAGCAATTAAAACATGATTTAAACACTCCAGACACACAAATACAAAGCAGACAAACTGAAATAAGTTTTATAGCATTCAGGGGAGCAGACATAAAACCCCACCCAAACTTACAGTAAACTCTCCAGTGACAGCATCAAAGCCGACATGGATGGTGTGTTCAAAATCAGACGGCAGAGAAATCTCTGGACGCTCCCTCTTCTTATAGGCTGAAAGAAAAACAAAAAACACTGATATGAAAATATTGGTCATAAATACAAGAGTCGCATTCGACATGCTTGGTTCATATAATTGAAGGTATAGGGAGAGACTGCACTTTCAGTCATGAGGTTAAAAACGGAATTAAATATTGTTTTACGCAATGAGGAGTATCCGGTGAATTGGTGTAATGGTTTGGTCAGTTGTTTCCCGACCAGACAATATTAATTTGAATATCAGTGGAGGCAATTTTTGAGTGAGACGCACTATACGTGCATCTCACTAATCATCCACTATTTTGGACTGCAGCTCCCGCCAGAAGACAGCAAAAGTACAACCTCCACCATGGTGAAGTCGTTGCTGTATGATTTGAATCAACTGACTGAAGTGAGGGCAACTACATTCTCCTGAACTACAAGAAGAAGGAAAAAAACACCTGCTCTCATTTGAAGATCAGCAGAGTTTTGAAAAGAACTCGGTAGTCATGGATATCCCTACAAAGAAGCAGAAGCCTACAACAGGCAAGACCAAGGACAACAAGACCACACCAAGTCACATGGACATTTCACAAATATGCTCTCATCAGGGGATTAGAGCCATGGTACCTTCCAAACAAACCTCGAAGACAACCAGGCTCACAGAACTCTATAAAGTGATGATCTCCGCTCAACTTGTGAAGAAAGCCCACTAGGCCAAAACGTTAGCACGCATGTTGGTATGACGAGGCAAAAAGTAATTAATGTAACTGAGTTCAGTCAACTTTTTTTATGATTAAATAAAGATATTATTATTGATATTTTATATTATTATGAGCAGTAAGGGTTAGATTAGGGGCTTTGGACCTCAGACTCTGATCTTTTGAGGGGACGAATCAGTCTCACACTTATGGGCAATTATAGTCACAAATTCACCTATATTTCATGTTTTTGATAGTGCCAGGAAGCTGGAGCCCCTGGAGGGAACCCACCTAGACATGAGCAGATAGTGCTCCTGGGAGCTAGCCATGCTAGCCAAATTGCCAACTAATGGAAACAGAAAAATTACACTAAAAATATATTCTAAAAAAATAATAAAAGCCCTTGAAGACATGCTACACAGGTTCCTCCCTGTAAAGGTCTGAAATTTAGAAAGATGTAATAAAAGGTAAAAGAGAAAGAAATACAGACAGAGATAAGGGTTCAAGGTAACACAACAGGGGCAGTAAAGAAAAGAGAAGGAGAAAGTGAAAAATGAAAACAGCAAGGAAAATGCAGGAAGAGTGACAAAACGACAGAAACGAGACAGAATCTGAGAGGAAGAGAACAAAGGAGACGCCATATGTTGGAGAGGGGATCCACTCAGAATCACAAACAGCAGATCCCCCCGGGATCACTGAAAATTATGCAAGGCACTAACCTGCCACAAAGCATTATGGGTATTCTGTTCCTATATTTGGAATTGTACAGGGAAAAAAGCAGCAAAAAAATGAAGTACTAGTAGAGTACAGTATAGCAATAAAATTTTAGGACTCAATTGTTCATTAGGCTACATCGAGACATAGCTGGTCCATTACAGAGAATGTATGGACAGGAGTCCCAGCTTAGCAGCTAGCTAGCTGGGAGTGTTTTATCTCTCCTGCCTGCCAACAACGCATGTCATACTTCAGAAACTTCCCTATCACTTCATTTTTTTTGTATAATGCCCCTGCCATCCACTCTAAGGTATATTAACTCCATCCCCCATACTCTAATTTGTTGGCTAAGCTCTGCTTTGATTTTGAAAACTGTAGACATTGAATGCTAACATGTCTCTAATTTACCATACACAGTAGTTTCCTGCAGAATTCATCATGGCTGTAGAGTGCAGATTCAAATAGTGCAGCTGCGTTGACACAAAAAGGCCAGACTGACTTAGTACTTAGTTCCAACTGTACTACGCTGCTACACTGAGGAGATAGCTCACTATTAATAGAGACATGTATTGGTACAACACAAGATCTTGGACGATCAGCAACTGATGACATTTGGTTAGAAACAATAACATGTATTCTGGTAGACTTTGAAAAGATTAAAAGGTGCCACTACTATGATTTTGAAATGTGACAATGGTGAAATGATTATACCTTTAAATGACCTAATTGTCCATATATCGCCATGTGCTTGTTGATCAAACAGACGAGAAAAAAGTACATTCTTCTGTCTTTACCTTATGAGACAACACTATTATTCAAATTTATTTGATGTCTTTTCAAAACAGAAGACAAAGACAAGTAACTAGATATATTGTGTACTAAGTTAACCTGTGATGAGAGGTTTCAGACTGTGAGGTGCACCTCAAAGACAAAGAAAATTAGAGAGAATTAGGGAGATACAGTGACAAAGGACGTATGCATGTAGTCTGCAGAAACAGCAAAAATCTGGTGATGACACTATGGATAAAAGACAGTCTCTATATCTTACTTCAGACGAATTAAGTTCAAGCCAAAGATATAATACAATTGTGTAATTACACACTGCCCTGCCAATATTTCCTTTACCAACAGCAACAGCAACAGGGACGTAATCAAAATGGGGAAAATATGGTTAACAGCCATAATCTTAAATGGACTGGCTCAAATAACTCACTGCAGGATTATTCTGTTAATGGTATAAAAAAAGAAAAGAAAAAAATAAGCATTTATTATCATGATAGCAGGACAACAAAACAAAACACCATTTTGAGACCAAATATCCAGGACTAAAGCTAATTTAAGCTCTGTTTAGTGTTACATGAAAAAATAAATATGGGGAAGGATGCCTTACATCCATACTAGTGCCCATTTTCTGAAATACTTAGAGATACGGACAAAATTGAGTATAATCATCGGAATTCGTTGGGGGCAGGATAGCCCTGATGCAAGCAAGATATGAAGACAAGGGTCTATAGACAAGACAAAAAAAGGACTCTTTTTATGAAAAAATGGTTGCATGTATTTAATGACCGACCTCACATATTAACGCAGAGTACATCAATTGGGATAATAACCGTTAACGTGTTTTGTTTTTGTTTTGTTTTTTAGACAAAACCAGTTAACAGTCGTTATCACAACTTCCGCTCCCGTAAAAAATGTTGTTGTTATCCATACTCTTGACTGCCATCTTGTCGATTTATCATTTCCAATGTGAAGGATGTGTGTGTGTTTAAAACAGAAATATTTATTTTATTATATAGAAGGTGAATTCATGTCTTTTTAGAGGGTGATCTGCTGGGTTGAAAATGGGCCCTATTTTATCTGGAGCAATTCCACATCCCTGAAGAAACAGTCATGCAGACATTCAGAGGGTAGTGAGAGTAAACAGAACAGGGAGAGGTTGTTTCTATGAGGGGGTGGCAAACAGAGTCTGATTCAGAGTACGAAAGCAACTACCTCAAAATAAGTTATATTTAATTGAAGCAGACGTTTTGTCTGCTTCTTCTTTCACCTGCATTGACCCCAGTTCAGCAACTGGTACTTGATACTCTGAGGTTTCGAGACAACTTTTATTTCCTCATTATTTCATGTTTTCTGCATACTAAAGTTAATCATGTTTAATAACATCCTATATCCAAACAGCTTTTACGTACTTTAAAAGGGATATTTCAATGCTTTTATTCCCAATAATTCCAGGAACTACTATATGATCTGTTAACACTGAAAGCTTAAGATAAATGGACAAAATGCTGATTTTATCTACTAACACCGACATGCAAGTTTCTTTCCCCGTCTACAATTAATGCATTGAAGTGCACTCACTCTTATCGCCTCCTCCAGTGAGGATGAATCGGATCGATCTATCTTTTTTTTTCTTGTCCTCTGGGTTTGGTGGGAGGGGCTTGGAGCCGTGGTTGACGGGGGCTGGGTCCTTGTTGCATGAGCCAATCATGGTGCTGGTGTTCCTCATGGGTGGAGCTGGGGGCTTGTCTTCGACCTCCCCATTATCAGACATCTTCAACTAGGCTATGGCCGGCTGCTCCTGCAGAAAAATACAAAAAAAATACAGTAACAGAGGAAGCATGGTGAGTAACGACAAATCACAGGCAAGCAGCAGAATTTGTTCAACTTTTGTGTTTTTTTAAATTTTTTATTCATAAACAGAACAAACTACAGACTGGGACCAATTTTGTCAGTTATTTTTAATCTAGTCTAAGTCAAATGTCAATAGTTTTTAGTTGTTAGTTTCTTACCATATTTAGTGAACATTTTCCAGATTTTAGGACAGGTCTTGGCCGACTAAAAGTATAAAAATTTAAGTCTGCAAAGTGTCTCTTGTAGGTCAGAATGAAACAGCTCTTGCAGTCACTCGCATATTGCACGCTGGGATGACTGGTATGAAATCAACATTCACTAAAAGCTAGCTACAGAGGGAGGAAATGTCACTTTAGTGCTAGCTCGATTTTCTCAATGTAATATCAGAAATGTCCAACCAAAGAGAGAAGTGAATTTTATAACATCAATTTTAGTGTGAAGGGAAACCAAACACTGGGGGAAAGTATCTCAGCCAGTAATTTGAAGCAGAGCAAGTAAAATATATGTTTGTAAACGCCCTCCGACAACATATCAAATTTTGTTTTTTGAACTTGACAAAGTTCCTCCAGAGGCATTGACGGTTAGTTTTTAATCTGTTTATTGAGCAGTTAGGCAGAGCAGGAGCAATACAAGAGTTTTATTGAAATTAAAATTTTGTTTTGAAAGATAACAGAGAGTACTCTGTATTTGGAGTACTCAAATGTCAGTACTCAAACAGGGACCGAGAAAAAGTAGTATCGACGCATCCCTGAAACTTTATATGTAATTCAACACTTAAATTAATTACTTATGCTGGTTGATAGATATGAGAAGTTGGTTTTAGCTCGTATGTGTAAAATATGCTCTGGACAAAGGATTACTGACTGACAGATGGACGACATTATCCCCATATCAATTTCATATTGGGGGGTTAAAATGTACAGAAGAAGGATTGATCAAACCATTTACACCTGATCCAACTTCAGGGGAACTTTTGCCACAAAAATCCCCTTTCAAATCTTACAGTTTTCATTTTATAATATAAAACTGATGACCTCACCCTCACAAAAGCAGCTGGTAAGTCTTACCTTAGCAGAAGCCGACTTCTGATACACAAAGAACAAAAGAAAAAGGACTGGCGTGAAAAAGAAAGAATCCACCGAGGGTGAAAGTAAGGGAGACTGAGATGCTCTGCCTGCCTTTTAACAAATCCTTCCTCCTTCCGACAGTGATGTCACAAGGTGAGTCACATGAGGAATCTGGCAAATACTCAATTTCTCTCTGTCACACACACACACGCACGCACACACACAGGTGTTGAGTGTTAACAATTACACATTCAACCATTGTTCACCGAGAAGTGATTCCTACTTTGTTGTCTATGTTTTTGTTGAAGTACATTGCATGTGTGTATGCACACACAGAGACACACACATTGGGGGTGTGACAGTAGAGGACTAATATTTCAGACACAGCTGCCAGTTTCAGCAGACCCCTGTTATCAAACAAACCCACACTGTCTTCTTAATATCACTCACACACAAAGTCAGTCAGTCAGTGGGTTTTCCCAAGTTACAATCATCTCATCACCTGACTATGTGCCATTGGGCAAGGCAGCACTGTCCTTTGACACCATTATTATTCTTTATAATCACTGAGAGGTGTAGTGTTACATATACTACATATACTATATTATATGTTCACACAACAGCCATGTTGTGTGAACATATAATTCAGAAAGAGCAAAACTTCATCAATGCAGCTCTGTTTCTCCATTACATAATTGCACCTAAAAGCAACAGTCCCATCTTAGTTTGACCCTCATAACGTGTGAAATTGACACAGGAGCTAGTAGAAAACCTAGGACGTAGGTAGAGAACCTTTTTTAACCCGCACCTTTATCGAGATCCACACCAAATTGAATTGAGTTCTTCTTGTCACATGACCAACCGTACCACCAAGTTTCATCATAATCTTACAATTGCTTTGTGTAATTCTGCTAAGAGACAAACGCCTGTGAAAAACTATGCTTGGCGGAGGAAAATAAATAAATAAAATAAATGCTACTTATCATACATATATGCTTCAAAATTTAATCACCTGTTCACCTAGGATCCACATCATTTCATTGAAATATGTTCAAAAATGTGTGTTATCCTGCAACAACACACACAAGAAAATTATTCACCCTGAATCAACCTCCAAATCTCATTGGTGGTATTTACATGTAGATTGTGTGATTTCACCCCACAGTTGTGTACACATGAGACAATACACCAATAAATCTGATATGTCAGCCATCATAACTAATTGCATATATATTGGTCAACTGATTGTTAAAATAAATGAACTGCCGACACACAAAACATGTTATCGATTAATTATGGAGACGGTGCCTCCAAGTCAATGTGGGTCCACTGCTTGCATTGAGCTTGCTGTGATCGTCAGTGCAACTGGTATGACACAATCTTCAAGCATACACAAATCACATTAGTTACCCACAGCCTTTTTCTTTTTTTCCTTTTTAAATCGATATTTAGCTGGGCAACTGATGATGCAATTACAAACTGAAAGTGTCTGCTGTATACCGCAGCTTCAGAGCAGCAGGATTGGGATCACATGAAGAGAGGAAAAAGAGTTAGTTGGCCGAGTAAACGACTCCCTGTGGCTGGCCCTTGTTCCATTACTCCCTGATGCATTTCAATGTGATCCACTGTCAACAAAATGACCACTGTCTTGTTTTGTTGATGCATTTTTGATGAATGATAGCAGTTAGTGCTGAACTCATTGACTCCTACTTTGTAATAAAAGATAGCTTGCATTTGAACAATTACAGACTACTAATGCTGCAGCAGTAGGACATTGAGATTATTCTAGTGTAAAATGTTAAATGTACTCCGGAGGCAGGCCGTCAGCCCAAGCAAAGCCTTTTCTGCTGCTTCAGAAATGGACAGAATCAGAAAATTCTATTTCTACTAACATTTAATGCATTTTACAAAGTTCAGTCCCATCAGTGTATTACCTTCAGCTAATAGGCTTCTTGCTATCTTCAGTTGAGCGGTTTCCATTGCTGCTCATAAAAACTATGAATGTTTCCAAAAAGATTTTCCACCTGTTCTGTTTCCAGGATTAAAACCTGCCCAGATGTCTTCAAAGATGAATGTGGAAACCTTACAATGAGACAAATGTTGATGATGTAGTTGGTTGGCCTCTTTTTTTAACAAATCCGAAAGCGAATTTGTCATGTATGTAGCATTCTTTGCTAGATCAACATGGAGATGAGGCAGAGCAGGGTGGGTCATGATGTCACCATAGTACAATACTCAAATTGGCTTGCCGGGGTTATGCACGCTCTGAGTGGCCTCTAGTTGATGCGTAGACAAATATCCTCCGTTTAATTTCCCTTGCTAGGTTGCCAGTTAAAAGATTCAAAATAAAGAAAAATGATGAACATCAAATATGACAACTAGTAGAACCTCGCCACAACACAAAACGCGTTTACTTTTTAATTTGACGGTAAGATTTCAAATACAACGTGGCAAACACACCCCAGCGACCAATGGATGAAAAGCACACACAAACACACACACATAAGTGTTTATGGCTGAAAAGTGAGAGTGACTGTTTGACTTAAAAGAAAATAGCATGGTGGCTGAAACCTTTTATGATATCTCAAATTAGAGCGCACACTACCACACAAATGAAGGATAATTACAGTGTATCTCTGAGCTGTCATGGCTACCGTGTCTATTTCTCAGTCTACTTCTGCCCTTTGCTTCTTTTCCACTCCATTTGTTCCTCCTGCCTCTTTTCATCCCACTCTTCTGTCACCTTACAGGACTTTCTTTTCTTGCTCACCACCAAATATTCTCTTCTTTTTTTCTTTTCTTTTTTTTAAAATATTTTTTAAATCAATGCTTTGAACTATACAACTTTTACTTTTTGTTTCATCTGCCTATCCATTTTCCACGACGGAGATCTTAAGTTCTGTAAACACAGAACACGGAGATCTGTAACCACATTATCTGACATGTTATCATTCAAGGATCTTTATTGTCAATTCTGCAGTAACGTACCAGAGAAGGGGGGGGCTAGGCATGCATCTTTGAGGCGGATGATGGTTTTATATTATATAAGCAATGGCTTTATTACAATATCTAGCATTTCAGAGCAACATTACAATCTCATTAATGTTGACCGCTAATTTTCACATTCACTCATATGTGTTCAATTTACTTACACAACATATGGTCTGAAGTCTAGAGGGCAGTATGATAATGATATTGTGATAGGGCTATTGAGCTAGTTCGGGCATCTGATCAGGAGGCCCCCAGTGTGTCCAAATGGGAGTAGACATTGATGTTGACCCGAAAAGGGGTAGAGGGATCACATATATCATCAGGCCATATTGGGATCCCCCAGGATGAGCTGGGAAGTATTTCTGGTGAGAGGTACGTCTGCAATATCCTGCTTAGCCTGCTGTCACCAGATAATAATGAAAAGGGAAATCAAAAATTATCCTCTGAACTCACTCACTCATTATGTCCATCGCTCTATTTTTGATAATATTTTCAAATATCAATGAAGCAGACACAAAGAATTACAGGTGCTGTATATGTTCTCCATGGACAGAGATTCACATTATCACACACACATGCACACACATCTTAAGAGACCATTAAACGTCAGCACTGCTTGGAAATGCTCCGTCATCCTCTGCAGCTATCTTTACGGGAAAAAGATATACACAGAAACCATCCAAGCATAGATTATCCAACCCAACTATGTACACCTTAATGTGTGTTCATGAATATCAAACACAGCACAGTCCTCACTATGTCCTCTTCATTCCCACTGTCAAACAGAAAATACTGTAACTACATGTAGAAATTGCTGCATTTAAAAACGAATTGCATTTTCTTGCTCCATCTATCATAATCACTTACAGTATGCTGCTTGGATACATATTTGCAGGAGAATAATCAGCAGATTCATTGACGATGGAAATTATCTGTATGTGCAGCCTTTGACATGACCGTGGATTACAGCATCTCTGGATTTAACTCTCAGGATGTATATGCAGAGAGAGACGTAAAGGTGGTGAAAAAATAAATAAATTTCAGTTGGATTTGACAATGTATCAATTAAAAAAAGGTTTAATTTCACTACATTATAGCTTGATTATTTATGAAAAAAACAAACACATACTCTCCCCTTTATGTCTTTGTCCTTGTTAAACATTTAGCTGAGCGGGCAAACACAGAAGGGGAGGGAAACACCTCGGTCAAAGCCCTGAAGATTTTAGTGTCTCCGGCCACAGAACCCCCTATCTTTTGCCACTGTTACGATTCTCACACACACATTCTAAAAAGTAGGACACTTAGTGCATGGATATAACAAAATGTGTGTGTGTTGAGTGAGGTAGGAGATAAGTAACAGATGTAAGGAGACGAGGACAAAGAAACAGACATTAAAACAGTCTGCAGGGCCAAAATCAACAGGAAGGAGCTGTGGAGTTAACTGCCTCTGATTTACAAACAGCAGCTTCACAAAGAAATAAAAGGCCAGAGAGAGACAGAAGAGTGTGAGTGATGAGGAGAAAAAACATCGCAATTTATCTCGTCTGTCAGCGCACCCAAATTAAGTCTTCAGAGTGCTGACGAAAACGAAGGCCCAGGCCTCAAATGTATAATTTAACATGTTCTACAGAATACAGAGGAACAGTCAGGATGAGCTGTTTAAATCAGGGCCCCTCCCGAGGCTGGAACTTCAAAGGCCCAAATTATAATGGGTGTAGCCAGGGTGTGTGTTAGAGGAAAGGAGGAAGATGGTGGTTTTCCTCTGCATGAATGAAGGCCAAGCCTAGTTTGGAAGAGGCAGAGAGGGACGGAAAGATAAAGAGACATAGGGAAGTAAATAAAACAGGAATTTAAAGGAGAATTTTATTAGGCAAAAAGTTAGACAGAAAGAGGATGTAGATAAAGCGAGAAAGCAAGAGCATGTGACCAATTACCAGTATATAAACATATAGTTTAGCAGTAGGAGGTGGTCAATGCTTTGCCTGAGGGAATGTAATATACAATACTCATAATCCCTTTTGTAACAAGTTTTCTCCCTGTAGACGGCTCATATTACATTCTGTGTCTGTGGCTTCATATACGATCCCAAGATACGATCGCATGATTGGTTAATTATTTTTCAACCAAAAAGAGCATAAACTTTATAAAAGTTCTCCCACTTCTCAGCTATGTGATTTCTTTCCTTTCTTGGTTTTATAAAGTTAATAGCGAAATATAATGATTCTTTTTCTAGACTACCTATCCCACATAAAATGCTGATCAGAGCTTAACATGTGAATCCTTAAAAATAAAACAAAACATTTTAGAAGAATATTACGTCAGACATCCCTCTCGTGTCTGAAGTATAGCTTTGATTACGGGAAACAACTGTAGAAGGTGGCCTGTGGTATCTGGCACCAAGATGTAAACCCTAAAAGTTTAGAGGCCTCAAGGATCAGACTTGTTCTTGCACATGCCACAGATGCTTGATCAGATTGAGAAATGAGGAAATTGGAGGGCAAGTGTGGAAAGTCCATCATTCTTTTGCCATTCTATAATGCTGTTGCCATGAAGGGGTGTAACCTATCCGTAAAAATGCTTCGGTGGGAAGCACGCGTAAAAGTAAAATCCCTGAATGCAGGACATCTGGTTTCCCAATATAACATCATACCTTCTCTGCCAGTTTGCCTTCTTGCTCTAATCTCTTCCCTAGGTAAACAATGCATGTGATCCATCAGACACGGCTGAATCTTTCCATACAACAATGGCACTTTCAGTGGTGGACTATATTGCTGTGGCCTAGTATGGATTTGTACTTAGACCACTTGGGTTGGTCCATTACAATTGTCAATGTTACTCAGATGCTTACACTGGCTGATGTATAACACATCAAATGCACTTCTATATCTTTCACAAGCAAGAAAAAGAAGAGGGAAAAAATAAGATCGCATACAAAAGAAGTTGCAGTAATGATACCAATGAGCTCAAACCTGCAGAGGGTGTTACATGACTGAGGGTGTTGCAGGTATTGCTACAGTCCTAGTGGACAGGGGTCAGAATGACTAGTCTAATGTTACAGAGCGCCGTTTCCAGCAAGTTGCGCGACGCTTTCTATCCTAAACAAGAACCAAATTTTTCAACAGCCATTATCGACTCTAATATATACATCGGAACACGTCGGTTTGATCGCAACTTTAATTTAACTTAAAATGCAAACATTTCTGTGGTGCTCACTCATGATAGTGAAACAAAGTCTTTGTCCAACTGTTCCATGACAGTTAGCAGTTTGTATCAGTGGTATCTTTGCATTAACAATCAGGGTGCTGCTGTGAACATGAAGAGCGTAGAGAAGCAGCATGTCGCTCTGATCTGACATGCTGGAATCAGGCCCAGTTCATTTTTGCTTCTATGAGTGACATCACATTTAGTTCAAAGTCTGATAGGGGCATTACGTATGAGTCACATATCTAAAATAATCCACTTCAGTTAACTTTCAGACCACTGGAATGTGGTTCAAGTTTCCATGTGGGTTTTGTAACCGTCCTGATTCCGGCATCTTCATTCCAACGTGATTACAAATCTGACGGAGGCAACTGTCCAGAACCAGAGACTGACCATAAATCAAAGGTTTAGTCTTTTCTCTCTGTATACTTTTATTCTGACAACATTTTTTGTCTAAAAATACATTTGTTCAGGTCTTTGGCTAAATTAATTTAGTTCCACAGCAATTAAAGCTCTAATTTCTCTGGGATTCTAAGCACAAATTTGCAAAAAAATAGGCGTTAATACATATCCTTTAGCTTTATCATCAATGTACTTGTAAGGAATTGTATATCTAGATGCTGATTATACAAAATTATTGTTACACAGGCACGATGATATAGTAAGCAGGAAAAAATGGAAACACAAACATGATAAAAGTTTACTTAACTATGGTACATTCCATTTCTTGTCATTCTAAACTTTTACAAGATCTTAATTTTTGTAGCGTTTGTATGATGTCAGTTGTTGTAAATTTCATTGCCATGGGATGTATAAAGGATTATGTTGTCTTGTTTGTGTCTTTAATCAAAAACAAAATCATGTAGAACAGAATACAGAACATGCAGTAAAAGCACGTAGCCATATTTTGATGTCACCGCTCCTCAACGCTCCAAATTGATTTGTTTTTTGCAATACAGCGAAACATGCAAGATTACCTAAATTTAATTATATCTAGGGTATGTCAAAACCTACATCTGGGTAAATGTTCATGCAAAAATGATCCTGCAGTTTTTTCATACATCTTGCTATTGAAAAGACTAAAACTAAATCTAGCAACCACTCCAAAAAACTCTTTAAGTTTCTCTAAAATACTCTGTAGCCGGTCATTTAATTATCCAATCGGTCATCGCTTTGCAGAGGCGCAAAGATAACGTTTGGAAAAACCTCAAAACACTGATGTATCTTATAATGAAAGCCTACGGTGGCTCCATCGTTGTGCACACAGTAATGAAAAATTTGAAAATGGAAATATTCAACGGTTCCTAACTCCGAGACTGAAGGAAACAGAGTAGCATGACTTTTTTTCTGGTTTCCGCTCCAATGCTTGAGTCCAGTCCTGAAGTCAGCTAAACTGAACTGGATTAGATGCTGGTGAAGCCTTTACTGGTCATCCCACAGCCAGTCAGGAAAGATGCTCCATACTGGCATTGGGATTTTATGACCATGGGACATATAGAAATATTTTCTGCAGAAGTCAAATATCTATAGAGTCTGCTGGTCCGTGTAAACTCTCATTCATTCAGGTCAAGGTTATCCCAAAGAATCCTCTTGGGAGAACAAATGTATTTAATCTTTTTTTTTTACAGAAATTCCATTCAATAGCTGTTGAGAAGTTTCAGATTTGACTAAAGTTTTTGGTAACTAAACGCTGTAACTAAACCAAGCAACATCAGGGAAATTAACAGCAGTTGTCGTCGAAATAGTGTCAAGGCAAAGACAACAAGAAAAACTAACATGATAAATGCCAGCCAAAATATTTAATGCAGCTCAGCCTTATTGGAGATGTGTAGATAAAGTTGGGTGTGGAAAAAATGTAACAACGTTAAGATCTGCTCTGGAAAGAAAATCAAACACCAGAATGAGTCAAAAAAATACAAAAAAAATTCCTAAATAGCAAAAGACACCACTTCAGCATATGGAACATATCTCGGAAAACGTGATTTTAGTTGGACGGATAGAACCCCTTCCTGTATCCTCCCCTCGGTTTTTTGAATAGTGCACTTCTCCCTTTATGCTTAAGGTTACCAAATTGAGCCTGATTTAATTTATATATTAATATTTAATAGGGTAATAACCAGGAGGCAGCCGTTGTTACTTACAACTTTCACAGTCATTCTAAAGTTCAGGGTGATTGATCCCAGCCTACTGTGAGTCACAGTGTGAGTGTGTGTTTTAAGATCAGGCACGAGGCACCCACCCACTGAGCTTTACATAATCAATACTGGCATGGACTACAAGGTCACATTAAGACCCGCAGCTGGGAGACCTGACGTTTCAGGTCTGTTGAGCCTTTTAAACTGTGTGAGCACACACATGCACTAGATGCTTCTTCTTTTCTGCTGTATCAGTAAAAATAAAAACAAAACGTTCTTAGGGCTCACCCTTAATAGGCCAAAGACGTATGTGGCTGTGACAAGAACATGAATTTTTGAGTCAATTTCTCCATAAAATCAGCATATAGCAGATAGAGGGAGGATAACTGACCTAAGCAGGACAGCATTACATTAACTGACGAAGCCTCGCTGACTCTGAGATTATAGCAAAGGTTTGAGTCAGCAGCTGTCATTGGTTAGCGTTGACTCACAGCCTGTGATTGATTGGCTGTTCAAAGTAGACCTGATTGGTTTTACAAGCAGCAGAAGAGCTGGAAAACATAAAGATGGAGGGAAAAGGTGGAAAAGACAAAGCCTAAAGTGGGGGCATAAGGAAAGATCAGATTCTAATTCAGCCGATATAGATTCAATCCACTGATATGCTAACGTACATGTATGGTGCTAAATTCCTGCCAAAAGTTTGCATTCAAACGAAACATGATTCGCGTGCAAACTCAAAATGATTAACAAATAATAAAACAAACTAATGTTTTCAGTTTTGAAAACACAGAACGATCTGAAACAACTACGGCATGTCTTACAGGTACAAATGTGCAATTACAAAATACAAAAAGTCTATCCTACAACTACACAAAAGGAGAAAACCTAACGGGACTTTTGGCACGGTCTTTCTGCTTGAGAGTGCCGTTACTTCTACGCAAGTGTCTTCGGATTTGTGCAAACACAGGTCCAATTACAGTTCACCTGTTACACCTATGTTTGCACATGAATCACATTGTGTTTGCATGCGAGTCGTGTCTCGTGCACGGGAATTGGGTTTTGTTTGTATGCTAACTTTTGGCAGGAATTTAACTCCATATACATGTGCTTAGGATCTGTTGAGGACACCTCCAGTGAGGGATCTCTAATGAGGGACGTATAAAGACATTGTACAATAAATGCATCAGTATATCCCCATGGAAATTTAAAAGATTTCTTACAGGTACTGCCTGCGTTGTAAAAAGGCTTATTGTGGCGTAACCATGTTGCAGAAGATGGCCTAGAAGATATCTGCATGCGTTTTTTTTCTTCTTGCGGTTATTGGAAAAATGATTTTCAAAACAAGTCTTACAGATGATCATCCTATTGGGATGATATTTATAAATATTTTCCATTCCCTATGTCAACCTTAAGCAGGCCAACCTTCATAATGACTTTAAATCATCTTTCCATAAGGCACAAGATCTCCATGTTTATTAAAGGTTGGTGAGGCTAAGATTTATAGTTTGTGAGTGTACAAAAGACAAAATGACAAATCTTTAGGTCATGGTTTGCATGGAAACCACAAAGAGATTTAAAAATTCAAAATATCAATATCTGCTGGAAGATCAATCTGCATGTATTTCTTAAGAATGGTTCATAACAGACTTGGCATAAACCTTAAATACACATGCAGACAGATTTTAAAAAAAGAAAAATAAATGAATAGTTTGCCGGATATATATCAGACACGAAGAACATATGACTGAATCACCTTAAAAATCTTGTTTCCATGGAAACAAAAATCATGTCTGGATAATAAAGAGCAAGTACATTAAAATCATAGAGGGGAAGACCCACCAACATCTAGTATGAATCCCAGGGTGCACTGCAGGGCCTTGACTGGCAAGTCCTTTAATGGTGTTAATTGGGTTAATGCAAATACACAAACACCTGCCGTTTCAGACTGTAACAACCGTGTCCTACATGAGGCCGTGACTGATTCATCTCCATCGCAGTGTGTGTTCCCTTCAAAGAAAAGGTGGAGGGTTTATCCCATATGACAGCTGAATGTCATTCCCTCTCTCTTTGGGGCCTTTGCTATCATCAGCGGTTCATTCTAGTCTAATTTTTATCTCCCACTCTATCAAATATTTCTTACTTGAAACATATTGAAGAATTAAAATTAATTATAATTAATCAGTGTAAGCACACTGAGGTCTATCACTTTGTTTAAATGGTGTTACAATTTTGTAATTCATCAGATTTGGTGTGTAGGACATAACATGCCAGAATTTATCTTTACGAAGTTGGAATCTTCAGCATACAGCTTCTCTCTTTGCCTTATTAGCAAGTAAAGTTAGAAAAGAAGTGAAGACATAAGTAATTTAAAAAAAAATCATCTTTTAAAATTCAGCAGGTGAAACCAGCATATTTCTAACCTTTTCATTCTTTTATTCTTTGTCTTTAGAAAATAACATCAGCCGATTAATCTTCCTGAAAAGTCTCCCGCTCACTGCTATTTACCATGGAAAAAAGATGGACGAATGACTGAATGAATAAATACAATATCGCCTGAATGAGTGAATAACAATGAGGGAGCATGACAAAAAGGAAGGAAACCAAGGACTAAGTAGAGCAGCAGGAGCGAGAGACCTTCTGAAAGGACACAAAGACGGAAGAGAGAGAGAGAGAAAGTTAAAAAAAATATAAAAAAGGCAGCAAGTGGGTGCTTGAGGAAGACAAAGAGCGAGGGATGAAAGAATACAAAGAGAGCAGAGGAGCAACATTAGTCCACATGAATTTCACTGGAAATGTCTGCACTCATACTTTATTCCATAGATTAAGCTAATTCTTATTAAAATCTGAAAATTAATCAGCATCTGATTACTCCTCGAAGGAGGAGTATGTTTTTTTCCGTGTTGGTTGGGTTAGTTTTCTTTTTCCATCAGAAACCTTTAACTAATTTCTTTGAAACTTGGGGGGCGGGATTGGTCTTGAGCCTGAATAACATTTTGGACCAGATACCGATTAGGGGGCGGAGCCTTTTTTTTTTTTTTTTTAAACTTTCTTTAAAACTGCGATAAAGGGTGTTTTTCAACATTTTAATTTCTCAGAGAATAATGCATGGATCTTGATGAAAAGAAGCAGGAGTATTCGGAGGGAGGGTATCGATGAGTGTGTGCAATTTGTTGCATATCAATTTGTTAAACCATATTTAATGGACCCCAATTTATTTTGGATAGGGCGTCATGAATTAAAAAGAGGATTGTTGGGATATAGCTAAGTGCTAAAGAAAAAAAAACATTTAAAGAAAAATTTGAATTCGAATCAGGAAGCGTGTCTGTATGTCTGGGTTGATCTCAGCTCAGCCCCGAAGACACCAGATGACACATGACATCAGTCTGCATCATATTTCACACTCACTGGAAATACAAAGGCTGCAATACACCTTTGTCAAACTAAAGAGAGACAGCAATGTGTGAGTAATGAGGACCGATCATGTTTTGCTTTCTGTCAGCAGTCGACGCCAAGAAAACTTCAGACGTACATAACATACAGACATGGGATTTATGATCTCTATGGAAAAAGTCCACCGTTGTTCAAAGGAATGAACTGTATTGTCTTTTCATAACATTAGATGATGTTGGTAATGTAACACTATCTCATTGGATCTATACTATCTCATTAGTTCATTAGAGTCACACAATATAATATGTTATTTCCAAGCTATGTGAGGTTCTTCATGGGGGAAAGAATTACCTGATCTTAAATTTCAGCCAGGTCTGCATTAATTAGAAAGAACAGACACCAAAGGGCACAAAGCAAGTCAAATAGATTCATGGGACCTGACAAAGGGTATCGGAGGTTCTCCAAGGTACACATGGTATACATATACATACATAAACATGGTATTTATGTCTTTAATCATTATTTTGTTAAGAGGGTGCAGTGTCTATGTTGCTTGCTTTTAGTTTCTTTCTCTCATGCTCATTCAAACTTGACATCGTTTCTATCTTTATTGTATGGTGCTTAGGTTAATTGTGATTAAAACTTGTAGATGTGAATGTGACCAGCCTTTGATGAACTTGTGACCTGTGCAGAATTTACCCTGCCTCTCTCCCGGTGTCAGCTGGGATTGACTCCAGCCCCCTCAGTGAACCCCTCATTTAAGGTTGTTATCTTAATAGTTGGAGCATAGGAAGTAAAGAGTTGTACTGGGCGGTTTGGTTTTGCCGGTCCATAGTTCACCGTCAGCAGGACTATAGGGGCTAAGATTCACGAGTAAGACCTTTTTATAGTAAATCAGATTTATAATATTTTTGCATCAGTATGAAGACGTTTAACTTCCTACACTGAAATTTATGAGACTTTGTGATGTTTTTACCCTTTTTTATTGTTGTATGTCTTTTGAAATGTTACCCATCTTTTCAAATACATTTTAAAATATACTGCTCTTGATTCAAATTAGGTAATTTCACTTAATTCAAATGAATTGAATAATTTTTTTTTTAAAAAGTATGTACAATTGTATTTCCACACACTATCCTATTTTTGCGACAGATGCTACCATTATGTTCAAGATGGAGGGATATTTTGTTTACTCTCCTTAGAAGCTTGGCAGAATAATGGAATGGTAGTTTGTTGTCTTACAGAGTTAAAATCTCATTCTGGTAGCTTTCAATCTGGATTTTGTATGTTCTCCTCAGGTCTGTGTGTACAAATACTAACATGACGTGGCAATATTTCCAGTAATATTACAATCAGAGCACAAATACATAGACAAATGATGATGCAATACATAAAAATGCATTGCAAACCCAGGAGTCCCCATTTTCATGAGAACAGTAAACCCCCTGTCACACATACAAACAAACACGCGCACAAACACACACAAACACAGGTGTGTTGGGGGAGGTTTGCCTCCATCCCTGATCTACCAGCTGTCAGACTCCACCCTTCCCCACCCTTGTTACTACGGCAACCCTATAAATAATGGAGGTTGCAGTGCATGTTGGGAGCCATCAGAATCCCATTAAAGCAGACTTACATAATATAAAACACTGCAGTTCTCTTTGATGAGGCACAAAACTACCTACTGATGTTTCTGTCAAAAGTCTTCAGTCTGCAGATGATCTAATGAATATCATGTCTGAATTGTTACCATAACTTATATGAATCCTAAAATTAAGTGAGTTTAACATACATAAAAACTCCACTTTAAAACAAATCTTTCTTTAGCAAAGGTTTTAAGCAAGCAGAGTATAAAGAACTTCAACAACTCAAAATATTAGTTGAAACACAAAAAAAATAAAAGTCAAATGAAGAAAGATTTGTTGGAAAAAATTGCTGATAAATTCAGATTTTGGTCGTGTCCTAAAGCTGGCAGTGCATTAGTTTGGTTGTTTTTTGTTGAAATATCGCTGGTGCTGATCGAATATCTCTTTGAGAAAATAAGCCCGATAACAAGGAAAACTGGATGGAACAACAAACTTTCACATGAACATGAAATTTTGTTTGAATGTATTTTTAAAAAATTGTAATTGCATCATTGCAATATGGGTAATATCAATTCCTTTTCTGCTCACTTCTTTAAGTGTTTAAATACAGAAATAAAGACACCAAATGATCAGAATCAAAGTGCCAATCCAAGCACTTCATAAGCCATCTCTAAATCCACCTCAGTCACGATGATAATGAGTCTTGGCAAAGACCGTCGGTGTTACAGTCAGTGTTGCAGCAACAGCTCTAACCTGTTAAAGTAGCTGCTCTCACAGAAAGGCACCAAGGCAGCTTCAACCCGTGGCCTGCACAGAAACAGAGTGACAGCAGTCATTACACACTCTTCATCATCTTTCTTAAAATAAGGTCTAACTTATAAGCCAAAGGTTCTCCACCTGCTCATAAACAGAGATTCAACCTTCATGTTGATGTAACCTCAGTGGTATAAAAATACATTTGTTGGTTTGATTTACATTTGCAGTTATAAAATGAGGTCATTATTTCTGGTATGTCCTGTGTGGTTAGCATTTTCTGCCACTTACTACTTATGACATTTCTAATACAGACTTTAAGACATGCAGTGAGTATTTAGAAGGATAAGATATTGGATAACTCTGAAACATGGGTAAATCTTCACAGACAGAATGTGAGTAAATTAAACTTGCTGAGGGGAAAAACGACACATTGTTAAAACAGTTTTTGAAAATGTATGCATTAATAATGCCGTATCATTTACAGTACATCTGTCTCACAGCAGAAATCCAATGTCTGGTTCACCGCAAATACAGGCGAGACTCTTTTCAAACATACTATATGCATTCAATTGTCGGCTTGGTCATAATATCTTAAATTAAACTTCACACTATGCTACAGGGGACACTAAATTTGTACTGATGTGAATATAACCGCTGTCAAAAGTTAATAAGAAAGTAAACTGACACAAAAAGCACCTAAGATGAAATATATCCTGAATCTAAAAAGTCTGTAAGTGTCAAAATATGAAAAATTAATAAATCAAATATGAAATGCAAACTTTTATGTTTCTTTAATTTGTTTAAAATTTTTCAAGCAATCTTCGAGGAGATGTGGCCTGACTAAATGCTGTTTTACACGGGTGACAATATGGATGACGGACACGGGTCACCCAAATGCTACCCCTCGTAGGGGCAATATCTTATAAAAAGAAAATTAGAAAATTTGTATCAAAGGATACAGATACCCCCTCTACTAGAAAAACTTTTTTATATCCTATTTGGACACATCAAATCGAATAAAGTTCTCAGTCTTTTCATCACTACAGTCGGAGTTTTGTTGGTGTTACAGTCTAGTCCAGTTTAACTGAATGCAAACATGTGGGGCCTACTAGATTATTACAGGAATGTGGCACAGCTATAGTTTGGAGAATGTGAGACGGCGGTCTCCAGTCCCAGTGAGACAGCGGGCCACTGCTGTCACACACTGCAAGAATCGTCTGCCTGTGACCGCAACTCTGAAGTTTCCTGAACTTGAAAAGTTAATAACAACATGTGGCAATACTTTGGCCATGGTGAAAGAATATTGCCACACAAAAAAATATTGTAATATAATGCTGATATTATCTCATCCCTGATATATAGATTCGGTAGGGGGGGGGGGTGTCACCGTTTCGCCACCGTTTGTTAGTCCTTAGTTTGGTAGATATTAACCACTGCAGACTGGGAAAATGCAGAGATCTGTAATTCTGGAGAAGCTCCGACCCAGTCATCAGAATATGTCCCTTGTCATATGCTGAGATCCATTTTCTTGCCCATTTTTCCTGCTTCCAACACATCAACTCTGAGGACAAAATACTCACTTGCTGCCTAATATATCTAATGACAGGTGAAGGTGTGAAGATGTCATTCGGCGAGATAATTGTTATTCTGACTTCGCCTCATATCAGTGATTGTAATGTTATGGCTGATTGGTTTATTCACGCGAGTGTGGACAGGTCTCCTCTCTTTCTGCCTTTTTTAGCAGATGGGGTCCATAAGCCAAAACATAGGCAGTTTACCATCCCACAAGTGAAGAGAAAGCGGTTTGCATGTACACATCGTGTCGGTGTCATCAAACAAGGCTGAACAGATGGTATGACAGAAGCCCTTTCCACACAAGATCACACACTAGTGCCACAATGTAGAGCATTCTTTCAGTTAACACTAGACAAAACAACAGCCATGCCAGAGAGTGTGTTTCAATAGCATGATGGCATTCCTCAGGCCAAAGTGGCATGATATCTTCTGGTTGGAGGCTGAATAGGCCACAGACATTGTTTTGTCGCTCTAATTTGAAGGCATCTCCGGTAGACTTGACCCTTTCAGTTGGCTGCCAATTGCTACTAGTAGCTTTTTTTAAATCTCCCATTTGTGGGATGCAAACATAACACACATTAAAAATGTCACGCCCACATGTTCAGTGTTGTTGTTACTTCCACTCCCAGGTCAGCAGCAGAGTAACATGTCCCTAGCCCAATTTGCAATCTCATATCAATCCTGCCTTAAACAGTCAGTGTCCGTGGGCTAGAGAAAGAGGACAAACAGAAAGACGGCAGATGTGAGAGCCAGTGCTGCAGCTGTCCACACATTCACACCTCACTGTGAGAAACATACACTCAAACAGTGTGCTTCCAAAAGCCTGAAGGTTATGCACATGTATGTCTAGATTATGGTTTATTAAAGCGTTTTCCCATAGATAAACACAGAGCTAAAGGTCACGGTGCTAAAAGGTCACGGGGCTAAAGGTCTTAGGCGAACTTGCAACACGTTCAATCTTTTAACAACATTCAGAAGTGCTGTATCCAGGTAAATCTAAGCCCCTTCTACACAGCCTTTTCAAGGCTGGCCTGGTGGAACTTCATTCCTTACCTCTGTTCTATATAAAAGCAATTGATGAGTAATGGTTGTCATTAAATGGGTTTACATGGAGCAAATACACTGAAAATAATTATTTTAACAGCCTAATCAGATAGAAAATACTTAATATAAATACTCAAGTCGGAATAAAAACAGCCAAACCCACTGACATTTCATACAGATGCAGGTGGTAGAATAAACCTCTTCATAAACTGATCAGAAGAACAACCACACTAAGACAATGGTGGAAAAGTTCAGTTCCTGGTTGGGTTTGGTGTTTGCACGTACCCTGCATCCATGCAACATGTACTTAGGGTTTGTCTTTTATACCAACTCTCAAATAATTTGACACCATGGTGGAAAAGTATAAACTAACTAGCTTTGTAAATGCTATAAGAATTCACAATTTACGTCAGGAGTTTGTAGTTGAAATCCTTATCAAGAATACCCAAGTTAGTTTCTACTTTAGTGTCAAATGCTATTCACAAATACGATTACTGATAATGAATAAAATGTTAATGCCACTCAACTCATGGTAAAAGCAAGCTCCATTAAGCATCAACCATTCCTCTTCATTTCTGTCACTGGTGAGAACATCATTATTAGAACATCCTGTGAAGCTTTAGCTCCACATTAGCTCTATGAATAAGACTGAAACATCAAACCCACAATACCATGAAAATCCAACATGTTACTTCCTAAATCAACTTCCTGTCCCATCTTTAATGTGAAACACACACATGCGCACACACACATTGGGTCAGACTGCTTGTGGGTGTAAGGTGTTCAGCAGTAAAATGTGAGAGTAATTGTGTTTCATGGATGATGGCCCTATTCCTACCAAGCTTGATGATATCTGATGAATCATGACAAGCAAAGACAGAGACGCACACATGAAAATTGCTGATATCTGGAGGGCTTTTAACATCAGTAGTCTATAATTTAGTGCAATAGCCTAATGTGAAGCATGGTTAGCATTGTAAGATCATTTATGTTAACGATTCCCACAGAACATTTTTTCCTTTAATTTGAATGCCTGTCTTGGGAAATTAGACCGAAACCTTGTCCTTTGGTACCTGTATGGTTTACTGGATTGTACCTGACAAATGGAAACTTGATAACTGCTTTTGGCTGATCATTTTGAGTATAAGAGTGACACAGAGTGCATTTAGAGGACAACCTGACACGCCTGACTGGCCATATTTAAAATTGGAGAGTTCGGTGGTGAGGGTACTGGATGTCGTTCTTGTCATTTTGTTAAAGCAGAGGCGGGAACACAGCATGAAACATCACCCTCAGGGAAGGAAAGATGGGTGAGAGAAAGTGAGAAAGCTAGATCTGGGCCTAAGAGTGTTAACGCTGAGAAAATAATACAAGTAAGAGGTGCAGAGGCATCGGAATGCTAAGGAAAAATTGAAAGAAAATATAAAGCAGCAAACCTTATGGTCGTACGTCTCTGCGTCATTTGTCAACTATTATATTACAGATATACAGTGACTGATAGAGACCTTTATCAGATGGTGAAACAATGATCTGAGTATCAATCAAACCAATGACTTTATGATGCATCATGTATGGATTGTAAACCAAACAAGCAGCAAATTCTGACATGTTCTTGTCATCCATAAAATAACCAGTTTTCCAAGACTTTTTGCAGAACATTATTATTGGTCTTCACAATATTATATTATCACATCGACGATGATGAAGAGGAATAAAGCGAAAATCTGAAATTACAGCATTTGTTGGTGTATGATGAAATACAGCCCGGCTGATTTTCACATATTTGTAAACTGAAAATGTTTTTTCATCTTGACTCACAATATAAAAAGCGTCACAGATGGGAGACAACTAAAATATGCCTCTCATTTAAAAGTACGAGGAGGAGATAAAAAGTGAAAGAATCTTCGACAAGAACGGCAGAAAATAGTTCCAATAGATGAAAAAGTGCAGGGCAGCATAAAAGCGACTTTCTCTGTTTGACAGTGCGAAAAAATTAAGGGATATTTATAGACCGACAGCATTATAGCTGCTTCACTGGTTACATCAGATAAACCGAAAGTGATGAGTGAAAAAGGAGGTGTAGAAGAGGATGGTGAGGAGGAAGAACAAGCGGATAGACAGATGGATGGAAAGGAAAAGAGGAGGGCAAGAAGATCACAGTGTAAACTATTGATATGGAAACAGGATGGGCTCAGGATGACGAGTAGAAGCATGACTTGGTGACAGAAGAAAAGAGTTGTAAAGCTCAGAGGAGTAGAGTACAGCTGAGTGAAGAGGGATGAAAAGGAACCATTTAGGAGAGACTGACGTGAAGAGAGAGATTCCAGTTTGAGGTGACTGCTGACTGTGTCATCATCCCATTCTATAGAAAATATATCATGGTGCTCTCATTTGAAAATACGAAGGAAGCTCAACTCGACCTCCATTTCAGTGAGATAAATAAATATTTATGCTGTATCCACTGTATCTATGGCTACAACTACCGACTCATTTCATAGGATATGCAAGAATACTCATTATATTTCATTTCAATGTTGGTTTGTGTCAAACGGTTTAAAAACATTTCACATATACAAAGAAACAGCATTACCGATTCTCAAAGTTGTAAATGTGTTCTCTGTCAACTGACTAGTTAATGAAGATAAATTATATTGATCTTGTGCAGGGAAAGCAAATCAACCTGACAAGTGCCAAGGGGCCTTAAGCCTATCCCAGCTGTCATTGGGCGAGACCAAGTTACGCACTGGACAAGACACCACTATTCATGGGAAATGTTAGACTCACAAATTGCCCTCTACCAAATGTTTTTGGACTTGGGGAAGAGGGCCAAGAGAAACAACGCAAACATTGGGGGAACATGTAAACTCCACAGAGAAGGCCTAAGAGGTGGATTTGATCCTGGAAACTTCTTCTAAGACTGCCAATCTGCCAAAATAGCAAGATTATTTTCAGGTTGTGTTTTGTGACACTGTTCCACTCCATCTCCAGTATAATTTTACTATTAACAGAGTGAAATTTAAAAAAAGCTCCTATGTTATAAAATCAAGTGTAATAATGGATATGAGGTGAATAATTAGATCAGAACTGTTGCTAAATTAATTTCATGTTGCCCTTGCTACCGTTAAAAAGCCCATTTCAGTTCAACATTAAAGACGTATAAGGAGCAAACCTTTCGTGCATGTTCTGTGTTCATTTCATACTTATTCTTACTTCCACAGTCCGCGGATTAAAATAAAATGGAGCATTACAACCGGAAAATGCAGTGGGCAAGATATCCATAATTCAAGAAAGACACGACAAATTTCTGCAGACATGATGTAGAACAACGTTGAGAAAGAGTAAAGGAAAGGTGCCATCGACATGTCATGATGCATTTAATAATAATAATAATAATAATAATAAATTTAATGTATAATGCACTCTACATTTGGATCAAATCTCAAAGTGCTACAAAGCAAAAGCAGATAAAAGCATCAATAAAAAAATAACTATATAAAAGCCTGACCAAAAAGCAGCAATGTTAATTAAGGTTATATGTTCTGCTAAAAAGGAAAGTTTTAAGTCCTTTTTTAAATGTGTCAGTCATCTGACACAGACGAGGGGCAGCAGAACAGAAGACCCGATCACCCATGGTGCTGAGCTTAGTCCGGGGAAGGAGGAAACGGTATGAGTGGGTAAAACGGAGGGATCGTGTTGAGGTCAGTGGGGTGAGTAGTTCTTTTAGGTAGGGCGGTGCGTTACCATGGATGCACTGGTGAGTGAGGAGAGAGATCTTATAATCAATCCTGGTGGAGATGGGAAGCCAATGAAGGGAATGAAGAACAGGGGTGATGTGTTCGTGTTTACGAACTCTCATCAGGATCCTTGCAGCACTGTTTTGAACATACTGAAGTCTTTGAAGACTTTTATCAGGGATCCCGATGAGAAGTGAGTTACAGTAATCCAGTCTGGAGGAGACAAACGCGTGGACCAGCTTTTCAGCATCACTCAAGGTGAGTGAAGAACGGAGTTTCGAAATATTTCTAAGATGGTGAAAGGACATCTTGCGGATTTGTTTGATGTGGGATTCAAAAGTGAGTTGAGGGTCAAATCTTACACTGAGGTTGGTGACTGATGAAGAAAGGGGAATGTCATGACCAGAGAAGGTAATACTGGTTATGGAGGAAGACTGGGTCTGATGAGGGGTGCCAATTAAAATAGCTTCGGTTTTGGAGCTGTTCAACTGGAGAAAGTTGTTTTTCATCCACATCTTTATCTCCTCCAGACAAGTACGGAGCGTTGACAGGGGAGATGATGATGACGATGAGGATGGACAGGCTGCGAAGGAACATCTGTCAGTTTTTATGTAGATTTGCTTGTCATCAGCGTAACAATGGAATGAGAGTCCATATCGACTGATGACACGGCCAAGGGGGAGCATGTATAGTATGAAGAGATGGGGCCAAGGACTGATCCCTGGGGGACCCCACAAGTGACGGTGTGTGTCCGGGACCTTGAATTTCCAAGGGAAACGTATTCTGTTCCATCGGTGAAGTAGGATCGAAACCAATTTAGGGCGGTGGCAGTGAGTCCAGTGGTGTGATGTAGGCGGTGTAGGAGTATTCTAGGGTCAACTGTGTCGAAGGCAGCAGACAAATCAAGGAGAATCAGGAGGGAAGGTGAACCAGCATCTGCTGCCATCCGTAGGTCATTTGTGACTCTAAGCAGAGATGTTTCTGTGCTGTGGGCGGAGCGGAATCCAGACTGAAAGGTTTCAGAGAGGTTGTTGTATTTGAGGTGGTCCTGGAGGTGGGCAGCAACTACTTTTTCCAGAACTTTGGAGAGGAATGGGAGTTTGGAAATGGGCCTGTAATTAGCAAACTTCTGGATCAAGAGTAGGTTTTTTGAGGAGTGGTCTGATTATGGCGGCTTTTAGGGTAGATGGAACAAAGCCGGCCTGGAGGGATTGATTTATTACAGCGGTGATCAGGGGACTGATGGAAGAGATGTTAGTTTTCACCAGGGCTGTAGGAAAGGAGTCGAGGGCACAGGTGGATGGCTTCATTGTCCTGATGATAACCTCAACCTCCTGCTGTGAGATTTCTGGGAAACACCTTAGAGGCTTGGAGATCTCAAACTGTGAGTAAGCAGACTGGATAGGTAGAGAGGAGGAACCAGAAAGGACAGAACGGATTGAGTCAATTTTTGATTTGAAGAAAGCCATGAAATTATTACAGTGCTCTTCTGTAATTTCTGTAAGAGGGAGAGTTTGTGGTTTAAGGAGATGATTGATAGTGGAAAACAGCTGCTTAGAATTTCCAGGACTGGTTTTGATGATGTTGGAGTAGAACAGTGACCGAGCCTCTCTAAGCGACTTTGAGTAGACCTTTTGGTGTTCCCGAAAGGCTAGCTTGTGGACAGTGAGACCTGAAGCCTTGTAACGCCGCTCAAGGACACGCCCAGCTGCCTTGATTTTTCCGTAGCTCGCTGGTGAACCAGGGGGCTGAGCGGGAGAAGGAGACTGTTCTAGTTTTTACAGGGGCGTGACGATCCAGGATGCTACTCAGGGATTTATTGTAGAAATCTACTGAGTCATTTGCTGATACAAAGTTGACGGAAAGAAAATGCTGGAGGTCGACTCTCGTGGTTTCTGGGTTGATGTTTTTCAGATTCCTGAAGTAGATTTGACGTTTGGGCTTAGTGAGGGATGACACAAGCGACAATTCCATGGAGACGGCCTTGTGGTCGGACACACCCAGATCGTACACAAGAAGATTGCTGAGAGGAGCAGAGTCAGTGATGACTAGATCCAGACATCGACAAGTTGCCTGAGATTAAAACAATCCAGTAGTTGGAGAAATTCGGAAGCAAAACGACATGCAGGGGAGTCGACATGAATGTTCATATCTCCAAGTACTAAAATATTGGCAGAGGTTGTGTAAAATGTCGAAAAAAGGTTGTACATCTCAGAGATGAAGGCTGGGTTTTGTTTGGGTGGCCAGTAGATTAGAAGTATGCCCATGGAGAAAGGGGGTTTACAATTAAATGCCAGGCATTCAAAAGAAGGGATCTCTGGCAACGGCAGTGGAGACAAGTCCAAATCACTGCGGTAGATGACAGACAGACCACCACCACGACCAGTGCTGCGGGCTTTCTGGAGGTAACAGTAACCGGCGGGACAGGTCTCATTCAGGACAGAAAAATCATCTGGTTGTTGCCAGGTTTCTGTAAGGCACATAACGTCCAGACATTTCTCCAGGATGTGGTCATGTATGAGGCATGATTTGTTTGTGAGAGATTGTGAATTAAAGACTTCGATTTTAATACTAGATGGAGCAGGGAGTCTCTGTATTGGCCGAAGAAGACTAAAATCCACTCCACGTTATCTAACCCACACAGTGGAGGATTTTATCGAGGAAAGTCCATTGACAGTAATGGGAAAAGCTGCAGCATTCTGATGACGTGTCAAAGACGCGATAGTGCGCACGTCAGAGCAAAAGGACGGAATGGAGTTATCTGAGCGGGAGCGGGAGTAAACAAACTTAGAACGGCAACTTCTGTGATGTAACGGGGCCGGCGAAGGAGTCCAAGTTGTTTAATAACCGATATGAACAACGGAGTGTTGTAGTTGTTGAATTTCATCAGTTGGGTGACGGAATAATTCATCATCATGCCAGTCGTGGAGACTAGCCCGTTATTAGCCGTTAGCTTTGGACGAGACGCACAGAGGACGTTAGTAGCCGTTATTGTCATGGAAATGATGCCGAGAAAAAAAGCTATCAAACACAGAAAGTGATCAACAGCGGCTTTTGGTGAAAGTGTCACGGGGGCAGTGATTAACAAGACGGATAAACAAACTGATATCAACGATGAGCAAACAGAAACGGATATAAACGATGAAACAAACAGATACAGAAGTCTCCGGGTGATGGTACACCTGCAGCAACAGGTAGGCGGACCGTCACCAGACTCGGTAGAATACTTACAAATACAAATACAGAAAAACAGATAGAAAAGGTAATATTAAGGTATATTGTTACTTTTTAAAATACATTTCTTAATCTTGGGCTTTTTCATTTAAAGCAAAAACAATCTTTCACAAACAAGTCTATTTTTTTATTTTTAAAAAAAAGTACATGGACCCTGACAGATACAAAAATTGAAGTGGATGCATCTATTTTGATACATTGATGGAGAATAAATTAGCCAGAGGTCATCGGAGTATTTATCAGTATTGAATTCATCATTCAGCAATGTATTGTATCTTCTGTTGGTTTGTCAAAACATGACATTTAAAGAAGTCACCATGGATGCTGGGAAATGAAAGGTAGTAATTTATTAATTAAGCACTTATCTGTGAAAGAGTAAACAGTAAAAGTAATAATTAGATGCATTCCCTACTTGTTCATGCAGAAGTTTAAACTCTTTGATATGCCGAACCTACCACGTTGTGTATTTTGGATCGGATGACTGTCCCAAATGTTCGTAAGTATGCTGTGTGAACCCAATGACCCTGTCCATGTATATTTATCAAACACTGTTACTCGAAGCATGGTCAACTCAGTCATGTGAAAATGCTCTCGTGTGTTCTGATCCCAGCAGACATAACACTATCCAACAGAAACAGAATGTAATCACGCAATGATGCAATGCACACACACACCCAGTATTTCTTTTTGGATGCAAGGCTGCAGGGTGTGAATGCGCTACTTCAACACTGAAATATTTAAAGACGCACACAATCGCTGATAGACCATCTCAAATACAATAGATATACTTTCACTCAGATTATGACTCTCACACTTATGTTTAGGCTGCTTGTGTGTTTGATGTGAGTGCGTGTGATGCTGGGAGAGGATGGCAGCAGCGAGTGGGTGGTTCTGACACCATATAGTCACAGGGCTCAACAAACATGATTTCATCTCTTAAGAAGCTGGGATTTTTCCTTCACCTTCTGCAGTATCAGAACTATTTTCATAGCCAGTTTTTTTGTGTTATCATGCGTTTCAGTATTTTCGGACATTTGGATTCACTGATTCAACTTTTTTTATACTATTGACTTTTTCCATTGGATAAAAAATTCAATCATTCAAGAATGATCAAAGAAAAATGGCTACTTCTATCCACTCAATAACATTTGACCTCAATCGGAAATGAGGGCTTATGTGCACAAAATGTCATTGATCAAAAATTGGTAATGACCAAATCAACATATAATAAGTTAAATAAAACCGATTTGTTTTTCCAAAATATAACACAAATACTTCTTTTACTGACTACCACAGAAATGATTTAACCCCCTGAATAGCACCGTTTATGAGAGCACACATTTGCAAATCAAATGTTGTTAAAACACTGCCAACCTTCATAGACTTACTTACACAAAGTTTGTTCTGTTAAGGCCTTCATGTACATAAGGGGTCCATGCACAAACTTCAAGATGTACACCACTACTGGCCCAAGAGCACTAGAAAACATGGCTCCAGAATGCTGAAACCCATCCACATAAGCCACAGACGTTTTGGAACGCTGATCCAAAACGTTTGTGCATTCAAACATGGCAGTGTCTCTGTGTCTCTGAGTGATGCTCTGGGGTTGCTTCGCTTCTTCAGGTGCTGCAAACCTAGAACATGTTGAGGGTGAGATGCAGTCCATCAAGTAATGGACAGGAAGAAAAAGTCTCACCATGTGTGAGGAAGCAGACGCCTGAGATTAACTGGACATTCTAAAAGGACAATGATTCCGAGCAAACCTCAAAGTCCTCTAAGGTTTGGTTACAGAATATGCCCGCCTTGAATACAAGAAAAAAACTCAGGTGGAATTGGAAGGAGGCGGTTGTTGACCGTAAACCCAGGAATATTGGAGAACTGGTGGCCTCTACTATTGAGGAACGAGCCATGGTTCCTCTGGAAGTCTGTAGGAGGCTGGTGTCTGGTTGTGATTCACATTTGCTGGAGGTTATATCAGGAAAATGGTCCAAATTACTAGAGACACTTGGCAAGTTGGGGGCCAATAATTATGAGAATGCAGTAGTCAGTAAAAGTAGCATTTGTTATATTTGACAAAAACATTTGGAATGTCTTTTGTTTTCAGCTATTTGATCTGTTGTTTGATTTGGTTATTTCAAGTAGCTGATAAATTGTGTTTCCAAAAAACCTATAATACATTGGGGGTTGAATGCTTATGAATACAGCTCAACATAGCAGGCTGTAGGCTAAAATAGAGGTATCTGCAAGAAATATCTTCAGATTAACAAAGTACAAATGGCTAGCTACAGCCATAAACAACATTTAATGACCGACATTGATGGAACAAAGATGAAAGCAGATGATAATTCCTTGCCTTTTTCTTTTGCTTCATTGACATGCCTGTTTACACCTTCTTTGTTTCCCTCTTAGTAGTTTGGAGCCGCAGGTGCAAAATGATCAAATCTGAACCGTCAAGAACTCTGAATGCGGCAGCTAACTGCCGCTCACTATCCATTATCAACGCTTTAATGTTTAATGCATTCCTACAACTACAACGTGTATTAGTGGACACATTGTATTTTGTTTTAAAGGGATCATTTTGACAAGACTTCTTACAGCACAAGCCTGTGACTTTTAACAAGTTGAGTGAACCTGCAGTGCAACAGACAGTAACTGCAGCAAATACACTGGGACAGATCAGAGCTGACAGAAAAGAGATTAGAAGAGACTTTAATGGAGCTCAACCTGGTAAAGCTCCTTCCTCTATTTTTTACTGATCTATCAGGGCTCAGACTCCAAAATGAAAGTGAACCGAAGCACAGGTAGTCAAGTGGAATATTTCAATAATCTCGCCTGGTTTGATCATAATTACATCAACAGTATTGAGAGCATCTTTCCAATACCATACCATGCTATTAACAGCTTAGATCTGTGCCGTCCTTTCATCTGCATTCACATCAATTAAGTGGATAAAACACTCAGAGACGAAAAAAGACTGGGATAAGAGCTATCCTTTGGATTCAGCCGGTTTCATGGACGACGGGAGGAGACTGCACGCTGTTGTCTAGACGCCATGCTCAGCAGCTCCTGGTGCCTTCCAGGCAGACAGACTATCCATTATTCAGCTGCTGGCAGGCTTCTGGCTGCTCAACAGCCAATAGGTCTTTTTCTGTTGGTCCTGTGCATGACGGACTGTCAAGACAGCAAACATTTCCATCCTAATTTGTAATTTAGTTTAATAATTAGAGATTAAACAGTAGAGTCACATATTCCATCTGCTAGGGTTTCCCCCAAGGTGCTCCCAGCTCTGCTCACTCTTCAGCCTTTAAGTCTGATAAAATACAAACACAATCTATGAACCTGCCAGCCTCAGGAATATGTTGACATTTTGGGAAATATATCTTTAAACTCTCTTGTCGAGGCACATAAAAAACAATGGGAGCAAAAAAGTGTGAGCAAAAAAAGCATGTTTTATAAAACAGTTCTCTTGTGAAATTTCATACGTGTATCATACACATTATTTGTCAGCACCTGCCTTCACCTTTATATCCAATTGATCTCATCCTCTTCCCAGAGGAGGAGGAGCTCCTGATTCTGACATCATATACCCGATTTGACACTTCTTCTTTAGATTAGCGGTTTAAGGCTACGCGCTGCTTTTTAAATCTTCCAGCGGCTGGTCATACTCATCTGGTCATATTCCTTTCCTGTGCTATCCTTTACCGGCTCGTTCTGTTTACACAGAGGATGATTGAACGCTGTTACTACCTCCAGTGCCGGCTGAGAGACAGAACTTCAGTAACCACGTTAGACATCTTTATAGAATTTATACAGGAAGGTGAGATGCAAAAAAAGGTAAAGCGGTCCTAACACTTAGCAGTGTGTTTAAGGGCTCAACAACTAGGTTACATACAGAATCCTTCATCTGTACTCAGTGTTCACATTTTGTCCACATTTATCGGGTTTTCTGAAGATTTACAAAAAAAAAAACTCCTAGTCCACATACATTACCTGCGAATACATTGCTTCCTCTGCTTATTCCACTTATTATTTGCTAAATATATTATCACCACGTCTCTACAGTTGCGGTTGTTGAAACATTTGACTCTTCACTGCCCACCTATGGTTGTATCTATGTCAATGTAAAGAAAGCACGGAAGTAGAGGGATTATAAATAAGGCTTAAAAAGGTTTAAACTGCCTTGTCAAAGTACCACGGCATTTAGTGACTAAGCAAAATAACTGTCTCAGGAGATGTCGAGGACCAAAGACAGAGCTAAAACGAAAGTAAATATTAGAATACCTGGGTGTGACCTTGTTTTCATTTCAGTGAGACTGACTGAATTTTCACAAGAACACCTAAACAAGGGCTAAATACTGCAAATGTTTTCCATCCGTGACTTTTTCAGATTAATCAGACCGATTCTAAAAAAAGGGAGACATGTAAATGAAATGCATTCCATCTTTCAGTTTGCTTGTCCCCGGCAGTAGGTAGCTCATAGATTTGCAGGTCTAATTAACTCAGAGCTCACACCAACTGTTAAATCACTTCAATGACAGGTGAGACAGAGCTCAAAGCCTGGCCAAGGGAAAAACACACATACAGACAAAGTCTTCTTTCTCCTGAAGTAACCAAGCCCAAAGCCACAGGAGCCAAATGGGTCATTAACTCCTCCCAGCCCTCCTCTCTCTCTCTCTCTCTCTCTCACTCACTGCCATGCTGTCCAGGTGTCAACGCGATAACTGGGTGGCCTCATGCCTCACATGGGGTCATAAACATCTCCTTTGGCCCCACCCAGGTCTCCATGGCAACGACCGTGCCACCACTGCCCTTAAACCACAACCCAATTCATAGATTCAGCCCGTTGCCGTTCAGCCACACCCGGAAGTATGGAAACACATCCGACAGAAGCAGTTAATAATTTCCAGCTGTAACTGGTGTTAAATTAATAAGGAATGCTCCTGGATTATTTAAATAAACAAAGGTTCCTTTGATGTTTCTTATTGATTGTGACCAGTCATTCCGCGTTGTACACTTGACTTCCCTTTCAGTCACTGAGTCACTTGAGGGCACTGGATGCCCTCGTGGTTAAAGTCTGTCATTCAGACTGAAGACTCATGCTATAATCATAAGATTTAATTTTAACTCGGGGTGGACACTGTGGTTGGTGGGACAGCCTGGAAGCAGCTCCACATACAAACTGGAATCTAATTCACTGTTTGATTCAGAGCCCGCTTTTCGATCCCAACGTTTGAGCCGCCTTGACTCATGACCCTTCAGTGCACTCATTATCACTTCCTCATTCACCTTCAAATCGACTGGAACGTATTAGAATTCAGAAGGTGGATCACAATTTGATGAAAATAATTCCAACCAATATAAACAATCATTTAAATTGTGTAATTATGCAGACATGGAAAAACAGAAAATAGCCATCATATGACATCAACATTGGTTTGCTATGCAGCAGACGGCTGACTAAAATACCTAAAACATTATTGAATCATTCATTGTATACGACATGTTTTTTCGAAACTTAAAACTTCCTGGTAGATTTAAAGTTTTGTTGTATCTAAAAATTATTTCCATTATTGATTCATTACATTATTCTGGGATGTTTACATTACAAAATTGGTCCACTCAGTGTCCAAAGTAACAATGAAGCCAGGTAAACATATTTTTGAGAAGCTGTACAATGCAAAAATTACTTCAGACAATAACAAGAGCTGCTGTTCAATTTTACTCAATGTTCACTGAGTAATTGTTTAAAGTCTAATATAAGAGAAAATGAGGATTCAAAAAGTTAACTTTACACTTCTTCTCTTCAAGTTGTAAGTAGGATTTTGAATATACATAGGTATTAAATAATTTACCTATTAACAAAGATTTAATAATTATTCTAAAGCCCTCAGTCCATATCAAGCACATAACTTATTATATTTGCAGACTGCATGGCACACAAGATAAAGAGGAACTGACACTTTAAATCAGCCTCAAAGCTCTTTGTTATGAATGAAGGGTAAACTTCTTACAATAAAGAGCAAAGGGCAATGCGAGCCAAACGGAGCAGGAGAAAGGCTGGACTCCATACTATCCTGACACAAATACAGAGGGAGAAATTACTTTCTTTTATCCAGCTGAGTCAACAAATTAGGCCGTGTTTCAAGGGTCAAAATGCATTAATTAAATGAGAACAAACTCAGAATATTGATTAAAAAAAAATCTCAAATAAGAGTTAAAAGTCTGCCTGATGGAAGTAAAACTGGCCCTGGACATGACTGAAGTGTTTGGGAACAAAAGGAGTGCACTGAATTCTGCTGAGTAGAATCACACAGATTACTATTCATGTCTAATACAACACTAGAATTAGGTTTACAATAGGGGAATGAGGTCAGTGGAGTCACCAATGAGCGCTAAAGCTACGTCAGAAGCTATGTAGTGATGTTAAAGGAGTACTAAAAAGTTTGCGGATGAGAGACCTGGATTTCTTGTTCAACTCCTCAAGAGCATTGAATGAAATTTGACAAACGCTCTATTTAAGGCTTGTTGTACCAATCTGTAAAACAAAGTCATTTCAAAGATTGTAAAAGTTACAATGAGAGGAGAGGAGTGTAACTCTTTACAGTAAAACAGGGTTTAGGTACGGTGTGGCCTTTCTGAGGAATCTATGAAAGTTAAAAAGAATCATTAATTCACTCATCCATGTTACCAGTTTGTGAACAAAAAGTCCCATGATATCATATAGTTGATAGACCTGGAGGAAACCATTGTAATATAAAAATAATGACATCCATCTCCAATGTTGATAGCTAGTTTTGCACAGTATATACAGGTATATCGGTGAGAAGTACAAGTGAATGTGCAGTGCTTTACGTTTCATGAAAATGGGTACTTTAATAGAAAATCTTCAATAGCACTAAACAAGGTTCATATTTGCGTTGAAATGGCCTTTGACTGGCTTGGAAGTCAGATAAACCTGCATCAGAATTGCAACAAGAGTCTTTTACCAGACTTAACAGAGTGTGCAGCACTCGGCAGTAGGTAGCTCATAGATTTGCAGGTCTAATTAACTCAGAGCTCACACCAACTGTTAAAGTTGAATTTTAATTAAAAATTGAATGACAAGTATCAAATCTTTAAAACGAAAAAGTATTATGTTAAATAACTGCTCGACTTGTGAGCTTACAGCGTTTTCTTGGGTGGACCAGTTAAAGCTTTATTTTTAATAGTATCTGAGAAAGAGATCAAAAACCATATTTCGGTTGACTGCATTGTGTCATGTTGTTTATATAGTCGAATCATTGGGAAGCTACTGAGATCAATTAAAACTTCCAAGTTTAGAGCAAAATTACTGTACCCGTAAATTTAACTATAAAGTTATTTAAATATGCGTGAATTCACCTGCAAGTTATATTCAAGCATATTTTTTCCATGCGTTTATTTAAGTGTTTTAATTAATTTTCATTAGACTTAAATGTAAAAAAAAAAAAGACAATTGTTATCTACGACAAGTTAATCATAATACATAATAAAATAGAAATATTCAAACCAGTGAATAAACGATGATGTCAGTAAAGAACCTTGCTATATATTGCAAGGTCTGTCTATCTATATGTCACTAAATATAGCAATACATCACAATATAAAAATTCAGTGCAATGCCCAACCCTAGTAATAAACCTGGTCTTGGCTGACTTCAAGTGCGTGCAGGGTGCAGGTTTGATTAACCAGCCGGTACCGGGCGTTTAATAAATGGATGTGGCTAACAATAAGGTAATAATAGTGTGATCCCAGCCAACAGTAAAACATTAACCCTTTCTTATTCTTAGGCAAATGAGCCCTGAATTCCCAGCGCAGCATGCCTCACTGAGAATTGAGATGTAGGGCTAAATCTGAGCTTTATAAATAAAGTCGACAGCTTTACTCACCACCTGTCTGGTTGAAATTGTGATTCCCAGAATGTTGGGTGATAATTTCCGACACAGGTTTACACCGTCTCATGTATTCGGCAAACTCTGCTCTCCTCCCTGCTCAGCTCCGCTCCGCTATGTCGCCTTGCTGGTTGGTTGTTAGCAGTAAATCGATCCCAGGCTATTGTTAGCTATGCTCAAGAGAAGGCTGCTACAGAGAAAGACCCGCCCCCTTAAACACCGCCCCTGATATCTAATAGGGCAAGTTCGACATTACCAATCGCTTATTGGCTTTCAAGGACCACAATTTAGAGTTTAAGGCGGGACCTGGGCGGACTCATGTCGAGCTGTAGAGAGCAGGTGAAGGTGCATTCAAGACACTACCGAATAGTCAGATATTGTATTATCCATTTATTCAAAGGGAAGCGAGTTGCCTCACGTGGAACTCAGCCACACATTAAACAACGGAAAGAAACAGGATATTTTATAAATACAAATGATAGGTGATTTACATGACGATTATCGTATCATCAACATGTTTGTATGTATTGTCATTCATCTAGGTAATGGTAATCCATGTGGGCTGAATCCGAAGTAACTGGATTTCTGCTTTGGCTTGAAGAAGTTTCACCTCTCATCCAAGAGGCTTCTTCAGTTCTAACTGCCTGGTGGGGATTTAGGGATTGTCTATATACAGTAAGTAGTATATACTATAAAGTGGTACTAATTGGAGTCCAGATGCTTCGGGTCCAATCCACATGGATTGCATATCATCAACACCACAAATAATATTTTAAGATAATGATGAATGGCTATTATTCAAATTAGACATATTGAACATAAAATATCACATAAATACAATGGAATGTTATGTTTAGCTTAATAACATTTACCTAAAATCTGCCCCAGGTGATTATGAATACTAATGCTTAAATTATAGGCATATAAATGAAATATTTCTAATGAAGACTTTCTACAACAATCTTCCTGTTTGGCAGGGAATCGTCTACAGTCAAACAATGAAGGCTGCTGAATTTCATATTCTGATGAATGTTGGAAACTTTTACTAAAACAATTTGAATTCATGGAGAAGCCGGTGTAACTTGTTAGTTTAAACGTATTTGTACCAATCACTTGTTTTAATTATTATCCCTTTAAGAGCAGAAACAACAGAGCTGGAGGAAAACGTAATAAGATTTATATGTATTGCATTCAGCAAAATAGTAACCCAGATAAATCTGATAATCATTATTTAATCCTTGAAGACATCATTCATTTTTTTTTCTTCAGAGCACATAATAAGCTGGAAAATTGACTTGTTTCCCACATCATCAATCATTACTGTGATAAATGAGTTGAAGAATAACAGCAACATCTAGTGGTTAAAAGGAAGACGTCCATGGACTGTTCAGTGTAAGTTTTCCAACATTGTCAGATAAATAAGTAATTAATAATCAAATAAAACAGACAGTTCAGCTCTGCCCTCTTCTTTTCAACTTCAGGATTAACTTCTCCAATGAGATTTGACCCATTTATCGCCGTCTTGTGTACAAGGAGACAACGTGGTAACTAGTGGTCTTTTGAGGTTTTGCTATTTTTTCTAAATGAACACAGAAATAGCCACTAATCATTTAAATGTAAGTGATAAGGCTAAACATGGTCAAAGTTATTTCATACAGAAATATATCGAAAATCTCATTTTAGGCTATTTGATGGATGGTTTTATTCAAATCAAGTATGTTTCAGCCTCTTCAGTAACACATTCCAACCTTTTTATACTCTCTCTACCACATCTCAGTAAGGATGCACTGTCCATTGAAGCAAAAAAGAGGGATTTCACGCTAAACAGACCATTATTAGTGGAGAAGAAACTATTCATAGGGTTAAGTCAGAGTGGATCATATTTACTTCTTTTGAACTTTTTCTATGTGTCTTTACAAAAAATGGTCCAGCTGGAGTTGGTGCCCAGTCATTGGGAAGGCATAGAGTTATACCAACCAAAGCAAAAAGTATTAACATATGCATTCATAAAAAAAGATATTAGCAAACTCATATTAACATATATTAAGAAGACATACCACTTAGAACTAAAATAATTATGATTGATTTTATTTTTGAAGTTTCTGATGAAGATTCTTTTCAGTAACATGCATACAATCAAAAAATATTTTCAGACAATCTGTCCTCCATAACTACCTGCTCCTTAAAAAAATAAGTATTGTTAGTAAAGAATACTTGTATTAAAGAAGAAACAATACAGACCTTGACTGAGACAGTCAGTGTCAGAGTAAATTCAACTGTCAAACCACAAGGAAACAAAAAAATAAATAAAGCATATAATAATTCATACACATCATAAAAAAAGCTGTATATACTCCATTGAACTATATATATATTAAAAAAAATAATACACCATAATATACCATTTACCTAACTTACCTTATGGGAGATCTAGCATCCATTTTCTATATTTCTGCCTCTCCTCTGCAGGGTCATGGGTCATCAATGATGAAAGGAACGACTGAGCTATTTCCAAAAAAACAACCTTTAGAATGAAGTCAAGACAGTTGGAAAAATATCTTTTGTATGTTCTCCACTTACTTTCCAGGACTCTTTTTCCGTTTTCATTTGTCTTTATCAAATATTTCAGCGACACCAAAGTTGTGAGTACAATTTTGTAGTTCCTCATCCTGCATCTGCAGAAGGTTTCAACTTCTTATACTAACGAAATGGCTTTCGTTGACTTCAGCATTCTTAACAAATATAGTATGTTGTATACAGTATAAATTGACATCTGTACATGTGATGGATTTTATAATGAATGCATATTGCGATGTAAAGATGAATGCAGCAATTGCTCACTCAGTAAATACATAGAAAATAAGGTGCCTAATATCAAATTTTTGAAACTGAAAAAAAAGACATTACACAGCAAAATGATCAGGTCCAGTAAATGCAAGTGTTCAAGTTCACATTTCTTCTGTCTGAATTTCTATCTACTCCTGAGCAGAAAATGTGCAAGCGAAGAACACTATAATATGATAATTCCATGAAATTCAAAGGCTCAACTTTTTTCAGGTTGGCATGAACTGATCTGATCAAGTTTGTTTGGGAAGACACTTTGAAAATACAAGTTATGAAGAGAAAGATGGATCAGCAGAGGAGCTGCAATCTTGCTGTCAGAGAGGGAGGGGGAAGAAAACTCGATCACTTCCGCACCATGTGAGCTCTCAGGACAGAAGCTCATTTGTTCCCGAGTCTGGACTTTGCATCCTCGGGGAGGAAGCGGCAGCGACCCGGCTTCCATCTGCAAGAAGACGCAGGACAACCAGAGGTCCGAGAGGTGACTTCAGCGGCCTAAGGTGCAGATAATCCCCACCAGAGACAGCAGCCGACATGACCTCAGACGTGGCGGTGTCTCTGCTGGTTCTCGGGGGGATTGTGGTGCTGAGCGATGTGACCCGCAGGTTGTTGACCAGGGTCCTCGCGGGCACTGGGCTCTCTGTGTACGCGATAGAGTTCGTGTCCACATTCCAACTGTGCTGCTGCACTCACGAGCTAAAGCTCCTTTCCGAGGTGGGCGGCATCGAACCAAGTCTCGCGCTCACGTTGACCTACCTGGCTACCTTGGTCCACGGTCTCACCTTCAGCGGCGCCATCGGTAACCCCTCAGGTGCTCTGGAGCTCGCGTACCACGCGAAGTTGTCAGGTGGACGTGCCCTGAGGCGGATCGCGTGCCAATTCGCTGCGGCTGCAATTGCTCGAGCGACGGTTCCTGTGATCTGGAATATCGGGCTGTCGGGAATGCACATGCGGCACAAGTTGCTCGGTTACCGTTGCATCAGTGCCATTCACGCGCCCCTTCCACATGCTGCAGCCGTGGAGCTCGCGTGCGCCTTTGCGGTTCAGACTGCAATTACGCACACACGAGCGGTGGAGGAGAAGTATCGCGTGCACGCGGTTGCTGCGGTCATCACAACAATGGTGTATTCAGGTATGGAAATTACTAATGATGACGGAATGAGGATGATAATTATTTTGTTTACTTAATTGGTATGACCTCCAGCTTTATTCAGACCAATGTTTTGAGGTCAGAGGTCAGCTCGTTCGCGTTACGTGTTGATTCTCATATTAGGATTAGGGGTAGGGACTTGCAGCAGAACAAAAAACAAGGGGACTCATTAGATGCATACCTCCAGGAAACAACTGTCAGTTTCAGTATTGAGTGGATTTTTTCTGACACTAAAATCCTTTAAAAAAGTCCATTAAGTCTTTTATGCATAATTGGTAAAAAATACTGAAAGCCCTAAATCTAAATTGAATCTAATATATTTCTATATCCTTATCCACTCTACATGTATTTGGTTGTTCCCTGCATGCCCAAACCCTCTACCAAGTTTCATGGAAATACATCAAGTGGGTTATGTTCAAATTACAAAAATAAAAAAATGCTTTATAAAGCAGAAACGGATCTGCTATAAACATACAGATCCATCATCCCTCCAAGTTGCATGAAAATCTGTCAAGTACATTTTGCATACTGCTGCTAACAGAGCAATGAATGAACAGTAAATTTGATACCCGCTTGTCTATTTGGAGCTGGTGTAATATTTTTTAGCGTGATATGACATGCTTTAAATTCAATTTTACATGATGAATGATGAAAAGATTATGTTTTACAACGACAACCTCATTCTAACAAACAAACACGCAGAGAAAGCTTTTGTATGTTAGCAACAGAGTACAGGAAGATCTGTCATTATCGACCACTTATTGTTTCACACTTGTTTTCCAGCATAGAAACATTTGATTATGACCTACTACAGCGCTCATAACTCATTCCCTGGCTCTCCATTAGTATTTTTTAGACAGGAATATAAAAATTACTGAGAAACTGAATGTTGGTGGGTCAACACTGAGAATATACGAGAGAACTCTTAAAGGTAATTTACAATGTTTTCTCTTGGTTCCTTACCATAATGCATACCAACCCTCATACTATTTTGTACCTCGTAAATGAATATTTGTATTCAAATGTTTTTGTGTCTTTGACAATTTCGGCATGAACACTATTCATTATCAAATCTCTATAGAGTTAATGTGTCTAATGTCTTTTTACTGACGTTTTCATAGCAATTTGAACTTGTTAAATTTAAAACACTGAGCAAATCATTAAATATAGTTCTACCAGAAAAGACTGAACAGTGCATTAGACTTGTTTGTTTAGTTCGATGTACATAAATGAAGATTGTGTGTGTGTGTGTGTGTGTGTGTGTGTGTGTACACATCTAGCTGGCAGTGTGACAGGAGCAGTGTTCAACCCAGCATTGGCCTTCTCCACACAGTTCCCCTGCAGTGGAAACTCCTTCCCGGAGTACTGCCTGGTCTACTGGCTGGGCCCGCTGCTGGGTAAGACGCAATGATGTACAGATACATTTTTAGGTTAACTGGTTTGGTAATCAGAGATTAATGAAAAAAAATAAGTAATAAGCTCTTTTTTCCACTGTGGTTTGGTTGTGGTAACAATCATATTGTTCAATAAAAATGAAAATCACAGTAATCACAGTAATCACACTAAAATGAGAGAATTATGAATTTGGATTCTAGTTTTGGGTCAAAAGTAGCCAATATATTGCCTTATTATCAACAAAGTAACTTTTTTGGGTGATTTTAAAGAAACCTTTTATACATAGTATTTACTGCAGATTAATTTAAATGAGACGACTGACTCAGTTTGATAAAACTGTTCCTCTTCCTCTGTTCTTTCTGTTGCAGGTATGATGGCCTCTGTGCTGCTGTTTGATAAACTCAAACCTCAGTTTTTGAGGAAATCACAATCCCTACAGGACACCAAGGAGACCAAGAAGAAAGCATGAGCTTCATCGCATCGGGAAGCAGCTCGGAGGATCTGGATATTTTTGATTTCAGAAGTTAGAAACACCATTGACAGGCACATTTTGAAGACTTCAACCTACAATGACATCATCTATGTGAATCCACTTTCTTCCCTTTCTCAAGGGTCAGACCGCAGCTGAAGCAAAGATCCCAGATTTATGTTAACAATAATAGTAAGATAACATTTAGCAATAGCTTATGGGAAATTACTATTCAATAATAATAATAATAATAATAATAATTGTCATCATCATCTCTTAATATCGTGATCAGGCGTCGAGCAGGTCCACAGCAGCAGATGCATGTCTTCAAACATATGACCCCGCAGGGTGAAAAAGCACAAAGACTCCAGGGTAGAAGTCAAGTTAGTAAAATGCAATAATCCAATCACATGCATTAAAGTGAGTGGGATGTATAAAGAGGGACAGTGGGAGAGGAGGAGAGATAAGTAGCTAGATAGTTTGGGCCTTGATTATACGTTTTATCATAAAGGAAGGTTTTATGATGTCATTGCGTGGAATGTTTCTTCCCTCTGAACCGAGATTGGGAGAAGGTTCCACAGGAGAGGAGCTGGAAAGCTGGATTCTCTGGGTCCCATTCTACTTCTGGAGACTCTAGGGTTGTATGTTGATCATTTACAAGGAAAATGATGGTCAAAGAGTAAAAATCACTGCAGAGCTTGAAATGCTGTTTTTAGCTCTACAACTGTGCATTAATGAACATGTTTAATATCTGCAACTGGAATATCAAGTTATAACTTACAGATAAAACAGCTGGAATCGTTATGGACTTTCAAGCTCAGACTGGATCCAAACGCACAACCATTTATTTACCTGTTTTCTGGTAACATCACGCACAATTATTCTAATAATTCAGGTCTTGCTTTTCTGTGACATTTTTTAATGCTAATTCACACAGGTAACTGCTTAAATGTTGATAATGTTGAATGTATGACAACAATATAATAAACTTGTATTGGTTTGTCACTTTTTTCTCAACAAAGCTGAAGTGCTAAACAGAGACAATAATTATATGATTCATGTTTGTAGTGAATGTGACCTTCCAGAGCCAATCACAATGAATGAATGTACTGTACACATGTTTGCGTCTGCACAGATGTAACTGGTGAATGCTCTTTGAAAAGTGGAGACTGATTAAACGCTCATCACTGTTTTGAACATTGAATATTGGTTGATTGATTTAGAAGCATAATCATAACCGGTAGGGATTAAATGCTGACTTGATTTGGGAATGGATGGATATTTTACTGTTTCATCATCAAATTGTGAAGATTAGCTTTTTCGTCTTTTTATACCATTAGAAAAATTAGACATATTTAGATTTTGGACAGTTGGTTGGACAAAAGAGTCAAATTTCTGTGCTTACCTCGAGGAAATTTTCCAGTTGTCATGCTAAGATTAATATTCTAGCATATAAACCTCTATTTCATTTAAAAATAAAAAGGACTGATGGATGAATCAGTGCAAAACTTTATTTGCAGCTAAATGCCCAGCCTATGTAGAATTATCAGATATCAGACAGCAACAACATTTAAAGACCCTTAGATTGCCACCTATAAACTTCAGTTTCACAAATTGTGAAGGGGATATTTCAGAGATATATAGAGACAAAGTCTTCTATTGTGTCTGTTTTAGCTGTCATAAATACTTCAACGTATCACCTTCAGTATCCAGTGATAAAGCAGCTGTAAACACAGAACCTCTCTGTCCTCTCTGCAAGTCGAATAATTCTGCGTCAGAATAAGTATCTTCTTGTTTATCATTCACTACTACTTTGTATATGACAACAATTATTTGCTAGATTTTCAGAAAGAAATGTGTTGAAGCTGAAAATCTATATATCTTGTACAAATATTAATAATGCGTCTATTAATAATTAAACATTTATTGTTAAACTTTGAATTGTTTTACCTCCTCTGTGATGTTTCTTTAAAGAAAATTACATTGAAGTATTAATGCCTATCTCAAACACGTCATAAGGATGAAACGTGTGTCACAGACGTGTATCACAGTTTAATGCTCTTCATTATTTCATATTTTTCCTCATTTTATTTAAAAAAATCGATGCGCCATTCTTTCCTCAAAGCTGCTCAGTTTTCTCCTCCCCCTGCTAAATACAAATATACTTTTAAAACACATGTATATCAAGGTAGTCTTGAGTTCAAATGATTTCCACAACACCTTTTTTCTTTGCAATGTAACGGGTGGAACACACAACTTTGTCACAAGAGTCATATAGTTTGATTGAACAATTCATTTAGTCTGGGGTTTCTAAACATATAACAAAATCTGCTGGGTCAAACATACATACAAAAGTTCTATTTGGTGAAATTTTCCTTGACAATGTTCACCCATAGGTGCTTTTTTACAACCATCTATGAGCTCCTGACTTGTTTTTCTCCTGACAGAATCAATACTGTCCTGGCACAGACTAGTTTGTCCAGCACAATCCAGTTTATTGATAGGGTTCAAATCAGGACTTCTGGAAGGTCATTCCAGAACCTGAATTCTAGCTTGATTTAACTGGTCGTTTACCGCTTATGTTTTGTTGGGGACACCCAACTTTATCTAGGAATCAATCATATATCTTTGAATAATTTGGAGATAATCTGTTAACGTTCCATTTACTTTCTTTAAAGCTCCAATTCCATTGGTGGCAGAACAGGCCCATAGCATACTATCACCATCATGCCTGACAGGTGAGGCGTTCTAGATTCTGCCCTCTAAACACATTAATAATCATTTCAGTCTTATTATTTTAGTTTGATTTGACTATAACTGTCCTAAAATAAGTTCTCTTCTTTGTCCCTGTTGTCAGCATCAAACTTGATTCAAGCTTTTAGGTGTCATGTCTGGAGTAGCCCCCTCATGGTGATGCTAAAACAGGCTCAACACTGGATGCTGACACTTATGTCCCAGCAGGCTTTATTGGGTTTTTTGGTTTATTCTTGACCATCCTCTTGGACAGTGGTGGTTTGTGTTTTCTTCCTGATTGTGGAAGAGATAACTGAGCCTAGCACACTATATTGGAAATCATTTGTTGGAATAGTTTACTTTTGGACAAGTACCTGCAATGAAAGGGCTGCAAACAACTTTGTGACTTGTTCAATATGTAACGATTTTGTAATGTGATGATGAATTATCAGGTCAATGTTTAACTCAATGGATTTCCAATTTGAGTGTTTTTGGCTGAGTCAAGTCTAAAGGGTGCGTCAGAAAAGCTGCATTTAAGTATGACAGAAAAATTAACCGAAGCAAATATGACTGACAACATTCACCTTTTCAAAGTTGGTCATTCAAGTTGTTGCATGTATATTTTGGAAATGGCAGATTTGGTCTCACAATGAACACCCCTCAGAATGAATTAATTGTTTTTTCTTGTGACAGGTGAATGTACATCTTTGACCACTAACGTACCCATGAAAATGACTTTCTCTGAAAGACTGCTTCAGACAGACAATGTGCTGTAAAAGCAAAACAATGAGCTAAAAAAGATCAAATACAGGAGCCAAATCAGAGATAATTCACTGTAGGGTTCTTTTAAACTATCAACAAATGAAAGACTCATACAAAAACTATGCATTTATTGACCATTACATACAAAGACATTAACTTTCTCCGTTTCAGGAATATCAGATAATAAGTTGGTCATTTACTACAAAACAAAGTCAGTGTTTTGTTATTAAAGTCAACAATAAGAGCTGGGCATTTTGGGCTAAATCACGTTTTTTTCAATGGATCAGGACAAATAAGTAGTGATGGGGCAACAGAACAATCATTAGAAGAAAACTAGAACACAACGTAAGAGAACACAGACAATGTAGGAAGTTACAAAAGATTGCTGAGATAGCTAAGTACATGTGAAAAGTTTGACTGAGATCAGGAGGAGAGAACTAGTAAGAGCTGAAAGTCTGAAAGAAGTGCTGCTGTCCTCCCCTCCATTCTGCTGATGTTGTACTGGTGCTTTGATTCTCTCGCTGAAGTGATTTCTGTCTGCAGAAAGAATGAAACACATGAGTGAGCAGACAGAACCCAACACAATGTACTGATTAAATTACTTTGCATGTTAAACAACAAACCATTCTTTCTAAATGTGGATTCAGTCATCGCTCAAACCCATGATGATGGACAAGCACAGCAGGGTGCCGGCTCATACCGCACAATGTGAATAACTTTAGAAACACAAGTTTTTATTCGCTTGATTTAAAAAAAAATCTAGAACTGGGGTAAAAATGTGTTTGATACCGTGATGTGGAGTTACTCAGGGTTGAGATTCTCCAAATTTCAGCAGGACGGTGATGAGGAGGTAAAAGCTCATCATAGCTGTGGACACCCAGCGCTATCCGTGTACACCGCCTAATGATGTCGACACTACGGCGCGATAAGAAGACAACTCCAAGTCACATGGACATTTTACAAATATGTTTTCACCAGAGGATCGAAGCCATGGTACCTTCCAATCAAACTTCAAAGCCAACCAGGCTCAAGGAACTCTTTGATGATCACAGAAGATACCACCATTTAAACTGTCTGGTGTCCATTTTTGCTCTGTGGAAGGCCCACTTAGCTGAAATGTAAGCATGCATATTGTCATGACAAGGCCAAAATAATATGTAACTGTGTTTAGTCAACTTGCACTGGAATTTTGTTTGTGCTACCTTTTTGGATTTTAATTTTTTTGGATTTTAGATTTTTTGGGTTGATGCACAACAACATACTGGGAAGGCACATCCACTCCATGATCTCACAATTCAGCTCTGACAATACACTCTATGCGATGTAAAATAGAGTGAAAAGAACATAGCAAAAAGCATGCAGCACAGTCCAAAGTCCACAAAATATTTCTGAAGCTTCGTAGCAAAACAGCAATGCAATATCCAAACTCAAGATAGAGAATTGATTTAGGATGTCTAAACAACAACTACAAAAACTAAAAAAAAATGACTCCACACAGCTCCTATTGCATACTCAAACTCCAGTATATTCAAAAAGACATAACATACATACATTTTAAAGCTAAAATGTTCTGATGGAAGAGCAGGAGCTCAAGCACATCTAATATAGAAATGGTGACTTCTCGGCCTCCTCCAGTGTGCTAACACTTTTAGCTTATCTCGAAGATTCTGGAGATATTGATTACATCAAACAAGCTGTATAAAGTCAATTAATATTTGTTATCTGTTTATGTTTTTAAATATAAGCCTTCATCTTCAGTTGTTATGGAGAATATTGCAATGCTGTTCTGCTGTGAAATTCCAGAAATGTTTTGAGAGATTTTTTTTTTTTAAATGAAGGGTGGTTAAAAGATTCATGTTATTACCAGTGCTCAACGTCTGCATCCTCAAACTGACCGGCCTCCATCGCTGCTGCATCCACCTCCATACCATCTGTCAACAAAAAAAAAAGAAGCTCAGATGAGTCACCAAACTAATTCTATCAGCATTACAGGAACACCACCTCATCCTTTTCATATATTCTTATAAGCCTGTACAGGTTTATATCACATCCATAGTTTTTCTTTTAAATGTTCTGTTCATGTCTACAGTTTGTCCATGATGTGAAATAAAACAATTATGATGCTGCTATTTTAATCATGATTCAATTTGGTTTCGTAGGGATCCACAGAAGAACATATGTAACATTTAATATCTGAAAGTAGCATTTGAAAATATTAAACCAGTGATTGGTGGATCTGAATAAAAACACACCAGATATTATCAAATTGTAACCTTGGAGATAAAGTAAAATTTAATGGGGACCACTTTATCTTTTACCTTCTGTGATGTCAGTGTCTACAATCACCAGGGTTACGCTGTCTGTTTGACTCATACCTTCAAACTCATTGTTGGCTTCTCCGGTTCGAACCCCTGCCATGTGGTACTGCTGAGCGACAGACTCAGCCAACATCCCCTCCAGCCTCTCCAGTGTGGCCTGCCCCTCCTGGGTGAGTGCAGACAGACCCTCATCACAGGTGTAGAAGGTTGGGATGTCAGCCTGATGACCATGCTCTGGGAGTCAGGGTGGGGAGTGGTTACGATAAAAGTAGTAAAACTTGACACAGAACATACTGTTGGTTATTACAAAAAATAAAAATTGTACGTGATTTATAAACCATTTATCATCAACTACTTTATTGTCCAATCTTCCTATTTGTCAGAATGATTGTTAACCAATTCAGAGAAAATGTGCATCCAACGATAATTTTCAGTGGAAGGGCCTGAAGGAGGCCCCATAATTGGCTTGTTTACTCCTGGCATGTCAGAACAGAAGAATTTAAGCTGTGATCACATAAAAACAACCTTTATCATCACAATAACACATAAGGACTTATAAGACAACTGCATAAACAACTGCATATTATATATATCTATATATATTATATAGCTATCTATATAGCTATCTAAATATATCTATATGGATATCTATATAAATATACATCTAGAGTGACCAAAGTTAATTTTGTTGTAGTTACTACAATGACAAATAGTGTCTTTTCTCTTATTAGAAGGGACCATCAAAGATGCATCTGCCTGCCAGCTGTCAAATGTAGTGATGGTTCTAATGCTGGACAACGTGAGTAGAATATCGACAGCGTGCGTCAGTGTATCCCCAGATTAAACCATCTCCACAACATTATTAGACGTTCTCCACAACATTATTAGACGTTCTCCACTTTTCTTCCTAACTGATTTCATACTCAGACTACATTTGGTCTGTGGTCAAAGAGCAAAGGACTTTTAAGTTTATCAGAGGACATTCACTTGGATTAATGTGCAGCGATGAGTGCTGGAAGTCTTACCTGCCTCTGCAGGAGTCCAGACAAGCGTGAAAAGAAATAAAACACAGACAGAAGGTGAATCAGTATTTTATATATTTAGTTGACGGCATGTATAAAATGTATCTGTGGCTGAAAGATGTAGATAGCTCTAAACTATATGTATATATATATAACTATAATTGGAAGAACTCTTACTGTATTTACTGTATATGTACATTTTTGTGTCCACCCTTATGGTTTAACTCACCAGCTTCCTCTACGTCGTATTCTTCTCCTTCAAAGTCATTGTCAGAGTCGGCATCCTCTGGATCGGGGTGCAGCGCTTGGCACTCACACATCGCTGAGAACATGGAGTCCACTGCATAAAACACACACTGATTAGCTGATGCAGGAGGATGTGCTGAGCCCTGTAAACTATAACTGTAAACACATGATGTAAAATTTATTTGCGTCAACATGTGTTCCTTAAACGTTCCACCCTATAGATATTTGAATTTTACTAGGATGCTGCAGATTCCACACAAAAGGGATTTGACGGGGGGAGGTTAATAGGGAGAATGGTGGCCCAATCGAATCAGCTACAGTGGACACTGCTAAACTACGCCTTTTCAATAAATTTTAACAACAGATCAGAATTTACCTTGTATTTCTCCAACTGTAATCAAGATTAAAAACAATAGCACGTTATTTTGTCTCTCAATAAATTGACTTTCTGTCTGTTGGTCTCAGTTGTCAGTTCAATTGTTCATGGTCAGGCTGAGAAAAAAGCCTCATATATATTCTTTTGCATTGATGGCATTTTGATTTAAAAAAAAAAAAAAAAAGTTTCAACATGTTCTAAAATCTTTGTTGTTTTATCAAACAAAGATGAAAAAGTGCATTTGTTCAGACTAATTCCATCTGTGCAACAATCCACGCTTAGTTTTCTAATTATTATTTGTGACAGCAGGATGTTGTATGTGGGATTGAGTCAAAAACAACATTATTAATATTCATTATAATGGAGTCACTATTTACAAACAGACCATACTATTGACACATTACATTCTAGACTTGGCCAAGTACAACCAGAATAACGTCATCCCTGACCGGGCCACCTCCCTTCAGTCCTCCTATTGTGCCCATTGAGAAGAGTGCAGCTCTCAGCAAGTGCGCTAAGAAGTGGTGTAGCTGCAACAGTGTAGCTCAGTCATCCCTTTTTAATCGGGCTCTGCTACAATGAGGATAAAGATTATCAAGCTGTGATACACACACACAAACGCATTACTTATTACGGGATACATTTAATGCTATTTTCAGTCTTTTAATGGGATTTATTGAGGAAGGATTACAGAATATCAACACACTTAATGAAGACGTTCCAGTTGCAGTGTTTTCTCTCCAATATTATTGTACTAGTTTTGAATAACTTCTGGAAAGCCATTAGTCCACGAAAATATGAAAACATGAAATAAAAGTAAAACCTGTCATTTAGGTTTTATATTTGAAAAATCTTTGTAAATTCTGAAAGAATGTTTAATATAAAAAAAAGGGAAAATTCAGCCTGTGTCTGGCTTTTGAGGTTGACTCAGGTTCTCCAATTTATTATAGACATCCTGTAAATTAAAATCTTTGGATATTCATATGCATCTTTATATCCTAAAGATGTGTAGTTTTCATAAAATAGTTGGGTTTTAAAATCGGTCTGTCTGATCAAAACAAAACTTTGACTCAGACAGTTAAAAACGATAAAAGTACAATTTTCAGGAGTGGCCCGGTACTTTTAGTGTATAATTTGTAGTATCAGCGAGTGTCACTCACATGCTGCCCTGTCGCTTGGCACAAATCTGATCTCTGTAATCGTTCCTTCATCACCGTCATCATCATCGTCGTCATCACCATCACCATGGCTGATACTGCTGTCATCTTCATCACCTGCTTTTTCTGCCATCTCTGCCTCGTTGTCATCTGGAAAGATGAAAGGTTAGGCCTGAGATGAGGGGAAACTCCGGGTTTTCCATTCAAGAAAGCGGATATATTAAGCTCCGAGTCAGTTAAGCTCACTTATCCCGAAGCATTCTATGATGAAATATAAACTTCCTACAGCGGGATATGTGTCCCCCCAAAATTAACTATTGTTATTTCATTTTCAGTTGCTTTCAAATTCTGCCACCATGGCACACAATATTCAGGGAATATAATGCACAATTAATGTATACATTCACTCAGGCAGCAATTACTCCCCACGCCAGTTTTATTTCCTTCTCTGATCAAGCCGCGTTCCTTTAAAAACAATATATATTCTGATAAGCGTTTTAGAACTTGAATGAAGTATGGCAGCTATAGCGTCTCACTGGTTGCCATGGTGAATCACAGTATCTGAGCTCCATAGATGACGGCTTTCGATCCTTCCTCGTGCATGAGTTTGACTCGGAGTTTACCAACTCAGAATTTAATGAACCAACTCAGCTCAGCGGCCCTAAAACCGGAAATCCCGCGTTTCTCACCTCAGGCTTGGTCAAACTCAGGGATAAGCTCAGATTTTGCTGTGCACACCGCTTGAAATACCCCCCTGGTCTAAACATCCATCCCGGTCATACATTGAGCATTATGTCACACTCTGGTTCATGTTCATTTTAAGGTTGAACTGCAAATACAGAAATTAGTCTGGCAATTTATACTTGCACGTGCAGGACATATAAACAACGATGTCTACTATGTCAAGTGATCGGTTCATAAACACATCTCTGAATACGTGGTCAAAAAATTCACAGCCAATCATTTTCTGGGCAGTGGAGAAGACCCTCTTGACTGCTTTCTTGTGTGCTGAGGAGCAGTTGGAGAACAACGCAGAGATGCAGTCGCTCAGCACGCTCTGGACCGAGCAGGGATAAAAGGTCATCAGCAGTTTCTCTGCCAAGTTGTTCTTTCTGAGGATCCCCAGGAGATGGAGATGCTGGTGTGCCTGCTTTGCAAGCGTTGTGGATTTGTATTTCATGAGAGGTCATCATGCATGTGAACGCCCAGGGACGTGATTCCTAAACTCTCTCCACAGAGTCCCCATTGATGTCAAATGGATGCAGATCAGATTTCTTCCTCTTGAAGTTGATGATGAGCTCCTCGTTTTAACAGGTGTTCGGAAACAGGTTGTTCTCTGCGCACCATCCTGACATTCACTCCATCCTTGCGTGCTCAATGCCACTGACTTGCTCTGAAGTTTCCCAGACCCAAATCCCATTGAGAATCGCTGGGAGGTCATGTATCGGTGTGTAAGATAATGCTAAATAGTGCCAGCCTTGCCAGGTGTGCACGGATGCCCAGATGTCTGAGGAGATTCCCCAGAACATCATCCACCATCTCATCGGAAGCATGCCTAGATTTTGTCTGGAGTGCATAGAAGAATGCGGAGGCCTAACACACTACTATGCCGCATAATAGGTTGTCTTGATGAAATTCACCTAAGTTGGATCCGCCTCTGATTTAAATTTCTCACTGATTTTAAGTGTGATATAGAATCCAGCCCTAGATGGGTTAATTATTTTAGTTACCATTGACCATTCTTACTTTTTTTTGTTATTATTAAAATTACATGATGTCAATAAAGATTTTCATCTTGAATATTTTATTCTTGGGAGATCTAATGTATGATTTCAGTTTCCCCCTAATCCTTTTATGAAGTGTAATTCATTTCTATGAGGTTACCAAACATCCATAAACTTGAAAGAGAAAATCCAACCGAATGATACCTTTTAAGAAAATATCTTACTCTCTGAGTCACTCTCACCATTGAGTTTGCCATTGACCATGACGTAAAGGTGTTCTTGGGGGTAAGCACTGACATCTCTGGAAATGGCATGCAGACCGATGCTGGGATATTCCAGAGAGAAACCCATCCCCGAGCCATCGAACCATGACAGACGTCTGACGAAAAGAAAACACACAAAGCTGACAGTTGTTGGTGCTGCAGAGCCACAGACAAAGGGTGGACAGACCTAATGCAAGGAACATTTAATGTTTATTTAGCTTAAATGAACTGTTTGACTGTTGCTAGAGAAATAAGATGAAAACAAAGCTGTATGCCCAAAAACATAATAATAATAATAATAATAATACATTTTGATGTACAGAGCACTTTTCAAAGCACACAAAGTCGCTTTACAGGGATGCCCATTCAAAGATTGATTTAAGAAAAATGTTTAACAGTTCTCGTTACTGCCGGCCCTTTTTAACCTTTTCCCATGTTCGGTGACTGTTTTGGAAAGAATACAATTTGAACCTGTAAGGACATTTTTACTATAAAAAGTCAGAAATAGATAAAAATGTCTATTGCTTCTCAGATTTCATACCAGAATCATCAGTCATTAATCTTACCATCACATACACCAAAGAAATTGCTCACATTTTGGATGTTGGAACAATAATTTAGCTTGATAAACACTTAAAACAGTAACTTCACAAATACAATTTTTTATAGAAAATGAAACAGTCAGTGAATGGAAACAAAATGAGTCAATTTATTTTGATAACCAAATAACTGTATCTATAATATTTCTTACAAAATAAATTGACTGGTTCCTGATTCATAAATGTAAAATTGTAATACTTAATAATTTCTTTTCCTGTTTCTAAATGAAGAGTCTTTGAATTTTAGAATGGTATTAAAAAGAAAAGGAGAAACCTGATTAAATTGCTTTGGAGTCTGAGAAATTATGATATTAATCTTTATTTAACTTTTTTTTTCTAATTGCAGTATTCGCTGACAGAAGCCCTCTACAATACAAACAGAATCAGCTTTATTGTGATTATACAATTATTATGAATTATATAATATATATATATATGTATATATTATAAATATATAAAACAAAACACTTCGGCTATTGGAAATTTGGTTACTTTAATTTTTAATTTTTATTTTATACCTAGATTTCTTCTTTTGATGACAAAAGCATTAATTCTAACCAAAGTATTAATTTGAAAGAGACCATCCCGGAAGTAATTAGCACGAGGAAGAGTAGCGGTCTAATGGAACGTGTCTATGTAATACGCTTTTCTTGTTTATGTATTTAACATTGTCGAAACAAGATTTTGCACGTGTAGCAAGAGGTTTAAGGAGGACAAAATGAACGCTGTGTTCCTTACTTACGTTTCAGCGACGTATAACGTCCCACAACCCAGCTTCTGGCCGTCCATCACTGCCGTGGTCTCGGCTTGCTCGTGTCGCACTCCCTCCGTGGGAGGATGGAGGTTTTTCAGTAGAACCATCGTCCGCTAACTATTAACTTCTGCAGAGAATTCGCTTATTTAACCCGAGACACCGATCACTTATCCGTAAATAAGCTCGACAGCTGCATGCGCATAAACTGCAATTAGCTATTCTAGAATTGATTTAAAAAAAACATTAAGCGGTGCAGAGCGTTAATAATCTGTCCGAAATCGGTAAAACCACGTTATCAAATTGTCGCTGACGCTTATATTATTATTCTGAAAGAAGAGTCATCTGCATGGTCCCTTCAAAGCTGGAGTATCGCGGTAACCGTCAGCGATTCTACAAACTTCTTCCTTTTCCATCTTCTTCGGTGGTGTTTGTTGGTGGTTGGAAAATCAACGTAGAGGTGCATTATCGCCACCAGCTGGACTGGAATGTGGAACGAAATTATACAAATAAAAGTGGTGGGTGTCTTGACAATCAAATTCACAAATTTTCTCTATATCTGTCTTACCTAACAGTTTGTTTCTATTTCTTTGACCAGAAATAAACTATTGGACGCATTCAACCCCTTATGATAATGTTTTTTTTTTAATATATTCATTAAATCATCAATTTCTTTTTATGACGTTCTTTTCTTTGTTTCGCTGATCCTCATCTGTGGAAGAAGTGGCTCTTTCCATGTATTGGACAAGAGACCGCAAAGTCACAACATTTAACCATACCGAAAAATGTTTTTTATAGGAAACCTGACGAAAACGTACCACGTGACTCTCTTTCTGCTCGTAATTATGTCTCCTCTAGGTGAACCTGATACAAAAAACTTCCACGGACACTTATCAAACATCTCCTGCAGAATGATCCATTTCTCCCCACATATCCTTTTAGGGATCAAAAATTTAAAAAAAATAGACACCGTGTGTTTGAAGAGATGCTGGGGATTTTGGTTTTAATAACTTAGAAAACACTTAAGTTACATTTATGACACTACAAAGAATTGGAAGGAGCTGCATTCATATCCACTTGTGCATGTGTGAATGCAGACAGTTGGACTGAACATTTTAAAACCAACAGATGCACATCAAGTTCAGTGGAATGATATGGGGGCAGGTAGCATAAACACACATTAATCTCCCATTACTACTTTAACAGATGGGCTTGTTTACCTTTAAGGGTCACCAGAGGGTTTTATCATTATGTACAATTTAAAAAATACCCCAAAAAAAACTGTTAAAAAATTGAATAATATCATGATAAAATAATGACTGCACTGATGAGGATGCAATATAATAAGGGGGATTCCGGGTGTCCAAAGATAATTTGATCTTATTCTCCTGAACAAAGGCAGAAAAATACCTAAAAGAACAGTAATTTAGCAACTTAATATCCAGTCAAAGTCACAAGCCCACATGTATCAGCCTGTGAAAAACTCAATAATCAATCAATTCAACAATTACAGCTACTGTTTGGTGAGATGAGTTCTTTTACTTAAATAGATCAAACTCAAGTTGTAATTTTGCCTACATTCAAGATTTAATTAAGATTATTTTTTCTCAAAAGCTAAATGTAAAATACTGATACAAGTATAAGTTTGATTTGTATGGACCTGATTTTTGTTTTCTTTTATTAGTTACAGTATTCTTCAAAGTTATCATACAGGATACGGTCAAACAACATTGGTCACGAACAAACAAGGCATGATGTAATGAATCAGATTACTGTTGAACTCACATAACCAAAGACACTTCATGTTGAGTTATTGACCTTTTATAGTCCACATCAGCACACATTATCTGGTAAATACAGAAAAAGAAACTAACATCCCTCCATTTTCCTTTAGCGGTTCATGAATCATTCATTCGTTTTTTGTTTTTTTTAAAGTAACAGGCTTTTCTACCAGAGCTGATGGAATCAAACCAAAACTGTCTTGGACATATAACTGTATTAAAGTGATGTAATGTTTTATTATAATTGTGTGTCATCTTTAAGGTAAAAAATAAAATAAAATTCGATGCCAGGATGAAAGGGAATCTTCTGCTTAGAAGTGTGTTTTAAGTAACCTATGAAATCTTTTTGCATTATAAATGCATTCCCTGCATATGTGACAATGGTAACTGTAAATTAGAAGGCCAAATAAATCTATTTGTAGTTGAAATCAGTGGTGTGGTATTGCTATTTAGAACCAAACCCTCATACAGTGTGAGATTCATCACAAGTATTCCTACTAGTTTTAAAATAAAGAGGTTCCCAATCAGCATATTGAATGTCAAGCTCAACGAACAGGGGCCTGTATTTAGCAAACCGCTAAATACATTTTTTGGCTCAAGTTAAGGTTCAATTGAAAATCCCGAAACTATAAGACATTTTGTCATGTTATATAAGCATTATGTAGAGTTTTAAAATATCCTATTATTTTTCTGTATTTTCCAGGGGTTTAAACAACAAAATACTTGACTTGAATTGTTAACTACGCCAAAGTAATGTACTTTTTTGTTTTCAGAGGAAAATAAATGACCCAACAATATGTCAGCCGAAAATGTTCGCCCCTAAATGCCTATTTATGTGATCACTGGAAAGTTACTTTAAAAAGTTTTTATCACAGCTGTAAAGTACAATGAAGTTGTCTAAAATGTGTTTTATTGTTCAAACTTATTCATAGAAGTTTGAAAAATGCCAGTGCGTGGAATTGGGAATCATACAGTTCAAAATTTGAAAAGGAATTTTTTTTATGGGTAGAGAGAAGTAAAATGAAGCTCTGCAAGTATAACTTTGAAAATCTGATTGCTTTCAAATGTACACATTTGCACAGCAGTATGATACTCATATGTAAAGGTACAGTTCAGCAAAACATGGAATATCATTTTTTATCAACTTATTTCCATGCTGAAAGTTTAGTGGAAATATCTTAGTCCGAAAGCTTTGGAACACTTTCCCAAACAGCTGAAGAAGATATGGACTTATTTTAAAACCAACCAGGACAGCTCTTTCAGCCTAGTGAAGAAATTATGTTGGGATTAATTCAATTTTGTTTTATCGAAAGCCTAAACTAGTGCCAAGATACCAAACAGATATGAAAATATTTTACTTTTATCTTTTTTTAAACTGAATTCTTCGCTGTAGCTTCAAGCTAAAAGCAGTAGCAGGTATACTTGTAGTGTACAGTGATTCAAAAGTTCACGTTGATCTCATCCTGTAACTCTTGTTCGAGCCTTTGTGTTACTCATTCAGTCTGAATAGTGGCACTAGTGAAAAAAAAAAAACATCAAAAAAACAGGTTTAAAAAATCAATGTTCTCAAATCAATTTGGGATCTAAGGTTTTCAGACATTCTTCCAAATGCTGATAATGTCACTTCTTGAGTAAATAATGAATGAATTTTAATTCCTGGGTGAAATGTTCTATTAAAGCCTTAACAGTGTTTTGACTGTATGAAGTAAAAAAAAATAAAATAAAATAAAAAAACTTCAACAAAATGAAAAGCTTTTGTCCAAAGTGAAAGGTCAGCTGCTACCTTGACTGTTTTACCAGATAAAACTGTTTAAGTATCCCTACAGTGATGACTGGTTATACCGAAGCTGGTTGGTTCAGAGAACAAAGTCACTAGTTGTTTAACTAGCTTTTATTTTGCTGTCCTGAGCCTCAATCATAAAAATAAAGCTTTTTTTCCTTCTTAAAAACTGTTTCAGGGACAGTTAAAAACCTTTAGAGATGTTCCAAGAGAGAAGTATTCAGCTCATTGTAACAACACTGTGATGTTACTGGTGAACAGGCTCCATGCTGGTCTTAATTCACACAAACTAAACAAACTGGCAGTTGAAATCCTTGTGAACCACACAGCACTCACAGCAGCATCTCCCCTCCCCTCCTTCATATAGAAAATATAACACTATATTTTACAAGAGGACTAACAGCACATCTATTATCTTACAAGGAATAGCGTACAGGCAAAGTATGTACAGCAAACGTGGTCCCACCGAGCCAAGGTTCAGTGAACATGTGGAACAAATGAGTGAGCAGTTTGAAATAAACCAAACAATTCGGCCATCACATACATCAACAAAATGTGCCTTGCCCAGTTCTCAATGTCAAAAGGATCATTCAGTTACTTCAATCATACAAGCTACTTGATTTAATATTCTGAGGATGTTGCTGCCCATAACTAATGAATATAATTACTACATTAAGGAAAACCAACAGAAGTTTATTTTCTGTTGAAGGCCAAAACTGTCAGCATATGACAAAATCATGTTTAATTTATGTCTTGATTGGCAGACACAGTTATTCAAAATCTAATATTAAAAAAAGGATTCAGAAAAGAGCTATGCTGTAGCTTCAGACTTGAATTGATAAGTGTTGAGCTCAACTGGCACTTTAATGTTAATATTAAAATTCCCCTCTGGACTATATTAAATATTATTTTGTCCAACCATTGTTTCAAAACCTATAAATATTCCACCTACTAGACAATCTAAGGAAGAACAACAACAGAGAAGCTAGACAAGCTGCCCTTGGTCTGGGGATAATAATGGGAATGAATAATTTCAAAAGTCAGTGTGTTGCCTTAATTAAAATAAAGTCTGATAAGTACTGTTGGCTACATGCTGATGAGGGTGTCATTGACCCACTAACCTCGAACAAGAGCTAACCATATGGATAGTTCAGGTCTGAATTCTACCACCACTTCCATGCAGTGGATTGCTGTGATGCTGACTTCCCTGCGGGCAGGGCATTATAACATCAACAGACTTAGAAGATTGAATCTTTTTTTTTTTTTTTGCCTTTTTTTTGAAGGTAATTAGGACAGCAAAACTTGGCCCAATTTCTCTGTACATCAACAATGAAATCAACAGCACTGTGTTTTAGTGGACCACAAACACAAACCCAGTGATTTCAAGTGATTTCTGTTGGTGTGGATGTAGATATAAACGAAAAACATGGTCTAATAAAGCAAAAACTATGTACAGGGGTAATTACCACTTTTACAGGTTTGTACCACTTTTGCTAAGGGACTCAAGTCTGCTCAGGTCACATGATCCAAAGTGTTCGGTTTAACAAGGACATACTCCTTGGTGGCGGGCCATTAAGTGCTATGACATGATGAAGTGCTTTAAGATGAGGTACACTAAAAACAGATTCCTGTGACTGACTAGATGAATCTTCTGTAATCCTGCCACACGGAGCCAGCAGATGTCTGGAGAAGATCAGAAACGTGGTCAAGACATCCTCCGGCAGTGTGTTAGTGCATCCACTAGTTTGTGGAGTGCTGCCGGTCCCTGCTGCTTTTGGTCCGACTGGTGGACCTCTCTGCCAGAGACGAAGTGTATACATGTTTGTGCTGGGAGCTGCAGTAATGCGTAGGTGGACAGTAATCGACCACAATACAACAGCAGGGAAGAAGAGAAGAACACGAAAGTCAGATTTCCAGACATCCAGTTTCACAGGTGGATTGTGGGTAGAAAGGTCAACCTAAAACAAAGAGTGAGCATTACTCACAAACACTGCTATCATGACTGCGGACTATTTTGGACAGAGTTTAATGAGTCTGTCTGGTCCCCCTCCTCCTCCTCCTCCTCCTCCTCCTCTTCATTTTCATTTTCCTCCTCTGGATGCGAGGGGCCATTGTGCCTGCCTGATCCTGAACTGTCCCTGGTCAAAGCAGGACTTTCAGCCCCAGGCTTCATGGGCACTCTGGAGACTGTATGAAGTCTGTTAGACGGAGATAAGCCGCTCTTTTCCTGAGTGTCACTGTCCTTTTTGTTGTCGTGCCTCATCTCTACCGCTGAAGACTTTTTGGTCTTTTGTCTACCCTCCTCCTCTTCCTCTTCATCATCGTCAGAGTCAATGCGGTTGAGTCTTTTACGGATTGGACGATCCTCTTCGGAAGATGACTCAGTTTCATCAGATTCCTCTTCGTCCTCGTCATCCGTCGACGGATGCCGTTTCTTCAACATCTGAGCGAGTCGTTTGCGCCGCTGCTCCAAGAGTATCTCTCTCCTCTTCCCCCTGCCCATCTTCTCCAGGTCCTCTTCTTCTCTGTCTGTTCTCAATCTCTGCTTGTCTTTATCCTTCTCATTCCCTGGCAGTTTCCTTCTTAGCCGCCTGCCTCTTTTCCCATAGTCCCGCTTCTCCTCTTCTTCATGTCTCCTCTGCTTTTCTCTTCTTCTGTTTCTCTGGGGGTTTTCTTCCACTCTTCTCCGCCTGCCCACTTTCCTCCTCTGCTCGTCTTCCTCATCATCTTCATTATAGTCCTCATCATCAGAGTCTTTGGGAGATGGGGATACTAAAAGAAAGAGGAAGGATTTGTTGGGTGAAATAAATATTTGCAATTCATTAATTCTACTGAGATCACTGCTGAATGCAAACCAATTCGTCATTTTCATTAAACACATTTTAATCAAAACCAAGTCTTAATCTTTAAAAAGTGTCATGGTATTATATTCCCAGGCATTTATTATGCCTGAAACATTCAAGGAACCAAACAAAATATATCACGTGTTTGATCATGTCATATAACATTTTATCCAAACCAAGGAGGAATGCAGTAAGGTTTCTGGAGGCCAGTTTAACAAACAATAATAATGATCAGATAAAATAAATGAACATTAAAAGGAGCTGCTACAAGGACTGATACTAGGCTTATATGACAGATCAGACATTGCACGTATGGCACTGGTTGCAACTGCATTTTAGTTGTAATGATTTGGTCACATTTACACAGCTGGATCCTTGTGCACTTCTTACTTAAGGTTAATTCAATAGTTTTTCCTTAGAGGGAACATAAATAATAGCACATTCTTTATCATTAAGTGTAGAATGCACAATTAAAGGTCAGATTTTTCCTCACTTCTGCAATCCGAGAAAAACATAATCCTTCTCCGTTTTATTAAAAGCCTTATTTATCTCAACTTATAAAATTGGAATATGTAAAGCAAAAATCTCCTATGTTAATCAATTAAGTTTAAACATGAAATAGAAAATGAATGGAATGTCGCCTGGCACCTTGTGTGGCTGTCAGCTCAGTAACATTGCTTCAAGTTTAGAGGATGTTGGATGGTATTTAGACTGTGAAGCCCACTAAGGCACTCTGTAAATAAAAAGTGACTACAAATGTAAGTTCTCTAAATTCTACTGGTTGACCTGCATAAAAGTGAAAGGATGCTGCCTTCACTGACCGTCACTGTAGTCACTCGAGAGATGCTCCTTTCGTGGTCTTCCACGGCTTTTGACCCTCTCCCTTTTGGTAGAAGCAAGGGAGTTGTCAGACGACTCAGTCGTCTCTCGATAATTGACCTGCTGCCGCTGGCCCCGCCTCAAACCCCGCCTTTTTTTGTCAGCATCACTGTCAGTCATATCACTGAACTGATCAGAGTCTGAGAGGACAGAGAGAGACAAAATTAACAGATAACAATGGAATAACGGATTAAATGTTTGAAATTTGTACTTGTACTTTCCTAGTAAATTGATTATCTCTTGCACTGTTGGAAGGCCAAAACACTACTTATAAAGACGTCCCCATGGACTTTTCAATAAAAACCACAACTACTGATAATTTTCATAATTAATTAAATTAATGAAGAAATAAAACTGCAACACAATCAGCTCTGAAACTGAAGTCTTGAAATTGGACTCACTCATGTCTTCTTCAGTGTCTTCCTCTTCTTCCTCAGAGGAGCATCTCCACCGCCGTCTCAACCGTCTCCTGCCCCTGCCCCTTCCCCTGCGTTGGGTTCTGTGGGCTCTGTGTTTAGGTGCCCCTCTCGATACCTGTCTGGGGCGGGTGCCGCTGCCTAAGCTGCCACCATCTTCATCTTCCTCCTCGTCATCATCTGCCCCTGAGGCACCAAAATCCTCATCCTCTGAGCTTTAAGAGGAGGACGAAGAACATTAGTCAAATGGGAGAAAACCTTTTTTCAAGGGGGGGAAAAAACTCGTAAAGAAACTACAAATGAGGATGTGACATAGCTTTTTCTGTTACCTGTTGCTCAGCATGAATTCATCTTCACTTTCTGCTGCTGTGCTGTCACTCTCCAGGTCATTTAGTCGCCGCCTCTTCCTGTTTCTAGCAGAACGACTCTGGCCTCTGACTGGCCGTTGGTTCACTTTCTCATCCTCTGCCAGGTTAGCTATAACGTCTTTGCCTTGTCCTGTTCCTGTTCCTGTATCAAGATATTCAAAGTTTCATTTGATTAGTTCAAATTTGGGAAAATAAAGGTAGCTATTACCATTACTCTGCACTTTCTGTAACTGCGGAAGAAGTGTAGAAATTTGCAGGATGTTCAGCATTGGTTCAGAATGATTGATTTATTTTAACAACCACATCTGCATCCACCCTTTTTCTCACTCACTGAAATCTCTGTCAGTGAAGTTTCGAAGGCGTTACAGGTATGATGACCTCTCCCCATACTTCTTACGCCTAGCTGCAGATATTATTGCTCAAGTTTCTAATATTTTTAATCTTTCTCTTCAAAATAACCTTATTCCTGATGTTCGGAAAATGGCTTTTGTACTCCATTTATTAAAAGGTGGTGATCCAACAGTAACTAAGAACGATCGACCGATTTCCAAACTTTGCATCTTAGCAAAGGTCCTTGATAAAACTGTTGAATGATCAGATCAAGGAATATTTATGTTCTTTTGACATCTTATCTACCCATCAATCTGGCTTCAGGAATCAGCCCAGTACAGTAACTGCCTCCATGAAGGTGTTAAATGATGTTGTGGAAGCTTTGGAAAACTGAAACTACTGTGCTACACTTTTCATAGATTTGTCTTAAGCATTTGACACAGTTGATCATAAAATCTTTTGTCCGAGACGTTCAGACATAGGCTTTTCGGACCAGACCATCGGTTAGTTTTTAAATTATCTTTCAGGTTGTAAGCAACGTGTGCAGCTTAATGGACTTTCATCCAGTATTCTCATTGTCAAAAAAGGTGTGCAATAAGGCTCGGTTTTAGGGCCTATTCTGTTTGTTAACAATGTGGGTCAAAAGATTACTGATGCATCTCTACATATTTATGCTGATGATACTATCGTTTATGGTCGTACAAACACTGTTGCCGTAGTTTCTCAACATCTGCAGTTGGCTTTTGACACCATACAATCAAATTTGGTTTGGTTTGGTAAAACAAAGGTGATGCTGTTTTCAAACAAAAAGAAGGTGCCAGCAGTTCACCCTCATATTGTATCCACACAAGGCACTCCCATTGAGTTTGTCCCTTCTTATAAGTATCTGGGCATCCTCATCGATGAAAATCTTTCTTTTAAGTCACACATTGAACATACCCTGAAGAAACTGAAAATAACAGTAGGTTTCTTCTTCAGACATAAAGCTTGTTTTTCATTTGAGGCCAGGAAAAGCTGTTTGCTGCCACCTTCTTACTTGTTCTTGACTTTGATGACAATGTTTACATGAATGCCTCAACCAGCTCTCTTAAGATGTTGGACGCTATTTATCATGGAGCACTAAGATTTATAACAGGCTGTAAACCCACTCACTCACCACTGCACTCTTTATTAATAATAGTAATAATAAAACATTTAATTTATAACGCACTCTACATATCTCTCGAGTTAACTGGTCATCATTACTTGTTCGCAGACTTCTACACTGGTATAACTTCCTTTACAAATCCATTCTTGGTCTGCTGCCGAAATATTTTTCCACTTACATGTTGCGAGTACAAACAGTACAGTAATAGCTTGTACCATGCCTCCATTACCTTTAATGTTCCTTCAGCACATACTAGGCTCGGCAAAAAGGAATTCTCGTTCTTTGCCCCCTCACCCTGGAATATGCTACACCAGGATCTGAAGCTGTCCAGCTTGATCCCACTGGGGGAATTTAAACTTATTTTAAGAGCACTGGAGAGGGATTCTTTGGAAACAGAATATTTATCTGCTTTTAACCTATATTGTACAATCTATTGAATGTTAACTCTGTCTTTATGTAAATGTTTTTATGTCATATGTTGTTATATGTTGACAACAGGTCTCTCGTGTGAATGAGACCCTGGGTTTCAAAGAGATTGCCGGTATAAATAAAGGTTAAAAAAAAAAATGTCAGACAAGAAATTATGTTTTCTTCCATATCCATTTATTTGTTTGTTTATTAATTTATAGGCATCATAGGATAATATTTTGGTGTGGATCTGATTGATGTTCAGACCAACGATTTTTGTTCCTCTTTCTTTAAAAATATAAAATAGGGCATTTTCCTAAAATTCTTCTTTTTTTTATCTGATGGAATAAGGCATGTTGATGGAAAGAGATCAGGCATATTTATGAGGTTGGTATCTATGAGTGTGTGCAAGTCAATGTTTTAATAAGGAGTGATCTGTCCCGTAAACTCTACTGACTGGAATCTTAGAATTCTTAGAAACAGAAAAACACAAAGATAACAACATCCTTATTATGCTTATTTTTCAGCTAGATCCATCCTTTATTCCCTAAGAAAGGGAAATGTCTGAAATGTCCTATTTGCTGTGTCAAAGAAAATACAAAGATTGCACTGCATGCTCCTAATAAAAGACAATATCATCAGTTCTCTTGTAAGATATTTGTTAGGACATATATTGAACACCTCTACAGGAGTGTAATGAACCCACTGCTTTATGACATAAAACAAATAAGAATGTCAGCACTCTGCGAGGTAGCTCATATGTATCAGAAAAGTCAATGTGAATGTGTACGGGTGAATGAAATGAATACTATAACTATTGACAAGTGAGAGGTTAGAGACTGGAGTACAGTTTTTTAGATAAGATTTATTATATTGGATTCTGTGAAGGTTTCTTTGTATTTTGAATTTCAACCTTTCTAATCATCTTCTGTAATTGCTCTTTACCCACCGGCAACACTGTAGCTTTACTGTAATAATGGGGAGAAAAACTAATAGAAAATAACATGCTGAATTAAATTTAGGCTTCTATGACTCTATTTGCCATCTATGGACACATCTATTTCTTTTTTTTCTTATTGTGAATTTCTTCTTCAATATATGGTTTGCTACATCTATATATACACACACACTATAAACTGACAGGTTCATACCTATACCATTGTAGATTTAAGTGCTACACCACCGTGAATAAGCTGTCTAAAGAACAGAATGTATGAATGATGATATTTTGTATAATGGTGGAATGAATTGTTTTATGTTCACATTGTTGACTCACCACCACAGATGTCCCCAATGTCTTCCTCTATAGCCTCATCAATGGCATCGTCAAAGTCATCAAACCTGCAAACACACGTACATTAATGGATGACCACAGGATTTCAATTGTCTTGTTGGTCAAAATGTTATTATGCAAAAAATTTTAATTTCACTGTCTAGTCTTTTTACCACTCACCTGTAGCTAATGTTCTTCCTGGTTCTAGTTGATCTCCTTCCCAGATTTTTGCTCTTTTTAGCATCTTTCTTCTTAACTGACTTCTCCTCTTCCTCCTCATCTCCCTCCTAAGTCCAATAAAACAATCATTTTCTTATGTTGCATATTGAAATAAATACAAGTATTTCTTTTACATCAAAAAGATTACCGCCATGTCAAGTCAGGCTAAAATTCTGCTCCACGAGTTCAGACTATGAGCTGTTGTAGAAATTCGCAGACTGATTTGACTGATTTGTGTTCATCAATGCTTACTCAAATGTCTCAGCTCATTAACACCTGAATACACGAGGGGGATTTATTTTTCTGGATTTAAAATACTAGTGCACTTGTGACAGCCATTGCAGGGAGATAAATTCTCACTTTAGATTGTTTTCATATGCAGATTTGATTGCAACTTTAAATAACCAAAATACTTTAATTTTATCCAAATAACAACTTACTATACCAGTGTTATGATGGTTCTACAACGATGGAAAGCATTAAAAACTGCTAAAACCCATGCCTTCAAGCAAGCAATGTGAAATTTTCTTTGAAGCAGATAATGTATTAAGCAACAATTTATGAAGCTACGTGTGAACACTGATGTAGCATGTTGAAATGGAAATTCAGAAATAAAGAGGTCCCAGTTTCTTTGTGATATACTCACAGGAATGATATTCTCCACACTGATTCCCACATACACCAGCCGCTCCCTCCTACAAAGACAGTGAGAGCAGTTGGTCAAAATTCATATCACTTTGAACTTGAGTTTTTTCATGAAGTGAGTGTGTACCTCCTCTCTGCTCGCTCTTTTTTCTTCAGAGCACTGTCCAGATTCTGCAGGTGCTCCTCCAATTTCTCACAAAGCAGCTTCTGAAAACCATAAGCAACACAAGACTGTCACAAATATGTTATTAGTGCCGGGCGTTGAACTACACTACCCCATCAGTATAACTCAAATCTGCTCAGTGTTTTCCGTTACGAAAAGCTGGCATTAAATAACATAATTAATTTGCTTATTCTGATCGAATAATTCCGGATTTCTATTATTTAGTTGTTTTACCTGGAAATTAAGCATTTGAACTCATTAAAATCTTATGTTAAATAGAAACTTATCAAAGCAAAATTTGGCTGAGTGGCGATTATGTAGTTAAATTTTAAATAAAGCATTTATTGGAATAAAAAATATATACCATCATTATAAAAGCAAATTTCACAACAATATTGTTTTTATTACCAATGCGTTACACACATACAGCTTACATGTTGGCATGGTGGACAGAACCATTCTCCATCTGGAATTAACATGAGCGGAGGCCGCAGACAGGCAGTGTGGAACCCACTATCACAGGAGTCACACAGCAGGATCTGGGGACAAACACAGACATATGTACAATGAAATGATTAGAAGTCACTCCTGTCATGGAATTACATATTATGGTACCTCCAATCACAACGGCCCAATAGCAGATGTAGATATGCTTTTCAGAGCGTACAAATTAATTGGGCAAAATAAGAATACTTCTTGGCCAAAAATGTGTCACCTTAGCAGCAGGAACGTTCATTTGGGAGTTGCAGATATTATCTAGAAATATTTGATTTCACACTATTAACTTTCTGACATTGGTCATTGCTTTTTGGCACTGAACGGTTAATGGATTAATCAAGTCATCAATAGATTTAATGGAAAAATTGCATTTTTTATAATTGATTAATATCATTCACTATTTCAAATAATTTTGTGCCAACGGACCAGTAATACATTACAGCATAAAGAATATGGACACGCTGCCGCTTAACCAGCCTTTTAAAAAGGCCTCGAGGTCATGGACCTACAGCAATTTCGGCTACCAAGTGGATACATTGAAAATCTCCTTAATCTGCCTGGTTCATAAAAAACAGCCAAACTACAAAAATATAGGTGGACAGTTGAGTCCAAATAGTTTACAAACATACAAATTTATACACGCTTCCTTATTTTTTTTGGCACCTGTCCTCATATGAGAATGCTCATGTAGCCTTAAATGCCATTAATTTACTATTACACACTAGACAGTCTGTTTATATGCATTAAAAAAAAGAAAAGAGAAGCATAATTACGACATAAATATCAAAAGCACACCAAATACTGGAAACGAGATCAGAACAATAGATTGATCACATAAGAATAGAAAAAGAAACTACTCCCCTAAGGTAACCTCATAATGCCCGATTTACACCTCAGATTTTCAAAAACAATACAACGCTTCCTTATACTCACCTTTTTCAGGAAAAGCCATTGAAAGTCAAATTATAACTGTCTTTAAAACAACTAGATTAAATCCTCTCTCACCAGCTCAGGGTGGTTGGGCAGGCCACAGTGACTGCAGGCATCCTCACTTGGAATCTCCTCTGATTTACAAGACTCTTCAGACTCACTCCCTCCCTTCTCCTCTGGCTCTCTTCTATTCCTCCCTCTGTCCTCAACCTCCCCTCCATCATTCAGTTTGCGTTTCTTCGCACGAATGTTGGACCATCGGGGGCGCCGATGCCTTCTTTTACCCTTCAAATGAAAAAATAAGAGAAACAGTTGATTACACAAAAATCAGAGTAGGACAGTGTGTTCTTTATGATTTGACACACAAGCTTACAAGCAAGATTACCCTTTGTTTCCTATTTTGACCAACAGATTCTGATTTGATGTGTTTTTTTGAAGATCCGTCCTGCTCCTCTTCCTCTTCTTCTTCCTCTTCTTCTTCGTCCTCCTCTTCTTCCTCCTCCTCATCTTCCTCTTCCTCCTCTTCTTCTTTTCTTGTTCTGGAAAACAATTCCTGTTTTCTTTGCGGTTTCTTTCCTGGGCTCTCAGTTGTCTTTGAGCTTGGCCTGCAGGTTGGCAAAGCAGATGATCTTCAAGAAAGAAAAGTATAGATGGGACCAAATTGATTGTCAAAAATCAATCTATCAATCAATACTTTACAATCAATGACATTACAAGGAACACATAAAAATGCAGAAATTATTTTCTAAACACCTGTTTGTTGGATTTATTTTAACACATACCTGCAAATCCTTGCAGATCTCCTCAGTGTCCTCCCATCCTCTTGAATATTCTGCTTCTTCTCTTTGTCCTCCTTTCCACCCTTTCCCCTTAACTTGTTTCTACGGTGGGGAGGAATCTTAATCTTCAACCTGATCCCTTCTTTTTGGAGCTCAGAGGAGGCTTCCTCAATGTGACCTGTCCTTTCCTCCACTCCAATCCCAGTGTCCTGCACCCTAAACTGGGCTGCCAACTGACCATTGACCCCTTCTCCCTGCTGGTCCACTTTTAGAGGTAAAACATCGCTCTTTGATTCTGCCTCAAACTTTACTAAAGTGTTTTCATCATTGCCATGGTCATCTTTGCTTCTTTCCTCTGATACTGGGGGGTTGATCACTTCTCTTTCCGTCTGGTCCAAGTCGTCATGTTTCTGTTGATGGCTGTACCCTGTTTTTTTCTCCTCGTCTAACTGCTCTTTTGTCCTTTTGTCAAGCTGGTTTTCCGCTAGGGATTGAGACAGTGAGGAAATATTAGGAGCATCCAGTTTTTTCTCCATTATTTCAGATAATTGATCAGATTTTTGCAGCAGTAGTTTTCTGGTTTTCGAAGCATCCATTGCCACATTAGAAAGAGGCGTAGCTTCTGCCTCAACTTCAGCAGGTTCCTTTCTTACCAGCACTGACTGCCGACCTGTTTCCTTTTCTTCCTTTACAACTCTGGAGTTTTGGTAGTCCAAACTTGGTCCATTTTGTTCCTGCTGATCGGCACTAGGGACTCCTTTGTAATGTTCAGTTGGACTGCGGATGACCCCTACATGACCTACGACACTGACTTGACCTATAACTCCAATTACTCCATTTTGTCCCTCTTTCTGTGGTAGTATGAGAGAAGCTGTTCTGCCATTCGTTAGTACATGCTGGTGCAGTTGTGAGGAAGATTGACCACAAGGGGGCACTACTGATATTGGTACCTCCTCTCTTCCATGACTGTCTTTTGTCTGGATCACTGAAGGGTTACAAACAATTATACTACTGTTGTTAAGGTGGTTGCTGAGGTAGCTCTCTGAAAGCTTAAGCTCCCTTTTCTTCAGTGGTATCTTGGCCTGCTGGCTGCTCCTGACAACTGCTCGCTCTGCTTCCTCTTCTTTGTTCATTTCCTGCTTTGTCAAAGTTGCACCTGGTGCCATGACAACCGACACAGAGTTTTTGAAGGTGTCAGTATCCCTGGATTCTGATTTGATGATGGTGGTGATGGTGCTCACACGATTATCAAAGGCAGGCAGTTTATGGTCAGTCCTCTCTTCTTTTATCTCAGAATTTGTCTGTTTGATATCCTGTACCTGCTCCTGCTTTACCACTGCAGAGGAGAAAAACAGTTACACACTTAGAGACAACAAATAAGAAAGGAGTGCTAGAAGGAGATAAAATATTGTTTTGTTGACCAGGAAAGGATGACATGGTAAATAAAGGACTGCTTTCTTTTTTAGTTCAGACCTTAAATAAGGTCTTAGGTATCATTAGATAGGTTGGCCACATTCTGGTACCTCTTGTTCAGTGATAAAAAATGAAATGTACAGTACAGGTATGTAAGAACAACATCTGCATCTTGAGTGTGGCTTAGGACCTAAGGTTCTACTGCACATTCCCCAACTAAGTTAAATTGTGGGATTAAGCGCAATACTTTAAATAATCAGGTCTGACTTTTATCAGATTTTATTCAGTTTATTTCTATTATTTAATTTTTGAAAAGTGGCTGTCTAATTTCAATGGTGACTCCTCTCGTGAATGTTTTTTTTTTTTTTTTTTTAATGTAAATGTACCTTCTCTTTGGTCTTTCTCTTCTTTTACAGGGTCAGTCTTCTTACTATCAGTGAGTTCTTCTGTGGTGTTCAAGGGATCAGGGTTGATACTTCCTGTGGCCTCACCCCCTTGAATTTTCACAGCACACAAAAAAAAAATCACTCATGTCTTCTTGCACACATTACAATTATTATTTGTAGGCACCTTTTGTTACAGTGAAGACCTCGGGTTATCACCTTGCGGCTGGACATGTCTATGTATCTTTCAAGTTGCAGTTTTGTATTTCTCAATTGTTTTCCTGTTCAGAGTTGCGGGGTGGGGCTAGACCTATTCTAGTTGAAAGTGGTTGAGAGTACATCCTATATGCATATAGGGCTAACACAAATAGTTACACTCATTCACACTCAGATTTATGACAATCAGTAATTTAGAATTACCAATTTACCTTAGCTCCACACAAGGGGACAATTAGAAATGTATCAAATTTTTTTCAATTGGGGAAGAAACAGAAACCCTGCAAGCATGGGTATATACTGCAAAATCCACACAGAAAGGCCCGAGGTTCCAAAGGGCATTTGTGAACCGTCGTCTTGAGGCCCCAGTGCTATCCACAAATCCAAAGTGCTGCCCATATCATCTAACCATCAAAAATTGATTCAGACCAGTCCCTTGCACATTTTTTCCTGCTTCCAACACATCCACTTCAGGACAAAAATATCTACTTGCTGCGTAACATATCCCATTCATTGATAACGGCCTTTATGACGAGATAATTAATGTTATTCTGACTTAGCAGGTCAGTTGTTATAATGTTTGGCTTATAAGTGCATATATCCAAAATACTAGGGAGTACATTTAGAGTGTCATCACATGTGGAAATGACAAGCATCGGAAACTCACTATCAGTAAAACCAATGAGCTTAAGGTGAACGACTGCTATCCATCAGCATAAATGAATTAAGAGAAAAACAGAGAAATGCTTGGTTCACATTGTCATCAAGAAAATAGGGCCAATAAAGCTGATTCTGATTCTACAAGGGGCAGCAAAAAATCCTGTGTGTCACACACAACTTCATCAAAGCTGCACAGTCAACAGAGTTTCATGGAGGCACCCAAGTTTGGCGTCACTAATTTAATATCCAAAAAATATGAAATATGATCACCTTCTGTTCCTAAGAAATGGTGTTAAAAATATCCAGAGTTGTTTTTGAAAAGCTTTATCTTGTAACAGCATGAATTAACTCAGTCATAATTAAAACATTTTATTCTATTAGATATTTTTCTAATATTTGGTTGGGTTAATATATGAATTCTTAAATAATGGTTAAGAAACATGTTTTGTGTGGTCACAAATTCTAATTGGACACATTTGTGAATATGTGGAAATTCCATCAAGTAATTTCTCCCAAAACCTTTCCAGGATGTCATGTTCCTAAGCAGTAGGATAATGTTGGCAGTATGGGGCGCAACATGACAAAATGATTATTGGATTATTTTTGAGAGTTTATATTATATTATATAAGAGTTTAATTCTAAAAGATCTAAACCTACCAATGATTTTCTATTCATAGTGTAAAGCAATGGTCCAAAGCTTTATCTTTTCACATGCCAAACACACCTGCATTTTTCTCTGTCGGGTTGGTGCTGCTGGTTTCCGCCTGGTTCTGGTCCTGGTCTTGATTGAGGTTTGGATTGACCTGGGCCTTCAACAGCTCCAGAGCCTCAGCCAGGTCATTACGTGTCCTGGGAAGACAATTTTGGTAAATGACTCACACAAGGTAAAATGTCAGAAGAGTATGATTGAAATGGTGGGAAACAACAATAAGATTAATTTATAAACTGAAATTACAATCTATTGGTGGACAATACCGATAGATGTGTTTTGTGCTTAATGTATGGGCACCACCTGTAAACACACTATATCAGGTATAACCACCAATTTAAGACAAAAGTATTACCTAACAATGCACTTCCAGGTGGACCCATCCAGGTCATCCTGCTCCTCCGTGTACATCCGAATGTTCTGCTCTTGGTCCAGCTGAAGCCAGTACATCAGGCCTTGACGGTCCCGACCTATAGGTTGCAGACGCATTTTCTCTGGGTCCTCCTCGTTGACCACTGTTTTGAACTTTATGTTGTCATCGAACTGACACTCGCAGAGATACTACAGGAGAGAACATGTTTAAGATTAATTATGTTGTTTCATTGAGTGTAGATTGGTCAAACTTTAGATGCACTAATCAACTAAAGTTATAGAAAAAGATCATACTTTTAGGATGGTGGACTTGCATTCCATGGACATTTCTTGGTAGCCCTTCTGTTCCAACTCCCATGCCCAGGTACTGTTCAATTCGAGGCAAACCTACGAGAAACAATGATTAGATAAATGTATTAAAACTTTAAGTTCTATTTCTGAGTCGTGGTATGTATTGTTTAATTTTCTTTCATATGCCTCCTTTTCTATCAAACATGAATGACCACATTAGAAACAAGGTTCTACAGTTAGTGAGAAAGTTCAGAGTCACTCCTTTAAATCATGCCCCATCTACAGCAAAACTCGTCAAATGTGCACACACATTCATCGAGACCTTACCTTAGCCAGGTATTTCTCCCAACGGTCAGTAGTCACAGACCTCCCTAGTTTTCTGAGAAGCTTGATGTGGAGCTCAACAAGGGGTTTAGGAACTACAAAAGAGAGAAAAAAATAATTGGAAAAATAATATTGTTAATTTTTAACATCTAATAAGTCCAGTGTCAAAAAACAAACAAACATTCCTTTAACTCAAGCTTTGGCGATACCACAGCTACAAGTTTGTTTATTGTGTAGCTGACCATAATCAGAAGGAGGCAAAAAGGGTAAGATTAAAAATATTTGTGATCGTATAAAGTACATATCTAAATTTTCACCATTATTGGACAACGTAGTTCATTATTGACAACCATGCAAAGTGAATACCGTATATTAACATCCAGGCACACTCATATCTTACTGCACATATCTAGAATGTAATGGAATCCACATTAAAAAATTTTTTAGTCAATTATAAAAATCATGTCTTCCAGGTTAAAGGGGGAGAGGTCCAAGTAGTAGTTAACAGCAAAAAGTTCAGATGCAGCATTTGTGATGGCATAAATTGTGTCAATGGCAGTAAAATATGCTACCATTGATCTCTATGGGACATGACAGTGTCTCTTTTCAGCAAGCAAATGCCAAGGAAACTATCCTCATAACAGGATTTTAATTTACAACATATATTTATATTAAAACCAAACTCGATATAATCTTTAAATTAAAAAAATTAACAAAAAATGTCCTGGCATTTAAAGTTATATTATTTTTTAAAGTTATCAACTTACATTAAGTGTTGTAGATAAAAGTCACTTGATAATAGAGTTAAAATCTGTGCAGCATTAGTCTCCTTCATGTCGCATTGGAATATATGAATCATCTTTCATTATATATTCATATAATATATTTGAAATATATATGAATATATATATAACAACTACAGTATATCACAAGTTTGTAGAATGTACTGGTATTTGGATACAGCAGCTGGGAATGAGAGGATGCACGTTATCATTGTGAGGAGTTGTAGAGCTTAATGACAGACGGGAAAAAAAGACGATGATGGTAAACAATGGTAAACAATGGTAAACGTGCACGGTAAAAGTTTGTGTAGATTCTCATTCATCCAAGTCAAACTAATTCTTGACAGTTGAATCCGAAACAAATTGCACTCCAAGAGGATTTTTCATTTCAGAGAACTGAACTTCAATGGGAGGTGAGACGTGTTGATCTTTGAACTAAAGTCCAGGCACTTCGGAGTCAACCTTCAAGGGTGCACATCTAAACCTTCATTGGAAAGTGGAATATCAAATTTAGAAGGAATTTCTATTTTTATAAACAATAATTTATCATTTAGTTAAATGCCGTGTATTTTTCTGCACTGTGAAAGCATTTTGAAGTTAAATAGTGATGCATAAGATTATGAAGCGACAATGACATTGTTCACTCATTGCTGAGTATACATCTGCTTTCTGTAATATGTCAGTACTTGGTAAAAATGTTTGTCATCAACTTTCTTGGTATATAGTTTTGTGATTATAAACACAGTCATTAGGAGCAGATTCTTTTTATTTCAAAATGCATACCATAAATAAAAGTCACACCTTAGGCTGTATCCTATTTATAAAAAAGTAATCAAAGTCTGTGGATTACTTTATGAGTAATCCAACAGTCAGGCAGACGAATAAATGCTTTGAAAATATTAGCCCTTCTGCAGAGATAATAAATAACATAAAAATTGAAGACAGCCATATATGTCTTCGGTTTTAATCTTCTGTCAATATGGTTGATTTTGTCAACACAATGAGCAGAATAAACCACTGGTGCATATGTCCAATGAACCTGGGACGTCTTGCATTGGCAAGGTAATCTGTTTTGGATTGCAGTATTCATTCCAAACTTCTTAAATCTTGCCCCTATAATACCCATAACCCACTTAAACTAAACTAACAATTTGATAGTTAGATAAAACTAGACTTAACTGAAAATTGACAAACAATCCTGTAAACTACAAAACTATAATAAGGTTTGAAAGTACGTAAACAAGAACAAAAAGCAAATATAAAAAAAGATAAACCTGTTTCTTCCTATGTGAGGCAATCATGGAACCATGAATTTACTGGAAATTCCAGTTCACTCTGCCGAAACTATGAACCGATAGTTTCTTTATTTTGACATTATCAACAGATATTCGGAATACAAACATTGGTGCGCATTAAATGGCGTGTGACTCTGAAATGACAGAGAAATAATTTCGCTTATTCAAGTATGAAAACTAATGCGCTACTGTAGCTAACTTGTCTCTGTACGAAGTAATGCCTGGAAGTCGAGCGCCAGACGTAACGGTAACAGAAAACAATGTTAGCTTGCTAACAAAACAAATCGAGTGTATGCCATGGTTTTCATAGGAAAAAACATCAATTTCATGTATAAAATATAATTTTTATCAATTGATGCTTTCATAAAATAACTGCGCGGCTGAATATTCACTTTAATAAAAGTTGACGGAATCATTGATGCTAACTAGTTAGCCAACAGTTAGAGGACCTACTACGCATGTGCACCTTTGACAGCCACTTTATCAATGGCAAAAAAATAACATCTACTATTTTAAGCAAATGCCAGTCGTTCACCAACGACAGGTAATAAGAAAAAACATTTCCATTGGCAGATAATCGACTCATACACCCAGCGAATTATTATTTACTTGTACCTTCTGCCTGTGGGGCAAAGGCTGGCAAAATATTACACCTGACAACCTTCTGGAGCTAGCTGGTTGGCTGTGTGTGGTCACCGGGCTGTGCTGCATCATGGCTCCCACACCAAGTTTAACGTCCACAGATCAATATTAGCATTGACAACATTATGGACGACTTTCTCCCGACTCCTACTTAAATTCCTATGGGTAGTTTTCAAAAGGCCGGATCTCTGTCTAAATCAGTTTATCTTACTTTAGCTCAAACAAACAACATTCTCCAAAGTGAGTGGGGCTAGCTAAATGTTAGCAGTCTACGTTCTTCTCTCTGTCCAAATGTTTCCCCAGAAACTTGACAAAAGATGGTCGTCTTTCAGGGGAAAACAGACCCCGTTGGTCGTCATCCAGATATAAAGCCTAACTAGAAGCTCAGTGACTATACTATACATCTAATGCTGCTCTGCCGCACACTTTTTCCTCATCCCCATCATCTTCACGATGATGATGGTGATGGTGGACTCCTTCGGTTTCAAGTGTCGCAGCTTTCTACCACTTCTTTGCCCACCACCACCTCTACCACCGATCTCTTACCTGTCGTTGTGTCCCGTAGATACCTCTCCATCTGCGGGAAAGTCATCTCGGGTAGGTCCAGCGCCGCTCCGTATCGCTCCAGGAACGAGCAGACCTCTGCAAAGCTCGGGCAAAGCGCCGGGCCGGAGCTTCTCACCACCACCGGAGCAGCCATCTTTCCAGGCGGAGAGAAACAAGAGGGGAGGGCCCGCTGCTAGGATGCGACTGTATGCGAATGAAATGAATGGAGGGAGTGAAATGTTCCAGAGTCGATACGATAGAACAGGGGTTTGTAGCGTCCGGTTATAGATTTCAAAATAAAACAGGTTGGATCAGGCTTTCTGGGTTTATAAACCACAATAGATTATCATTCCGTGATCTTTAAAATATCATTTTAATGGCGTCTCAAAAGACGGTGTGGTAATTATCAATCTTTATCCATGAAAGATACACTTGTACTTTTATTTTGGATATAAAATGTTTCCCATTCCGGGATGATTGTGTATACGTTAATACAACTTGACGCATCTTCAGGAAGTTGGGAGGACCAGGGAGGGCAGAGTGAGAAATGCCCAGAATTCAACGCGATCGACCAACATCAAAAACATTTCAAAATGGTTTTCTCTCTCATTCTCCATTTGTCCTCGGAATAAACCAAGTATCGCACATCAATTGAAAGCCGAAATGCACAAAAATCAAATACCTTACTTGAGCATGAACGAGGCACACAGTCAGACATATGGATATGTTCCCAGATTGTATTTTGAGTACAAGAACTACCAATCAGTCTCTGACCTATTATTTAGTACCGCTGCCTGATGCGTGGATTTTTACCAGATGGATGCTGTCTTCCTGGACTGTTAGAAATACAATTGCCGGTTGAAATGCCAATTATCTTGAACCATTTTCAAGGGCCAGGTATACACTGCACACAATATCCCAATTTTAACATTGGTTGACATTTTTCATTATTGTCAAGTTTATTCACATAATGCACCCCTCAAGTGGAATTATGTAAAATAATAAAGAAAGAACAACATTATATTTGAATGTAGCCTAATAGTACATTTCTAATGAATTCAAACTTATACATTTTTAATTTGTTTATCTGAGGTTGATGGATCGGACATTGACAAATCATTCATTAACATTACAAAGCTTAGCCCCTTCTGTTGGCTTGCCAATAGGTCCCCATGAAGATCTCTTACGATCATTGCTACAAAACCGACATTTGGACACAGGCTGGGCTTTTTAACAATCAGATTTATATGTCCCCATCCATATTCGTATGTAGATTTATTTGATTACCATATTGGGAAATTTTGGTTTTCAAAGGTTGTGTCAGGGGTATCCTTGAAGTTGATGTGAAGAACGTATAAAGTGACTAATTAAACCTTCTTCCTTTTGCCTTGTCAATAAACATGCTAATGCCTCAGCATGGTTGTCTTCATGTGAGCCGTGTCCAGTTACTCAAAGTAAGTTCTAATAGTAAAATGCATATAATTCAATCAGCTATAGTCATTATAATACACCTTCACAAGACCAATTTGACTATCCTCATTAATTTTTCGTTATTCTTTTTGTGAGATCTGAACTTGTACGGGATAGCTGAGCCTATGCCAGCTCACATGAGGCGACCAGTTAATCACAAGGCCAAAGTATAGAGACAATAATCATTCATGTTCACACTCATGCCTACGTACAATTCAAAGTCAACAATTCAGCTTTATTACATGTAGTTGGGTTGTGAAAATTACTTCATAAATAGAATGTAGGTAGCAACCTGTTAACTAAATTTTCACAATCCAACAACATATAGATGGAAGTAGCACAAGCCAGACACAAAAAGGAAACAATCCAGTGTACTGCTAGTGCCGACCGGTCCCTACTCAGGATGGGATGGTTTGCGTCAGGTAGAGCATTTGGCGTAAGATCTCTGCCAAATCCATATTCTGTACACTAAACTGATTCCAAAGCAGACCGTTCGGGGCTTGGGTTGACAAATACCATCACTATTTATTTTAGCCAGCTGCCTATGGATAGAAACATTAGATCCGCTGTAGCGACCCCGAAAGAGAATAGTTGAAGAAGATGTGATGAATGTAGTACACGGACGGAAAAAAACGAGCTTTAGATGTGTACTTGAAGGCATCTCTTATTAAATTAAGACCGGAAGAAGTTTTCTGTCTTACAGGAAGTAGACTGAAATTGTATTCATTGTTGCATCTGTTGAATGTCTTGTCTGTCCTGGCGTTTGGCTCCTGTGATGGTGAACTCTCAGAAGTTGTCTTTTTACAGCTGAAGCTGCGCAGACGCGGCCATGGTACCTCAATCGTCAAATTACTCATACCGAGAATATTAGACGAGGTAAGTTCAAGTTTATCAACTTGTTTTACAATTAATGGTAGCGCACTTACGTCCATATTAGTTCACTGTCGGTACATTCTTCTATTGTTACACTAAAGTGATTACACAACTTAATTTATATTTTCTTTTTGAAGTCAATACGACTTTCGTTGTCTGATCAGGGGCTCAACCAAAATTAAACATTTACTGAAATCAAAACAGGCTACATCTAATGTTGGTAAATAACAAATAAATAATAGAGAGTCTGAACTCAAAGTGCTTCTTAACACCGCAAAACAACAACGTCCAGCTAATTACAGGAGCTATTTGGTGTTCTGGGTAGACAGTCACGAGTTGTTTTCAGCATTGGTCTTATTAGCATATTTTTTCTAAGCCCTTGAATATCCTAGAGGGGAAAATTATTGGTAGTAAGTATAGGGACAAAACTCAATTCAGTATCAAATAAATCATCACCCTATCAGAAAAAAATGTGTCAGAAAGAAAAGCCTTATCCTTTAACGCTGACTGATTAGAGTAATTTAAGGCTGAGGTTATATTTAAACACAATTTGCTATTGCAGCTTTGAGTTTTAGAGCATCCGAGAGTACAATATACTAACTGACTCATCCAGATTTTCAAGAAACAAGCATCATGATTATTCATATCAAAGTGCACCTATCACATTTTGTAAATAGCCTGTAGTTCAAAATGTTTTTGTTGCTAATATAATACAAAATAAATAAAGGAAAATCATTGCAATTTTCCCATAGCAGGAAATGGACCCTAGAACTGAAATTATATGTAAGGAAATAGTATTGAACAAAAGTGGAACAGAACTAAACCAACAATGAATTATATAAGATCTTGATTTAATTTAATAAATACAAATAAATATGTTACTATATACTTTTACTTTAAGTTTACACCGATCACCTTAATGACTCATTCATTTGAGATGAACTGCCTGAGAGTTGCATTGTGTTAGGACAATAAATATCCACCAGACGAGTATGGAAAAACATTTAATCAAAAAGTATGTGAAAGAAGAACAAAATAATCCTGATCTTTTTTTCTACAGGACTTTTTATTGATGTGCCGCAGCAGGATAGAACAGCAGTGAGATGGCCATCGCCCACGTAGCTACAGAATATGTTTTCAGTGATTTTCTACTGAAGGACCCGAACCAGGCCCGATATCGCAGCGTTCGAACTGAGCTGGCTGTAGACAAGATAGTGACATGTGTGGCAGTGGGGCTACCCCTCCTCCTAATCTCCCTGGCCTTCGCTCAAGAAGTTTCTGTTGGTGAGTGAGGATAATGAGCAGAGGCAAGATTCAAAACCACAATGTTTTTCCCAAGACCATATCCAGTTCAGGCTTAGACCAGTTTGGTTATTCCAGGAATAATATGAAGTAAACCTGAATTTATTGTGAAAAAGATGAAAATATTCTAGTCATGGTTTCATGGGTTTTAGAGCAGGGCCAAACTAATTAACGGTCTGATTTGTTTTATATATTTTAGAGAAGTTTGCTTGTTAAAATTAATTCACACTGGTTCCAATAACATCCAGATCCTTCCTCTGTTTCTCACAGGTACTCAGATCAGCTGTTTCCCTCCTTCTAACTTCTCTTGGAAACAGGCTGCTTATGTGGACTCATACTGTTGGGCAGCTGTGCATACACATACTCTTCCTCTGTGGCTACACAAGGTGCAAACATGGACACAAACACACACATGTGGTTACACTTTTCAAACATATAAATATAAAACATTGGTTGAAGAGTAAACATTTTTCACATCCGTACCATGTTGGAAAACACACTTTCTTGTAGAATAAAAATAACATACTAAGACTGCTGGAACAGATAGCATTACTCCATGGAGAAACGAGAAATGATACAGCTGTTAATCAAAGTGGGTTAAAGTTTGGTTAAAGTGTGCAATTCCATAATTTCTTACTTTCAATTCTGTTCTTAGATGATCATTTCTATAATACTTTACTTCCTTTCAGAATGTTGTATCACCTTTATGAATTGTTCTTCCTGTGACAGAAATGGCAGCTTACGCAATTGTACAAACCAAACTACTGCAGAGACCGGTAAGTGGTCTCTGCAGTAGTTTTCCAGACCACTTACAGTTTCAAGTTCAATATAAGTCATTAATTGGACTGTTAAAAACACTCTTTTATTGAACTTATGTCTTTTTGATATGATCCGGTTTTGCTTATGTGTGATTGAAGATTTTGCAGTCACTCGAATTTTTATGTTAAGTCTTTTTCAGAACTCCAGCATTAGTATGGCCTTCATTTTTTTTGAATAGGGAAATAGCTGATTTCTTCCTTAAAACCTATTCTTTAGTGAAAATGCAAACTATTATGCTGTCCTTTGTCAGACACACCGGGAGGGGAAGTAATCTTGATTTAAATGTCAACCGAACTGTTAACCTCCAAACAAAGAAGTTAATTTGGTTTATTTTCATAACACTATACAAGTTGTGGTTTCTTCCCTTGTGACATCCTTCTTGTGACAAGCTGACATCAAGTTCTGTAAAACAAACTAATGATAAATAATCCTCTCAGAGGGACACAAACATCAACTCTCTGTTCATTTGTCTGGCAACTGATCTTGCCTATTGTTTAATTGTGTTTCAAACTATCACGTTCAATTGTTTGAGCAGAATATTATTGTCAACATAATCATTTGTTCATTGAACACAGTGGTTGACGTCCTGTCTCTTTTTTTTTCCAGTTCTTTCCCTACATTTTGTTGCTTGTGGCAGTGCTCATGTACACCCCAGCATTGTTCTGGAGATTTTCTGTAGTGCCCCTCCTGCAGTCGGACCTCAGTTTTATCATGGAGGAGTTGGACCGGTGTTACAATCGTGCCGTCACTCTGGCCAAACGCATGGCCACTTCAGGATTGCTCGGCTCAGAAAGGTAGTAAAGGTACTCTAACAGCATTCAGATGTTCCACGTTGAGGTCAGGTTCAGGTTTTGCATCAGAGAAGATACTGTTTTGAGGGGTAGTGTGAGATGTTCACGTTCTAAAGTACGTAGTATAAGTTTATTTAGAGCATATGCAATTCACTTTTTCGTAGTTAAATGCCGAACAATCTGGGTAAAGAGCAAGGCACATGATGCAAACAAGTTCTATTTAGTGCCTTAATTACTTATAGCTGTATTTGACATGAAATAAAACAGAGTGCCAATTCCCTTTCTATTTAAAGCCCAGGTGCGCCTGCATCTTCCACAATACATTTAAATCAGTGGTACTCCTCTTCCTAACCAACTCCCAATTTACTGTCAAAATGAATGTTGACAAATGCTCCAATATTTACCTGATAAGGACAAGGCGGCCTGATGTGCTGTGTGTGTAATGGGAAGCATGTGGATCAATCTGCAGACTGGGTGGGGATGGTCATACAAGGGTATTCTGACAGTGTGTGTTGTGGGTAACTGAAGTAATACATGGCTCAAATAGTCAGATAAATATGCATTACATTTACCAGCAGCAGACATTAAATTGTTTTTTAGAGTCGAACATTAACATGCAAGGGACTTCCGCTTAACTTCACTAATTACTTACATTTATCCAAACGATCACAGTCAGTCCAGTCAGGAAAGTCCCTCAATACATTGGTATTTAAATTAAAACAGATCAGAACAGAGTCATGGAACTTAAGAATGAGTGGATCAAGCATACCATCAATTAAACAATGTGATAATTTGCTAATCCTTTTTGACATTGATTCAATTGAAAACAATATAAAAACTTTGTTTACATATTTTACTTCATGAACGTCATAGATATTTGTTGCATTTTATTTTAACAGATGGGAAAGTATTGCCAACTTTATCCCCCAAAAATTTTAGCTGATCTCTATTAAGTTTCTATAGATCTTAAGCTAATTATGAAATGAAATGAAATGGCTCTTGATAATTATTTACTGTTCTTCCTCTCTTTGCTGCTGTACATTTCTTAACTCCTTATCCAGTGACCTTACAGAGGGCTGTTTCAATTACCCACTGGTGGAGAAGTTCCTGATGACCAAGCGTTGTTCGCGCGTACTACTGTTTTACTATCTGCTGTGTCGTGGCCTGACTCTTGCTACCCTGATATGTGCATGTGTCTACCTTGGCTATTACCTCCGAATGGCCGCTGTCTGGGACGAGTTTGGCTGCTCGCTGCGTGCCGGCCTGCTTGCCTCCGACCCCAACGTCCCCGAAAAGGTGCAGTGTAAACTCATTGCCGTGGGAGTCTTCACGTTGCTGAGGTACTTTTCTGAACAGCACGCCATTGGGTTATAATGGGAACAGACTGAGGTACATTTTATGTGTGGCTCATCAAATATATGTTGGTACGGTTCGCTCAAAAAAAGGTATTTCCAAATGTCTAAGTGTAAACAAATAAAATGAAAACATTACACCGATCTGCCATTAAATTTAAACCACTTGCCTCATATTTGTGAAAGTTCTATTTTTTACCCAAAAAACAGCTCTGTGATATATTGTGTGTTCTGACACATTTCTATAAAAAGCAGCATGTTCAGCAATGTGTGTGATAAAGTTGATCCTCTATGGGATTGGACAACACCAGCTACCCTTCGCTCCCTGTGTTCATGACCGCGTTAACATTTCAGCAGTTGTCCATAGTTGATATTAACCAATGCAGATATCACAAGCATAATTTGGCCCTTGTCAAAGTCCATCAGATCCTTACGCATACCAACTTTTCTTGAGGACAAAATATCCCATTGGTGACATTTTAAACGAGATAGCCATTATTATGCTCACTTTAGCTGTCAGTGGTTCTTTTATATTATCTTATGACTGATCAGTGTAACTCTACTGCTTTGAAAGTTGCTAATTGGAGTCCTGAAATTTAAGATCCTTTGTATTTGAGATGGTAATTAGTTGCGTTAATATAATTATCAGCCGTCTCTTTTTTCTTCAACTCTATTTTGATTGAGTTAAAGTTGACATGTTGCTGTAAAAGACAAGTGCAATGGTAAATTTCCCCTTTCAACATTTACTCTGTTTACAGTCTTGTCAACCTGGTTCTGTTCATTGCGCTGGTGCCTGTGGTGATATACGCCAGTATTCGCCCCCTCTTCTGCCATGCATATGCCTCCTTCATGGAAACCTACCAGTCACTGCCCACTGTGGGTGTTTTGCCAACCCCCGACGGTCAATGGGATGACCTCTCTCTGTATCTGCTCTTCCTGGGGGAGAACATCAGCGATCTTAAGTCCTACAAATACATGAAGGTGTGTTTATGTGCCATTGCTCTGTCCAAAATTAATCCTTTTTAACATGATGTACTGTTCGCCATAGTATTTGAGTGTGAAACGTGTGATCTATTCAGTATTGTGACAAAGTATCTGACCCCTTCCAGATTTCTTTTATTTTTTCCGTATCTCCAAAAACATTAACATAAACCAAAGGCAACCGGGATTACCACAAAATAAATGTTGTATACAATAATTTAAGTTAATGAGACCAAAACTGGAGTTACCACTGTGAAAAAGTACCTACTCCCCTGAATTGAATTGCTAGTTGTACCTCTTTTTGCAGCAACATTGGTGAGCATGAAATCCCCCTTTCAGGTGCTGCCGTAGCATATCGATGGGGTCCGTGTCCGGACGTTGACCAAAACTTTAATTTTATTCCTTTAGAGCCATTCAACTTGAAATCGTTGTCTCCCTGGATGACTTTCTAAACCTTGAACTTCTTCTACACTGATGTAGTTAAAGGGGCTTCCTCATAATGTACTTAGATTTAGGTATAATGTGCTATGGGTGAGAACTAAGAGCTAATTTCCTGCTTCTGAAAATGGTATTTTCAAGTGAAGATTTGAATGAACCGTCCTGGCAGTATTCGGGTCTGGGTGAGTCTAGTCCGACTGCAATCAGTTAGTAATGCATTTCAGTAGTTTTTAAGGAAAGTAAATACTCATTCACACGGGCCCACGTATAACATAATGTCAATGCTTCAACATGTACAATGATCGTTTAAAATTTGTATATGACATATACCGTTACAAAAAAACAAGAAACCGTGAGGGGGTCAAATAATTACGGCACTGTATATTATACAGTATATTTTGTCCCATCAAAAATTACATTTCTTTAATTTAAGGTTATTGACAATGTTGTGTCCATTTACTAAATTTATGAATATTTGTCGTAATTTGTCATCTACATTCTATTTTGTGTTGTCAGGTTTTGGAAATGTTGAGGAAACGAAGTGGAGTTTCGGAGGAAACCTTTGATGCAATGGATCTGCTGCAGACTCTATGTTTGGTGAAAATGGACAATGTGGATGGGATAAAAAGCGCTGCAGCGAAACAACATCAAGTAAAAACTAATGCAGCTGACTCTGCAGGCGGCCCCAAAGCATCCAACGCTGAACCAGAAAAGAACAGCTGCAAGCATCTGAAAGACAACAAGATGGAAACCGAGATGCAAGGTGAGCACAAAGACGCAAGACGAGCACAAATTAGTTTTCATTATAGTATTCAATGACAGATTAAAAATCACATTTGAAGGGAGAAATGCATCACTATAAATTATGAGAATTGTGTCTTGATTTTAATACATCTTATATAAAGTAAATTTTATAAAAAATTTAAGTTCCTCTGAGATTAAGCCAAATATACTTACGTACAATCATGCATATGGTCCTCAGTGCAGAGCAATTGTCCAAACTGTGTTTAAGAGGTTATAACAACTTTTTGTTCTCTTACATTTTAAACTATACTATTTTCAAAAATCACTATGTGCTGAACTGTGGTGGATACATGCGCATTGTCGTTTGATCTTTGTTGTTTCGACAAAATGTGAAAATTTGTGAAAATTTTGAAGAAATTCCAGAAAGACAGTATGAGTGACAAACCTCAAAAATCTTAAACAACTAAAGCAGTTTTTCCAGAGCATACCCCCAATCCAGTTGAACTCTAAAAAACATTGCTGTTTGTTGTGATGTTTGTAGTTTTGGAACATACAAATAGTAGGAAACTTTATATCGCTCTTTTGAGTGGACTTTTATTAAGCAACTGATTTTATTTTTTACTCGGTTTGATTCTAAATTATGGATATTCTTGTGTTAAATGTATCTCTCACAGTTTCATACAGGTTCCGGCAAGAAAATTGTAGTTTTTATACCTTTTTGCACAAATTCATCTATCAAGACAAAACATGTTTGTTAGTGAGCTTAGAAATGTTGCTTGTTAAATTTTGTCACCATTGGACAAAGGTCGGATAGCAGTTATGCTTGTTTCCAGTCTTAATGCTAAGATAAGCAACATCCCTTATCTCCGGCAGCACGTTTCTCAAAAGAAAGAGGCTAATCACTTAAGATCGTGAAGCCATGTTGTCGAACTTGAGATGTCGGTTCCCATGAATAATACTGGATAAACATGCACACAAAACCGCAAATTAAAAATTCAACATCAAAATGATTTTATTTGATTTTCAGAGCTCTCTATTATGCTGCCAGGTAACATCGATGCAACAGACGGCAAAGACGGCATGGGAGGAGCTCTCCGCCAGAGAGCAATGTAACTGGATTCTGGTATGGAGAGAGCAGAAGAACAGAGGAGACACTTACAGGGATGTTACTTTGCGTCTACTCCATAGCACATATACAACCCATGATGTTCATAAAATGGCGAGATTAAAGGTGCTGCGACATCATTGTTTTAGTTTCATCTCAACTTCTTGGTTTTAACCAGCTAGGAATTTATTCATCAGAGGATTTTAGTCTCTTTCTGTGAATGTTGTTCGCCTTTTTTTGTCTGTCCCTGTGGATGGTTAAAAGGAGAGGAGATGGACACTAAGTAGTACAAGACTGGACAGTAAAAGGAATCATTTTGTAGATTCTTAAGGTATTAATGCAAATTATGTATTGTATATTCTCGATGTGATGGATATTCTGCTTTATTAGAATAAATAAGGCTTACAATATCATCAGACATTCCTAAAGAGAACGTAAGACTATCAGGGAGGAGTTTTGACTCACAACCCCACCCCATTTATTAAGCTATTTGTGACTATTAATAAAAAGCAGTACAGTCAGTATGTAGTACATGCTCTTACAGTACAGAGGTTGATAGCTCTCCAATCTAGGCGGATATCTATAATAAGGTTATATTTTCACCTTTGTCTTTTTGTTGGTTGTTTTTTTTTTCAGCAGGGTTAAAAACTACTGGATTATGCTTATGCAATGCTTGTGTGTGTGTATACAAGTTTAAATAAAAAGAAATTCAGTTATACTGTATTTATACTGCGCAATATCTAATAACTCAACAAAAATAAAACTGTACCAGTTTCCTCAAACCTTTATGGAGGAGTGGAACATGGCAAGCTAAACTGACATGTGTAGAACTGTTTGGCTTCGTTGGAGGTATGCACTCGACAGTGCCATTCTAGTTAGGGCATGGTTTTGGTACGTGGTTGTGTATGAAATGAGAGATGATGCATTCCTTTCGACTGTTTTTCCACTCTCAATTTTTGGAGCCGTTAGTTGAATTCCACAAAAAATTCCATGGACATGTTACATTTTATGGTTGTCTATACAATAAACTGAATGTTTGTGTGTTAGTCTACATGTTTTTACATGGGTTTTTATTTAGACTAAGCTGTATCAGTGTTAATTTCTCTAAAATGTGCACATTCTTACGCATTAGGGTAACTTCTTGTGTCAGAATTTATAGAATGTATTTCTCTTTTCTTTAAAAAAAAAAAAATCTAAACCTGGAATTCAACTTGCCTCGCTTGCTTGTAATTCTCAGGGATAAGAAGATTTCACTACAACCCAGGTGGTGGTTTACATTCGCTTTCTTGTACTTAGAGCCTCCTCTGCGGACTTATGAATGCAAATAAGTGGAACATTTGAAAATTGCCATTTACTGTCAATGTATTTCTCATGAATGTTTCTGCTATATTCATATGAAAGGCAAATGCTTTGGGGCTCCTTTTCTGTGCATTGGTGTAATTTATTTATGTTTAATGTGGGAAAGAAAGCAAGAAATCTTGTTCTGATCTGGTTACACTATCGGAACTGACATTTTGATGTTGAAAAGGTTGGTTATGTTGTGAGGGCTTTTAATTCTTACACTTTTAAGATTGTCTTAATAAAATAAATGTAGTCAACATTACTTTTGAATTAGATGATGTCTTTATTGTATGTGGGCTGAGCATTTATACCATTAATGATCTATGCGGTGAAGCTCAGGTTACTTTCCTGATTGAGTACTCTTCGATGTATCCACATCAGCAAACACTTACAAATTCAAACTTGTTTAGACTAATTCCACCACAGATTTAGCTAGTTAAAGAGTATCTTTTTTTTAAATGTAAAAACCAGTGGGTGGGGTGCTACTGGCTGACTTGTTAATGCAAATAGGTTAAACATAGTCCGATTAGAGGGAGTATATAATGTTAAATTACTAATTGTAGCTTACGTTACTGTCAAAGTCAGCTGTGGTTTCATGTTTGGCTTCTTATCATGATGACTGTGACGTAATGATCATTAAGTAGTTCAACACAGGGAAAAATGGTCTGGTCAGTTTAAGCAAAAGCACTAATATGAAATAATATTTGTGCTTTTTAGTTATGAAAGGTATTGTTTTTCTTGTGGAGTTAAATCAATTGGCCATTTGCCCAAAGAGTGTTGATATTTGAATAATAATAATAATAATAATGCATTTAATTTATAATGCACTTTACATTTGGATCAAATCTCCAAGTGCTACAAAGTAAAAACAGATAAAAGCATCAATAAAAATGTAATAACTATATACAAATATGACCAAAAAACAGCAATGTTAATTAAAAGTTATAGGTTCTGCTAAAAATGAAAGTTTTACGTCCTTTTTTAAATGTGTCAGTCGTCTGTGGAGCCCTCAGATGATCAGGGAGGGCATTCCACAGACGAAGGGCAGCAGAACAGAAGGTCCGATCACCCATAGTGCTGAGCTTAGTCCGGGTAAGGAGGAGGCGGTATGAGTGGGTAGAACGGAGGGATTGTGTTGAGGTCAGTGGGGTGAGTAGTTCTTTTAGGTAAGGGGGTGCGTTACCATGGATGCACCGGTGAGTGAGGAGAGAGATCTTATAATCAATCCTTTTGGAGATGGGAAGCCAATCAAGGGAATGAAGAACGGGGGTGATGTGTTCGTGTTTACGCACTCTCATGTGGGAATCAAAAGTGAGTTCAGGGCTGAATCTTACGCTGAGGTTGGTGACTGATGAAGAGAGGGGAATGTCGTGACCAGAGAAGGTAATACTGGTTATGGAGGAAGGCTGGGACTGATGTGACTGGGGTGCCAATTAAAATTGGTTTGGTTTTGGAGCTGTTCAACTGGAGAAAGTTGTTTTTCATTCAGACATTTATCTCTTCCAGACAAGCGTGGAGGGTTAACAGGAGAGATGACGACGAGGATGGAGAGGCTGCGGAGGAGCGTGTCAGTTTTTATGTAGATTTGCGTGCTTTGCAATTTTGAAATTTGCAAAAACTTCTGGATCGAGAGTGGGTTTTTTGAGGAGTAGTCTGATTATGGCGGCTTTTAGTGCAGATGGACCAAAACCAGCCTGGAGGGATTGGTTTATTACAGTGGTTATCAGGGGACTGATAGAAGAGATGTTAGTTTTCACTAGGGCTGTAGGAAAGGAGTCGAGGGCACAGGTGGAGGGTTTCATCGTCCTGATGATAAACTCAACCTCTTGGTTTGAGATTTCTGGGAAGCACTCTAGAGGCTGGGAAATCTCAAACTGTGAGTAAGCAGACTGTTAGGTAGAGTGGAAGGATCAGAAAGGACAACGGATTGAGTCAATTTTCGTTTTGAAGAAAGCCATGAAATTATTACAGTGCTCTTTTGTAATTTCTGTAAGTGGGGGACTTCGTTGTTTAAGAAGACTCAGGGTGGACGGCCTACTGCCATGACCGGTCGGGTTTGAAAAAAAAGAGAGAGAGAGAGAGAGAGAGAGAGAGAGAGAGAGAGAGAGAGAGAGAGAGAGAGAGAAAGAGACACAGGTGAGGAGAGATACAGACGGGGGGAAAAGCAGAAAAGATATCAGCTATAAACCACTTTATCAACCTTTCCATGGTCGGGCCGTGGCAGCAGCAGGGATCCCAGATTGATAATAACATTAATATTAATGTAACATTTAGCAAAAGCTTATGGGGAAATACTATATAATAATAATAATAATAATAATAATAATAATCATCATCATCATCATGAGCATCTTGTGATCAGTGGACATCGAGCAGGTCCACAGCAGCAGATACAATCACCAACCATGTGACCCTACAGGACAAGAAAACACAAAGGTTCCAGGGAAGAAGACGAGTTAGTAACATGCGTTTAATCCATTTAACATGCATTAATCCATTTAACATGTATTAATCCAGTAACATGCATTGATCCAGTAACATGCATTAATCCATTTAACATGTATTAATCCAGTAACATGTATTAAAGTGAGTGGGATGTATAAAGAGGGACAGTGAGGGAGGAAGGGAAAATAGTTCAGTGCATCATGGGAGATCCCCTAGCAGTCTAAACTTATAGCAGCATGGCTAAGAGCTAGCTTATGCCAGCCTTAATTATAAACTTTATCATAAAGGAAAGTTTTAAGCCTGCTTTTAAATGTAGAGAGGGTTTCTGCCCCCAAACCAAGATGCGAAGATGGTTCCACAGGAGAGGCGCCTGATAGCTGAAAGCTCTGCCTCCCATTCTACTTCTGGAGACTCTAGGGACTACAAGTAACCCTGCATGCTGGGTCTGCTGGAGTGCAGAGTTCTGATTGGACAATATGGAACTATGAGCTCCTTAAGATAAGTTGGTGTCTGACCGGTAAGGGCTTTGTAAGTGAGCAGAAGGATTTTGAAATCAATTCTAGATTTTACTGGGAGCCAATGAAGGGAAGCTAAAACAGGAGAGATATGTTCTCTTGACTTGGTTCTGGTCAGCACACGTGCAGCAGCGTTCTGGATCAGCTGGGTGGGCTTCAGACACTTAGTGGGACTACCTGCTAGTAGGGCATTACAGTAATCCAGCCTGGAAGTAACAAATGCATAGACTAACTTTTCTGCATCTTTTTGCAACAGAATGTTCCGTATTTTAGAAATATTACACAGATGAAAAAAGGCAGTCAGTTTTATGTGGGAGTCAAACGTCATATCCTCATCAAAGATAACTCCCAGATTCCTCACAATGGTGCTGGAGGCCAAGGTCATACCATCCAAAGTAGATATATCGTCAGATAAATTGTTTCTACGGTGTTTGGGTCCCAGCACAATAACTTCAGTTTTATCTGAATTTAATAATAAAAAGTTGCAGGTCATGCAAGTCTTAATGTCTTTGAGACACGCCTCTAAATTGGATAAGTGACTAGATTCACCTGGTTTCATTGATAAGTACAATTGTGTGTCATCAGCATAACAGTGAAAGCTTACGTAGTGTTTCCTGATAACGTTGCCTAAAGGGAGCAAATATAGTGTGAATAATATTGGCCCAAGCACAGATCCCTGGGGAACTCCGTGGGTAACTTTACTATGCATGGAGGATTCATTGTTAACAGATACATACTGAGATCTGCCACATAAATACGACTTAAACCAATTTAATGCAGTGTCTTTGATGCCAATTAAGTCTTTGTATTAGAATTTGGTGGTCAATAGTATCAAATGCAGCACTAAGATCCAACAAGACCAGAACCGAGGCCAGTCCCTCATCGGATGCCATTAAAAGGTCATTTGTAACTTTGACCAGTGCTGTTTCTGTAGTATGGTAAACTCTAAAACCTGATTGGAAATCCTCAAATAAACTATTGTTACTCAGAAAATCACAAAATTGTTCAATTGTTTCTCTAAGATTTTAGAGAGGAAGTGAAGGTTAGATATCGGCTTGTAATTTGCTAAAGCCTCAGGATCAAGTGTCGGCTTTTTAAGCAGTGGTTTGATAATGGCTATTTTAAAGGACTTTGATACGTAGCCTGAATTTAACGATAGATTGATGATTTCTAATAGAGAGTTGCTGATTAAGGGTAAACTTTCTTTAAGTAGACTAGTTGGGGTAGGGTCTAGGAGACAGGTTGTTGTTTTGGATAAGGAAATAAGGGAAGTTAATTGATTCAGATCAATAGGAATAAAGCGGTCTAGATCTGCTCCAGGTCTATCTGCTGTTTCCAAGCACATAGTCCTGGGGTGTAAACTTGAGCCAATTGAAGGCAGGAGGTTATGGATCTTGTCCCTAATACTTATAATATTGTCATTAAAAAAACTCCCCAATAAAGTCATCGCAACTAACGGTTCTAGGATTACGGGGCTCAATAGAACTCCGAGTGTCAGTCAGTTTGTCTACAGTGCTGAACAAAAACCTCAGTATCAGTGCAGAGAATAGGCCGCTCTGGCGCTGCAGATGGCTCTCTTATATTTTTTAATGCTATCTTGCCAGGCTAATTGGGACTCAATAAGTTTAGTGTGTCTCCATTTTCTTTCTAGTTTATGTGTTGTTTGTTTGAGGTTGTGATTGCAGAATTGCTGGAGGAATCATGTATGATTGGTGGTTTTCTATTAACTACAAATATTTACGTACACCCAAGAGTTGTCGAAAGTATTCATGTAGGGACACGAACCACAGTTTGAGAAACACTGCTTTCCTCAAACCTGAACTAACCTGCAGACTCATGGGGTCAGAGCTAGAGAAAATCGAGAACTGACCAGCACCACTGCGGATTATTGTCCAAAAGGATATATCATTATTTCTTCATGTAGACCAAGGATATTTTTTTTCACAAGGACGTTAAGAGGTAAGTTGAATTTACAAATTAAGGATTTTTTTGATGCAATTTCAGATTCCATTTGAAATGCTAGCAACACATTTGTCATGATTTTGACCGGGGTTTTGTTTTAGTGAAGTCTCCGAAGTATTTTCAACGTCAGGTGTCACTAAGGCATGGTTTAACCGCAATCTACATTAATTAAAGAGAAATTTGTCAATTTTATTACTATGCAAACGTGTCCAGTTGTTCGGAACTTTTTAGGCTAACATTTAATTTAATGTTTGGTAATACTACAAAGCGACGATGTTTCGAAATGATCCAATAGAGGTCGCTATAGCCTCGACTAACAACAGAGTAATTACATTGCTTATAAATTGGTTGCTAAAACCATTTTTTAATCTTCCTTCTTAAAAGGAAGGCACTAGGTGAATTGTGTAAATCAGTTTTCGTCAGCTTCACTTCTATTTGATGTTCGCTATAAGTATTCTTAAACTTGTTAATTGAAACGTTTCATATTCTTCGAACGACATGTTTGATCTGCAGTTAGGACCTCTGTCCACTGGGGGTTGTCGGAGCTCCATCTGGTTTTGAAAAAAGGGACAATAAATCAAAAAGAGCACATTACTATCCACTCACAGCTGATTCTTGTCATAATTGTTATTTTATGTGTCAGTATTGATATAAATGTATGATACACAAACTTTTGTAGGCATGTAACGATGTGGAAAACGTGTTAACCTATCGCTGTAAACTCCTATTGGATGATCAGCGATCACGTGACTGAGAAGCGATGATCTGTCATACTGTGGCACTTTTTTCTCCTTAAATAACTTTATTTTGCAGTGATTCGTGACATTTTCTTCGACCTTCTATTGTTTCATTTCAACCGTAACTCTGACCCGTCTCAAAATTGTTACGACCATATTTCCACCGTCAGTGTGAGTGACTGTGCTGTGAAACAGATTCTTTCTGTCCACGATGTTTGGGTATCGCTTCTCGGCCTTTTGGCTAAGATCAAGTGTAGTATCTGTTCTTATCAGTTTAATATCTGATACGTCCCCTACCCGGGGACCATATATTAAATTGATTTTTGGAACTGGGAGATGGAATAGGGGCTTGCTCCGTCCACTCCACGCATCGACCTGGTATTGCAGTACCTCCAGGAACGGTGCACCCCTCTCTCTATGTGAAAGTAACAGCATTGCTCAAATACATTAACAAGCTAGAGTAACTGCACACTAAGTGTCTTTGTGCTTTAAGTAATCTTCAAAGAAGGTTTTGTGTTCTTAATCGATTGTCGTGAGTAAAGTGTTGTCAGATTCTGTAAAGGAGATTTTGTAGCACTGAATGCAGACAAAGTTGCTGGTTCTATCTGAAAGGTGCCAGAAGAGAAGGGCCGTTTTAATGGACAACAGGGAGTATCTATAAAATTGGGATGGAGGTTTAATATTAAGGCTATAAGATGTACATTCTAAGCATAGAAAGTAGGAAATTATTCTGATTATATTTTCATCATAATCCCTGAATTTAAATTGTGGATGGAGCAACATTTGATAACCTAGGATGTATGTTCCATCCTCTTACACAAATATTACACAATCACTCTTATAAAGTTAATTCACTTCCATAGGTTACATCATGATGGGGCTTTGGCTCATTTGAACTTGCTGTTGAGTTGTTGCTCCTTTGTTGGAGACCCAATTAACTTCTGATTTGTCATATTCACTTGTATTACTTTTTTTTGAAACACTAAACCATAAAATGAACATGATTATTCACTTGCATCTGGCATCATTATTTAGGGGGTGGCATTAATATCTAAGAATAGACGCAGTTTTACAGTACGTAAGGTAACGTTATTAAATAAGCGAATCTAGCGTTTTAAAATTCAATTGGATTGCTGGATCACGTGACTCGGCGGTACCCATGAGAACAGTGTGACATTTTTTTCTTCTGATAAAACTTTATCGACAAGCGATTCATGACATGTATATCTGTGTTGTTGGTTTCACTTTATCCGTTCCTCTCAGATCATCTCAAAAATAGTCACGTCAGTGTTTTACAACTCAATGAACGGAACTGTGCGCCGAGATTATTCAACCTGCTGATATCATCCTCCGTGAAAGAATCTGTTTGCAAACCAAATTTTTAAAACACTGTGAGAAAAGACATAGACTTGATTTACTTATTGATTTAGCAAGAAGGCATTTATTCCTTCCCTGAATATGTGACGATACATCTGCACTACATTCGACTGAGGCGACTTATCATGTTTTGGTAATAGTTGCGCGAAAAGATAAACAATAATTATTCTCCGTATGTGCGCGGTCTAGTGAGTGAGAAACTGTTAATTTTTGTATTAGCGATACGGATCAAATTATTTGCTCATTGGAGAAATCATTAAAGAGACGAGTTTTGTGTAGTTTTTTAAATTTGGTATCTACTGTAATTACAACCAGTGCATGAGGCTAAAATCGTTCTGCAGCTCTTTGCACCAACTTTGTCCTGAGGAGAGAGGGTATTGTGCATATCGGTGTTAAGTCACATTCACTTCTATTTGATGTTCGATGTAAGAATTATTAAACCTTTTAATTGAAGCATTTCATATTCTTTAAACGACATGTTTGATCTGCAGTTAGAACCTCTGTCCACTGGGGGTTGTCGGAGCTCCATCTGGTTTTGAAAAAAGGGACGATAAATCAAAAAGAGCACATTACTATCCCCTTGGAACTGATTCTTATCATGATTGTTATTTTATGTGTTAGAATTGATATAAATGTATAATACACAAACTTTTTTAGGCATGTAACGATGTGGAAAACGTGTGAACCTATCGCTGTAAACTCCTATTGGATGATCAGCGATCACGTGACTGAGAAGCGAGGATCAGTCAAACTGGCACTTTTTTCTCCTTAAATAACTTTATTTTGCATTGATTCGTGACATTTTCTTCCACTATCTATTGTTTCATTCCAACCGTAACTCTGACCTGTCTCAAAATTGTTACGACCATATTTCCACCGTCAGTGTGAGTGACTGTGCTGTGAAACAGTTTCTTTCTGTGAACGATGTTTGGGTATCGCTTCTCGGCCTTTTGGCTAAGATCAAGTGTAGTATCTGTTCTTATCAGTTTAATATCTGATACGTCCCCTACCCGGGGACCATATATTAAATTGATTTTTGGAACTGGGAGATGGAATAGGGGCTTGCTCCGTCCACTCCACGCATCGACCTGGTATTGCAGTACCTCCAGGAACGGTGCACCCCTCTCTCTATGTGAAAGTAACAGTGGTCTACCCCTAAATATTAAATAAAGAATCTCTAATACTCTTGGCAATTGAATGTATTGAAATGAAATTTAATTCACTTAAAATCCAAATAATCTTAAAAAATACAAAGCTGTTTGCCCAAACTATAAATAAATAAAGTTATTTACAAGTACTTCAATACTGTTTGGGAATATAGGTATTGAGTGATATTTTAAACCTGGATTTGCTGCAAGTGACCTTAACATTACATTACTCTTTTGAAGTCACTGAACTAGGGTTGGAAACTGATATTGACAGGTCTATAATTATCATTTAGCACAACAAAGCCTTAAAGTTTGGTCGTTATAAAAAGGGTACCTTTGCTCTTCATTTAGCACCCATGTCCCCTAGACACTGTCAGAGTTCTATTTGGTTTTTGAAAACAGTTTGACTTAATTCATAAAAAGGCGCATTATTATTCACTCGCAGTCAGAAGGCCTCTGTCATGAACATCATTTTATGTGGTTGTATAAATAATAAAAAATACTCTTGAATGTATTTGTAACAATGTGGAAAATGTGAATAGAGTTTTTAAACTTTTTAAGCTGTCAATGATAATTTGACAGATATTGCCAATGAGACACACTGTGGTATTGATTATTGAAAAATTCCAACATTCCCCGTCTTTCTTGAGTTTTAGATTCAAGACGTACAAACTCTGGGGAACAGGAGGACGGAATTGGTTTTCTGAGATGCAAAAAAAAAGTCTTTATTGTCTATTGTGCTTTCCACATTCTTAATTACCCCTCTCTCCTAACTATTTTGGAAAACTGGAGGAATGAAATTTACAATAAGCATATATTAAAAAGAAAACCGAGGTTGTATAGGTTGAACATGGAATGTTCATTCATCCATTCATTATCAGACGCTTATCCTCTTCAGGGTCTCAGGGGACTGGAACCTATCCCAGTTTAATTTTTTTTTTTGGAATATAGTATTAATTCCTTCCGTGAGTATGTGATGAAACATATGCACTGAAACGTTCGACTGAATCGACTTATCCTGTTTTGATAATAGCTGCGCAAAAAGATAAAAAAAATATTATTCTTGGTGTGTGAGCGGTTCATTATTTGGTCGAGCGAGGGAGATAAATGTTTATTTTTGGAGTAGCGATACAGATTGATTTATTTGCCTATCGGAAAAATCATTAAGCAGATGGTTTTAATTTTTTATTTCGCATCTACTGTAATTACAACCAGTGCATGAGGCTAAAATTGTGCTGCAGCTCTTTGCACCAACTTTGTCCTGAGGAGAGAGGGTATTGTGCATATCGGTGTTTAGTCACATTCACTTCTATTTGATATTCGCTGTAAGAATTATTAAACTTGTCAATAGACTAATTTCATATTCTTTAAACGACATGTTTGATCTGCAGTTAGGACCTCTGTCCACTGGGGGTTGTCGGAGCTCCATCTTGTTTTGAACAATAGGGACATTAAATCAAAAAGAGCACATTTCTATCCCCTCGGAACTGATTCTTATCATGATTGTTATTTTATGTGTTAGAATTGATATAAATGTATAATACACAAACTTTTTTAGGCCTGTAACGATGTGTAAAACGTGTTAACCTATCGCTGTAAACTCCTATTGGATGATCAGCGATCACGTGACCGAGAAGCGAGGATCTGTCATACTGTGGCAGTTTTTTCACCTTAAATAACTTTATTTTGCAGTGATTCGTGACATTTTCTTCCACTATCTATTGTTTCATTTCAACCGTAACTCTGACCCGTCTCAAAATTGTTACGTCCATATTTCCACCGTCAGTGTGAGTGACTGTGCTGTGAAACAGTTTCTTTCTGTGAACGATGTTTGGGTATCGCTTCTCGGCCTTTTGGCTAAGATCAAGTGTAGTATCTGTTCTTATCAGTTTAATATCTGATACGTCCCCTACCCGGGGACCATATATTAAATTGATTTTTGGAACTGGGAGATGGAATAGGGGCTTGCTCCGTCCACTCCACGCATCGACCTGGTATTGCAGTACCTCCAGGAACGGTGCACCCCTCTCTCTTTGTCAAAAGTAACAGCATTGCTCAAATACATCAACAGACTAGAGTAACTGCACACTAGATGTCTTTGTGCATTAATTAAGATTTGAGGAAGGTTTTGTCTTCTCAATCGATTATCGTGAGTAAACTGTTGTCAGATTCTGTAAAGTAGATTTTGTAGCACTGAATGCAGACAAAGTTGCTGGTTCTATCTGAAAGGTGCCAGAAGAGAAGGGCCGTTTTAGTGGACAACAGGGAGTATCTATAAAATTGGGATGGAGGTTTAATATTAAGGCTATAAGATGTACATTCTAAGCATAGAAAGTAGGAAATTATTCTAGTGTTGAGTGTGATTTCTGTGTTTTCATCATAATCCCTGAACTTAAATTGTGGATGGAGCAACATTTGATAACCTAGGATGTATGTTCCATCCTCTTACAAAAATTTTACACAATCACTCTTATATTCTCGCTAGTGCGCGGTCTTGTGAGTGAGATAACTGTTAATTTTTTTATTAGCGATACGGATCGAATTATTTGCCCATTGGAGAAATCATTAAAGAGACGAGTTTTGTGTAATTTTTTAAAATTTGGTATCTACTGTAATTACAACCAGTGCATGAGGCTAAAATCGTGCTGCAGCTCTTTGCACCAACTGTGTCCTGAGGAGAGAGGGTATTGTGCATATCGGTGTTTAGTCACATTCACTTCTCTAAGATGTTCGCTGTAAGAATTATTAAACTTGTCAATTGAATAATTTCATATTCTGTAAACGACATGTTTGATCTGCAGTTAGGGCCTCTGTCCACTGGGGGTTGTCGGAGCTCCATCTTGTTTTGAAAAATAGGGACATTAAATCAAAAAGAGCACATTTCTATCCCCTCGGAACTGATTCTTGTCATGATTGTTATTTTATGTGTTAGAATTGATATAAATGTATAATACACAAACTTTTTTAGGCATGTAACGATGTGTAAAAGGTGTTAACCTATCGCTGTAAACTCCTATTGGATGATCAGCGATCACGTGACCGAGAAGCGAGGATCTGTCATACTGTGGCAGTTTTTTCTCCTTAAATAACTTTATTTTGCATTGATTTGTGACATATTCTTCGACTATCTATTGTTTCATTCCAACCGTAACTCTGACCCGTCTCAAAATTGTTACGTCCATATTCCCACCGTCAGTGTGAGTGACTGTGCTGTGAAACAGATTCTTTCTGTCCACGATGTTTGGGTATCGCTTCTCGGCCTTTTGGCTAAGATCAAGTGTAGTATCTGTTCTTATCAGTTTAATATCTGATACGTCCCCTACCCGGGGACCATATATTAAATTGATTTTTGGAACTGGGAGATGGAATAGGGGCTTGCTCCGTCCACTCCACGCATCGACCTGGTATTGCAGTACCTCCAGGAACGGTGCACCCCTCTGTCTTTGTGAAAGTAACAGCATTGCTCTAATACATCAACAGACTGGAGTAACTGCACACTAGATGTCTTTGTGCATTAATTAAGATTCGAAGAAGGTTTTGTGTTCTCAATCGATTATCGTGAGTAAACTGTTGTCAGATTCTGTAAAGTAGATTTTGTAGCACTGAATGCAGACAAAGTTCCTGGTTCTATCTGAAAGGTGCCAGAAGAGAAGTGCCGTTTTAGTGGACAACAGGGAGTATCTATAAAATTGGGATGGAGGTTTAATATTAAGGCTATAAGATGTACATTCTAAGCATAGAAAGTAGGAAATTATTCTAGTGTTGAGTGTGATTTCTGTGTTTTCATCATAATCCCTGAACTTAAATTGTGGATGGAGCAACATTTGATAACCTAGGATGTGTGTTCCATCCTCTTACAAAAATATTACACAATCACTCTTATATTCTCGGTATGTGCGCGGTCTTGTGAGTGAGATAACTGTTTATTTTTGGAGTAGCGATACAGATTGATTTATTTGCCTATCGGAAAAATCATTAAGCAGATGGTTTTAATTTTTTATTTCGCATCTACTGTAATTACAACCAGTGCATGAGGCTAAAATTGTGCTGCAGCTCTTTGCACCAACTTTGTCCTGAGGAGAGAGGGTATTGTGCATATCGGTGTTTAGTCACATTCACTTCTATTTGATATTCGCTGTAAGAATTATTAAACTTGTCAATAGACTAATTTCATATTCTTTAAACGACATGTTTGATCTGCAGTTAGAACCTCTGTCCACTAGGGGTTGTCGGAGCTCCATCTGGTTTTGAAAAAAGGGACGATAAATCAAAAAGAGCACAATACTATCCCCTCGGAACTGATTCTTATCATGATTGTTATTTTATGTGTTAGAATTGATATAAATGTATAATACACAAACTTTTTTAGGCCTGTAACGATGTGTAAAACGTGTGAACCTATCGCTGTAAACTCCTATTGGATGATCAGCGATCACGTGACCGAGAAGCGAGGATCTGTCATACTGTGGCAGTTTTTTCTCCTTAAATAACTTTATTTTGCATTGATTTGTGACATATTCTTCGACTATCTATTGTTTCATTCCAACCGTAACTCTGACCCGTCTCAACATTGTTACGTCCATATTCCCACCGTCAGTGTGAGTGACTGTGCTGTGAAACAGTTTCTTTCTGTCCACGATGTTTGGGTATCGCTTCTCGGCCTTTTGGCTAAGATCAAGTGTAGTATCTGTTCTTATCAGTTTAATATCTGATACGTCCCCTACCCGGGGACCATATATTAAATTGATTTTTGGAACTGGGAGATGGAATAGGGGCTTGCTCCGTCCACTCCACGCATCGACCTGGTATTGCAGTACCTCCAGGAACGGTGCACCCCTCTCTCTATGTGAAAGTAACAGCATTGCTCTAATACATCAACAGACTAGAGTAACTGCACACTAGATGTCTTTGTGCATTAATTGAGATTTGAGGAAGGTTTTGTCTTCTCAATCGATTATCGTGAGTAAAGTGTTGTCAGATTCTGTAAAGTAGATTTTGTAGCACTGAATGCAGACAAAGTTGCTGGTTCTATCTGAAAGGTGCCAGAAGAGAAGGGCCGTTTTAGTGGACAACAGGGAGTATCTATAAAATTGGGATGGAGGTTTAATATTAAGGCTATAAGATGTACATTCTAAGCATAGAAAGTAGGAAATTATTCTGATTATATTTTCATCATAATCCCTGAACTTAAATTGTGGATGGAGCAACATTTGATAACCTAGGATGTATGTTCCATCCTCTTACAAAAATTTTACACAATCACTCTTATATTCTCGCTAGTGCGCGGTCTTGTGAGTGAGATAACTGTTAATTTTTTTATTAGCGATACGGATCGAATTATTTGCCCATTGGAGAAATCATTAAAGAGACGAGTTTTGTGTAATTTTTTAAAATTTGGTATCTACTGTAATTACAACCAGTGCATGAGGCTAAAATCGTGCTGCAGCTCTTTGCACCAACTGTGTCCTGAGGAGAGAGGGTATTGTGCATATCGGTGTTTAGTCACATTCACTTCTCTAAGATGTTCGCTGTAAGAATTATTAAACTTGTCAATTGAATAATTTCATATTCTGTAAACGACATGTTTGATCTGCAGTTAGGGCCTCTGTCCACTAGGGGTTGTCGGAGCTCCATCTTGTTTTGAAAAATAGGGACATTAAATCAAAAAGAGCACATTTCTATCCCCTCGGAACTGATTCTTGTCATGATTGTTATTTTATGTGTTAGAATTGATATAAATGTATAATACACAAACTTTTTTAGGCCTGTAACGATGTGTAAAACGTGTTAACCTATCGCTGTAAACTCCTATTGGATGATCAGCGATCACGTGACTGAGAAGCGAGGATCTGTCATACTGTGGCAGTTTTTTCTCCTTAAATAACTTTATTTTGCATTGATTTGTGACATATTCTTCGACTATCTAGTGTTTCATTCCAACCGTAACTCTGACCCGTCTCAAAATTGTTACGTCCATATTCCCACCGTCAGTGTGAGTGACTGTGCTGTGAAACAGATTCTTTCTGTCCACGATGTTTGGGTATCGCTTCTCGGCCTTTTGGCTAAGATCAAGTGTAGTATCTGTTCTTATCAGTTTAATATCTGATACGTCCCCTACCCGGGGACCATATATTAAATTGATTTTTGGAACTGGGAGATGGAATAGGGGCTTGCTCCGTCCACTCCACGCATCGACCTGGTATTGCAGTACCTCCAGGAACGGTGCACCCCTCTGTCTTTGTGAAAGTAACAGCATTGCTCAAATACATCAACAGACTGGAGTAACTGCACACTAGATGTCTTTGTGCATTAATTAAGATTCGAAGAAGGTTTTGTGTTCTCAATCGATTATCGTGAGTAAACTGTTGTCAGATTCTGTAAAGTAGATTTTGTAGCACTGAATGCAGACAAAGTTCCTGGTTCTATCTGAAAGGTGCCAGAAGAGAAGGGCCGTTTTAGTGGACAACAGGGAGTATTTATAAAATTGGGATGGAGGTTTAATATTAAGGCTATAAGATGTACATTCTAAGCATAGAAAGTAGGAAATTATTCTAGTGTTGAGTGTGATTTCTGTGTTTTCATCATAATCCCTGAACTTAAATTGTGGATGGAGCAACATTTGATAACCTAGGATGTATGTTCCATCCTCTTACAAAAATATTACACAATCACTCTTATATTCTCGGTATGTGCGCGGTCTTGTGAGTGAGATAACTGTTTATTTTTGGAGTAGCGATACAGATTGATTTATTTGCCTATCGGAAAAATCATTAAGCAGATGGTTTTAATTTTTTATTTCGCATCTACTGTAATTACAACCAGTGCATGAGGCTAAAATTGTGCTGCAGCTCTTTGCACCAACTTTGTCCTGAGGAGAGAGGGTATTGTGCATATCGGTGTTTAGTCACATTCACTTCTCTAAGATGTTCGCTGTAAGAATTATTAAACTTGTCAATAGACTAATTTCATATTCTTTAAACGACATGTTTGATCTGCAGTTAGGGCCTCTGTCCACTGGGGGTTGTCGGAGCTCCATCTTGTTTTGAACAATAGGGACATTAAATCAAAAAGAGCACATTTCTATCCCCTCGGAACTGATTCTTATCATGATTGTTATTTTATGTGTTAGAATTGATATAAATGTATAATACACAAACTTTTTTAGGCCTGTAACGATGTGTAAAACGTGTTAACCTATCGCTGTAAACTCCTATTGGATGATCAGCGATCACGTGACCGAGAAGCGAGGATCTGTCATACTGTGGCAGTTTTTTCACCTTAAATAACTTTATTTTGCAGTGATTCGTGACATTTTCTTCCACTATCTATTGTTTCATTTCAACCGTAACTCTGACCCGTCTCAAAATTGTTACGTCCATATTTCCACCGTCAGTGTGAGTGACTGTGCTGTGAAACAGTTTCTTTCTGTCCACGATGTTTGGGTATCGCTTCTCGGCCTTTTGGCTAAGATCAAGTGTAGTATCTGTTCTTATCAGTTTAATATCTGATACGTCCCCTACCCGGGGACCATATATTAAATTGATTTTTGGAACTGGGAGATGGAATAGGGGCTTGCTCCGTCCACTCCACGCATCGACCTGGTATTGCAGTACCTCCAGGAACGGTGCACTCCTCTCTCTGTCAAAAGTAACAGCATTGCTCAAATACATCAACAGACTAGAGTAACTGCACACTAGATGTCTTTGTGCATTAATTAAGATTCGAAGAAGGTTTTGTGTTCTCAATCGATTATCGTGAGTAAAGTGTTGTCAGATTCTGTAAAGGAGATTTTGTAGCACTGAATGCAGACAAAGTTGCTGGTTCTATCTGAAAGGTGCCAGAAGAGAAGGGCCGTTTTAATGGACAACAGGGAGTATCTATAAAATTGGGATGGAGGTTTAATATTAAGGCTATAAGATGTACATTCTAAGCATAGAAAGTAGGAAATTATTCTGATTATATTTTCATCATAATCCCTGAACTTAAATTGTGGATGGAGCAACATTTGATAACCTAGGATGTATGTTCCATCCTCTTACACAAATATTACACAATCACTCTTATAAAGTTAATTCACTTCCATAGGTTACATCATGATGGGGCTTTGGCTCATTTGAACTTGCTCTTGAGTTGTTGCTCCTTTGTTGGAGACCCAATTAACTTCTGATTTGTCATATTCACTTGTATTACTTTTTTTTGAAACACTAAACCATAAAATGAACATGATTATTCACTTGCATCTGGCATCATTATTTAGGGGGTGGCATTAATATCTAAGAATAGACGCAGTTTTACAGTACGTAAGGTAACGTTATTAAATAAGCGAATCTAGCGTTTTAAAATTCAATTGGATTGCTGGATCACGTGACTCGGCGGTACCCATGAGAACAGTGTGACATTTTTTTCTTCTGATAAAACTTTATCGACAAGCGATTCATGACATGTATATCTGTGTTGTTGGTTCACTTTATCCGTTCCTCTCAGATCATCTTCAAAATAGTCACGTCAGTGTTTTACAACTCAATGAACGGAACTGTGCGCCGAGATTATTCAACCTGCTGATATCATCCTCCGTGAAAGAATCTGTTTGCAAACCAAATTTTTAAAACACTGTGAGAAAAGACATAGACTTGATTTACTTATTGATTTAGCAAGAAGGCATTTATTCCTTCCCTGAATATGTGACGATACATCTGCACTACATTCGACTGAGGCGACTTATCATGTTTTGGTAATAGTTGCGCGAAAAGATAAACAATAATTATTCTCCGTATGTGCGCGGTCTAGTGAGTGAGAAACTGTTAATTTTTGTATTAGCGATACGGATCAAATTATTTGCCCATTGGAGAAATCATTAAAGAGACGAGTTTTGTGTAGTTTTTTAAATTTGGTATCTACTGTAATTACAACCAGTGCATGAGGCTAAAATCGTTCTGCAGCTCTTTGCACCAACTTTGTCCTGAGGAGAGAGGGTATTGTGCATATCGGTGTTAAGTCACATTCACTTCTATTTGATGTTCGATGTAAGAATTATTAAACTTTTTAATTGAAGCATTTCATATTCTTTAAACGACATGTTTGATCTGCAGTTAGAACCTCTGTCCACTGGGGGTTGTCGGAGCTCCATCTGGTTTTGAAAAAAGGGACGATAAATCAAAAAGAGCACATTACTATCCCCTTGGAACTGATTCTTATCATGATTGTTATTTTATGTGTTAGAATTGATATAAATGTATAATACACAAACTTTTTTAGGCATGTAACGATGTGGAAAACGTGTGAACCTATCGCTGTAAACTCCTATTGGATGATCAGCGATCATGTGACTGAGAAGCGAGGATCAGTCAAACTGTGGCACTTTTTTCTCCTTAACTAACTTTATTTTGCAGTAATTCCTGACATTTTCTTCGACCTTCTTTTGTTTCATTTCAACCGTAACTCTGACCCGTCTCAAAATTGTTACGTCCATATTTCCACCGTCAGTGTGAGTGACTGTGCTGTGAAACAGTTTCTTTCTGTCCACGATGTTTGGGTATCGCTTCTCGGCCTTTTGGCTAAGATCAAGTGTAGTATCTGTTCTTATCAGTTTAATATCTGATACGTCCCCTACCCGGGGACCATATATTAAATTGATTTTTGGAACTGGGAGATGGAATAGGGGCTTGCTCCGTCCACTCCACGCATCGACCTGGTATTGCAGTACCTCCAGGAACGGTGCACCCCTCTCTCTTTGTGTAAAGTAAAAGTGGACTACCCCTAAATATTAAATAAAGAATCTCTAATACTCTTGGCAATTGAATGTGTTGAAATGTAATTTAATTCACTTAAAATCCAGATAATCGTAGAAAAGAGAAAGCTGTTTGCCCAAACTATAAATAAATAAAGTTATTTACAAGTACTTCAATACTGTTTGTGAATATAGGTATTGAGTGATATTTTAAACCTGGATTTGCTGCAAGTGACCTTAACATTACATTACTCTTTTGAAGTCACTGAACTAGGGTTGGAAACTGATATTGACAGATCTATAATTATCATTTAGCACAACAAAGCCTTAAAGTTTGGTCATTATAAAAAGGGTACATTTGCTCTTCATTTAGCACCCATGTCCCCTAGACACTGTCGGAGTTCTATTTGGTTTTTGAAAACAGTTTGACTTAATTCATAAAAAGGCACATTATTATTCACTCGCAGTCAGAAGGCCTCTGTCATGAACATCATTTTATGTGGTTGAATAAATAATAAAAAATACTCTTGTATGTATTTGTAACAATTTGGAAAATGTGAATAGAGTTTTTAAACTTTTTAAGCTGTCAATGATAATTTGACAGATATTGCCAATGAGACACACTGTGGTATTGATTATTGAAAAATTCCAACATTCCCCGTCTTTCTTGAGTTTTAGATTCAAGACGTACAAACTCTGGGGAACAGGAGGACGGAATTGGTTTTCTGAGATGCAAAAAAAAAGTCTTTATTGTCTATTGTGCTTTCCACATTCTTAATTACCCCTCTCTCCTAACTATTTTGGAAAACTGGAGGAATGAAATTTACAATAAGCATATATTAAAAAGAAAACCGAGGTTGTATAGGTTGAACATGGAATGTTCATTCATCCATTCATTATCAGACGCTTATCCTCTTCAGGGTCTCGGGGGACTGGAACCTATCCCAGTTTAATTTTTTTTTTTGGAATATAGTATTAATTCCTTCCGTCAGTATGTGATGAAACATATGCACTGAAACGTTCGACTGAATCGACTTATCCTGTTTTGATAATAGCTGCGCAAAAAGATAAAAAAAATATTATTCTTGGTGTGTGAGCTGTTCATTATTTGGTCGAGCGAGGGAGATAAATGTTTATTTTTGGAGTAGCGATACAGATTGATTTATTTGCCTATCGGAAAAATCATTAAGCAGATGGTTTTAATTTTTTATTTCGCATCTACTGTAATTACAACCAGTGCATGAGGCTAAAATTGTGCTGCAGCTCTTTGCACCAACTTTGTCCTGAGGAGAGAGGGTATTGTGCATATCGGTGTTTAGTCACATTCACTTCTATTTGATATTCGCTGTAAGAATTATTAAACTTGTCAATAGACTAATTTCATATTCTTTAAACGACATGTTTGATCTGCAGTTAGGACCTCTGTCCACTGGGGGTTGTCGGAGCTCCATCTTGTTTTGAACAATAGGGACATTAAATCAAAAAGAGCACATTACTATCCCCTCGGAACTGATTCTTATCATGATTGTTATTTTATGTGTTAGAATTGATATAAATGTATAATACACAAACTTTTTTAGGCCTGTAACGATGTGTAAAACGTGTTAACCTATCGCTGTAAACTCCTATTGGATGATCAGCGATCACGTGACCGAGAAGCGAGGATCTGTCATACTGTGGCAGTTTTTTCACCTTAAATAACTTTATTTTGCATTGATTCGTGACATTTTCTTCCACTATCTATTGTTTCATTTCAACCGTAACTCTGACCCGTCTCAAAATTGTTACGTCCATATTTCCACCGTCAGTGTGAGTGACTGTGCTGTGAAACAGTTTCTTTCTGTCAACGATGTTTGTGTATCGCTTCTCGGCCTTTTGGCTAAGATCAAGTGTAGTATCTGTTCTTATCAGTTTAATATCTGATACGTCCCCTACCCGGGGACCATATATTAAATTGATTTTTGGAACTGGGAGATGGAATAGGGGCTTGCTCCGTCCACTCCACGCATCGACCTGGTATTGCAGTACCTCCAGGAACGGTGCACCCCTCTCTCTTTGTCAAAAGTAACAGTATTGCTCAAATACATTAACAAGCTAGAGTAACTGCACACTTAGTGTCTTTGTGCTTTAAGTATTCTTCAAAGAAGGTTTCGTGTTCTTAATCGATTATCGTGAGTAAAGTGTTGTCAGATTCTGTAAAGGAGATTTTGTAGCACTGAATGCAGACAAAGTTGCTGGTTCTATCTCAAAGGTGCCAGAAGGGAAGGACCGTTTTAGTGGACAACAGGGAGCATCTATAAAATTGGGATGGAGGTTTAATATTAAGGCTATAAGATGTACATTCTAAGCATAGAAAGTAGGAAATTATTCTAGTGTTGAGTGTGATTTCTGTGTTTTCATCATAATCCCTGAACTTAAATTGTGGATGGAGCAACATTTGATAACCTAGGATGTGTGTTCCATCCTCTTACAAAAATATTACACAATCACTCTTATATTCTCGGTATGTGCGCGGTCTTGTGAGTGAGATAACTGTTAAGTTTTGTATTAGCGATACGGATCGAATTATTTGCCCATTGGAGTAATCATTAAAGAGACGAGTTTTGTGTAATTTTTTTTAATTTGGTATCTACTGTAATTACAACCAGTGCATGAGGCTAAAATCGTGCTGCAGCTCTTTGCACCAACTCTGTCCTGAGGAGAGAAGGTATTGTGCATATCGGTGTTTAGTCACATTCACATCTATTTGATATTCGCTGTAAGAATTATTAAACTTGTCAATAGACTAATTTCATATTCTTTAAACGACATGTTTGATCTGCAGTTAGGGCCTCTGTCCACTGGGGGTTGTCGGAGCTCCATCTGGTTTTGAAAAAAGGGACGATAAATCAAAAAGAGCACAATACTATCCCCTCGGAACTGATTCTTATCATGATTGTTATTTTATGTGTTAGAATTGATATAAATGTATAATACACAAACTTTTTTAGGCCTGTAACGATGTGGAAAACGTGTGAACCTATCGCTGTAAACTCCTATTGGATGATCAGCGATCACGTGACTGAGAAGCGAGGATCAGTCAAACTGTGGCACTTTTTTCTCCTTAACTAACTTTATTTTGCAGTAATTCCTGACATTTTCTTCGACCTTCTTTTGTTTCATTTCAACCGTAACTCTGACCCGTCTCAAAATTGTTACGTCCATATTTCCACCGTCAGTGTGAGTGACTGTGCTGTGAAACAGTTTCTTTCTGTCAACGATGTTTGTGTATCGCTTCTCGGCCTTTTGGCTAAGATCAAGTGTAGTATCTGTTCTTATCAGTTTAATATCTGATACGTCCCCTACCCGGGGACCATATATTAAATTGATTTTTGGAACTGGGAGATGGAATAGGGGCTTGCTCCGTCCACTCCACGCATCGACCTGGTATTGCAGTACCTCCAGGAACGGTGCACCCCTCTCTCTTTGTGAAAGTAACAGTGGTCTACCACTTAAAATCAAATAAATAGTCTCTAATGCTCTTGTCAAACCCTCTCACCTTGTGAAAAGTACAATTATCCTCTGAAATCCATTAGTAGGTTGTCAAAAATTAGAAAGTATATTAAAGTAGTATGCCAGAATAATATACTGATAAACATCTGTTCCCTGAACGTTGTTATGACTGTTAGTTCTTACTTTATTTGTTTCACTACTTGTGAATAATACAGCATTTGATCACATTTTTGGTTCATTTAACTTGGTGGTGGACTTGTGCTGCTAAATGAGCCGCTGCAAAGGCGACGCTTACCCAGACATCTGTTCTTTGCTGCAGTCCTTAGAATCCTATCACATTCATTTTTTAACAAAGGCCTTCAGTTTTGCAGCCACTTTCCTCAAATCCCATTAGAGATTATTTGTGAGATTCTAGACAGGTGACAACGACAGCCACTCTAGGAAGTTCCAGAATTTTGATTGGACTTTGATATAGAAAGAAATTATCAGAAAAAAATATCAGCCTCTAAAATAAGCTCATAAAGGCTTACTCAGTATTTTAACAACATTTTAGTTTTAAATCTTGCCAAATAATTTTGAGGCTTACAGTAGTCAGTAAAAGTAGTAATTTCTGTTGAATTTGAAGAAAGATAAGCTATCGTAACTTTCTTGGTTTGATTTGATTTATACAAACAGTTGATGCTTCCCGATGTATTTCCTGTTGTGTAGACTTGGTTTCCTCTCTCTTTGTGATGGCTCCAATGATATATAATAGACGAGGAAAAACAAGTGAGATTTCTGCAGCACGGCAGAAATGCAAAGAAAAATAGGGGCTTTTAACCTTCAACAAAACTAGTGCTCACTAAGCATTTGTTCAGTGAAGGTTTTTGCTTCGGGAAAAGAAAACTGATCTGTTATAAGAATTTCTGTTCATGAGATTGATTAACTACATCAGAACCATGAGCGAGTAATTCTTCTTCCGAGGTATATTATTTAGTGTGATTGCTTTTGGCATTGCTGTAGTAAGTAATTTTTCCCATTGTTGCAGCTTACAGTTCATATATCCTTTTTTAAAGTGGGGATAAAATAAGATAATGCATTGTCGTTTCTCCTCTCATGTCTACAAATGGGCATGTCTCTGTTATTCCTTACTGAGTTTCCTTCTTCTTCTTCTTCGTATTTCAGCTGCTCCCTTTCCGGGTCTTCAAAGCGGATCACCTGTTTCCATCCACAGGTCGGTACCCTGCTGGGCAACTGTTCCAGTGATTGTATTTGTTAACCTGGGCCCCAACCGATCCGGTTTGGAAATCTGTTTTGAGTTCCACGCATAGATTTGGCATAGGTTTTATGCCGGAGGTCCTTCTTGATGCAACCATCTCCATTTATCATGATTTTAGACCGGCACTAGAGGTACACTGGCTTGTCCCCCGTTTGTGGCTGGATTCCTTTCTAAGTTTCATGTGAATTAATTAAGTTATGTTGCAAGTTATTCTTGGCGTTCAATTTTCCCTCATAGCTTTATTGACATTTGTTTGATTCTAGTCTTGAAACTTATAAAAGTCTTGACTCTTTCTTGTTGAGGAAGCCTGAAATCACAAATACTTTTAATAATATCTCATACTTTCATAATTGATAACACTTAATGGAGGAGACCTGTGATGCAAATCACCTTCTTTTTTTCAAACAATTCAAATGAAGTTTCCAGTGACTTTAAAATTGAAATGACTACTTGAAACATTTTAAAATGACAAAATGTAAATAAAAATATTCCCTAATGTAGACTGTGTTGTCATATTTTGGTATGGTGCAGTTTTTTGTATTTTTTATAATAACACATAGAAAATGACTAATTTGAAAAATGACTTAATTGAATTAAAATGAAATTGACTGATAGAAACAACAAATCAACTTTGGTGTATAAAAGCAGAAAAGAAGAACTAAAAGTAAACCACAAGGCCTCCATGTGGGCAAAGAACAATTTTTTTATTATTCAGACATCTTTAATATATCCAAAGAACATGCTTTTCATGATTAACCTCCATGCGATAACCTAGTTAGAAAGATTTAACATCCTGTATGTCTTCCTCCTGTCCCGCAGTGAAAAAAATCAGCACTTGAATAAGTGACTATTAAGATAGTTTAACCACCTGATCCAAAATGTCTCCTACAAAACTTCACGCTTCTAAAACATGGCTTGATTGTTCAGCTACTCAGTTATGGCAAAAACCATAATCAGGATTACTTCTTTCAATATTTAGATTTGTACATTATTGGACGTGATTACTCAATAACTTTTGAATCATAGTGAATGTCTCATATTTCTTTTAACAAAATGTAACAATAAGTTAACTGGAAAAAAAGGGAAAAATATTGAAATAGCCTGAAATAGTGATAGAACTACTAGTGTTAGTAATGTAGTAATGTATAATAACCACATTATGCCGAACAAAACTGGGTTTTGATTTTTTGTTGTTGATAATAATCTTTATTTAGCACCTTTCTGTATATCTAGCACTACAAGGTTTATACAATTGATTTATGAATGGCATTAATCAATTATTATTTAAAAACGGAAAAACAAAAATCGAGTATATAATATGGTAAAAATATCTTAAAATCAATACAGAGACAATACAAAACAAGGGATTGGTGCAAAAACACTGGAGGTGCAATAAGACTTAAATGAAGATTGCACCATGCGGCAACCTCAGGGATTTTAATATGAACACAGCTGTAAAGGAAGGGGGGGGCGCCTAATTAACAGTATAATACATGACAAAATAAGGGGCTTTTGCAAAACGGACTATGACACAATAAATGTTTTATGTCAATCATTGGAAGGCGAGCGGTGGTGGAACAAAAGGGACTAATAACAAATCTTGCATGGCTTAAAGTATTTATAAATTTTGAAATAGAAATGGAACGGTCTCTAACTTAGCTTATGGGAGACTGTATTTGTTTTATTGTAACACCAATACCAATAAAGTACAATACAAAAAAGAATGACGCTGAGGCAACACAATTAAAATGAGCAACAGCAAACCAGAAATATCAGTTTAAGAGTAAGCAATATTACCTTTCTTATACAATACAAATAAGTAAAATAGTTACTAAGTTAGAATTCTAAAGCATTAAATCACTCTGAATTTAAAACGTCTTTAATGCTGTTAAAAACTGCTAAACAGTGAGACCATACTGTTTAACAGTCAGTAACAGGTTTTTTTTTCAACACCTGTGCTTTGATCTCAAGAAAAGCCAATATTTTTGGCAAATGGCAGTTGACTGTTTAGCAGGCAACAGTCTTGCCCCCTTGGGGCTGGGAGGAGCGTGACCAAGACAGACGTGAGTTAACACCTCGGCGTCGCTGCTTACTGATGTAATCCTACACCTGTGCAGAATAGCGGTTGAGCTACCTGTTGAAGCAAACACAGTTTCTAGTCATCCGCACCTAAGACCTGGATAAATTCAACCAAAAAAGATGGACGATCCAGAGTCCCCAGACCGACTGGTTCCAAACAATGGCCAACAGGAAGAAGCAGAGATGCACAGTCTGGAATGGCTCCTGAGAAAAGACAACCATGACATAATTCCTGCTCCTATGGATACCAACATCACCCTATCAAGGTAAACAGTCCAGCTGGGCATGAAATGTGGTTTGATTTTATCCTCAAATGGAGTTATGATTATCAAATGATGTAGAATAACAATAGAGATTTCAAAACAACTAACTGCGTAGTTTTAAAGCTGCCGGATGAATGGTCCTATTTGCCTTTGGGAGTAAACCGGTATCAGGTGACAGGTTTCCACGGAAGGAACCATGAATTTCACGTAAACAAAACCTGTATTCACAACCAAGTACAGATTGTTTTCATAACAGACTCACAGATATTCTGCTAACAAACTTTCCTTTTCACAAAATGCATTAAACGTGTCAGGCATAGTTGAAATATTGCTATAATGAAGTATTGCATGGCCTAATGCATTGCATTGTATGATTGTCTATATTTCACAGACAGGACAATGTCACTGTTGGGAACGTCTGCAGTCCAACCTTCACGAGACAGAGACTTTTTGAAGCAGCATCCCAGGGAGACCCATCTCAGATTCACGGACTTCTTGACTACCTGCTCCTTAATGACAAGAGACTTACAAACCCTGAATTCACAGGTAAGAAGAAAGTGTCGTATTTATAACTGGTAATGTTCACATCTGCAATCCTTTAAAATAAATCATAAAACTGTTACAATTTTTATTTTTTATTTTTATAGTCACACTCAATGTTCAAAAAAAAAAAAAAGGGTTCCTCTAGTACTTATTCATAAAGTGAGTAGGCGTTTTTTTGAACTCTGCAAATGTTGACATGTTAAACAAATAAATCTCAACTTTCAGACGAAACAAACGGGAAGACGGCACTTCTGAAATCTTTGCTGAACCTAAAAGATGGCAAAAATGACACGGTGGAAGTCTTCCTGGACATAGCTGAGAGAACCGGAGACTTAGAAAATTTAATCAACACGTCGTACAAAGATCCTTTCTACAGAGGTGGGTGACCAAACATTATCAGTTAGGTGTTATTGTGCTTCTGCATCTGAGTGTCTTAAAGAAGTATGACTGTATGTTCTGTAAAGTATTGACTGTAGAAGTATCTGAAGTGAATTTCTGATTGTTTGCTGCATAGTTTATAAATAAGATTGAGTTAAGAACTGGAGATTAATAAAGAAAGGATTTCTTTACATAAGCAAGGACAATTTCTTGTAAGGTGAGACAAACTATGTGCAGTAATTTGTTAAATATAGAAGATATACGACATTATGTGTCTGTTGTGATATACACTATAAAAAAAATAACAACTTTATAGTTTAGTTAAAGGTAAAATAATGGCAGTAGTGGCTGCCAGGACTTAAGATCAAGAAATTACAGTAAGCCTATTTTAAATTTTCATATTTACCAACTTGTATTTGTTCACAGTTAAGCAACAGAAAAAGACAGTGTAACCCTGTTAACAGTAATTAGCTGTAAAAGTATCGTATCATCCACCTAAAAATACTTTCCTCAAGAAAATACCTTTCTTTATGTTTGTTTTTCAATGTAGCATATTAAAGTATCAAATTAGATCTATAAAGACATATAATGAAATGAGAATAAAGTCTCAAAATAAATTACAGTATGATCTTGTCGAGCAGAATGGTTATGTTTTTAACAAATTTACACATTCATTTTACTGGTAGCTAAATATTCATCAAATTTCAAACTGAAATATGAGAGACTAACATGTGTGGGGAAACATCTACTTCTTGTTTCCCCTTAACAAACAAAATTTCACAGGTCAGACAGCTTTGCATATTGCAATTGAGAGAAGAAGCTTTGACCATGTGAAACTTCTGGTCCAGAAAGGAGCAGATGTCCAAGCCAAAGCCAATGGGACTTTTTTTCAGCGTAAAGCAGGACTCGGCTTTTATTTTGGTGAGTAAATGCCTCCTTTTATCCTCCTTTAATCCTTAAAATATCAAGAAGATCCTCTCTGCTGAACTAAACTCATCTTTGTGTATTTTGAACAGGAGAGCTTCCATTATCACTGGCCGCCTGCACCAACCAGGCCAACATTGTGTCCTTCCTCGTGGAGAACACACACAAAAGAGCCGAACTGACCGCCAAGGACTCACAGGGAAACACCGTGTTGCACACTTTGGTGGTGATAGCAAACAACACGACAGAAAACACGGATATGATTGCAAAGATGTATGATTACATCCTCATTCAGCAGAACAAATATGAGAAGACAGTCCGGTTGGAAGAGCTTGAAAACAATTGTGGGTTGACTCCTCTGAAGTTAGCAGCCAAACTAGGCAAGATTGGGGTAGGTCTGTTTTCTCCCAAGTGTTGTTAGTGTTCAGAGGCACATCCTAATGTGTAAGAGTCCTTTTAATAATTGTACGCATTGCTTTATTACATGTAACCTAATATTTAGGACGTGATCTGAGACCTGACCCACATCAGGTCTCACATCAGTTAATAATCTTCTCTCTCTCATTGGCCAGCTGTTCAAGCACATATTGCACCGGGAATTCGCGGAGGAGGGGATGAGACCGCTGTCCAGGAAGATTACAGAATGGGTCTACGGTCCTGTTCAGTCCTCACTTTATGACATCAGATCCATTGACACAAACGAGGAGAACTCGGTGTTGGAGATAGTCGTCTTTGGGAGTGAAATTTCGGTTAGAATCATAATCTAGCATAACTTATTTTCTCAAAAGCAGAACACTTCACCGTTTATTCTTCCAACATCAGACAAAGTTATTTGCAAAAATTAAAATAAATATTTTGAGAAAGAAACTTAAATAAAGTATGACATTTAAAAAAAATGTTTTTTATTGAACAGGTGCAGACTAATGGTTTATATCCAGTTTATACCTACTATTTTACATAACATTATCAAACCAGTTGCCTCCAAGGTTTCAACAATGCAAAGAGCAAACAAAAGAACTAAAACAGAAAGAAAAAAAAAATTTCTTAGCATGACAAAACCTCCGTTTTGTCTTTGTCATCCGGGTTCAAATATTTCTTTTGTACTCGTAAAGACTGTATATAAAAACTAGGAAAAAACAAAGACCCCAGAAACTGTGCTAAATGTTTTTCTTCATACTTGTTTATTTTTTAACATACCTTATAATTTAAAACCGTCTTTGAATAAAATGGGGAAATCATTTGCATGGTTCTTTGAATCTCGTCAGAGTAGAGCTAGTCACAAGTCACATAAATCATGAAATGCTAAACTGTCCCGTTTAATAAATAGTGAAATAAAAAAAATATATAGGTTGCTTTTTGATACAGTATGATATTTATTGAAGTGCTAGTATATCAGTTTAGGTAGTGAGTAACTGACAACTAAATAACTTATTTGTTAACATGCCTACAGAATCGTCCTGAGATGCTCCAGATCGAGCCTCTGTGCAGTCTTCTCAGGGACAAGTGGGACAGATATGCTTCCACATTGTTCTTATTGAATTTCTTGGCTTACGTGATATACCTGATCATCCTCACTACTGTGGCCTTCCACAGAAAGGAAGGACAGGTAAGGCAGCTAAATAACTAAATACAGGACGAAGTATATTCAAGCCTACAGCGAAAGCATGCACTCCCTGACCTTTTGACCTGCAGCCACCGTTTCCCATTGAACATGTCCCGGTTGACTACTTTCGCTGCGTCGGTGAGCTCATCACTGTCTTTGGAGCAGCGTGGTTCTTCTACAAAGCGGTGAGAAATTGTATTCTGGACCAGAATTTCACACATAAAGATTTTACAATAATCTGTGTTTGACCCTCAAACCCACAGATTCTTATTTTCAAGAGGAACCCCCCAAACTTCAAGGCTCTATACACTGAAGGATTTTGTGACATTCTATTGTATGTGTTGCCATGTTTATTCACAACCGATTGAAAGCACTGATTTCTTACCATTCCACTTCAATTCTGCATTCCAGCTTCATGCAAGCGTCCCTCCACTTGATTTGTGCGGTTCTGTATTGCTGTGGCCAGAGGGCGTACGTCTGCCTACTCGTGCTCTCGCTGGCTCTTGCTTGGATCAACCTTCTTTACTACTCCAGAGGCTCTAAACAGCTGGGGATGTACAGTGTCATGATGCAAAGGGTAAAAAATTAAGGTTTGGTAATCTAAAGTCTCTCAAAAGATGACCTCCTATAAGTTCTGTTTGGTTTATTAAGATGATCCTGGGCGACCTGTGGAACTTTTTATGCGTCTATGGGGTCTTGCTTTTTGGATTTTCTGCTGGTAAGTCTTTCATGGACTCTAAATTCAGAAAGCAGAATAAGATGCTCTCCGAGGTGGAAAAAACTCTTAACTTAAATTTCCTCCTTATCCATAGCTATTGTTTCCCTCATTGAAGACAACCCTCCAGCTCATCAGAATCCGACCAATAGCACAGGGCCACGGGGAAGGGGCTTTCTTACAGAACCATTCCAGTGCAAAAAACCATCTTACAATGACATTAGTTTTACAACCCTCGAATTGTTCAAGTTTACCATTGGGATGGGCGATCTGGAGTTCACCGACAACGTTCCATACAAGAAAGTTTTCTACATCCTGCTCATCTTGTACATACTCCTCACTTACATCCTGCTGCTAAACTTGCTCATAGCACTGATGGGGTACACAGTCGAAACAATCTCTAAAGAAAGTGAAAACATCTGGAACCTGCAGGTAAGATTTGGATGTTCACATTTAGCAGAGCTAAGAGAAAAACAGTGTGAATGTCTCAAATATATGATTCATAAGAAGAAATGTGATTTATTGCCTAATTAAGTGATATTTGTTGCACATCCTCAGAGGGCTTTTACAATTTTGGATATGGAGAGGACAGTGCCGTGGTGCTTGACGAATAAGCTCTACAGCGGAGTGTCACAGATGGTGTGTTTCAGAAGTGAGCAGAATGAGAATCGAAGATTTGTCAGGTAAATCATCTCTGGTTGTATCAAAAATAAGTGATTTTGGTATGTCGAATTCTCAAGAAGGGTAGCATTCGGTCAGGGAAAGAATATGATTGTCTGACAGTGAGAAAATGTTAATACTGAACAATAGTCAATCATTTTCAAAGGGTCAGTTCACCCGAATTACAGTGAGACATTTATTTTCTCCTTTCAATCAATCAACTGATCGATCAAAGTTTATATCACACCTTTCAAACTGGTAGCATGACGGCCGAGGTGCTTTACAAGAGAGTTTAGGATGTGGAAACTAAAAAAAACGACAATAGTAAAAGGTGGATAATTAAGAAAAAACGAAGAAGATGAGATAATACAAATAAATCAAAAGAAATAATAGTAAATAGTAACTACTCAAGGTCTTTATAGGTATATAATAGATGGGTTTATTGTGTATGTTGAAATCGTTTAGTATTTTGGTTACTCTTTTATGGCTTGATAGTCCGTCCGTGTCGTTTGGCTAAGCTGAAAGGAGCATCATCAAATATTATTTATTTGAATAGTTAAAAAAGAACCAGTGTATCCGAGGAACATCCCTGGTTTGTAATCCGGGAATTAATTTTGTCATATAGTCTTAAACACAGCCATGTCGTGCCTTATGAACATAAAAAAAAATATTTTAATGTCAATCTGAAAACGTCCTTGCAAACAGTAGAGGGTCTTCTTTGTCTAAGTCAGAGTTCTTACAGTCTGAAATTGACTATAGCCATTATATTCTTTGGTCTACAGCCAAGCGGAAGAGTTGTCTAACTCACACTTCAGGGTTGGGTCAAATGCAGAGAACAAATGTCACTTATGTTGTACTGTGTATGACTGTATGTGATCAATAAAAGATTTCTTCTTCTGACCTTGCCAATTCTAAAAGTGTGCAATAATATCTCTCTGAGTAACAGGGCCTGTCTTTGACGATGTTCTTCAAACGATAAAATGCTTTTTGTGACACCGAAGTCTCAGTTGTGTCCTAGTTGAGATGTTAGAAATTCCAGGACCTCCGAACCTGTTATCTAAAATGTGCTGTGAATGAAAATGAATATAAAATGGCCCAGTCTCATCAGTACAGAAATGGAAAGTGGTGCTGTGTCCATAGGCAGTGACCCCATGGCTATACTACCCACATGATAAAGAAATGCTCTGACTGCTCTGACTTCAGGGTGGAGGAAATGAATTGGAGACAATGGAGGTCTGATGTTGGATATATGCAGGATGAAGACCCTGGAAATAACATGATGAAGCCACGGCCTAAGGACCAGACTTCTGGTAGTGCAGCAGACGACACATAACTTGTTTTCGGTTTCTTTTAACTAGAAGGCCACTAACAAATGTTTTCCGTTTTGTTTTTCAGGGAGTCTCTGGAATCATAACACTTTGTGGGAAATGATTCGTGCCAAACGTCGCCAACCACAGATGACTTATATATGATTACAGTGACTTAATGTCTTAACTACACCAGTTTTCGAGACTAACTCTGATCCCTTCTTTGTTTTAAATTATCGAGCCAGTAGGATAATTGATTTAAATGAATGTATGCTATAAAACTTCCTCGTTATGCATTTAAATATTGTTAAACATCTTTATGTGTACAAAATCAGTCAGTCAAATGATTTTTTGTTTGAAACCTTTATTTTGGTTAGGGGGAATGTTTGTGCAAGACATTTTATTCCTGAAGCTTAGGCAAAACTGGAATATCACTTTTTCACAAAGTAGAGAAAGTCAGCCCCTCTCCATCACCGTTAACATGATTGGTCTTTGATCATCACAGACAATCATATTAGTTGGGGTAATAATCAGTCTACAGAGTTGTCACATACTTGTGCCCCAATTATTGCCATTTGAGTAAAACGACAAGGTGAGCTGCAATGTAAATTCAATTCTCCCAGCGCATATTGACATGCGCTGTCTTTGCAGGATAATATTGTGAAATGGAACCATGATGCATACAAAGCTCTGTTTAGAACATCCGACTCTTGCTGAGGAAAAACAAACTGGGGTATAGTGTGCGGACAGGAAACACTCAGTTCATATTAGTTCACTTTACAATATTGTTTCACAAGATCTTAATGAGGACAGCGGTTCTCCTTTGTCACCAGGTTGTTAGTTTTAGCCGTTAGAACACAATAAGTTGCAAATAACAAGCTTGCACAGGCTTTTTGCCAAGGTGGCTACAGAGAGGGACGCTTAGTCACTTTGGTCAGTGAGTCAGCAGCAAACAGTTCACACATATCGACAGTGTCTAGGAATCGTGGCACACTTCAGGACTTCAGTCCATGACACAGTATCAGTAGTTACGCGAGCTTGGTCCCCCACCAGAGATTAACTTTGTGCACCTTTGTCAGAGTGCACATCTGTGTGCAATCACCCAAGCCAAACATACACACATGCGAGCACCCATTCACACATTTCTATATACTAAGCCCAGTGGAGGCACTTCATATGAAACTGTAGAACCTGACTATGTTGGGCTGTAACAAGGCAGTAGAAAAAAGTTTACAGGGCATGTCTGTCAAATTATGTTGAATTAAGGTTTAGGGACTGGACTGGAAGGTCTCTGTCTTCAGGTAGCCGTGGGTTAGAATCCTGGAAGTTACTACTTGTTACCAAATTTACCAGCATTTGAGTGGTGCTTATTTCTGCCCTGTGCCCATCCTGTGAACAGGAACTCATTCATTGATACAGCCCATACGTTACTATTCAAACACACACAAACACACAAAATCATACTAGTGTGTGTTAAGATTAGAGTCAATAGCAGCTTTAAGGGGCAGGCACATCAAAAATGAGCCAAAAAGAAAACGAAAAACAAACATAACACAAAACTGCCATCAAGAATAAAGACCAAAATCCAGAAAAACTGTCTTGCATCTCATGTTTCTTCCTCCCTTTTGACCTGTACTATATTCAGATAATGACTCAATAAATAATGCTCGTAAGTGATGTGAAAGAAAAATATATTAAAAAAAATGTAAAGCCCATGTGGATGCAAACCTCTTAATCGTCTCCGACTGGAGACACTTCAGTTCACCCTGTCTGTGTCAATGTGTGTCACCTATGGCACCTACTGTGGAAACACCTATGGCTTCAGGATGCAGTGGTCCAAAAAAAAATAATTTAATGTGTATAAGAATATTTATCAAGTACATCAACTAAAACAGTCAAAATATCTTAAAATAACTGCTACAGCCCTGTTCTACATACCTATTAGTTATTGTAAATACTATTCATATTTTACTGTTAATATCATTTTAAAAGAGAGCAACATTTGAGACAATAGGTGATTTATCAACAATTATGAGTAGCAGTCTTTCCTTAATATTTCAATTTAAGGCAACATCACCCATTACCACGGCCTCAACATATAACAGTGCCCAATGAGCTGACGGTACAGTATTAACAGATATAAAATGAACTAAGAATAACTTACTCTAACAATTAAAACATCTAAAGTGGGATCCTGGCCAATTTTTTTTTTAGTTATGCTAAGAATCATGTAGAGGATGACTACTGTGACATTTAAGGCTTTTTCCTAGAAGGCTTGCGAGAAGCAGAGCATTACAAACCAAGACAACATCAACCTGAAAATGTCTAGAGCAGGAATTCATGCTAAGCATCTAGCAAGCATAACCTTCCTTGAATGTTTTTTCTGTAGCTATTAATAGGTAGCAGGAATAGAACACAGAGTAAGATCACCACAAGCCATCGGCTCACTTGCATCACAGTAGTGAAGTGGTGAGAAAATGTGTTCAAGGGGAAAAATAATTTTCCCACCTTGAATTATACGAAGTGCTAGCGCTCGTAAGAGATCAATTTACTTCTAACATCCAGACATAAAAACACCATTTTGATATTAATGGGATGCTATTATGTTTCACATTAGCTTTATACCATTGGGGGCTGATCCAGTTTCTGCTCCTTTTGCCAAATCTCAAGCATAACAATCACAAGTGATTTCTACAGTTCAGTAAGACCATCTACAGAATTACGACAAAAACTGGAATAACTACTTCAAAAGTAATTCTGACAAGATTAGAAAAAAGGGCACTTCAAATGCTCAAAACACTACTCGCAACATGGGAAACTACATTAATTTTAAGAAATGGAGAATTTTCCTGTTTGTTTTTTTTTAGTGCTTGCTTTTCTGTTTTTCTTTCTCTAAAATTCAGCTATACAGAGTTAATTAGAGGTTTCTTCATCCTAAGTGGACCACTGATGGTACAGTTCAGAATCCTTCCCGTATTTCTGAGTGATGGCTCTCACTTAAGCCCATTAATGAATGTGCAACTCAACAATGGGCTGGGGCTCCTTGAACAAAATCTAAAACAGTCTCATTAATTGCATATACATGTAACCACCTCATTTAAATGGACACAAAAGTATTAACGAGATAAATAATTTCAAATAAAAACACTACACAACGACATCCTAAATCTTGCCTTTGGGCAGTTTTAAGGCCACAAATGCTGAAAAAAGTTGTGTCGTTCCATGTCAACCGAGGAAAAGCATTGTGGAAATCAACTGGCAAGCATATTATAACCTTCAAATGGATATTTTAGACTACTATCTACTTATATATATACAAACACACATAAATGAAGGTAAGCTCATCCATGCCAGTGATGAAAAGAGCAAATCTACTCAACAGTGAACAACAACAGTCTAAAAAACCCTTCATCTTCAACAAAGGTATGACATGGCTTAAGACCTGAGGAATACTTTGAGACATCACAACATGGTGGGTCTACAAATCAAGCTCTGAAGCAATAAAATGTAATTGATCACTTGTGAGACCTTAAAGAATAAATCACAGAAGCTGAAAGTAGCTATCCAGTAAAACTCAAAACACAATAAGGGGGTGGGTGGGGGTGGGGGGTACATTTTAGCGGTAGCCTGGGTGATGGGTGTGGACGCCCCCACTATTGTTAGGCTCCTGAACTTGACCCATGGCTGACCTGTGCATCTTCTCCATCACATCCATGTTCTGCTCCTGAAAACTGGATAGCTGAAACTCCCCACCTAAGAAATCCACATTCTGCATCATTTTGGACTGGGCAGAGGGACCAGCTTTCACTGGTCGGTACTTTGCTCCTGGGATGCGGTCTGACGAAACAGCAGCTTGACCCCCCTGGAAATCAACTGGGTGGTCCTGAAGGCCAGATCCACTGTTACCTGCTGTGGCTGGGATGCTGCCCCACGATGGCTGCATGCAGTGGCCATTAATGTAAGGCATTGAACCTACTGAGCAGTTAACTGGTGATGAAGGTTGTGGGTTTTCTGCAGGGTGCTTTAGTGGGAAGGACTGTGCAGTGTTAGGTAGCTTGTGGTGATAGCTGAGGTTTTGAGAGGGGAAAGCACACTCAGTTAGAGATTCCATCCTCGGGTTCTTGCAGGGATGGGCCCCTTCAGGTTGCTGCTGCATGTGGGCCAGCTGATGCTGAGCCCAAGAACGCTGCTGTTGCTGCAGCTGCTGTAATTGGTGTAAGTGTTGCTGCTGTAAATGTTGCTGCTTCTGCTGATGTAAATGGTTCTGGAGCTGCTGCTGCTGCTGCTGTTGTTGTTGTTGTTGTTGTTGTTGTTGGTGGTGGTGGTGTAGGTGTACCTTCTCTTGGTCTGTGCGAAAGGCAGGTATACTATTAGTAGCAGCTAAATTGGGCTGTGAATGGAGAGCAGCACTCGGAGTATGAGCTGTAGCTTTGTCTGGGGGTCCCACCATGAGGCAGCTAGGCACTGATCCTAGAGCGGGGTGGTGAGAAGAAACCCTTGAGCTGGCGTTGATCAGGAGGTTACGGCTGATGGGGCTGGGATTTGCTATCTGTCCTTCACAGACCGATGTGCTGCCCATGCCAGCCCGTGCCTGGCACAACTGGTTGATTTGGTGCACAATGCTGCTCAGGTCACCAGGCCGATTCTGATGCAGACTGGCTGCCATGGACAGAGGGATGGTGGAGGTAGATACAGTTACATTTGGTGGTGCATCTGCGTCAGGGAGCTTCCGGGGTCCATATGCCCCTGGCGGGGGTTGCTGGAGGCTATTGGGCATAGTAGGAGGTCCGGCACCCACAGCTTGGGGAAGGGGCTGTGAACCAACAAGCCCCTGTGTATGCTGCAGACTTTGAAGCTGAGCTCCATCAGACACATGGCGCAGATCCTGAGTCACTCCTTGTTGTGCAAGTAAAGCCTGTGTTGGAGCTGGCTGACGCTTTAGGGTCTGCAAATGAGAAAGATGCTGCTGTGGTACGACTGGTGGACAAGACTGGCTTTGTTGTTGGAGAGCCTGGGTGTGCGGCAGGGACTGCTGCCTCAGTATGCCTTGTGGGTGAGTCAATCTTTGCTGATGGGAAGTCTGAACCTGGGACAAGCTCTGCTGCCGCTGCAAAGCTTGGGGATGAGCCATGCTCCTTTCCTGTAATGCCTGTGGGTGAGGCATTGTTTGAGGCTGCTGTAAAGTCATTGGATGAGTCATACTTTGCTGTATCCTTTGTGGTTGAATCATGCCCTGCTTCTGGGCAGCCTGGGATGCAGGCTGAGGTGGGCCCTGTATGTGAGGAGCAGGTTGAGGAAGATTTAAAGTGCTTTGAGTGGCGTATGGCCCACTATGAGGGTTCATGACTGCTTTATGAATCGGTCGAGTGCGGCTAGCGTCTGAATCTTTGACGACAACTTTGACAGGTACACGGAGGACGGCCAGCAGGCCCCTACTGGAGCTGACCTGAGAGGGGTATGGACTGTGGCGCTGGCTTGATGTTGATGTGTCAAGTCCGTTGACTGTGCGACGAATGTGCTTCCTTTGAGGTACTTTGACACTGTTGGGGAAGATCTGGATGGTCAAAGGGTTGTTGGCAACTTTCTTAGCATAGGCATCCAACTCTGCTGGGGTTGGATAGCTGGCAGATCTCATCTTCTGTGTAGTTTCCCCTGAAATGTATATATGAATACTTTAGTTACTGAAGACGGTATGACATTTTATGGATGATATATCTAATATTGTTATGCATCAAATACATGGAGCCTTTGAAAGTGGGACATAGTGAAAGGGTTTCAAAATAAAAATTAAATCAAGAAGCTATAGCTCTAAGAGATTGCAAAAATACTGATGTACTGAAGATATTTTTCCAGTCTGCCTATGTTTTTTAATTGATCAAAATAACTGTGGCATAACAAAACTGAAGAACAATTGTGAATAGTACACCAGCATTCCTCAAGTACACGGGGTATGACATGAGAGAACACTGGTTTCTAGTGTGTCATTTTATATGAGTCAAGGAGTGCATTCAAAACAATGGCAATATAATCATTAACTGTCCCTGATATACGGAAGCAGTTCATCCTCGACTCCAGGACCTTGTCGTCTCTTTTGGATTAGCAGATATGTTCACTTGGTTTTCATCTAACATGAGATAGCTGCTAATTGAAGCTAGATGCTATTTAAACACACTATTTTTGGGTTTCACACGGAAGATTAACAAACGATCACAGTACTGTCTTGTTCCACTGGGTCACTAGTGTAAAGCAAACATTGATTCAGCACTTTAACTATCGCCACTACTGACTCAAAGGTGGAGCAACAATGACTTCTCATTTCACCTTCATACCTTTAATACAAAACCACCAGGCCTGATCTTTATCTTTATATATACTGTCATGTCTTTACATGACAGTATATATCACATTACTCGAGAATACCCACAACGACATATTAGGAGTCATTCAACAAATCAAGGAGAAATTATATTTTGCAATCCTGAAACTGCATATAAAACTGCAAAACTAATTTGATTGCTGAAGGTGAAGTATGAGGAAAATACTAATTTCAACAACAAAACAAGAACCTGGTCTGAGAAAGTACTTACATTTCTGAAGTCCAGTGTTCATCTGCGTGCGGGAGAGAAATCTGATGATATGGTCACCTGATGCTGGCAGACAGGCCAGCATGTCACTCTTCCACTAATGCTGCATGGGACAACTCCTCACCATGCTTGGGAGAAACAGAGAGGGCACAAATCAGCTGCTGACGGACAATTAAGTTGGTGTGAAATCAATTTGTTATCACCTGTTTTCACATAGAGTACAGTTTGCCCTTTTGAAAATGACAGCCTGTAATGAAGTGACCTCACGGTTTAGCATGAGATGGTTGTGTACACCATGCAGCTAGCAAAGAGCTGATGTGGAGAAACTTTCTATATTTTTGTTTAAGTAAGGTCATATTTTGAAAAACTAAATTCCTGAATCTAGATGGGTTTTCATGATAAGGCAGCCATCTTGTTGCATAACAAGTCAGCTTTTGGTATTTTAACAGTGTTAGTGAACAAGTGATGATGACAAATATATGGTCTGGAATCCGCAAAAGTAAATAGTAAACCATAAAAAAAAAATTAATTACTAGCAGACCCTTTTATTTTCTAAGAAAATATTCAAGAAAAGACATTTCTTTGGCCTCCTTCATTCCTCTGCCTCCAATGGAGCACAACGGTGCAAAATTATTTTAAGTTGCTATTTTAACTTATTTCATAAGTTACAATTATCTGATTAATTTGTATAGGAAATAAAATTCCAGAACATAGTGACAAGTGTAATACAAAAACAAAATGTATTCACTGCCTTATAAGTCCATGTATAATCATGACTAGAAAACTTTTAGCGTTCAATATCATTTTATGATCAATTATCAAACTCTCAATTTGATAATTGAGAGTTATATGAACTCTCAATTCATGAGATTACATGAATTGAATTTATGAACTCACCACCTGCAATGGGTAATTTCATTCAAGGGTATCAGACCAAGAAGCAGTTTTCAAAACAAGGATGCAGTTTACAAGAATGATGCAGGTAGATCTTAAGGAAATAGTTTTTCAATTGAAGATTTAAATGACTGCTGGTGTCAGCTGGATATATGCATTTTAATCCCAAATCTGTGTAGATGCTCATTCATCCAGGTCATGGTAATCCATGTGGGTTGAATCCAAAGGGACTTCTGTTTTGGCTTGAAGACATTTCACTTCTCATTAAGAGGCTTCTTCAGTTCTGCAATTCCCAATCACTTCCATTGGAAGAAATCTCTAAAGAAAAGTATGTTTTCTTATACATCGATCAGTCAGTGTAGTTATGACATTATCTTGTGACAATGGCACCAGTGGGTGGGATGTATTATTTAACAATTGAATAGGTTCTGAGGCTGATGTGTTGGAAGCAGGAAAAACGGGAAAGCGAAAAAGGAAACTTTTGCCAGGGTCGAATTATAAATGACGGAGTAGAAGCCTAAACTTCAGGTCTTGTTGGGTGTTCCAGATCTGCAGTAGTCGGTACCTAACAAAGTGGTTGGAGGAAGGCCAATTGGTGTAAAAGCAACATGGTTAAGGGCACAGAAGGCACACTGATGCATGTGGGGAGCTAGACTGGAAGGCTAGACTGTAACATCCATTCTGACAGAGAAGCTACTTTTTTTCTTATAAGTTAATGTGGATTCTGACAGAAAGGTGTCACAACACCCATCACAGAACGGTTTAGGTAGTAAAAAGAGGACAAGAATACATATGAAGCAGGTGGTTTTAATATTATGATCTGTGTAGGTCAGTCAAGTTATTTTGCAGGCAGTCTATGAATCATAACTTGTTAATTTCTACTGTCTGAATACTTAAGTGACTCATCACAGAGATTTTCTCTAAATTAAGATTATTTAACTTACTAATCAAATAAAGTGTCGTCTTAGACTTGTAAAACATGCATTTTGTTAAGCATATTCTCAATATGACTCTTAGATATTTTTTATTGAACTAAATTCAAACGCTTTAGTATACAAGGCCAGGGCTTGTATGCGGATTGGGCATTGGTCTTTTCATGTGAGGTTGCAAATCCCAAATAAAATGAGAGTTTATAAAAGCACGCATCGAGAAATAGGATCTTCATCAATGCAGAAGGGATAAGTGTGACCTTTTTCACAGACACCCATACACTTACCGTGGGAGCTATGGCATTGCCTCAGCTAACGCCCAAATTAACCCCCGTCATGTTCATGTGTCAACATACATATTTAGTCCATTCTTAATGTATGCTGTGTTTAACTCTCAGACAGCCCGTCTGTAGCTAGGTTACGTTAGCCATCTGTCTAGCAATCCAGTCATGATCTCCTGTAGTTTAAAACAGCTTAGTAACGTAAGTAATAATCTAATTATACATCTGGAATTTTTCAGAAAGCTGACGTAAACTAGAACGCTATACCACATTAGTTGAGATAAAGAAATAGTGATTTACATCGTTCAATATGTTACCTCGAGTCAAGCACCACAATAAATAAGGAGCTTCTTTGTGCTTATTGTGACCAGGCCAGCTGGTTAGCAAACTTTAGCTTATCATTGACGAAAAACACCAAAGCCTCCCGACTTAAGAAGACAATAATACTTACTCCTCTCGAGTCTAGGAGTAAGGAAACTTCATTTTGTGGAGATGTAAGGTTGATATGGTTTTAAGAAAGAGCCGACCATCCCCAGTGTGTTGGTTCTCCGTGCTGCTGTCCGGCTACGGCAGCAACGTTTGTTGAGCATGCGCGGAGAAAGGACCCCAGTTCTGCATTTAGGTATTAAATACAAACGCCTGAGTAATAATTACACCGGATTTGCCAGTGGTGGACTAAAAATTCTGATAATTTGCTTGAGCAGAAGTACTAATTACACACTTTGGAATCACGATATAACGTTAGGGAAAATGTTTTGGATTAATATTTTTCCTCTATTACGTTTTACTTGTGGTCATTTTTACTACTTTATATGTTGTTGATTAGTAAAATCTATATTATGGTCTGTTTTTTGCATCACTGTTCTGAGAATCACATTTCTATGAAGAGTCAACTTCTCAAAAACATAGTTTACTTTCACATTATCCAAGATGGTTTATAAATACTTTATTTTACTCAGAAAGAGGGCGAATTTGACCAAACACCCAAACACCCGAAATTAAAATTATGCAGATAAATGGGTTTCGTTTGACCGGGACGGTATGAATGACTAATATCTGTAAAGTAACTAGTTACTACAGCCTATTGACAAATGTACTGGAGTAGAAATTACTACATCACAGAGGAAAAATGTTATAGAGTACACGTATAAAGAATCACAAAATGCAAATGATCAAGTGAATTCCAAGAACCTTGAACTACTTAAGTAAATGACTATCTTACCCGTGGGAAATAACTTATCACCAGTGGGATTGGCTTTACAGCAGAGACAATGTTTGAAGTAGTACACATCTTAACTCTATAAAATACAGTTTTAAACTTAATAAAGTGTTTAACGGGATTTGTTTTTCAAACAAATGTAGATCAAATATATTTTGGCATCAAAAAGCAGTTTTATGTTCCAATTATGCTATACCGAAACCCTTAAGTCCATCAGTTTCTGTTTTTCTTAATCTTAGCCCCTGGGTCAAATGACAGTGTGTACCGTAGTTCTGCGCAAATGTCAAAAATCCAATTTAAAAAAAAGATGTTGTGCTTTATCGGAAATGTAATTTTCTTTATAGACACAAACTTTATACTTAATTTTATTTAAAAATGATCAGTTATTAATTGCCTCTTAAAATCCATCTGACACTGTTACATTTATGGGTATTGCAACGTTGCTTTGATACTGTCCAGTGAAACATAACGCTTTAGAATTAATTATTGTAAGGCAACTAATCTGTACCTGAACAACAGCTAGGTGAAAAGGCACAATTTTCTCTCCATTTTGTGTATCTTAATACCATATTGGTATACGAACACCAATACCATAACGTCTGAGATCCTCACCTCATTCCAGAGTCTGGTTTTGCTCCTGTTGTGACTGATTATAGCAATGTTGTCACAACCTTATGTTCATCTTCCTCTCCTCCTAATCAGAACCTAGATGAAGAAGCTGAATCAGGAGGCAATTCAAATGATCAAAGGTTTGCAATTATTAAATGATGGAATTTTAATTTATTAGAATGAGGATTAGCGAAGAGTGAACTGATTATTCAGAGTACAGTCGAATGACATGCAGCAAGAGCATACAGGAATTGATGGCTGGTTGAGACCCAGTTTACATGTTTTAAATAACATTTGGATTATCACACAAATATGCCATATACACAAGACACAACATATGAACCTAAACAAAACAATGTGGTCACAGTAGTTGTCAAATAACAACAAATAATCCTTCAAAAATAGAAAAAACAGTGATGAGCATTAAATATAAAAAATAATAACAATAACAGTCCTCTGTGAATTGTCACTATGCTCATACTAGTGATTAGTGTTCTGACATTCATATAACTACCAGCTTATTTATTTTTTCTCACATTTGAGATATGAGGTTAAACCACAAACGTCCTCGTCATGCTCGTGTAAGTTTAGTGTGGGTAAGTGCAGGGGAGAGGATAAGAAGGTTTGGCTATCTGAATTTGCTTCCAGTTCTTCTGGTAGCGTGAAATTAAGAGGTGTTATTTAACAGTTAATGGTGCATAAGACAATTATTAACCTACTTTCTTACTGCAGAATAACATTTGGTACAGCAGTGCACAAAACAAAGCTTTATGAACATTTACAAGCTATCACTTATTAAAACTGATAAAACATTATTTGATAAATAACTCTGCTAAAACATCCTTCAATATTTGATGTCACAGTTGTTACAATAAATCAATGTGGACAAACATTGAACGGTAAGTTTGTTTCTCTGAGAAAGTGTAAAAGTTTGGTTTCTTGATAAACCTTGTCAAACATGGCTTAGCATCTGCAGCTATTTGTAGAAGGAAATCAAACATACGATAACTTAAGTCAAGTCCTTCTGATGCAATTGAAAAAAAAAAAAAAGACAATCTATTCTATTTGGCATCACTGTTTGTCTCTCATCCTCAGAATCTAGTCACATGAAGCCTTTTTCCACAATTTAAACACATTTCACACAACTCTAATCAAGTCATTTCACAATTTTCCCATTAAATCTTTTTTTCCTTTTCTTTTTAATTATTATTATTTTTTAAACACCAAGCATATTCTTCAAACTTAATCAAGGTCAAGACTTCTTATATTTCACTAAATATTAAAGGACCATATTACACGCTATCCATATGAGGATAAGATCAGAATTTGACAGCATACAAATTATAAACACAGGTACCACGGCTTATATCATAAGTTTTTGGAGAACTAAAACTTCTTCCAGAGGAAGATACATTTTATACAATGAAAGTAACTTCTCAAGAGACTGAAAGCACCCGTTACATTGTCAATCAATTAGACATGAAATAACTTAAACAATATTTGAAAGCTTTACAGTTAATAACAAATTTAGGTCATCTAGGGAATGCTAATATATAAATAATAGAGGTATACAAAACAAAAAAAGATCTGCAACATAGGAAAACAGAGCCTTGTTCGTTGAAAAAGAAGAAACCTGAAGTAGAAATACCAAGGAATAGGTATCAACATCAACTGTTAGGTTACATGATAAAATACACTCAAGGGATTTAAAAACACACCCCTCCATTTTTGGTCATTTTGAGAAAGTTTCCCATGTAGGACTAATTTTTGTGAAAATCACAACGTAAGAGGTTGTTAAAATGAAGAAGAAATCCCCTGAGGCATGAAGGATTTCAACCCAACACCTTAAACTGGTGCTGTGCTTAAATGGCCTTCTACAGCATGGACATCCTCCACAGGCTCGGCATCAACTCCAGGCAGCTCTGACTCAGGAGAGGGCCGCTATCCCACAGGATCTCATGTGGAGACAACTATTGTATCCAAGGTTTAAGGGGAAAAAATAATTACAGAAGCTGTAAAATCTTGTATATTCCAGTTAAATCACCTGAGAGGGAGAGATTTTATATATATATATGACATAATATAATTTATATATATATATATATATATTTTATATATATATATATATATATATATATTTTATATATATATATATATATATATATATATATATATATATATATATATATATATATATATAATTGTTCTTTTTGTTTACCGATTAAATCATGAATGATAAGAGAAGTGGGTTGTTTTATATCCCTCGAGTGCAAATCTGATACAAAACTGGTCAGTCAAACACTAGTTAAATATCGGCTCTCTATTCGATAAAATTTGGGCCAACATGGGCCAACATATACAATCACTCAGGTACAAAAAGCAAACAAAAACACAACAAAGAAAACACAAAATGTTCCAATTTAAGTTTACCAACTAATTCCTTTCAATGAGCAGCAGTGCATGCAGATATCTGGTCCTGTATAAAGTAAGGCACCAGAGGTTTCCAAATTTCCCTTGGTATGCAGTATATACATATAAAACAACAAAATTCTTCAAGTGTATTAAAGGCAGTCTATCAGAGTGCATACAACAGGTAATGACGTTGTGGTGTTGTCCGTATTCAGTCTTAAGCAGTGGTCATCTTCTGCAGCAACGGGATCTTTAAGAAAAGACAGATAATTCAACTTTCCTTCAAGCCCAGAGGCTCTGAAACAAATCCTCACGATCAAGAACTCAGCCTGTGCGCCTTCTAACGTGCATATTTTACTATTCCCGTTTTCGCCGAAGGCTACAATGGTTAGTAAACTTCTTTTAAGATTAGATTGGAGACAAAAAATGATCATTCAACGCACTGAATGTGTGTCAAAAAATGACTGTAGACAACACATTTTCAGTAAAAGTATTTCATAGCACTGATGTAAGACAACTTTTCTATTAAACGTATGTCCTGCATTTTATACAGCTACGATACAAAAGTTGCAATATGAAAAAAAATGATTGTACCTTACAATAAGAATGTATTGCACTGGTGGATGCTAAAATAATAATGTACAATAGCCTTTCTCTTAAACTGACCTTTAAAACATAAATACCGAACTTGGTTTAGACAGTTTCTACATATCTATAAAATTTAAAGGTCAGTTCACTTGTCATTTGGTGCCCACACAGCCGGTAAAAACAGATGAATAAAGTCTACTGTATATTTGTCTGAAGTTTGGGCATATATCTCTGATTGTGCCATCACTCAAAATCTGAACTTTTAGCAGAAAATCTGCATAATTGATTAGATGTATGATGTAACATCCCCACACTTTGGAGAAACAAACTACGATAATTTACTGACATAAGAATTTATATAAAATCATCACTTTCAAAAATGTCCAAAAGTATGGAGATACACATGGCGAAATCAGCTAATTCATGTAGTCTCTCGTCTTTGTTTCAACCCATCTACAATAAAATCATATTATAAGATTTGATGCAATATCCAAATCTCTCATAAATTTAACAGCAATATTACACAATAATCAAAGTCTTTACTAATTTACATAATACAGCAAGCTTACCTTTGACAAATCCACTCCAGTAAGAGCATTGACGGACACAGGAAGTTCAGCCAGAAGGCGGTTCAACTCACTAGTCACACGGTTCCCCTCCCCACTGAGGATGACTATCTCACTGGTCTTGGCTAATGGCGCTGCCACCTTAGAAGCAATCTGCAATGATATGGGGAAGTGTTTACTGTAAGAAGGAACACAAAATCGTGATAAATTATAAAATCAGTCCGACAAATCACAAATCATTAAAATAGGGCGGATAAGGTGACCCTGGTGTAGGACTGAGAGCTGTCATTATCCATCACCTAAGCCCTGGCTCCAGGTCACATTGCCAATGAAAGTAATCAGTAAAGTTATATCCAGGCTTGTCCGAAAACAAATAAACAACAAAAAAAAGAACGTATTATGGCACAAATTCAATATAAATTGAAGTTCTCTTGAGCAACTCTCTTGAAGAACTCCTCTCTGTTGTACCTTGGGCAGGGCCTCAAGGACCAGGGCAGTCTTGGCTGCATCTCCATACTGCTGGTAGGACTCAGCCTTCAGTCTCATTTTCTCAGCCTCTGCTTTGCCTATTGCTTCGATGGAGCAAGCCTCTGCGTCACCGACCTTCCTAATCTTCTGTGCCTCGGCCTGGGCGATGAGCACTTTCTTTACCCTGAGGCAGGGGAAACACAGGTTCAAAATATTGATTTTGTGATTTACCCATTAACACACATCGGTGTGAAAATCTCTTTTAAGACAATATTCTGCTCAACTCTACACAATTTCGAATCCAGTACAATATTCCACAAACCAAGCCCTTGTCCGTCAACTGTGCATTGAGTTTACATTGCGGTTTTGACAAGTTATTTTATAGTGAAAGTGGTTTTCGAACTATGGGTGGAATGACCATGGCGTATAGAAATGGTGTTAGCAAGGATGAAGACTGGAAAGACGATTTTTACACCCGATAACATAATCATGCACCCTGCTAGTAAGTCAATACAATACATGTCAAACAAGGGTTCAGTGATGAAATATCGCTGTAGTTCCTGCCTCCTGATCTTCCTGTGGAGTGGTTGGTGAAAAGGAGGCAGAAGAGATTTTCTGTCCTTGAAATTAACAAGATTTTCAAAATTGTGCCAAAAAAAAACCATCCAAAACTTCTCCACCTACATTTTTTTAAATTTTACAACATGTAACCGATGTCAGCTTTGAGCATATTAGCCTGTTATAAAAAAAACAATGGAAGAAAAATGAATCTATACTGCAACTGGAGTATTTTGCATCTTCAGCATATACATAAATTTGCTGAATGTGTATAAATTTGACGTCCATCATCTCCTTCTTACATTCTACTTCCTATAAGTTGATCATGATAAAAAAATAATGCAAAGTTCAGCTGGCTGCTGTGCAAAACAGAATACACTTCTCAGACTTTTTACCCAGATTTCTTAGATTTCCGCTCTAATTAAGTCACATCTCTTAATTGAACTGCAGGTCCCTGTACTTTTAGAGGATAATAAGTATGACAGCTTGGCCTATAGCACATGTTCGTTTCGGTTTGTTCGGGGATGTTGCAATATCTAAACAATGGTGATATTAGAAAAAATGCTGAAAATTTTGTTCTCACTCACTTCTGCCCCTCGGCCAGTTGCTGCATTTTATAGGCCTCAGCCTCAGCTGGCCTCTTCACAGTAGCAATTAGCTCCTTGTCAGTCCGGTCAATCTCCTTCTCCTCAATGGTGATCTGTTTCTTCCTCTGTACAACTTGGATCTCAATCTCCTCCAGTCGGATCTTTTGCTGCTCCTTGGCTGCCTGTAGCTCGTACGCCAGCTGAGCCTCTGCTTTCTGAAAAGCAGAGGCTCAGCTTTTCAGAAACCTACTTTCAGAAACCTACTTTCAATATAGTATAAAACCATTAGGTTCCCACCTTAGTGTGGATTTCCTGGTTGAATGAAGCTTTCTGCAACTCCAGTTCTCGTTTGGAGTCGGCCATCTTTGTGTCAGCCTTAAATTTGACGTCCATCATCTCCTTCTTACATTCTGCTTCCTATAAGTTGATAATGATAAAAAAATAATGCAAAGTTCAGCTGGCTGCTGTGCATAACAGAATAAACTTCTCCGAATCTTCCACCTGCTAGAGGTTCCTTACCCGTATCCCAGCATCTCGCTCCGCCTCAGCCACGCCAATGTCTGCATCCCTCTGGACAGCTGCAGTCTGGGTCTTCCCAAGGGAGCTCAGGTAATCGAGTTTGTCATAAACATCCTGTGTTTCAAACAAACAGGTTAAACTACACAGATATCAGCTTACTGTAAACATGGAATAACAGGAAACCTGAGTAGCTGGCAAGATTATTTAAATGCAAAAGCACATAGCTTAGTTAACATGAAATGCCCTTTAAACAGACAAGACTACCTGTACCATTGATTTTTCATCCAGATGGGTGATATTTGCAACATATAATTTTTCACACTCTGGCAAGATCCGTGACCCTATAGCCAGGTCATGTGCTAAATGTATTATTATTATTATTATTAAGTACACATGAGAGTTGGATACAGAGTTGGATATTTGCAGAGTAATACAGGTCTGTGTTTTTCCATACTATGAACTTGGCTTAATTAATGAAGGTATGTGCGCTACATGTGCCCTCTAGTGGCAATGGGTGATAATACATCAATGCTGATCAAAAATCTCCCTTGTGTTTAAAAATTACACTATAATGCTTATTTTCTCTCTATGACAGTGGAGAAAATAAGCATTATAGTGAGAGAATTTGTTGTGCCTCTCAATGAACTCCCTCTCAATATCTCTACCGGGAAGAGCTTAAATGTGATGAGAAGTCAGAGGGAAAGGCAGCTGTTAGTCAAATGGAAAGCAATAAGAATGGAAACCGGCTCGCTAATCTCGTCAGCCCTACTTTTGGTGGACCACAATATCCGTGCTCTGAATATAATTGTGGTCACAGTAATGGCAGTAAAAATAAGTCATGGCTATAATCATACTGTAACACCATGTAATAGCACACACACATAAAATACAGCTTTCTCTACAGCTCTTTACATTAATTCAAATTGTCCGAGTAAAATCTCCCTTCAGAACATAAAATATTCAAACTCTGTTGACAAAGTTTCTACTCGGCAACTAGATTTAGGAAACAAGTAGCAAAACATCCACATTCATTTCTTCAAACATCTCTGCTTAATCTATTCTTACTCAGTGTCACAACAGTTTTACAGCTGGAGAGACACACATACTGGTCTTATCAGAACTGCAGACCTGTTTCTTTTATTTTTTTTACACGACTTTTTCTTCTGCCAGTGCACATACTGACTGCTGTCAGTTTTATTTAGCATTAATTCTATCATCAACCGACCTTAATTGTAAAACTGAGAATCTCAATGCCCATCCTCCCGACATCTGGAGCTGCTACCTCCCTCACCAGTTTAGCAAACTGGTCCCGGTCCTGATAGATCTGCTCTACAGTCAGAGTACCTGCCATAAAGGAACACTGTCAAAATCTCCGAAGTGCATTTCAATCATGCAATTCAAATAACAGTACAATACAATACAAACTAGTAGCTTCCCTTTTTATTTAATATACTTTTGATAAATATTACTTTCTCAGGGTTTTATAAATCATTTTCTTCATGAACTTCTTCAAAGATTCAAGCCTTTGTTGTTTTTATTAATATTAATATATTGATTATCTTTTTGGTTTAAAATATTGGTTGGAGAAAAAATGATATTTGACAATTGGACTCACACAAGACAAGAAACTGTAAAAGACAATTTGAGCTAATTTCGCCCCTTCCTCTTAATGAAGGGAGATCTGGTCACAGTTTACCTGGCAATTTGAGACATTAACAGATCAGATTTCATCGTGCTTCCTCTATTATCAACTGTTCTTAAAATGAAAACCTGCATGATTACATCAGTAGGGTTCGAGAAAAGAAAATAGCCAAAAGAGAGTCCCCTGTCTAATACTCATTAAAAATTAGACAAAATGATGACCAAGATCTCCCACCCCATTTTTTCCATCCAGACTCGTTAAGCCTTCCATTTTGTTTTTTTCTAACTCACTAAACATTATAGACCTGACCATAGCACGAAAAAGGTGAAGGATTTTGCAACTCCTACAATCAGAGTACTGTATTAGCTAAAGCCCAAAACCAATGCAGTAACTTATTTACACCTGCCGTTTAGTAAAAACAGGTGTCCTGATTATGACAAAGACATAGTTAAAATTAAATGAACGGTCATACCAAGAATGGAGCGCAGATGTCCCTCCAAAGTCTGCAGAACAACAGCTTTTATTGCCATGACTGATTTACCCAGAAACTGCTCAGTGGCTACTGCCAGCAAGTCCAGCTCAGTCATGACTTTCACCTGAAGAAGAAAGTGACAGAGAGAGACCAAACATCAAGGACCAGATAAAATGTGGCCTATGTTATACTCTCAGCTCCCTAAAAATGTCATTAATGTAGTTGGAGTGAATGTTCATGTGAGCGTGTCTGTCTTTAAGTGTTGTCCCGATGATGAACCGGCAAATTGTCCAGGCTGTACCCTGTCTCTTGCCCAATATAAACTGAGATAGGCTCCAAACCCTGCAAAACTGAATAGGATAAGTGGTTATGGATCATGAATGAATGAATGAATGATTAAAAATATTCAGTCAAAAACAAAAACACTGGTAAAAGAATAGATAGTTTTTTAGCATTTACATAATATTTAAGACAGATACATTTCCAGCTTTGATGCAATTAGGAAGACAATGTGTGAGTAAAGAGATGTTAATTGTGCCGGGGTTTTCTGGTTGTCATTCAGAAATGTCATTAATTGTTCATAAATGTTTTCAACTTTCAAAGGAAATATGCTCGATTTCTTCACTATTACTAATACTTGTATTAAAGGTCATTCCATTTATGAAAATAAATATACAAAGAACAAATTGAGAAAGAATTACTGAACACATACCAACATAATTTTGTAAGAATGATGATATTAAAACAGTTGAGTTTAAAACTTAACTGGATTTTGTCTTAAATGTTTTCTTTACATGCTCTTAGTCTTGGTACAATAACATTGTCTCTCCAAGAGATTTAGAAATAAATCTCCTGTTAAGAGAGAGGGATGGCTAAATTTAATTTAGAACTAAATATCCTGTCAATAGAGATTTCGTTTTAAAGGGATGGCTACTTTTACATTTTTTCTTTACATTCACTTAGTTTTGCACAATCATATTGTCTGATGCCTTAGGGCCCTTATCATCCAATTTTTTGTCAAGACCTGTAAATGTTTCAGTTGTCCCTTCGAAGGGACAGAATACACGCGAGCATGCAGCCACCATTAGTAAAAGCGCTGGAGCCAGCATGTTTTGGACTGCCCTGGGCGCCCTAACCTATCGCATTTTGAATGGAAAACAACCCATTCTTTTTAACCATTCTAACCAGAATTATTTTGCCTGTTCCAGTCTATCAGACAGAAAAAAACAATACAGCGGGAAAAGCCCAGTCGTGGAGGCAGATCAGCTGGACAATCAAAATTGCTAGAGAGTGGTGTTTTTAAATCACCCAATAGTTCTTAAACTTGTCTTCTGTACTCAAATCGGGGTTGACAAGGTGCTTATTTATCTATCCAGCTACTGTAAATCTAAACTGTATATTTTTTATTTTCTCTAATAACTTAAGAGCTTAATTCTTGCACAGCCATCACCCTGCCAGTCTAAAAAATAGACATTGACCATTTCTACAATAAATCCTTTTTTGATAAGATTGTGATAGGGGCATATTTGTGTAAGTATCATAAAAAAATATTGAGGTCTGACACTATTGACGATTGACAAAGTCATCCTGGCACATGAAGCGGACAATATTTACAGGGAACACAGTTTTGGATGTCTTACTTGAGCCACCCCTGTGACAGTGATGGCGACCCCCTCCGCTGTTTCCACATCCTCACATTTGGGCTGCAGAGTCATGATCTCGAGGGTTATCCTATGGCGAGGAGCAAAAGGACGTTAATTGGACCATGAAGAGAGGACTTTAAATCAATAAGAGTAAGAAAACTAGACTAAAATCCAAATATTTTAAATAATAAACACAACTATCAACTATTCATTCTTTCATCACATCAAATTATTTGGAATTTAATCTTTTTTAATAAGATAAGAAATAACTAAGTATATTAAAAAGAAGTAGTGACTGGTTTTCTCAATGGTCAATCTATCATCGGTATAGGAAGTTTTTATTATTACACTTAAAGTTACACCGGGAAAGGAATGACAATGTGAACAACTAAATCTTCATATAATGATCATATATGTCAACAAATTTTGTTTAATTCTAGTCTCATCCAATTATATGATATCTGTAAAAGACAATCATGCTTTTAGTTGGGGAAAAAGGCAGCTGTCATATCCAGAAAGAGGTGATCATCATTCAAATGGGCACCGCGTCTCTGTGAAAAATGTGGCAAAGTAACTATGTGAAGATTGAAAAGTGTAAAACTTGAGAAGTTTGAAATCTGATTACTTTCTCAGCTCTACACACCTGACCAATCACAAAGTGAAGTGAACGCTCTTATCAGATTGGTGATGAAATTTGTCAGATGAAATCTGACTCACCATCTGCACAACACTTTTTTAGAGACATAAGAATACCTTACAGGATCCACCCATAGCTGTGTTATGTTTTGTGCATAAAGCCTAGGGTTGGCCGAAATGTCCACAACCTATTGTGATTACAGGGGATCCCCTTTTCTAAGTTTTTCCTTAACTATCATTGAACATGCATTTGTTCACCTTTACCAACAATAAAAAATAATAAGTCACAAATCAAATGTAATTTTCTCATTTTCACTACAAATGACCTCTGCTCTAGCATCTCTACAGACCCTCTTTGATAAGACCAATATGAGAGCAATGCAGGGAGAACAGTGTTACACTTTTGACTAACGATGTAATAACTTTTCAGATGGATCGACACCAACATTTTACAAGAGCTGTCTTTATATGTAAATGGTATTATGATATTAGTCAACGTAAATATCATAATACCATTTACATATAAAGAAATTGTCCCGTTTTAAGCTGTAATTCTCAAACAATTACATTTCAAATTCAACAAGATCACAATTTAAATTAGAGGTGCACTGATTGCAATTTCCATGGCCCATCACTGATCTTTATGAAGTCTGCTCGGCCAAAACTGATGTTGGCCGATTACGTTTGTTCTGCCCAACTTTCGGGGTCGCTTCGCTGCAGCTTCTTTTGTCGTCATGTTTTAAAACCAAAAATGAAAGTATAGATACATACATACATACATACATACAGCGGGCTCGTGGTTGGCTCTGAGCTCCCACAAGCTTTAGCTGCTCCATTAGCTTAAGCCGCTCTGCTAGCATTAGCTTAACTTATTGTCTCCTTGGGGTGATTTAATATGAAGTATGTGATTAAGTTCAGTGTGCCGAACATTTTCAGGGTTGAAGAGATACCTTATTTTGTTCTCACTGGTGTTACAGATTGCGAGCATTGTGTTTTCTGGTTATCTTGTGAGATGTTTGGAGCCGTGGTAGCTGCACCTCTAATTTTAATTGTGGATTGAAATTTTGACTAAAAAGATTGCCATATTATTTTTGGCCAAATGGCATTTTAGCTGGTGTCGTCTGACAGAACCTTGGTCATACTGGATCGAAGGCTTTTAATAGTTTAATTTCCTCATCTGTGTTGAGTGGCTCTTGCAGGCAAAAATCCACTTCAAAGAGATACTACAAGGTCAACTCCACTTCACATGGGAAATACAAATTTGAACGGACGTTATATTTATAATTTATTGTCACCTTTGGGTGTCTGATATGAGCCACCAAGCCCAGGACCAGCCTCCCACGACATAAGTCTTTGAATCAGGGCCACAACAACCACCTGAGGGAAGAAGACCACTTAAATAAACAACGCCTCATGTTTGATTATTCGGTCAATACAACCTTTACATACATCATCAAATTACATATTGATATCAAACAATTGCAAAGGCAAAAGAACGCAGATGATTGATTTATGAACTCAACCTTAGAGGAACATTAAATCAACAATGAACTAAATGTTTCACTTTGACTTAAAATTTATAACAATTAAAGTCAACTTAGACAGGAAGAAGTAAACACAAAGAACACATACCAATGGAAAAATATATGACCGTGCTAAAAGGATCACAACATATTATATTATATCATAAAAGAAAAAAGTCATGGTCAAAAATCGAGGGAGATGTACTCACATGCTATACAGCATGTGTGGCAGGGACATTAACAGCCAAATTTCTTAAAAAGTTGTTGATTTTATGTATGCATTACCAAATACCTTAACATTTTCTAGGCTCTAACAATATATAATATAAATTGATGTCTCTATGAGCATCCAAGGTTTGACAATAGAACAGATATTAAGATATCTGCATGCATAACGTAGGCCTATTTATATTATTATAACAGTGTAATTTAATTGGTTGATGCACTTGTAATTTTGCGTTATGTCCTGGACTGTTTTTTATTTCAGTGATGTTGCATTTTCACTAAAGAAAAATAAGATCTCCGAAAATCAGAGATGATAAGTAACAAATTACACTCATGTTTTATGTCTGATCAGGACACTGTGTGGAATACTTCAAGTTCTTCCACATTGAGCATTTACTAAATTACTGCACGGTCTGTTTTCATGTTAGTTTACACATTTTGATATAACTCTAACCAGTTACTGTTTCACTATTGAATGTCTTGGATTCCAATTAAATTATATTTGTGTGGTTTATATATTAGACGGCCAATATTGGTCTATTACAGACAAATCGGTTTTGCTGTTTATTATTCCATGAACCGATATGAAGCCTTGTTTTGCAGATAACAATGCCGAAAAATTGTCACATTTAGGCACGAATTGATGAGGAAGAGCTAACACACCCCTCTGATCGATCCCTTAAAGGGCCTAAATGAAGGGTGGGGGGGTATTTCTGAGGACAACAGCAATCACATTAATGTTTATAACACATGCGTTCGCGATCTTATATTCAACAACAGTCTGGACTTTAACTCTAGCCATCTGAGCTAATAACCGTTAAAACCGGGAACATACAGTTTGATTAGCTAACGATGCTATCGTAACGATTATGTTAAATATGGTGAATTCATGAATTTAGCGGTTCATGAATCTGATTGTAATAATTTTTACACTATGATACACTGTTTGGTTATCTAGCGACAAACGAGCAAATTTAGAACTGGTTTAGGTAACTTAATTAGCCATTTAGCGCACAGTCTGACCGCAAGCTAGCATCAGTTTACTGTTAGCTCACATGATGACAGCTAGTTTAGCTTCGTTAGCTCAGTAAAAACCTACCTGAAACCACCAAAGCCTCATTTGGCCCCACAGTCAGGCAGTTCCCCATGCTCACTCAAACTGGCGAAATAAAATAGCTGTAATTATATCTGCTTCACGCAGTTACTCTATCCGTTGTCTAATCCAAATGTACTCTAATCCAAATCTGAATCGTGTGTGGAAATCTTCACCAGTGTTGCCAGATATTGCGAGAAACACGCAAACGCGGGGATTAATTATAGATAAGCGTACGCATAAATGAACGTACGCCACTTTCTAAAGAAGGAGACATGAGGGGAAAATGCGTGATCCACGCAAACGGACCCATGTGTACGCACATAAAAATGGAGAAAAAGCGGAACTGCTCTGACAGCAGAAAGACAAAGAGTGTGTATGAAGAGTTTATTTGCAAAAATGCATAAAATCCAGTTTCAATTTGAATAATCAAATATGGGATTGATTCTACCTGGAAGATGAATACGGCGGCAAACTGTATATCATCTCTTGAAAAAAAGTCTTCAGATGTTTCTACGATTGTCAAAAAGACTTCCATGCTAATGGCATTTATTCTTGAGGGGAAAAAATGATTACACGCCTGTATTGCATTGTATTGTATCATATACTACAGTTAATAATATGGATACTTGTTTATTTATGTTGTTTCATGTCAAAAAACTTTAATTATAATAATAATACATTTAATTTATAATGCACTTTACATTTGGATCAAATCTCAAAGTGCTACGAAGTAAAAGCAGATAAAAGCAGACAAAGACAAAGACAAGCATGGACCAGCTTTTCAGCATCACTCAAGGTGAGTGAAGAAAGGAGTTTGGAAAATATTTCTGATAATATTTCTTACTTTGTGTTTTCTACTATCATTTTTTTAAAATTATTGTTGCTGGTGCTATTATTATTATTATTATCACATGTTCATGGTTGAAACGTGTTGTCAATTATCATCAGAATGATTCCCACACCAGTGGCCTTTCATCTTCTATCAAATGGTAGGTATAAAAATGTATCTAATTTCAGCGCGTAATGTAACACATTTGTTGATATGGCATTGTGTGAAGTTGTAGTTAACGTTAGGTTAGGTTAAGGTTATCAACGGTATTTGAGTATGGTTAAATATAATTAGTGACTGTATTTGATGATGGATTGTTGAAATTTATTATGGATCTGTGAATGCAAAACGTGAATAACGGTATTATAAAGGAAGGGACATGTAAGATATGAATTATCTTCTCCCTGCGCCTTTTTTTAAATCACGGAATGTGTATAAATTTTGTGCACCATCTAATTTGGTGGAAATTGGTATTGGAAATGAACAGAAATGAGTGAAATAAACGAAATTAGGTGAAATGAAGTTGCTCAAATCTGCAGATGGAGCTTTCTACTGAATGGCCTCAGTTGACAGGAGAGAATAGCGGAGAGAGAACATAATTCATTTTAAGTAATTTTACAAAATTAGAATTACTTGGAAAAAGCGGACTTGGCAACGTCGGTCTTCGCGAGATACAGCAACAATGATGGTTCCCTCCCTGCCTCACGCCCAACGATGCCGGACAGTGACGTAACGTTTTTCAACGCAATACACTGTCGATGGGAAAGGACTCTAACCTGCTACATTGATTTGCTGATGCATATATTTTCTGTTTGTACTGAAATGTTATTATCAGTTAAAAAAAAATTAAGATAACATTTGCGTTATCTCAGTATGAAGATAGCGAATACACAGGATGTTGAAGTATCGCTGTTGCCATGCAGTGTAATTACTACGGTTCTGTGCATCCATCATAGTGATAGGTACTGACATTACGCTGTTAAAATTTCACATTATGATTTGCTGACATGTCATTCTGGGATTGAAATGAGCAGATTGAAGCCAAACATGATATTTGTGCGATCCAAAGTTCTACAATTTTATTAGTTATACACTTCCAAAGTTAGATAATATCACCAACACACAGTTTAAAAAGACTTCAAACTCTACCCTTCACATGTGTTGTAATTAAGAGCTTTACTTCTTGATAAACTGGTTTAAGGATGATTGGACCATAGAGATTCTGATTCGTGTGCACGTTTAAACAAGAGAGTGGAAGAGCAATTTAACCCTCTAATGCGTGAGGGAGTTGTAACATGAATGGATGGAATAGTAGATACAATTTCTTTTTATTGCCATCCATAGGGCAAACGCGGTATATCTGTACCTAAAACGTCAATAATGTAGAGCTTTCCTGTGAATACTTCTGTGAGAAAACAAGTTCTTGGTAAGGATCAATTGCCAGGCAACAAGTTGAAACACCAGGAAGTTACAGATCCAAGCCAGGAAAGAATATTAAGCTAAAATGCACATATTCAATACTTTTGCTTTGTATGGATTAGATACATTCGAAGCATATATAGGGGTTAGTAAAACTGCTTCTACATATTGATCCCAGCGGTGAAATAGTTTCATGAAGTCCTCAGAGTCCCATGGCGCCTTTCTGCACCGCACAACCCAGTAGTGCATTTCCAGCTTCCACACACTCTGTCACAAATGGTGCTGAAGTAAAAGACACAAACCAAGTAAACAGCATGAGCATGTACGTGGGAAACAACTGATTCTAGCCAGTCAAAAACATCACATCAATTTGTATAACGGTTATTACCACTCTGAGCACGGAGCCATGACACAGCCTTCATAGCTAGAAGCTCCCACTCTTCTAGAGCGTCCTTCTGGAAAGCATGGAGCCAGATCAGAGCCAGAGTGGTAGCCCACACTTCCTGGTTCACCTAATTAATCAAACCAAAGAAAAAGAAAGATGACTCAGCAGGAGAAAGAAGTAGAGAACAAATAAGAATTGAGGGTAAATGTGACAGGAAATTTCTTAGCTGCCCACGTTGTGAAAAGAATGAAAAGGCTTATTGTAGTCTAGATTACATCACAATGGATGGCCTGGTTTTGTTTGTCAACTGCGTTTTTTGTTACATTTAGTGTTTAATTCAAATTTTTCTGCCAATGTTATTTTATTTCTCGCGGATTTGAGAAAGTCGTATAGATTTTTAATGAACGACATGCATGTGAGCATCTGATGAGATTGACATGTATACCATAGTCATGGAGTGTATCAATTCTATTTCTCGCACCTTAAACTGGTTTTGAGAAAAAATGTTCATGTGGCAAGTGCAAGTTTGATTGAATGAAGCTTACTCGGCCCAAAGTATCAAATTTTTATCATTTGGTGAGAAAAACCATTAAAATTATTCAGCAGACTCATTTTCATAGACCTTTTAACTACATAGGAAGCACGACACACATTGGAAATCCATCATTAAAAACCATGCCATGTTTAAAAAGTATTCTGATTATTAATTGTCACTTTGTTATTTTTGACATTGCTCACCGCTGAAGGCTTTGCTTTTTCCAATTCCTGGCTGTTTTTTCCCAGCGCAGTGGCCAGGTCTGGAACCAGCAACCAGCAGCCAGAGGCCTTCTGGAGGCAAATCAGTTGCAGAAAAGGGTCTCTGGGTGGCTGGTTTGGAACAGCACCTTCATCCTCTACAGCAGCAGAATCATCTAAGAACAACCAAAGTTAAAATCTTTCCAGTATTCCATTATGAACGGTTTACTTGACTCTATTTGATAATAAAATGTAGTTACGGTGCAGTGCAAATGAAACCATTTTAGCAGCTAAATCCATGCACTGATATTCCTGGTTAGTATCTATGAGTGCTACTTATTTGTTTTAATATAACGTTGCTTAACATTGCTTCAAATTTTTGTGAAATCAAAAAAATCCATGCTGGCGTGACAAAAAAAAATCAATTGTATGATGAAAATACATACGAGAAATATAGCAAAATACAGAGAGATACGAGAAAAATTGCAAAACTGAGTTGCATGACAACACTTAAGATCACATTTACAGGCAGTAATACGGCAATCTATGTCATGTCTACATTTAGTCAATATTTAATTATCCTCTCATCAGTGGTTTATGAAAAAGCAAAAGCACGACTGTTACAGATTTAGCCTTAAATATGAAAGAAAATCACTTTATTTATTTTAATGTTATTTCTTTCTTCAGTCATACGTGCTGACTCAGCAAGAGAAAGGCACTGTGTTATCTGCACAAACTGTACAGAGAGTATGCATGCGGAGGAAACATTCATAGCCTCATTATATCAACCATGGTCTGCTCTGTAGGGCACCCTGGCAAAGAAGCCAAACTGAGAAAAAACAGCTTTTCTGATTTTCAACCACAAAACATTACCCAAAAAAGGAGCTCTCTGGGTAATGGGTCTAAAGAAAATAAATTGCACAGTGATTCAAAATGCTCCATGATCTTCAGACTGTGTAAGAAGTATCAATTACACCATCAATTCTATACAGTCACGTAAAAATACCTTCTTCAGATGATGCCTCTGATTCCTCTGCATCAAATTCCATGCACAATGTTTTACAATTCATGTCTGAAAAAAGAAAAGTAAAGCAATAAATATTGTTACTGGAGCAAAGGCATACCAGAATATGTTATGGCCCAAATCACATTTGTTTCCTTGTACATTTAATTTGCTCTAAATTGATGCTGAATTGTTGCCCTTCTCTTTATTCTGGCCATAACCATGAATATATTTGAGATTTCAATTCTTTATTGCGAACAGATAAAAAATAAAAAATCTGGTGTGAAACAACATACATACAACAAAAAGTGTCAAAAACAATATTTTAAATAAAGGAGCAGGAAGAAGCAAGCTTATAACTTCACACCCCTTATTCAAGTGAGACTTACCTGTAAATATTTAGCAGTTATAGAGACCTTTTTGTCATATGTACACCAATTATTTACAATTGTACAACTTTTCAAAATATTTACCAATTCATACTAAAAAAAATCTCAATATACTATAGTCTTTCCCTTAGTTTCACATACAACACATCACCGTATTATCATCTATCTCAATACAGTCAATATAATATCCCACTCTTATCTTCATCCCACTATCTTTTAAAGAAAGGGTTTTCATACAACTTTTTACACAGTTTTATGTTTGTGCTTTCCAAAAATTCACCCAACAGAATTTTATGCACATAGTTTTCAGAGTTATCTTTCTAATATTATCTTAAATTATATCTCCTGTTATTAGAGAGAACTGTGGCACAAACATATGCCATTGGTACAGGAAATGGATATTATGAGAGTCTTTTTACTTCTGCCAAAGAGGTCACGTTTTTGTGGGTGTTTTTTTTTTTTCTCTTAGTGGTATGTGAACAATTAAATATTATTTTGTGGATGACATACACTTCAAGTTCAAACTGATGGTTCATTCTAATCCAAACTGATCATCCAGCACTGTAGTCGTCATAATATGCCGTTTGTCTCGTTGCTGTCACACCGAACAAACCAATCATTGTGAAGCACATTGCTAACAGCTGAGTCCAGTCTATGATTCATTCTTTTTCAGCTTTTCACCTACCGAGAATAAGATTTTGAGCATGACATATCACCATAGGAGAAGATCCACTACAGCTTCTCAAACTGATGTTCGGCACAGGAGGAGACGCCATACAGTAGGCCATTGGAGAACGAAGCGCTCCACAGTACATCCGCACTGAGTGTAAGTAATCAAAAAAAGATCAATGTAGCAGTTTCTGTGTTTATTACAAAGACTCTTAACAAGCAATAAAAGATACTTAAAATGATTAGGCTTTTAATTCAAATTCAAATCAGCACAAAGCAGAACTTCTACATACAATCACTGGTCCGCTAATGTATCTCTTAAGTTTAGGGTGACTTTATTGTAATAACACTCACTTGGTGTTGGCACATCTCTGCGCACCAGAGGTCCTTGAATGGCCTCACCGTCTCCTTTGTTGACTGCAATGAAAGCAGTGAAGGCACTACTCACCCCTGACTGAACACTGACCTCCACCACCTTATCCTTCACTCCTCCACCTTCCTCTCCTTGCTCCATCTCCAAAGAGCGAATCAGAGTTCGAGCAGCCAACCTGTGGACCGTTAATCTGCAGACAGGAGGGAGGAATAAACATGTGGGTTTTAACATTTGGAAATGTAAAATACAGAAATATGTCCAACCAATCATGTTATATGTCAATGAAAATGTTAAATGATTTTTAAAAAAAGTGGTCAACTTAAACACATGACGCGCATTAATCTATCTGGAACGCAGTGCTTTAGTTTGGCAGATAATCTGGGAATACTACCAGTTCTATTATAATTATTCTAATCATTAAATTACTTATGGTTCTTCTGGAATTTCTTTTGATTTGGGCAATGTGTTATGTTTTGTTTAAGAGATGGTGTGACTGAACAGGGCTGGAAGAAATCAGGTCTGGGTGAGTCCAGACCCTCTATAACCTGTTGTTAATGCATTTGTGCCGCTGTGACCTTTAACCCAAGTGGTTGAATTTTGTTTGAAGATTTGACACAATTTTGCATGAGTTACGCATAAATATAGAAAAAAACTAGGAAGGTGTCAGAGCGTTGTATTTAACTTAAAGTTCCACTGTTTTCTGAACAAAAAGTGTTTTACCCAGTGTCCTCGGTAGGTTGGAGGTCGAAGTGGAGCTGGTTTTGAGAGGGATGAGCCGCCAGGCTGTACTTCACTGTCACACAACCCACTGCTGTGTCTGAGCTCTGAGGAAGCATTACAATATAAGAAAACATTTATTAATGTAATATTCATATAGAGGAATGAAAATAACATAATTATTACTGTGAGGTGTTCCTACTCCTACCTGCCCAGTGAGCTGAGCATAAACAAGTGACCTTTGACCCTGAAAAATTGTTGTGATTGGTGGAGAGAGGACAGTGACGGAGACTCCTTTTGGCAAATCCCATGTGACTGAAATGTCCACCACAGCTGGCTGCAGAGCAAATTTCAGCGACTGCATTGCCTGATGAGGAAAAAAATACACATCTATACAAAGTTTTTACTGAATGTATTTACATATATTTGAAATTACATCTTCTGTCCAGCATTCGTTATAATAAAAGCATTTTATTTCTTACTTTGAGTTGCATTCGGTCCGCCCCAGTGATGAACTGAGCGTGACCTCCTCCTTCCTTTGCCAAACCGCTGATAAGAGCAGAGCTGGCTCCTTCCCCAATCCCAAAGGAGAAACACCTACAATGCAGTAAATTTGTTTTAACACATGCAGCACTACAACAAGGAGCATATCAGGGGATATATAGTATGATTTGTGCTTTCACCTGTGGGAACCTGAATTCTTCTTCACCAGATTAAGTACTTCTTTGGTGTTTCCCACCTCTCCGTCAGTAAAGACAAATAGCTAGGGAGGAGAGTTTGCATTTCACTCTGTGTTATGTAAAGCCACACCCTGAACACATGAGGTGGAAAGTCATCTACATACTTTCCCCATTTCACATACTTTTCTTTGATAAGCTCTTGTGCCAGTCACACAAGCTTTTCAAGTACAAAGAACAACAGAGATGTTGTGAGAGTGATTGTTGAAGAAACCGGTTCATTAAGGAGCAGGACAGTAAGAATGATCAGTTTGATTTATTTCCGATTATATTTGTTATCTTGTGTTTTTTAATGTCTGAGCAGGCTGTGTTACCTGTCTTGGCTGATCTGGAATGCACTGCTGGGTGTAAATATGTTTAAGGGGCTCAAGGATCTCCGTTCCCCCCAAATCAGCCATCATTTTTTCAACTTTCTTCAGAGCCTCTTCCATGGTCTTCTCGCTGTACTCCACACTCTTACTGCCATCAGAAACATGAAGAATGAAGAAGGCCAGTCTCAGGCTACAGTCTATAGTTACTGTACGTGTGCCTAAGTGCACACTGTTTGGACAGTACACATGCAAATCGTACATCAATATGTTCAGGTTGATCAGCAATGATGAGAAATTGGTTTAGGAAACAATTTTAAAAATGTTGGAGGGTTTTTTCACAAAAATTGCAAAAAGAAAATCTGAGAAAATTCAATTGGAAATAGCTGAATAAGCTCAATATACTACCGTGGCAATTCTCATTGCAAAAATGCATTACTGCTACTTTTCATTCTAATGGAACAGTCCAGGTTCACACAGATGCTCGAGTTTGATCATGGGGCTCACATTTAAATTTCTTGAAACATTTTCTAATGTTTAAATACAAATCTGTTTCTTTTCTTTCTTTCTTTTTTGCTGTGTATATATACTCGCAGCTCTGACCACCCATTCTAAAATAAAACATCCAAATATGCAGCTTGATCCGTAATGGGGTGTTATGTTGGTACGTTTTTGCCCAATTGATCTGCAAAACCAACACCAAGCATGTCAGAACTATAAGACAACACATGGTATCTGGTTTTGTTTTATTGTTTTCTCCTCTCTGGCCCTTTCATTGTATTACATTGTGTGGAATCAGTCAATGTGTATATATGAGTACCCAGATAAATTCTGATCCGATCTTTGACATTTGTGTCACACATCCGTGAATTTGATACATATTAAGTCTAGGACCCAATTTGAAAGGGACACAAATCCATAAAAAATCTGAGGCTTTTGTTCACAAGGTTCTTAAAAAAAAGATGAAGATCTCAGCTTGAAAAAGTTAAATAATGTTTTTTCATATGAATTTGGGATGTTGGGGTAACTGGAAAAGAGAAATCTGTTATACAAGGCATATGTAGTCATCTTATGTTCATTTTTGATTGTCCTATTCTTATCCAATTGTTTAGAGGAATCGGTCTCACTACTTCATGGTGAAACTCAAGGGATGTTTTGTGGACTATGACTCATTATAAAATGCTGGAAGTGAATAAATCCCCCAATATTACTAATCTGTTTGGCAAGAGTGCTGACATACCGCTACAACTGATAACACTGATATCAACGGATGAAACACAAAGGGAGGTCTTACGGGAAGATGTGTTCGTAGGTGGACCCAAAACTGTAGATGTTGAAATAGCAGCCCATTGGTAAGCTCTTCAACAGGAGCAGCAGTGTATCCTAGAGGGAAGAGAGGAAAAATGGTGAAGGCCGCTGTGTAGGAGGGACAGCGAATGACTATCAGAAAAACAAACAGATAATTAATACCCTGGCACTGCTAATACGAGTTTTGTTCTCTTTGCTGTTAGTGGTTGGACAATCCATGCTTCCAGATCGATCCAGCAAGAACACAAACTCTCCACATGAGGCGATGGAAGTAGTGACAGCCTTGGAGAACTCAGGGTACAGGCTCAGCATCAGCGCTGGGTCGCCCATGAGAGTTCCTGAAATACAGAAGAAGGCACAAACATCACCACAAATTGGGGTTTTACCATTTTTTCCCTAACCCTTCAATTGGAGGATCATGAATTTTTTTTTTCTAACTCACCAGGCTTGGCTGAGGTCTGTCCCGCTTCCACCACAGCAGTGGGCTGGTGGGCATCTTTGTAATAAATCAGCAGCTCAACATCTCTGTCAAACTTGTGTCCTGCAGCCAACTTGACCTGCAGTTCACAAACACACACACCCATCAGTGGAAATAAAGTCATACAGAGGAAATCTCAGTGACTGATGGGATATAACATTGGGAATGGAACTGGGTTTCATTTAGTATGATATGCACGCAATCAACCATAACAATATAACCACTGACTGGTGAAGTCAAGAGGGACATTGATTGATCCAGGCTGTCTAATCCCACAGAAGAACTACTGCAGCACAAATTCAAAAACAAGTTCATGCTGGTTCTGATATGAGGGTGTCATAACAAAAACAAGTCCTACACAATATTAGGTAGATGGTTCTGATAATATGGTTGATATATATATATCTTGTTTATTGAACATCAATACTATAACTATACACATATACAGTAGACACCTACTGCGGCTTGGGTTTGCTCTGTGTTTTGGTACTGGAGAGGGTCCAGGGAAGAAGTGGACTCTATTTTAGAGATGGGATGGGGAGAGGACACCCGGGCACAAAAAGAAAAATTGTAGGGCACCAGAGAGGCTGGAATAGAAGTCACCCGGGCACCGGAGCCTCCTTGGCCTCCACCCTCTGTGAACAAGATAAAATATCTTATAATAAAAGAGTAACAAACCTGCAAAGCAAACTATACTGCCACTTTAATTTTAAGAAAGTGAATGCAATATATGTATTAATTATTACACTATAGTTTAGCACTACTAATACTATATTCACAATTTGATTTCTACTATACAGTTTTCATTGCACCTGACCAGGGGGAAGAAAAGTCCCTGATAAAGAGGGACCTTAGCAAAGACTTTTAAGTGGCTGTGGGTGGAAAATGGTGAAAAACTGGACAAATCCGTCCGTGTGGTTTTTGTGAGAACGTAACAAAAATGCACTGAACAATATCTGTCAGATATTTTTATGGTTAATCAAAGGGCATAAACGGTAAGACAGGGGTACTGTAGTCATTTGAAGGATGTTCCATGGTGTTATTTCCTCAAAATATGCATTAGACTTCTGCATTCATACAATGTCACTCACATTGTATGAATGCTGCAATAAGAACCTTTGTATGGAAAGTTGTGGTGTGCACCAAACTAAAGGTTAAGTTCCTGTGAGTAACAGTGTTGGCTGATTTTTCCTACCCTGAGGTTGGTAGCGAGGGTTGAGCACAGCAGGAAGACAAAATCTGAGCCCATCGTCGGCCTGCACAGCCAGCTCAGTGACGTACTCCAGCCTGATGGAGGCGCTCTCTCCTGGACGCAGACTGCCCACATTCAGAGAGAATATATCTGGACTCTGATCACTCTCCTCCAGCAGGAAGGCCTGCTGACCAGAGCTCAAAGCATCATCGTACTCCTCACGAGCCTGGAATACAGATAGGAATACAGATAACACATTTAAACAACCGTCACCATGTTTACTGGGCTTTTAAGCTGAATTTTAGCAAATAGGTCTGTCAGGCCCACCTTCTGTTTCTCCTTCACCTCAGCTACAATCTGTTTCTCTCCAATCGTAGCACTGAAATGACAGACAGCAGCATCTCCAGGCAGAGGGAAGACAAAAACAGCCTCTAGAGGTTTGTCCTCCTTGTTCTCGTAGTTCAGAGTGGAAACCACTGTAGCCACATGGTCCCTGACCTCCAGCTCCACCTCAATGCTCTTCAGGGGAACTGACCCAGAAAAGAAATACAACGGACAGAAAAGGTGAGAGAACTTCGGTATGATTTGTGGGTAAAAGACATTTTCAAATAGTCAGAGATAGAGGTAAATTTTTGTATTTTATCCACAGTAGAGATGTACCCATTATTCAAATCCAATAAAAACGGGTCCCTCTAATAGTAAAGCAAGATACTTATTTACCAAACACCCATAAACCCAATTCTTTACAAAGTGTGGATCCAGTTTTTGCAGCGCTTAGAGAGGTATTCCGATTCTGAGTGCTTTTCTAGTATTACCTGGTTCCTTCTGGGCAGTTAGTAGACCACAGCACATCATCTTCGTACCTGTAAAACAGTAAACAAGTATGTTTGAGGGCTTTGTGCTGTAGAGATGACAGACAATGCCACATTCATGATTTTCTAGAGCATTTTGTTGTATAATTACTGTATATAAAGATGTCATATGGAAAATTAAAAAATTACAGGGTTAAATGAAAAAAAGCTAATAGTATACTACTACTTCTACAAATACCAATAAAGTTTATGTAATACTATCGAAACAGAGCACTACATGCTTGCTTCACAGTGGTTTTTCTTCTCAAAACACAATTATCATTAAAACAAAACCATCAAACAATTAATACAAATAAAATAAATCTGAAACTAAAATACAACAAGAAAAATACAGCCATATAGCAATACATTAAAGCAAATATGATAATTAAAAAAGATGACCATGCTTTTCAATAATAAAAAGATTCGAAAAGACTTGAAATAAAAAACTGAAACAAAAGTGTCATCAACAGTATCCAACAGCTATTAATAGTGTTTCTCAGTACGAGGCCTTTACTGTTTGAAAGAACGTATTCCAAGAGAGTTAGTTCTGATTTCTATTCCTTACCTTTCAGAGTGAATATCCGTACCTGTCTGTTTCATCAAAAGTCTGAACGCTGAGCTGCGTAGATATCTGACGTCCATGCGAACAGGAAGCCCTCAACCAGTCACGCGCACATGGGCTTCCGGGTGGGTGAGGCTTCGCTGCATAATAAAACAATTTTTTATACACAAACTTTATTAGATAATATATATTTAAAATCGCAAAAGTTTTTTTTTTTTAACTTTATTACATAAATATATATTTATCTGATAAAGTTTGTGTCTAAAAAAAACCTTTTGCGATTTAGTTTTTCCTTTATAGTTTGTGTGTTATCGTCATGTTTAAAATAATTTTTCTTTCTTATGCATGAATTGGTTGATTTCTTGAGACAGAGAACATTTCATGCTCAAGCATTTAGAAAACGGTCACTGATTTATTGCGCAAAAATATGGGACATGAGCATTAGAGTGGACTGTTTGTTAACATGTTGTCTATCATGATTGATTTGAGAGGTTTAGAATTGTTCAGACTTGCAAGAATGCTGCTTTCTTTTCATTTCTTTCAGGGCATTGCTCACTGCAAATACAGCCGGGAAAACCAGTAACTGTGGATGCAAATATCCAGACCAAAATATTCAAAACTCTTTGGTATTGAAGATAAAATAAGATATACTTTATTGTCCCCCAAAGAGAAATTTGTTTGGGGCTAATACATGCTCAATACATAACTTTCATAAGCATACAGTTAAACATATATGTACCCACACATACATACATAACTGAAACACCCACACATATTGCATACACAGACACACATATGCAGCACAATCACTTCAAGCGTTAAGTTAAATATTGCACAGTTTAGGGATGTATTGCAGGTAATGGAGTATTACACAGATAAACATATTGCATATTAAGTGTATGCTTAAGATCTCCATGATGAAATTTTCTCTTGACGTCCTACTCTGTTTGTTGAGGACCATATCGAGCTCCACAAAATGTCAAATGTCATGAATATTTTGGAGAAGGCTGCAAAGTTTTCAGTAATGTAGAAAATCAACTCAAAATTCACATGTAAATTGTTTTTGAAGTGATTTAAATATGGAAACTAGGGCAATGCAGATCTGCTCTATAATAGAAGTCAGAAGCATTTCATGCCTGAGAAACCTTGTTAACTTAAAGGTGGGCCCCCAATGTTTCATACTTGTCCTTCCATCGGGTCACTTGTCACTTTTTCTTTCATGTTCTGGATTGGTCTCAACCTCAAACAAAAAATAAACAAAAAAACCCAAGGGAACAGCAAATGGCAGATATAATAACTGAAGTCAAAAAAAAAGAAGCTTTAATGTTTCAAGGTCAATAGTACGGTAAAATATTGATACGAAATAAAAGTTGTGATTGACCTAATCTGTCTTTGTATCTATCCAGAGAGAGGATCCAGTCCAAGGAAAAACTTCAGAGCCCTAGGGCATCGTTGTGCACGCTGCAACCCAATAGTGCATTCACTGCTTCCACACACTCTGTCACACATTGTGCTAGAAAAAAGAAGTACAAGTAATTAGTATGGGAGACTATTGTGTGGGTAAATAGCTTATTTTAACCAGCAGACACATCTCCAAACAACATATCAGCAATAATCATGCTTATTACCATTCTGAGCATGAAGCCATGACACAGCCTTCATAGCCAGAAGCTCCCACTCATCCTTAGCGTCCCTCTTGAAACCATGAAGCCATATCAGAGCCAAAATGGTGGCCCACACATCCGGTTTCACCTGATTCACAAAGTCAGATAAAATAGCACGGAGCGGTTATCACAGGAAGAAACACAAAGGGAAATATACTAATGAATCTGAATTTGGAACAGTCTCAACTCCAACGAGAAAGTGACTACAGTCACTCAATGGAGCGCTTAACTACACTGAATAGCCTTAACATTAAAACCACCTGCCTAAATTTGAGTCCCACTTTGCCCAATGAACAGCTGTTTTTTAAAGTTTTCAGCAATGGGCCATCTCTGTTCTGTTAATAAAGCCCTGCTCAAATGTTAATTTAGAACTAAGAAGTAGTTAAGTAAGAAGTAAGAACGTGTTTATAATATGACCCAGTGGGGGAAACCAGAGTTCAAAGGGGCCAACAAGGAGGCGGCATTTACCATGGCTAAAGTCATTGAGAAAGTCATTTTCTATAATAATAAGATGTTTGGGGGTGAGGGCATTTTCTAGCATGTGAGAACAGAATTATGTAACTTGATTCTACCAAAAACAGTCTAATAAGGGTCAAATAGTCCCCTCAAAACAGTTCCCTTGACAAAACAATCTGTCATTTTATGGTAAGTTTAGAGTGTCTTGGACATGAATTTAATAATCGAAATGAAATATTCACAGAGACATTTTTTTTTCTTAGTCAGTGTATTAATGGGTTAACGTTTTCTATGTGGGGGGAAAAAAATCACAGTTTCAGCCTGGCTCCCCTCCCTTATCTATCTGGTACTACACTGATCAAGTAATTTTTCTGTCATCCTGCAAACATACAGCGGATGTTTGCAAGTCAGGCTATTATAATCACATTAATTCACTGTTTCTTTACTTTCATGTTATAAAATTCAATGAATTGGATTATCATAAAATCACGCAAATCATTTTTAGAAAAAATCAACTGATATTGGTCAGTTTAATATACAAAAAGCTGAACAAAATATGTTTAAAAAGAGATATATTTCCATTTGTTGTATTTATGGGGTTAAATTAAGAGACAATGCCAACACAAACTTAAAAATGTGTCACTTTAAGTTTTCAATATATAAAACAAATTATTTTAGAATGATTATTACTGTTTCTCTCCAAGTCTGCTTAGGGGTCCAAATCAAACCAAAACACAAACCTAACACAGTTGGTGACTCTAATATGTCCTTTGCTATACGAATCTCCATCTTTGTTTACTTAGATTTGTTTAAGGAGTTGATTTAGTCTCATTAATTCCTCTGTCTTATATAAACCATGTCATAAAATTAAGTCCAATTATTATTTCTAATGACAACCCACCGACTTAGGCTTTGCATTCTCCAACTCCTTAATGGGCTTTCTGAGAACAGAAGCCAGATTTGGGTCTAACTTCCAGCACCCAAAGGCCTTTTGAAGGGAGACCAACTGCAGCAAAGGGTTCTTGGGTGGTTGTTCTGACAAACTGGATTCTGAGGAGTAAAGATGTATTCGTATTTGTACACTGTAAAAATGTTTCAACAGTCACATGGCCAAAGTGAAAGACCATAAAATTCAGTCGTGTATATAACCAACCCCACCACCCTGAATAACCTTAGATCAAGAGACAGTGCAAAGGCAGTTAACTTTAACTTACTATGATAATATCTATGATTTACAGTGAAAATATAAACTTTTGGTATATTGTTTATTGTAAACAAACAGCATTTCTAAACAGTTGACCTTTTGGTTGCCAAAAATCTGTGTAATGTGTTGTATTTTACCAATATACTTTTTATGATGGTGTTCTGGCGACCACCGCTGCTGATCCTTTACCATAAAGTACACCAAACCTTCTTTTTCTCTTTATACAGTTAGATTACATTCATTTTGGTCAATACGTACAAAACTTACAAAATGCTAACAAACACACTATTGCCATGCTAATACACAGATTATTAACATATTAACATGTAATAATACTAATAATTCAAAGACCAGCAGAGGTTGATGGCCTGATGACACTTTTTGCAGATATTTAGCTATAAAGAAAGGAACTCCATCAATAAATCAAAAGTGGTAAACTTCTTCAAAGACCCCTTTCCACTTACTCCCACCGATGTCATCCCCTTCTAGTGCGATGTCCATAACTTGAAGAGAAAAAGAGAAGTACAACACGACATAAAGAAAAAGAAAGCACAGATTTGAAGTTACATCCATTGTGCTAGCAACGGAGAGTTATGTGCATGTGTTTACTCACAAGCTTCTTCCATGGCCATAGACGTACACCGAGACAACTGTTGTGGTTCCGCCAAAGCCTGAAGTGGCATTCCACCGAATAACTTGTGCCTGCTTTGACGGCCAGCTAATAGACCAGAGCATTGTGCTAGCAACGGAGATTAGGCAGAAAGATAAATGTTGTAATACATTAACTTTTACTTTTGAGAATATAATAATTGCTTAAAGAATCAACAAAAATAATGAAACACTATACAGATAATAGTGTAATACTCTACAGCACCACAGCGTCAATCATCATAGACATTTCTATAATTCCTGGATGTGTATAAAATATATATATGTATGTATGTATGTGTGTATATTTGTATGTATGTATGTATTTGTGTATATATATATATATATATATATATATATATATATATATATATATATATATATGTTTGTGTATATTTCTATGTATGAACGTACATACATTCACACAAATATAAAACTGAGAGTTATGTGCATGTGTTTACTCACAAGCTCCTCCCTTGGCCATAGGCATACACCGAGACTTCTTTTTTGCTTTCCCTGAAGATTGAAGTTGCATTCCACCTATGAAATCGAACGTTCTTACATGGCCTGCTAATAGACCGGAGCAAAATCAACCTGTTATAGCTTTTGTCTACTGCACCATAGAACAGAATTGGGTGTTATGCTGATATTTGTTATCAACACAACAAATAATATTACACATTACAGGTAATAGTGTAATACTGTACAACAATACTTCCTCAATCACCGTAGACCTCAGTTTTTTTTAATGAGGTTACTGTGTCCATTTTTAGAATTCCTGTATATAGTTATCTGACTATTTTGAGGAGATATATAATATTCATCTACATGAGTGCTAATATATATAAATAAATGGTAGTAAAAATATATAAGAAACACAGTATCCCATTCACTTAAGATGGATGTGTGTACATACATAGATATATTAGGGGTGTAAAGACCCATCGATCTGGATCAGTATATCGGTTTGCTGTACAACGATCCAATGAAATCGATAGAAAGTCAAAATACCGGTATATATCGTCCTTTTTAAGATTCGCCTTTATTTTGAAATTACTACGGCATCAAACCTGCCATGTTTCCCACAGACTCAGGCTCATAGTCATCATTCCGAGGCAAGATGTCACCAAAAGTGACGTGATAGAATTATTCCTTCAAGTTTAATTTCCTAAAAATCTAAAACCTGTTTCCATCAACTTTTTTTTTGTCAAGAAATTGTTATATGATAACAAACCTCAACAAACAAATCAAATAAATCATACACTGATTAAATTAGATTATGAGAGCTGATGGAGGCGGCTGCAGCAGCAAACAATGGCGGCAAGAGTTTAATAATCATAGGAGTAACTAATAAATGTAAGTTTACCTGAATTTACTACAGCAATTTAAAAAGATTCTAATATTTAAGCTGTTAAAAATTTAAATCAGTGGGAAGTGAAACTTACATACAATCAATGGTTCGCTATTGTATCTCTTAAGTTTAGGGTGACTTTATTGTAAAAACACTCACTTGGTGTTGGCACATCTCTGCGCACCAGAGGTCCTTGAATGGCCTCACCGTCTCCTTTGTTGACTGCAATGAAAGCAGTGAAGGCACTACTCACCCCTGACTGAACACTGACCTCCACCACCTTATCCTTCACTCCTCCACCTTGCTCTCCTTGCTCCATCTCCAAAGAGCGAATCAGAGTTCGAGCAGCCAACCTGTGGACCGTTAATCTGCAGACAGGGGGACACTGTATTATATGTTGTAAACACATTGGTGCAAAACCATTGCTATACTAGATCAACCCCAATGAATAAATAATCAAGACACGTTTTTCACCAAAATACCTAACTTCTCTTTGCACTGGCTCATTTGAATCAACCTCCTACGAAGGCATCCTGTCATGGGCACCGGTAAACACATAGATGGACAAAATATAGGGAAAATACAAAATATTCATAACTGCTGCGCAGAATATTGGGCCAGTTATCTACAAAATTAGTTAAATAGCATAAAAAATTTGGAAAAGGCTGTGATAATGGCTCTCTCATTCGATTATTCTTGTTATTACCGCCGCCAAGGGCTTTGTGGTTTCACTGGCGTGGTTTGTTTGCCTTTAGGATTACCCCAAAAAAAACGATTTTGACGAAGATGAGAGGTATATCTATTAGACTTTGGTGATGATCTTTCATCATCCAGAACCATAATTCTTAAGAAATTTTGTATAAATATTGGATAGAAGAAATTACGGGATTATTGATTCTAAATTCAAGGATAATCCCGACATTTCTTGAACAAAATTTACACAAAGACATCGCCAGAAGATCTACAGTGCATAGGTGTTTGATTGAGATCCAAGCAACATTTCAGATCTGTTGATGCAGAAATTTGTAGCAATCACAGAATATTCACTGCTGCAATAATTCTATCCCTGAAAAGTCGTGATATTGTGGAATCGTCATCGCTGCCGGGTCCGCAGCAGATCCTTCATGTTAACACAATAATTCATAAAACTATGTCATGGCTTATTTTAAAATGTTATATCCCCATGCACCTTACTGCAAGAAGAACAGGATTGATTTTGGGAAAGATTTGTTTCACATTTACGCCTGTAGGGGGAGGTATATATCACAAACACACACTTTTCAGGCTAACATTTCACAACCATGGGTTCAATTCAATACAAATTCGGTGCAAATTAATTGACTTTATTAGATCTATCTTCTAAATATCGCGGTTTACTCTTTATAGTTCCTATTTTTGTTACTACGGGAAGCTTTCTAACAAAAAACATTTTATTTGACATAACTTGGCCTGATTTAGTCTAAATTTACCTCCTACGGACTGCCTCAATGAAATCTAACTTGTATTTGTTATATTTTATTTTATCCATATTTCACTCACTAAGGGTGGTAAAAACACAATTTTTGATTGTTACCTCCCAACTACAAGCCCAGCTGTGTCTAAATTTAGCTCATATAATTTGACTCTGTCTTATTACTGTTTAATAACTGGTTTTATTACTGTTTTTTGTTAGAGCCATTAGCTATGGCTACAAGAACTTTAGTGCCGTTAATGACGGATATAACTTCATCACACTGGCAGTGAGAGTTCAAATATTCTAAGTCACTCAAAGGGATTCAAAGGGATTCTTCTGTCTCTCGTTGTACAGTTCGTCAGTTTTTCATCAATATATACTGCTTTTGAAAAAACACAAAATCCTCTTGGAGCATGGCTATTGACAGAAAATTTAAAAGCCATTCTCTATAATATTATTTTAACAGATTAAATTGATCAAACAATAATTCAACTAAACTGTGCATATGAGTGCAGTCTGACAGAAACCTCTTTTACCCAGTGTCCTCAGTAGGTTTGAGGCTGAAGAGGAGCTGGTTTTGAGAGGGTTGACCTGCCAGGCTGTACTTCACTGTCACACAACCCTCTGCTGTCTCTGAACTCTGAAAAGGCATTACAATATTAAAACTGTGAATTTTTATACAACAGAATTCTGAAAATATCTGAAATATCACAGAAAGGTGTTCCCGGTCCTACCTCTCCAGTGATCTGAGCATAAAACAGTGACCTCTGACCCTGGAAAAGTGTTGTGATTGGTGGAGAGAGGACAGTGACGGAGATTCCCTTTGGCAAATCCCATTTGACTGAAATGTCCACCACAGCTGGCTGCAGAGCAAATCTCAGCGACTGCATTGCCTGATGAGATAAAAAAAAATTGGGAGTGGAACTGGGGTTTTATTTAATGTGATATACACGCGATAACTTTATAACCACTGAATGTTGAAGTCAAAATAACAATGACTATCTCATTACAATGGTTCCTGTCAGTAGTCACACTTCTTCCATCGCCTCATGTGGACACATCAACTTTGTTCTCAAAGTTGATGTGTTTGAACCAGAATTTTATTTCCAAATGTAGAATTTTGAGCAATGGCTAGACAACAAGGACAACTGGTGAACCAGCGACAGGTTCCTGGGAGAACAAGGCTTGTCTATGCAAGTGGAGAATGAAAGTTAGCCTGTGCTGTCCAATCCTACAGCTACTGTAGCTAATATACACTACATTGATCAAAACACACACTGTTTGAAGTCTATTTTGACAAACTATAATCATGTTCAATGATAACGTATGAAAAAAAAAAGATCAAATTATTTACTCATTCTTATTCAAACAACAGAAATAAGATTTCCGTGATTCCTAAAATGTGGATATCACCCCCTTGTGGGCAAGGAAAGTATTGTACTGAATTCCTCTCTTGCAAATGCAGACGCAGGTAAGCTGTCAAATCATTAAGGACATGATTCTAAGGGTTGCATCTTGCTGCGTTCATGTATCAATCGAACCGCTGCAGAAATTTTTTGGAAGTGGTCTGAGACTCATTTGATTAGGAAGTTCATTTTGAACTCTTCGGAGAAAAGTTTGAGTGGCAGAGTTCACATTTGAAATGAACAGCATTAACAGAGCAATCATACGAGAGTTTTTTTTTTTTTAATCAAACCAAACGTATCAAGTGTGAATGCAACCTTAGGTGCTATACATAGAACTGACCATTGGAGATGACATTGACCCTTGCATGTGCTGTAAGTTAAACAGTATGTGTGTACAATTTGGAAGAAGTGCCTTCAGTACTGACCACAACTTTTTATCAGAGGAAAAATGTCTTACTTTGGATTGCATCCTGTCAGTGCCTGTGATGAACTGAGCCTGACCTCGTCCTTCTTTGGCCAGCCCATTAATCAGTGCAGTGCTAGCACCTTGCCCAATCCCAAAGGAGAAACACCTGCAATACAATACAGACAACACTAGAACACAGTGCACATTCTTCAAATGGTTTTGGTGTTTGTTGCGTTTTATGTCTTTGTGATGTCACCTGTGGGAACTTGAATTCTCCTTCACGAGATTAATCACTTCTTTGGTGTTCCCCACCTCTCCGTCAGTAAAGACAAATAGCTACGGGGAAGAGTTTTCATGTATTTCACAAACACGCAAGCTGTTAAAACCTCATGTACATGGTTTTCTGAGAGCTATGTTCACAAGAACAAGACAGACCTGAAACTAACACGGCTGGTAGATCAGGAATGTATTGCAAAGTTTAAAATTAGAACAGCGGGGAATTTCTTCAATGGTTTAATGCCATTGCTGACTGACAAGAGAAATTTGTACAACCTGTTTAAAATGTGAAGTGTATGCTGGCAAATGGCTCAAAGTGCTTTACAACATGAGTTAGCATTTGACAAATCTCAAACACAAGAACAGATAACAGGGTAAAACAAGACCAGATGGAGACAAAATCTCTCTTCATTCGAAGCTAACTGATTTTGGTTAGTCCGTGGTTAAATTAGGGTAGGGGTAAGTCTCAAGGAAATGGATTTTAATTTATGTTTATTCTGTTCGTCTTACTTGTCTGGGTTGATTTGCAATACATGGCCGCTTGTAAATCTTCTCGAGGGGCGCCAGGATCTCCGTTCCTCCCAGATTAGCCTTCATATTCCCAACACTCATCAGAGCCATATTAATGGACGTCTGGCTGTACTCAACACTCTCACTGCCATCGGAAACACAAAAAGTCACTCTCAGACTAACATTACAAAACATTGTGTGAACTCATCATCAAAACTAAAATGTGAAAACATTAGAGTTGAAATATATGATAATTCTACCTTTAATAAAGCAGCTATTAATCAAAGACATTGTGAAGCAATGTTCTCTGTAAGATTCTCTGTTTTTGTTTTTTAAGCCACACCAGATGTGCATGTTTGTGCATTGGATTCTTTCTCTGTTCTACCTTTAGGCATTTTTAACCAACAGCCATTTTTTTTTTATAATGCTTATTTTTTGCACTAACATAACTGTTGTGTAGAAAAAAAAGAATTTCTTTACTGGTAACACACAATTAAATTAGGATTCAAATTAAATATTAAAAATACTTCATTCAAGTGTGTCACCAGTGGCAGTCATTCTTTTAAATAACCAACAATTCTCTTTTTACAGTGTGTACTATTTGTCTTTAAAAACCTTTTATGTTTTTTCGATGTAATCATGCACTTTAAAAAACAAAATCTGATGAACTTGAAAAGATTTCTTCAAGTAGTGACGTAAATTAAATTAAGTATTTTCGAGTCTTATTCATTAATATAAGTAGTAAATGCCTAATTTTATTGACAGTTACTAGTTATTTTTGAGTTCATCCAACAATTCTCTTATTACAGTGTGAAACTCTGGTCCCATTAATATAATATTAATTTAAGACACCTTTATTTCAAATTTATAACAGCCATACTAGGGATTAGAATGTATTCAGCATGAATGAGCATTATGTAGAGAAGAACAAAGTGGATTGAGAAAAACACTGACATCACATCACAGCTTTTCTTTGTTTCATTGTTTAGGGTCGTTTAATTTTTATTGTTTGTTTAATTTTTATATTTATTGTAATTTCTTTAATCTATTGCTTTACAATATCATACATAAGTCATGATGCATTATACAGGGATGATATTTTCTATATGTTATAGTGCATTTAGGTTTAAATCAGTCTTTTCTATCAGTACATCAAAACATTATTTTGAAACAAGAGAGAGGATATGCTGGAACAGAATCTAAATTCATTTTTGATCTTGAGTGTTGGGAGGTCTGCGTTCTGATGCTGCCTCCTTGTATTCCCACAAATTTACTGAATAATTAATGTGCTCATTAGTTTTGGCCGTATTTATATAACCTTAACAGCTATAACTGGAATAAATGTTTTTGATTGACTTCAAGTCCCGAGGAGTGACATACGGGAAGATGTGTTCGTAGGTGGACCCAAAACTGTAGATGTTGAAATAGCAGCCCATTGGTAAGCTCTTCAACAGGAGCAGCAGTGTATCCTAGAGGGAAGAGAGGAAAGATGGTGAAGGCCGCTGTGTGGGAGGGACAGCGAATGACTATCAGAAAAACAAACAGATAATTAATACCCTGGCACTGCTAATACGAGTTTCTTTCTCTTTGCTGTTAGTGGTTGGACAATCCATGCTTCCAGATCGATCCAGCAAGAACACAAACTCTCCACATGAGGCGATGGAAGTAGTGACAGCCTTGGAGAACTCAGGGTACAGGCTCAGCATCAGCGCTGGGTCGCCCATGAGAGTTCCTGAAATACAGAAGAAGGCACAAACATCACCACAAATTGGGGTTTTACCATTTTTTCCCTAACCCTTCAATTGGAGGATCATGAAATTTTATTCTCTAACTCACCAGGCTTGGCTGAGGTCTGTCCCGCTTCCACCACAGCAGTGGGCTGGTGGGCATCTTTGTAATAAATCAGCAGCTCAACATCTCTGTCAAACTTGTGTCCTGCAGCCAACTTGACCTGCAGTTCACAAACACACACACCCATCAGTGGAAATAAAGTCATACAGAGGAAATCTCAGTGACTGATGGGATGTAACATTGGGAATGGAACTGGGTTTCATTTAGTATGATATGCACGCAATCAACCATAACAATATAACCACTGACTGGTGAAGTCAAGAGGGACATTGATTGATCCAGGCTGTCTAATCCCACAGAAGAACTACTGCAGCACAAATTGCAGAAAAAAGTTCATGCTGGTTCTGATATGAGGGTGTCATAACAAAAACAAGTCCTACACAATATTAAGTAGATGGTTCTGATAATATGGTTGATATATATATATCTTGTTTATTGAACATCAATACTATAACTATACACATATACAGTAGACACCTACTGCGGCTTGGGTTTGCTCTGTGTTTTGGTACTGGAGAGGGTCCAGGGAAGAAGTGGACTCTATTTTAGAGATGGGATGGGGAGAGGACACCCGGGCACAAAAAGAAAAATTGTAGGGCACCAGAGAGGCTGGAATAGAAGTCACCCGGGCACCGGAGTCTCCTTGGCCTCCACCCTCTGTGAACAAGATAAAATATCTTATAATAAAAGAGTAACAAACCTGCAAAGCAAACTATACTGCCACTTTAATTTTAAGAAAGTGAATGCAATATATGTATTAATTATTACACTATAGTTTAGCACTACTAATACTATATTCACAATTTGATTTCTACTATACAGTTTTCATTGCACCTGACCAGGGGGAAGAAAAGTCCCTGATAAAGAGGGACCTTAGCAAAGACTTTTAAGTGGCTGTGGGTGGAAAATGGTGAAAAACTGGAAAAATCCGTCCGTGTGGTTTTTGTGAGAACGTAACAAAAATGCACTGAACAATATCTGTCAGATATTTTTATGGTTAATCAAAGGGCATAAACGGTAAGACAGGGGTACTGTAGTCATTTGAAGGATGTTCCATGGTGTTATTTCCTCAAAATATGCATTAGACTTCTGCATTCATACAATGTCACTCACATTGTATGAATGCTGCAATAAGAACCTTTGTATGGAAAGTTGTGGTGTGCACCAAACTAAAGGTTAAGTTCCTGTGAGTAACAGTGTTGGCTGATTTTTCCTACCCTGAGGTTGGTAGCGAGGGTTGAGCACAGCAGGAAGACAAAATCTGAGCCCATCGTCCGCCTGCACAGCCAGCTCAGTGACATACTCCAGCCTGATGGAGGCGCTCTCTCCTGGACGCAGACTGCCCACACTCAGAGAGAATATATCTGGACTCTGATCACTCTCCTCCAGCAGGAAGGCCTGCTGACCAGAGCTCAAAGCATCATCGTACTCCTCACGAGCCTGGAATACAGATAGGAATACAGATAACACATTTAAACAACCGTCACCATGTTTACTGGGCTTTTAAGCTGAATTTTTCAAAATAAGTCTGTCAGGCCCACCTTCTGTTTCTCCTTCACCTCAGCTACAATCTGTTTCTCTCCAATCGTAGCACTGAAATGACAGACAGCAGCATCTCCAGGCAGAGGGAAGACAAAAACAGCCTCTAGAGGTTTGTCCTCCTTGTTCTCGTAGTTCAGAGTGGAAACCACTGTAGCCACATGGTCCCTGACCTCCAGCTCCACCTCAATGCTCTTCAGGGGAACTGACCATGAAAGAGAAGGAAATAAAACAAACAGAAAGGCTGAAGGAACTTTTGTATGCTTTGGTCTGCCATTAGATTCCCCTTTAATTTGATTTAAAAAGTATTCAGAAAACCCCTCCATGACATCAACGCACACTTTTGTCATCGCAAATATCAACACTTACAAGCCAGTATATTCTTCAAAAAAAATCAGTAATACATTATTCAATTAATATAAAAAGACTATGCTTCAATGTTTTTTGTTTCACATGATGTATTTTTTTGAAATGTTTGAATATGCTTGATCTGAAATTTATTTAGGATCAATACACAGGTAAAAAGGATCAAAGGTAAAGCGTGATTACATCATCACTCACATCCAAAGGCGAGGAAAGATTTTCAACTTTGTGAAAATCAAAACGTAGTTCAACAGTTTAAGAAGTGTGCACTTATAAGGAATTTGAGGATTTCATCACCTACATTATAATAGCGTCAGAAGACTTATAGGTTTTTGAACAACATATACAGCCTTCCAAATAATAATAATAATAAAAATAAATTGGTTTTATCCCTCTTATTCCAGCGTGATGATAAAGGCTAATTCTCCTGCCAAGCTGCAGCCTGATTTTTGAGTAAAAGGTTGTGGTTACTGTCTGATGATCTTTCCCCTAAATGTATGTTGGTGTTGGTGCAGTATAATGTCATATACTGGAAAAGAATGGTACAGAAATCTGCTTTAAAACTCCACCATATAGATAGATAGTTATATAGATAAATAGACTGAAGTTCACAAGAAGGGATTCAGACTTTGACAGTGTTGATATATGACAAACTTTACTGTTTATTCAAAGCTGTTGATGTGGTTTATGTGATCATGCTGATTGATCAATATGTCCATATCGACGAATAGTATATGGATCATTCCTGTGAAGTTTCTGTATTTAAGGACTTGTTAGTGATTAAATAACAATGAGTGAACTAGTTTTGTACTTTGTTTATGGTTGTTGGTGAGGAGACCGCAGCAGTTCAACATCATGCCAGATCAATGGTTTAGGGGTAGTTGAGTCTGTAAAACAGAAATAAAAGTGGTTAATTGTGATGCGTTCATGTACAGTATGATTCTCATTAACTGAGCTATGCTTTTAAAATGCTTTACCTTATAATGCTCAATTACCCCATAATAAGAGATACCATTGCGTCACGTTAAAAACCCAAACAATACCTAAGCACGTATTTATATTAAATCTATATCTATATTTATCAATATGGAGGATCTGTCAACGCAGTTAAGGGGATGTGGAACAGGGCGTATGGTTGGCTGTGTCCTTAATAAAGTATTGAAATTGAATAAAGCGTGTTTTCATTATTCTGGAAATGACAGAATCCTCAAAGAACTTTGATTTGTGAGGATGACGTAGACGCCCCTGTAAGAGAGATCGTTTAAAGCAGGCACACATGGACGCTATACAATCTATAGATGTTTTATATTCTATTGTAGATCAAATACCTTTGAGGAGAAAGTCTTGTGTGGGAATTGACAGTGGTGGTGACACGGAAGGTTTCGTTTTATATGTGAGACTAAAACAAAGTCACGCCCACAGAGTCAGAGGCACAGTTGGGAACATCCCATTTATTTGCATATATTTTCGCATGACCCACAAACAGACCCACTGAGTTCGCTCTATAGTGAAAATAACTCACTTTGAACATTATATTTATTATTTATTGTTGTAAAAATGAGCGAAATTCATGGACCTTTTAGAATAAAATGCGGTACAGGCTGTGTCTGGAGAAGATTCGATCCTGCAGCAGCGACAGGTTTTATGTTGAGAGTTCAACGTTACTTTATTTATAACATGTTACACACATGTACATACATAAAGTACAACCCTCAGCCGTTTTGCTGCATCAACTCAACCACAATTTTTTTGCAATTTTCGTTCAACTCTGAACTGATGATTTCATATACTGTTTTTATAGTTAATTAAAACTTAATAACAGCAGTAAAGTAATGAAGATCTAGTTGGAAACACAAGGTTTGCCACTGATCAATAGTTTATACAGAGTAGATGCAAGTTCTAATTGGAAAAATAGCAAAAAATGGAACACTTTCCTCATTCCACCCTTTTATCCAGATCCACACTAATATTTAATGGAACATTCCTCCCACATAATTCGAAAATTTGTCAAGTAATGTTAAAACATAAACAGACAAAAATATAACCTCCGTAGGAGAGGTAATACATTCATCAATACGAATTGATCAAGCAGCCACTCTCGCACATGTTCTGGTAGGTAAGGTCACTTGTTTTGGGCAAAGATTCTTTTGTACTTGTTCCAGAACAACTGTCCTTTTTTTTTTCGACTGCAGGATCTGATAACAGTGAGCAGGTGAGTTCCTCTACCAGAGTCCAGTGCGGTTATCTGAGGCCCATATTTGGTAGTTTTCTTGGGAGACACCGCTAAAAACTGTCAATGTATTTTGATTAAAAAAATGTTGAAGCAGTTGATTTTTGGCCAAGTCAGAGTTGATTATTTTGACACGGATCTGTGTTCAGATGTGGATTGTGAATCTTTTTTTTTTAACTTTCTTCAACAAGATTGGGGTCTCTTCTGAAAACTTTTTTCCAATATAATGAAAAACACAGGAAAGTACTCAATATTCAAAAACGTATACATCCATTATGACCAAACAGTCCATTTTTAAGATGATTAAACTTTAAATTTAAAATTAAACCAGGGTATGTTTGCCATCAAATTAATTAATTAAAAATAACATGTTAATGGTTCACATGGTTTACTGGCACATGCCCCACTCTCCAATCAAGTTTCATGAAATTTCACAAGTTTGTTTTTTTGTGACTAATAAAAAATCCTGACAGTCTTTATATTGTATTATGAGAGGCAATGGCAGAACTTCATGGTTCTGTCGTGTTGTCTGGATAAATTCCAAAATTTGACTAAAAATCCTGTCCAGTTTGTGAAATGAAGTCCTCTTACCTGCAGCGTCACTTTTCACAGATCATTCATTCATTCCTGATCCTGTGGTGCTGTGCCTCTTTGTTCCAGCCTCCGATTAATCCATTTTCACCTTTTAAGTTACTCATCAGAAGAATACAACCAACAACTAGGCCTATTCTGTCATCCCCGGCAACCCCCAGCCCACTGTGGTTTATCCCCCCGATTGAATTCCTTTAATCAAATGTGAAATTATGTCAGAAAAACAGTGTTTTTCGTGATAAAAAAATACCCCTAGTTTATTAAATATGATCTGGTAGAGTTGAATATATACAGGACAAGGCGGATCTCCTTGAGTCGATTCAGATTCCCTAAATTTGGACTAAATTGGACCAATTGTTGGAGGTTATGTCCCCAAAACAGTATTTTTGTAAATAAAAGCAACCACTAGTGAGTAAAATATGAACCATTAGAGTAAAATATTATTTACTTAAGATAAATCTCATCGAGTCAATTCATATGCACCAGATTATGATTAAATAGTGTCAGTAATAAATGACCAACCTTTCCAAAAATAAGGTTTATGGAGGAATACAATTTGGAAATGATCCATGAAAAAAAAATTTGAGTTATCAAGCTAGAATGAAGGATCTGCAGTGATTGCAGTGATTCCATAATACTAATAATAATACATTTTATTTACGTGTGCCTTTCAGGACACTCAAGGTCAGTAGTTTTGGAGCCAACGGGGAGAACCTCAGTTTTATTGCTATTTAATTTTTGAAAGTTATGAGAGAGTCTGTTTTTAATTTCCAGGAGACAGTCAGGGAGGGAAAATGGTGGAAGGCTTGTGTTTGGTTTGGAGGAAAGATAGAGCTGGATGTCATCTGCGTAGACGTGAAAATGAATACCAAATTTTCTGAAAATATGAGTGGTAGGAGCTAGACGATGAAGAGGAGAGCACCCAAAACAGAGCCGTGAGGAACACCGGTAGTGACTGGGGAGTCCTATGATCTTTAGATTGTGAGTTGTACAAACTGAGTGTGGCAGGAGAGATATGACTTGAACCAGATAAGAGGAACGCCTGTGAAACCATTAGGAGGATGGAATGAGAGACATTGCACCCCTTTTATGCAAAAAAATATCTCATGTCTTTCTGTGATTCTGTTGGAGGCCTAGTAAAACCTTCTTGCACAAAATTTATTTCTCATCGGATAGTTGGGAAACATTCCAGAACCCGAATCAACAGAAGACAGTCCAACAAACTGAAGTTGAACGGTTTCCCCAGTCTTGGCTGGCAACAGAGGCTTTGCATTGCTTTTAAAATGGGGTTACTATGGAGAAGGTAAGGGGTTATAGTATTTGCAGTGGTGAAAAGTAGTGTTTTTTAGTTCTGTGAGGGAAAGAGAAATTGTTGGATGGAGGGTAAGGGGGGTTGGGGAAGGCATAAGTTGAACACCCTGTCTGTTAATATATGCAGCCCTATTGTGGTGAATCAATGCGGCGTGCAATAATGGGGACTGAGGAGGGGCACAAGGCTGTAGGGGAGCCATGACGAGATGTGTCTTCTGCCTCATGGCGTGCCCCCTTTGCTAAGGAACACACCCAATACTCTAAACTGAGTTAAAGTGCGTATACCCTTCCTGACTTTTGTCTTACTGAGGAGTTACCTAGGACCAAAGCCCGCGGACATATAAATATGAAGACTCAATAGATTCTCTTAGAGAGGCCCGCTGTGATGTGGAACACTTGTCCTGCTGCTGACAGGTTGTGGTGAAGGTCTACATCGTCAAATGAACGTACATGTGTGGCGTTCCTCTGCACTGTGACTTCTGTGCTGAATACTTTGGTGACTGAACAAAAGCTAAAAAGTATCCAACAATGATCTAAGGTGAGAATGTTTTTTATTTGCTTTTTTTTTCTTTCTAATTCTGGTTAATTATTCAGTCAAATATTATTTTTTGCCTGGTAACATCACACATCAATGCAAGATTAAAGTGCATATATTGGTGAATGCAATGAAAATGGACTGTACCAATTTTACCACTCGTTGCTGCAATATTTGCCCTTAAATCTTTGTATTTAAAGATAAACACATTTGCACATTGTTAGGTGATATTATTGGGCTGTGGAGGAAGGACGACGTTTGCAGAAAAAGCAAAACTTGAGTATGTGAACACTTTGCAAACTAATCGAAAGCACTGAAAGTGAAAATATTTAGGATTATTAATGTTAAAGAAAGATGTAAGTATTAATATTGCACTAGTCCTGCAGAATAAGTAAATTGAGGAGTCCATTTAAAATCCTGGAACAACCAATTAAAACTGATTTGATGAATCTAGGCAGGCAGAGTGGAGGGAACAGTTAGTTCCCAGATAGCCCCCATGCTTTGTTTCAGTTTTACCCTTGTGAAAGCACAGACCATAAGAACAAAAGCAAAGTATCTGAATAAAGATGACAAAGAACAATAGCAGCCTCTATACACACAAGAAAGGGGAGGCTGAGAAAAATGCCAGAGACGGTTTCGGTAGTCATGGGGGCCTGAGCTTAAGGAGTGGAGAGTTACAAGAACAGACACACGGATGACTGGCAAAAACCTGATTCAATTATCTCCAAACAATTACGTAAACTGTTATTAAATCATCAAGTAAGAGGAAAATGTTTGTTGCATGCCAAAATCACGAGTTAATTCAAACTGATTTGTTAAGGATCATACATAGCTGTGTGGCACAAATAGAAAGGGTGAAAATAGAACTTATAAACCTGTTGTTATCATTTTTTTATATCAAAATAATAAACTTTAATAGCTGTACTGTGTACTGCGTACTGTACAAATTATGTCTCTGTTCCATCATTTTACTCAGCAGCAGCCGAAAAACAACACGAGATAATCATAAAAACTTACTTGAAAGCTATCAATGACAGAAACAGATCATGTTGAAAACTATCTTCCAAATAATAATTATTTGTTTTGCTACTATGTGCCTATAATGTCAGTAAACTCTGAAACAAAAAAAAGAATTTCGGGTGGCAAGTTACTAAAGAAATAAAAGTTTTATTTTATTTCTTGCAGGATGTCAAATATTCAGCCGCATGATGTCACTGACTGGGAAGCTTTTGCGCTGGCTTTTTCTGGCTTGTCTCCTGCCCTTACCATGCATGGGCTTCCTCCCAAACTTTTGGTCTCAAGTTTTAACGCTGTCCTGGAACTCTCACACGCACCAGTACATCACAGAGCAATCTATTCTCAATGTCACCCTTGAGACCCTGAAGAGCGACAGAAAACATCAGGGAAACCATGCAGGGGAACAGGTGAGCTGATGTCTGTGGCCATGATATTAATTATAACAAGGTGTTTGGTGTATTAGAAATATTTCCAAGGAATGCAGAACGCAGAAATTTATTTTCTTCTAGATCTCATTCTAAAAATCAGCCTGTATGTTTCCCAGAATACACTGGGACGTGGTTTTTGGAGAGCTGTGGGAGAGGTGGTGAAGTCAAATGCAGCCATGGATTTCCTGAGTTCCACCAGGTCTGATCCAGTGTACCACTTTGATTCAGAGCGTGTGGACAGCGCCATGGTGATGTTGCGTCAGTTCTGGGCTCAGACTCTGCTCTCAGTTCGGGCCAAAGAGTACCAGAGTGCGCGTCACAGCTTGGGACAGCTATTCCACTCCCTGCAGGTACACAGTGACACTGTCACAGAAGATTGATGTCTCATAACCATGAATGGAGCATTGCAAATAAAGGGAATGTCAAGGAGAGGTCTTAAGGTTTCCGTCAGAGCATGGAAGGGCGAGGAGGTCAGCTTTAAAAATTGAAACCATGTTTGAAGTTTTTGGCCTCTTGTGGGAGCATAAAGAATAATCATTATAATAGTCGATAAAGCTAACGCTAAAGCTATATGGTCAAGATTTATAGGTAAACATCAGAACAAATCTAAAACCAGACAAAATAATATGTGCTGCGGTATAAAGCTGCATAATCTAGTAACAATTGTGTAAAATTTGAGAACTTCATTCTATTTGACATAGCATACAAAACCTTTAAATGCAGAATGAGCACAGTTTGAGACTTGTGTGTTAATGATGATTTTGCTTTCTGCTTTATGACAAGAAGTCAAAACACATGCGTTTTTCTAATTGCTCCAAACGAACCCTGCTTGCATTGAAGTTAACCTGTTCGACTATATTGCTAAATTGTTAACATGACAAATAAATATGTGCTAGAAAAAAAGGGGCATGCTCCGTTATTTAAATGTCTGTTTTTCTAGGACTTCTACAGCCACAGTAACTGGATCGAGATGGGCCATCGCATCATTTACCTCCACCTGCTGCAGCCAGAGGAGCCCGCCGTCCCTGTGGCTAAAGGTAATAGAACCTGTGTTTAAAAACCAGCAACTTCAGCCTATCAATCTGACCCCAGAGCTAGGAGACAAGTCTTCATTATAGGTTATTCACTTTGAGACTGAATTATATCCCACACGACTGTTCACTGCTTTGCACACTGGCTTATTTTAAATGTATGTTCAAGACCTGTGGAACAAGATTAGCTGTTTTGTAGACAAGATTGTTGACATATTGTGATCCTGATATGAAAAAAATGTTATGAAGGCACATAAGGTTTGGAGCCATTTGTTTTTTTTAAGCATTCTTTCTTATGTTAGTGGATTCTTACTGTCGTGACAGGAATAATTTACAGTCGTGCAATCCAGGCACTTATTGTTAATCCATGGGAGTGCTTCTAAAATCAACAGCCTTGACAGCCTTGACAGCTGTGCGTTTAACTGACAAATAAACAAACATGGGTGATCACATAACCCACTCATTTCTCGTTGGTGGAGTTAGAAGACAAGGCTTAAGGGAGGTCGTAGCTGGTAAGTGTCGAAACAGGAAAACAGTCCAAACATGCAAACTAATATAGTGGAAAATCCACAGTAATTAAAAAATATGCAAGGTAAAACACCCATGAATAATCTAACAATGTCGCATTTCAAACCCTAATGAAGACAAAGACAAAATGACAATAAAAGAGGCAAACACACAGAATGAATACACTTGAGGTGAAGTTAAAGCACACTGTGTCTTCTGCCCATGAGCAGGCCTTCATATTGAGAAAAAAGAGAATGTTAAGAGTTTGCTATAATTGATGTCACATGTTCGAAGGCAGCTTTTTGGAACATGCTTCAGTGAGAATCCTTTTATTTCCGTATTATTATTATCATCACTGTTTGTCACAAATGAACGCTTGTCAGAAATGCGAGAGAACATAAAGTTATTTTGTGGGAACAAACATGACACATGAGAAGTGAGAAGATATAAGGGAATTAAAACAATGATATGACTCTCAACAATAGACTGACCTGTCTTTCTTCGTGTCCACAGAGGACACTCCTACCTGTATGGAGTGCTTCAGCCACACATGTCGAGACAACCTGCTTCCAAGACTTACGAAATCTGAGCTTGATGCCAAACTACTCACCACTGGTTACTTTGGCAGGTTCCCGCGGAAACCTCAGGGTATGTCAGCCAAATGTCATTCAACAACAGCCGGTGGAGAAAAAAACTTTTAATGAATGATTTTCTAGCTGCTTATGACTCTCTTGTCTCATAAAACTTCACATATACTATTCATTATTCAATTTTAGGAAAATGTAGTCATGGAGGTGTTCTAGACAGCAGCCGTTATATGGAGGCCAAAGGAGGCATCAACAAGGACAGCACCTCGCCTCTCTTCTCCCCCCACCATTACCTTCATGTGGAAGCGGCTACTTTGGCTACTGAGGCCACCCTGAGTGTGCTCAGAGACCTCAGAGACACTGTGGGCCACAAAAGTTTCCTCAGGTAGAGTTTGACTCAAAATATTTCCTGGAGAAATCACAATAAGCCCGCCTTCTCCGTTGCAAGCTTTTATTTCCTCCCAAACCTTCCTTAACAGGCTCTTCAGCGTGAAGCAGGTCCCGGCACTGGTGTTTGTCATGGACACCACAGGCAGCATGTTTGAGGAGATCACTGCTGCTCGTCTCCGAGCCCACTCCATTATTCAGAGCCGAGCCGGCAGCCCCGGGCAGCCAGGCACCTTCCTACTTGTGCCCTTTCATGATCCGGGTGAGAGTGAGCGCATGCGTCTTAGTCAGGATGAGAACTGAAATACATAGTGATGGTGGGTAGCACTGTTACCTCACAGCAACAAGATTCTAGATTCAAATCAACCTGGTTTGTGTGGAGTTTGCATTTTCTCCCAATGTTTGTATGAGTTCTCTCTGACTTCCCCAGCCAGTCCAAAACATGTAATACAGCTGTTCTGCTGACTGTAATTTGCTTGCAGGTGAGAATATGAATGAAAAATATTGCTTGTTGAAAGGGTTACATATTCAGGGTATATCCAGTTATGGAAGCTTATTGGCAGAGGTTTTATATTGACTGAACTGACTCAGCTTGATTTAAAGAGGGCAAAAAACCCTCCTATGATGCACAGCTGGAAAAAAAATTAAATAAATGTTTTTGCATTTTAGAAGGTGTTTCAAAAACTTTAAATAACCTCACATGGTTACAAGGGGCATTGTTTAGATGGAATGAAGAATACATCTTTGCGAACGGAAAGATTTGAAACAATCAAATAACTATGGCCTGTTCTTCTTCTGTGGTTTGGCCTCCAGGCTGTATTATATTATCCGGACACAGCAAAATAATCAAACTGTAAGAAGTTGCATTGTGGGTTCTGTAACTTCTTGGTTTTGAAAAGTAGGAAGAATATGGGGAAAGGAAAAAACTATACCTCTTATTCAGAAGAATTTCACAAATAGATAGAAGCGGCTTATTCATTAAAAAAAAAAAATACTTATGAAACTATTTTTACTTATACTTTTTAAAGATTTGACCAAAATGTGTTCTTTAAAAACTTCATGGTTTTTAAAGAACCATGAAGAACTTGGTTCGGTTCTGATATTTTGCTCAGATTGTATTTGGTTGTCCTACCTGTATCTAGCTCTAATGTGAACATATCTGTTCTCAGAAACAGCAGAGAACATTGATTTGTTCTTCATCACCAACTACAAAAATCATCATAATTGTGACACAAATCATGGTATTCAAACAAAATTGCATATGTTCATTGACAACATATGGACAAGTGCGACATATGAGGATGCTGCTGATAACTACACAGTTATGCTTTGGATCAGGTTCTTCCCAACAACGGAAGTGAAACACTAACTAGTAGGAGCATATTAATATAGGAAGGCCCTTTTCAACAATTACGTTCACGTACTTTTGGTCATTTGGCATAATTGAACAGGATAGTTTCACATTAACCATATTTTCATATCTCTATTTATGTTGGTAAAAAACTTGAAGTCATAAACTTCACAGTGATGAGAATGCTGCAGGAGCTTATAGCATCTGGCCAAATTCAACCAAACTGTATTATTACTCATTATTGTCTTTTTAAACAGATGACATATAATGTGTTTTTACTATTGAGTTTCAGAGGATCTGGTATTTGGGTTTTTAGCAGCTAGAGACAGAGCGACACTCACTCTTTCCCCGGCTAATGACTGTAGGGACATACAAACATGACATTGGCGATGAAACTTATTAGATATATTCCCCTTATGAAGCTCATCAGCTGTTGTTTACCATTGAATATTTTTATGTTTTCTGCAGAGGTAGGACCAGTGCATGAGACCGATGACCCAAACCAATTTATGCAGTACATGGAAAACCTGATGGCGCTGGGAGGGGGAGACGAACCAGAGATGTGCTTCTCTGCCATTCAGGTAAACGTAGATGCTGTTTCTTTTGTGGCACTCTGTAAAGTGATCGAAATGATTGGATGGCTTTGTGGACAAAACACACACAGTTGGAGAATTACACATTCATTTCCAATTGCTGTGCATTTTTCAGCTGGCACTGACTCACAGTCCACCGCTGTCTGAGATCTTTGTATTCACCGATGCTTCCCCCAAAGACGCCCAATTGTTTGACGTTGTGAAGGCGCTGGCACTTGAGAAACAGAGCAAGGTATGTTTAAATTACAAGAAGAATTCGTCTTTATTATCAGCTACATTATTTTTGGCGTTTTACCTCTGTAAATGGTTCTACTGGTATATGAGGGCCTGTTCTGATTCTTAGCTGGTTTATTGTGTCCATGTTGGGCTGATATTCCTCCAGGTGACATTTCTCCTGACTGAAGACCAAAACTACACAAAAGAGGGCCGATGGAGGAGGAGGACGAGTAATAGGAGGAGGAGAAGTAGGGAACCTTTGTCCCCTGATCGCTTCTCTCTCTACTCTTCCCTGTCCTCCCTGTCAGGAGGACTGACGATATTCACCACCAACTCTGACATCCACAATGTCTCCACCATAGTGGAGGATAACACAGCCGTGGACAAGGTGAGGACTCAAAATCCTCCTTCTCTAACATTTACTGAAGTCCACAAACATCTCCTTAGTGTTGTCAACATTCATTTGTCCTGGTACCAAGTTTCCAGGAATGCTGATCTTCCCTGTTGGTGGTCTCTTATCTGCTGTAGATGAGATCCAGGATGCTGGTCTCACCACCTCACTGCATGTTTGACAAGAGGTTGGAGCTGTACAGGGCAACACAGTCATATGTCAAAAGGGAAGAGGGGATTGAGAATGCCACCTTGGGTCTGCCTGACATGAAGTCCAGTATACAGTTGCTAAGGGAGGTTAATGCTCAGGATCATAGGATTATTATCTCTTACTTCTTTCATAAAATCACCTTATAAAGTTGTTAGATGGACATCAGTACTCTATTTGGCTCAGTGTTTGGTCTCCACTAACTCCTTAAAATACATGGTTTTCAGTTGCCAAATACTTCAGTCTGTTTATCAGTTCTCTGTTAACTCAAACACTCAGCAGGCAGCATCCCGTGAGGTTCTGGTTCCCTCATCTGGCTGAAAAAAAAAGGTTGTGAGGAGCAGTGTGATTAAGTGTTTAAGACGGTAGAATAGCAAAATAAGAGGACAAATGCTAAAGTGTTCAAAGACACATCTTTGAAAATGATCCATGCCTTCTTCACAGTAGTCAGTATTTCATAGTAGGAATACTGACACTTTAAGTGCATTTATTTTTCTGATATGCTGAACGTTCATTCATTCATTCAGTCATTCATTATCCGTAACTACATATCCTGTGTAAGGTAGCAGGTAAAAGATGTTCTCCTTTCTGCTCAGGTGACCCTCCTCCATGTAGAAAGTGACCAAGAGTCCATGTCCTTTCATTCCTTCAGAGTTGACAGTTCAGTCAAAAACGTCACACTCCACGTGTCTGGTGCCCTGATAGAGTGCCTCCTTACCAGTCCATCAGGTAACTGTATCATATGTGGGTTATGGTAGTTAGAACACATAAATATATGATAAGGTTGCTGAAAGTCTTCTCTCACTGTTAGACCAGAGCCAGTCTCTGTTGACTGAGGGAGGCCCACTGGCAGAGCTGGAGCGCTTCAAAGGTCTGTATCGCATCAGTCTGGTTTATCCTATTGAGGCAGGCCAGTGGAAACTCCAAACCAAGAGTCCCGGACACCTCTCGGTCAATGTAATAGGTAAAGGAGTAACATATTAAACATTAATTAACTCCACAAAAGGATAATTAACACATAATTGTACTGAGAAGAGACAAATACTTTCAACCTGTACCACCAGGTGACAGCAGTGTGGATTTCCTGTATTACTTTGCCACTATAACCAATGAGACCCATCCAGGTCTGGCCAGAATCGAGGGTGGACCTATAGCAGGTGATGTCTTTTTTAGTATGCTTAGTGATACATGTATCAGTCTCACAACTATTTATCTTTCATTTGGCACTACAACCTTGTTCTTGGTTTGATTTTCTAGGTGTCCCTGCCTTCCTAGTGCTGGCCGTGACGGGCCTGGCGCCTGATGAGAAGGCCTCTTTCAGTCACCTGACGCTACTGGGAGCCGATGGTGAGAACCTCCAGCAGGTGAAGCTGAACTCTTCCTCCTCTTCATCCTCTCACTCCTCCGTGGAGGAGCTGGTGGGCTGGGTGGATTCAGTTCCCAGAGTCCCCTTCTGTGTTCGACTGACTGGTCGAGACAGCAGAGGAAACAAGCTGGAGAGAGTTTCCACAGAGATGGTTCAACCCACTCATGTTCAGATACAGGTAATGATACTGTGAAAGGAGACTAATGCTGCCTACTCAAATGTTGGACAGGTTCTAAAAATGTCCAATACTCCTAATTCTGACAAATGCAGGGATTTGTGGATGTTTATTTCTGAAGAATGCCACCTATTAAATCTGAAAGCAAACAAACATCAAATTAAAGTGATGAAACATGAACTGAGAGCTTCACTAATCAATATTAATTAAAGCAAGCTGCTACATGCAGAATTTTTCTGATTATGCAGTTCCCCTCCGTTTGACGCAGATACAGTCACACAAAAACTGTGAAATTAAAGGTGCATTTCAGGATTTCACTCATAGTCAACCAATCCATAACAGACAAATAATACCCACAAGACGAGGACTTGATAGATGCAATATCAAAGTTTGTGTCTATGTTTTCAGGTGCTTTCCGTCCCCCGCCTGGTGCCGGGTCATAGCACAATGGTGAACTTTGACATCCTGAACCACGGCCCTGCTCGACTCCTCAGTCTTACAGCTGATGATGACTGTGGGTATCTGCAGAAGAGAGGCTCTCATAGGTAGAGCAACAATGAACAAAAAATGACAGCAGAATAAATCATGTTTTACTGTGTGAACAGCAGTACTCTCATATTTCCATTTTGTTTGACATTTCTGTCAGCTTCTATGTTGCAAAACAAGGATCTTTTCGTGGTCAGGTGGACTTCCACACTCCTGCCACAGCGCCGCCGGGAGTTACTGTCACCCTTACTCTCACTGTGCATGCTCTGGAATCTCCAGACTCAAATTACGCAGTGGCCTACTTGACGGTGATCCCCCTGGTGAGCACTGATATATGTTATATATTCGTCTTCTACTTTGATTGTATCCAAATTGCTCTTTGACTTTTCCTTTGTTCTGCTGTAGGATCCAGACACATCTCCACCATCTTGCTCTACCGCACGAGTTCAGTCTTCCTGTCGTTCCATTTGCAATGGATCTAGCTGGAGTGTATCTCTGGCTGTTTCAGACAGGGGGCGCTCTGGCCTGGCTGCCCTCCAGCTGCAGAAGGGTGAAGGCATTCTTACTTTATTCCACAACCCCCCACCTACAGAGGAAAGCCTGTCTGAGGTCAAGCCTGACCCTGACCAGCACCAGGCTCACAGGGAAAAAACAACCAATAGAGGCCCCCACCACCATCCCCACCATAAATCCAGATTAGAGAAAGGAGACCCCCCTTTGAATGTAACTGATTGGGTACTGAACTCATCTCAGCCCCTGTGGGCGAGGTACACATCCAGCTGCTGCTCTGCTCAGGCAGAGCTTCTGGTGTGGGACACAGCTGGAAACATGAAGCGCTGCCAACTGATGTCCGGCCAGAAGAGTCAGCTAGGAGACAAGACCACAGAAAGCAATGACTCAGGAGGGATTACACTCTCAGCAATTGTCTTCTTCTTTGCCTTGGATCTGCAATTGTTTTCTATGCTTTAGGCCGATATGCAAATGCAATACAAACTTTTTGCTGACCAAACAAATCTTTGTTGTTCGCTGAATTCTAGAAGCCGTGACAAAGAGCCAGACAAACATGTTCTGCTTTGTTGGACAGATAGAATTTTTTTTGAAATAAGCGCACTTGAAAAGACACATCAATTTTTTAAATGCTGATTATGTGCTTGCTACTGTAAGTTCAAAGACAGTGCACTCAATAAAGAATGAACTACTTTGTTTTTAATTATTTGTATTTATTGATTATCTGACCCGATGTCTTATACAATGCCTTGGGGGTGAATAGAGATGATATAGAGAGATTTTGCAGCTGGAAATAAACACAATTGTATTGGAAACAAGCATCAAATACTCAGGACCCCCCGCCATGGGTGCCTTTCATCGAAAACAGATGGTTTAAATGAAATTAGGTTCTACCCATCCATTTATGTTCACTTATCAAGTCCAGGTCAGCGTGGCAACAGGCTAAGCAGGGTATTCCAGACATCCATCTCCCCAGCAACACTTTCCAACTGAGCTTGGAGGATCCCTTGGCGTTCCCATGCCAGAGGAGATGTGTGATCTCTCCTCTGAGTTCTGAGCCTATAACTAGGGTCAAATGTGAAACCTTAAGGAACCGAGTTCATACAGTTAATATCAGACTTCAAAGGATAAATTCCTTGAACAGGTAGGAATATATTACAACTAGAAAAAGAAAGAAAATAATTAATTTAGATTTCTTCATTTATGTCTGAATTATTGCCAGCTGGTCATCTCCCACTTCAGCGCCTCTGTTCAGCCCACTGATCACCAAGCTCCACCCCCTAATAAACATGAAAATGAATCAAAGGAATAAAGGCATCAATAGCTACTACGCCAAACAGCTTATTGTTTTATTTCATTTTATATGCTGCAAAACTGGTAACTTCACCAAAATTGAATCATTTCCAGAGTTTGCCAAAACATACTTCTGCGTAAAATTTCATGGAAATCCATTCTTTCATTTTTCTGTAATCCTGCTCACAAACAAACAAACAAAGAGGCAGACAGACGGACAGACAGACAGACAGACTCACAGGAGTGAAAGCATAACCTCCTTGTTGGATAATTTAACCACTTTATAGGTGCAAAACAATTCTGGTTATTTCCAGTGATTATTTATGAGGCTTGTCAGTTGGCCTGGGAACCACAAGGTGACTGTTTCTATTGGTTGTTGGTCAAAACACAAGATGGAAAGTATTTTCTGTCTTGTTGATATTAACTGCATGAACTCGGATATAAAGAAGAAGAAAAAAACCTTTATTGATGACTTACAGTCATACACAGTACAACATAGTGGATTTATTTCTCTGCACTTGACCCTTACCTGAGGAAGCAGAGGGCAGACCCTTAAAAGCATCCTTGACGTTTCAGGGTCTTGCTCATGGACCCTATAACATTTAACACGGGTAGTTTTCTTTAAAAAGAAAGTAAGAACCCACGTCATGTTTTATGAACTAATTACTATTTTCATTCATCAGTAACAAAAACAAAAAGACATTAAACACACAAAAATACAACACCAAAAAAGCAGCAGAAACAGCACCAAGTATTGGATGATGCAGAAATCCTCCTCTTCAGGGACTGGTACGACACGGCTGATGACAATCAGAGGTGTCTGAAAGTGTAACTGAATCTGTTGAGAATACTCATGGTTTTCAGTGAAGTTTAGGCTGGGGCACATTGGCGGTTATTCCAGACCTCAATCAATATGCTCCACACATTATACTATCCCCAATCCCTCATGCTTCAGGTGATTTCTTACTGTTTTGGCACGTCAGCCCGTTTAAGATGCCAGTGGTCTCTGCTGTTGTAGCCGTGGCCAGAATCTGTTTCTGAGGTGCAGCAGGCAGATAACTAAATCCTGATTCTGGGGCGTAACAAGGAGTTGACTGTGACTCTGAGCAGTACATCACTGTTACTCTGGCCACATAGTGTTAACACTGAAAAACGTTTGAGGAATGGTGAGCAGTTACAGTTCGTTTTTGACATTGCTACCCTCAATGCGTAAATTTCCAATGCCCACACTGATGAAAAAGGTAAAATAAATTACAAAAATGGAAGAAATTCAGCCTGTTTCAAGTGACACATTTACACAAATCACAAGAGCATATTGAGAAACCAATTGTTCCCCCGTTCTACTTTAAGATTTCCCATTACAAACGGTTGCTTAAACATCCTGCCCTGCTGTGTGGATTACGGCCTACAAACACAGTTTGATTTCTTTGTAAATATTACTTAAGTTCTGTTTTGACATAGGAATGCAGCAAACATTAACCCTCCTCTCACTATCCTTTAGAAAACTTTAACACATTCTGAGATTACCAATATCCAACTAGCCCACATGACTTTCCAGCTTGCCTGAACCATGTCCAAATGCGCCACTGAGTTGAGGTGAATACGTTTCTGCAAGAGCAAAATATTAGATCAGTTAACTGATCTCCATGCAGAGTGTATAATCAGTTGAGAACTGATTAACTGCTGAGGCAGTTTCTCATTACATGACACAAAATCAGGAATGAATATAAAAGCAGAGAAAACCCGGATGGACTATTGGTTCAAGTGAAGATCAGGTAAGAATGGTAGACTGAAAAATGGACCAAAAAGATGAGCAGGCAAAGTTGGAAGAACGAGGACACTGGGCTAGTAAGACGGAGTTTCTCCTGGCTGTGGCGGGAAATGTTGTCGGCCTGGGTAACGTGTGGAGGTTCCCTTACCTCTGCTATAAGAACGGAGGGGGTAAGCAAAACGATGCCCACTTGTTGTTATGCCAAACTCTTCGGTACATGTATGCATTGTTGTATGCTTTGTAATACAGGTGCATTCCTGGTGCCATATCTGGTATTTCTGGTGATTTGTGGCATACCCCTGTTCCTGGTGGAGACGGCCATAGGCCAGTACACACAGGAGGGCAGCATCACCTGCTGGAGGAAGCTATGCCCGCTGATAGAAGGTAGAACTTCAGTTACATTCATTCCGTAGCTCTGTTATAGCTGTCAGTACGAGGCAAACATTTACAAGACCATGAGATTGGAATCTCTTTTGAAACTTAAGACATGAATTAATATTTAAACAAAGGCGGTGGGAAATATGTCCGTTGTTAAATGAACTGTTATGACTGCCTGGCGCAGGTTTGTTGGAGCTGTAGGTCAGAAGTTTTGGCAAAGAATAAATTTGCACTCTGTATGGATTTGGATCCATTAAAAAAAAAAAAAAAAAAACTTTCACACACTTTGTATGTGCCTCCTTTGATTTTTTATCATATATAGAATAAAACACTATATATTCTAGTGAAAAGGTGGGGTCTCCAGGAACCCCACTGATACATTTTTGTACCTTAGTTGTTGCTGTTTTTTGTAATCATCACGTTGTCTTGTAAACTAATTTTCATGTTTCCAACTTGAATTATTGTCTGTTTGCCTGCCGCCTGTGTAACCGTATTGAATTATAAAAAAAAGACAATCAACATTACTTTTAAACTAGAAATCCTAAAGAGACACTGTCAAAATTTGTAGGGTGATCTTTAGGGATCACATTGGTGTGATATCAGTTTCCAGGGTGATCCTGGCCTCGCACCCAATATCAGCTGGGTTGGGCTCCAGCCTCCTGCAACCCCGCACAGAATACATCAAATTGATTGATGGTTTGGAATCCAATATCAAGTTCATGTTATCCTAAACCTGAACTCTAATTTTCAGGTTATAGAGGGGATGTTGAGCTGAAAAGATCTATCATTGGCATTTTAAACACTACTTAATATTATATATAAAAATCCTGAGGATGTTGGTTATACCAACCTGATTTTAGACTCTATGTTTAAAACTTCCTTTAAACATAGAGTTTAAAGGAAGTTTTATCTCTCAGAATGATTCAGAAGTTCTAGAAATTTTCCAGCTTTGTTTCGGTAGCACTGAAAAATGAATAATGCGGAAAAAGGATATATGAATGACATGTCATGTCATTTTGTTTCTGAAAAAGTTTTTTTTAACTGAAAGTACAATATTTGGCCCCAGGTGTAGGCTTTGGGGGGCAGATTATCCTCTTCTACGGCTCTATGACCTACATTATCATTGAGGCCTGGAGTTTACTTTACCTGGTGCTCTCCTTCAGCTCCACACTACCATGGGCCACCTGTGACAACTACTGGAATACAGGTAAAAAGTCACTGTGCATGAAAAGAGCTGCTCACTACAGCCATTTTCTACTCCAATCAATGAAGTCAGGTAACAGGGGACTTGCTTTAAAGTATATAACATCGATTATTTTGTTCCAATAGCACCTGCCAGAAGATGTCATATATTAGCCAGAAAGTGAACATTTTGACCTCAAAGTTGTGATTGAGGTCTTAACTTAGAGAATTTAATGGATCTGCTGCTAATGTCTAGATGTCTGATACAGAGGTCTTGTGGGGTCCATGCTGCAATGCGTCAGAAAGCAAAAAGGGACTTGGACAATGTTAGGGAAGTGGTCTAATGTTATGGTTGATAGGAGAATGTCAATTGATGGCTCCAATGATTTAGCTTTGGGCGCATTCATATTTCAAAATCCTTGGCTGTAATCAAAGTAAGAGACACTTCAGCCCCAAATAATCCTTGTTGTCTGAAACTCAAGTTTCAGTGAGACTGGTTCCTACTCTACCCACAATGCAACTGAAGATTTTCTTCAGTAGATCTTTCCTGCCTGATGGCAAAAGTAAAGACTCAAAAAGGCCTTTAAATGACGTATTAATCTTTCTAATAACTTGATTTTCTCTGTTCTTTCAGATGACTGTTTAGACTTTTCAATACATAATAAAAGCTTTGAATGGACCAACCGTACAAACACAACCTCTGCTGCCACGGAATTCTGGGAGTATGCTTATGTAGATAAAAAATAAAATACAATCAATTCTAATAAATCCCAATGTAACTTCATTCATCATCATTTTTCTTGCAAGACGACGAGTGCTGTCTCTATCCAGTGGGATTGATGAGTTAGGCAGCATCAGGTGGGAGGTGCTGCTGTGTCTACTGGCCATGTGGATCATGTGCTACTTTTGTATCTGGAAAGGGATCAAATCGACAGGAAAGGTATTTATATAAGCTTTTAAAACTGTGCCAGTGTGTATTTCTTCCAAATGGGTAACCGGTCGCCTTTTTTACAGGTTGTGTATTTCACTGCTACCTTCCCCTATGTGATGCTGTTTGCTCTTTTGATCCGCGGACTGTCTCTTCCTGGGGCTCAACAAGGTGTGCTATTTTATCTACTGCCGGACCTTTCACGACTAGCAGACTCTCAGGTAAGGAGCTCAGTGATGCACTGCAGCATGTGTTGTGTGCACAAGTAATAATAATAATAATAATAATACATTTAATTTATAATGCACTTTACATTTGGATCAAATCTCAAAGTATTCACTATGTAGTCGTTTGGACAGGTGTGGCTGGAGGCAGGGACTCAGATATTCTTCTCATACAGCGTGAGTTCCGGCGTCTTAATTGTACTTGGCAGCTACAACAAATACAACAATAACTGCTATAAGTAAGTATTTGTCAAAACGTGACTGATCATGAATGTTTTAGCACCAGGAGCTGTGAAATAACTTATCAAAAATGACAAAACACTTGATGAAAATTCAGAGAGTGTGTACTTGGTTTAATGTTTTGCAGAGACAGTCTGTATTTGTGTTTACTGAATGGTGGCACCAGTTTTGTCGCTGGATTCGCAGTCTTCTCTGTGCTGGGATTCATGGCTCATGAACAGGGTGTTCCCATCGCAGAAGTGGCTGAGTCAGGTTTGTAGTAGGGTCAGAAAAAGTTTAATAATCTCCCCTTGTTTTTTGAAATAAAGATAGTATTATAAGATACAGAAGAATAAAATATGGGCTGTTATTTTCATAAAACACAAGCTACAAATGCAATGACTCTACTGATTCTGAGTAAAGGGCAACACATGTGTCGTTTAAACTTACGCAGCATGATGACCCTCTGAGCTTTTCTGGACAACCTTTTTTGGACTCATGAGATCAAATTTGAATTTTTGGAGGACAGGGGTCCCATTACATCTGCTACAAACTAAAAATAAAAAAATACCATATCTACGATCAAGCAGGGAGGTTGGACTTAGCTGTTGTGGGGAAGCTTTACTGCTTAAGGGCCAGGTAAACATGAATTGTGCAGTTTACTAGAGAATTCTGAAGGAAAATGTCAGGTCATCAGTTTGTGTGTTAAGCACAACTGGCGTGACGCAATGATCCCAAGCAGAGGAGTTAGTCCACCTCTGAATGGCTGAGAGGCAATAGTAATTGAGTGAACGCCCAGAGCCGAACCTCAGACTTGTGACACGACCTGAAAAGAGCAGATCATGCTCACAAACTCTTGAACTAGGCTGCTTTAAAGCAAACCAGAAGAGAAGAATGGGCCAAAATTCCACCTCAGCGATGCCAAAGACAGATTTCCAGTTATCTTAAGCACTTGGCACATCTTTCCCTCCCACTATCAAGGCTTGAAAATCCTTGATAGTGGTCAAAAAAGTAGAAGATTTGAATTGTAGAGCTTCTGTTTAGAGATCTGACCCAGTTTAGTTTGATATACACACAAAATATTAAAAACCAGAATTGGTACAATAGTTCTTTACTGCATTGTACTTGTAAATCTGACCCATTTCAATGAATTATAATATGTAATGCTGTTACAACGATGCTACATTCTACAAACAATAAAAGGGAGACTGTACTCTAAATGAAATGTCATCCCTCTGATGTCATTTCCCCAGGTCCTGGTTTGGCCTTCATTGCATACCCTCAGGCTTTAGCCATGATGCCTCTGCCCCAGCTGTGGTCCGTATTTTTCTTTGTCATGCTCATTCTCTTGGGTCTGGACACACAAGTAAGCTGCACGCACATTTTTTTTGGAACAAAATGTTTACATTTGAATATGCACTTATTGTGTCCTACACTTTCTCTGTACAGTTTGTTGCCATGGAGGTGGTGATGACAACAATCATAGATTTGTTTCCCACAAAAATGCGCAAACCAGGCCGCCGGGAACGTTTGCTTCTTGTCTTCTGCCTCATATTATTCATCTGTCAGTTGGTCATGATCACAGAGGTGAATATTTATGTTGTCTATTTATCAATTAATGTAATATATTATTGAATGAACATCTTGTATTATTTATTTTGATTAATTGAGCATAAAAGTTGACATTTTTTTTTATAATTATAAAAAAGGGCATGTTTCCCAAGATATTATTATTATTAGTAAGAAGATGATAAAAGATCCATTATAAATAAGTGTCTGTTGTTGTCCTCAGGGAGGGATGTATGTGTTCCAGATGTTCGACTACTACGCTACAAATGGATCCTGCATCCTCTTCATCGCTATGTTTGAATCCATGGCACTGGGATGGATCATTGGTAGGTGTGCTGTTCATAAATAAATACATCACTAAGATCATTAAGACAGTAAATTTGGTAGACTCACAAAAGACTAATTTAAAAAGAAAGCCACAACAAAGACATATCAAGTTCTCCTAACAACCAGTCAAAAATCTATACAAAAAAATGAAAGCGGTTCCTTTTTAAATGAATAATTTTAAAACATTGTAGTCTGATGTCGTTTTTAAATACTGTTCATTCATCTTCATCTCTTACAAAGGGGTGGACAAGTTGGGTGACATCATATGGGACATGACAGGTGTGCGGATTAATCCTCTCTTTAAAATCTGCCTGCGTTACCTCACTCCCCTGGCGATACTGGTGGGTCGGGCTTTCAATGTCATTAATCTAAGTTTTTTTTGGTCTTTGAATTTTTATGTTGGATGAAGTATTTTTTCTGACATAACCAGATAATTAATGAATCTCTTTTCTTTTTGTGTTTCCAGGTCTCTCTAATATGTTCTTTTGTTTGGTACACGCCTCTGACATATAATCGCTCTTACGTTTACCCTGACTGGGCATACGTGTTGGGATGGATACTGGCCATCTCCTCCATGGTGTTCACACCGGGATGTGCCCTGTATAGGCTGGGAACCGGGAAAGGCACTTTCAAACAGGTAGGCCATGGATAATGATAATTTATTTGGGGAAGAACATGGTATATAAAATGTAAATGATAGTAATTAGAATTAATATATAAATGATATTTTTTAATTAAGGTCAAATTTTGCAGTGTCCTGCTCAGACATTTTAACAATCCGATCATCTGACCGACTGTGGAAAGAATCCTCAAGTCAAATCCTTAAAGTTCAATTCTAGACCTTAATAATTAATCCACATAATCTGGGAGGTGTAGTTTGAGACATTTTTATCAGGACATAAATGGTGCCCCAATACCACGATGTTTTTTAACATTTAATCCACAATGTCAAAGTAATACAGCTCTGCATAAAATACAAATATCACCTTGCCAATTGCGTTTGAACACCACACCTTACACATTCATGCACCTCACTGTTTCACTTTGGACTTCCCAGCTAGTGTAATCTGTGTATTTCCTAGCTAGTGTAATCTGTGTATCAGTGCAAAAAAAGAAAAAAAGATTGAGGTTTGATGACTAGAAATAAAGGAAGTTTTAACATAATGGAAATTATTGCATTCTGATAATAAAAGGAGCCGGCCAGAACAGCTAATCAATTTGTAGCTCCAGTAAATTAGCCTTATTGATTCTATATGAATTTATGGAGGGTAAAAGTCTCTGTGGTAAATACACCCCATCTGAGCGTGTTTTCAATTCATTCACTGACTGAATATCGAAATAACCTCACGCTGGCTTTGTGGCTTTACTCTTAGAACCACACGGACAATACCAATTTATAAGATGCTGGAAATAAATTAAGAAGCACATGCTAAAAGAAACTTAAAGTGCAATATTAAATCTAAATGTATATACAAGATCTAAATATAAATGTTAAAGCTCAATTTATTTACAAATGTTAAACCTAAATGCTTAAAACAAAGCTAAATATTTGGCTGATATCCCAATTTGAATACCCTTCCCATCAGCGAACCTCCGCTGATGGGAATTTGTTACGCTTGTCGTTGAAGACGAGCAAGTGAAAAAATACTGAATAGAGTTGGCGCTTTTATTTTACTAAATCCGTTGACCGTTAAGGCAAATTTGCATTTAGGCAAAATATTTAGCGTTTATAATGTCAAACATTCAGGTTCAACATTTAAATTTCATTCAACATTTAGATGTAATATTTTTTTTAATTTAGACATTTTAAGTAACATATTCTTCAAATGAAAGTGAATAAAGTTTATAAATATTGTAGCAAACATTGCTGTAAATGTGATTTAAAAAAATGTCTTTAAAATGTTCGACATGCCTTTTGTAACATAGTTTGCGGTGAAATGTGTCAAAATGTTGCTGTTAAAATAAGCATGTGTTAGATTATAGCTCTGTGTGAATAGCTAATCTTAGCTAATGTTAACTTTGAACATGGTTAACCATTATCCAACATAAATGTTAGTCTACTGACAACTAACATTTAATGTTGGTGCTGTTTGAGAAAGTGGGCATAGGTAGATCAGTTTGTAGACTGTAGCTCAGCAGGAGTTCATGTAATAAGCTGTGTCTAAATATGTGTCTTAGGGCCTGATTTTTACTAATTTACCAAATAACTAGTGCTATATTGCACATTTGGTTTGCGGGTGATCTATCAAGAATAATTGCGTGAATGACAAATAATAAATAACTAAATAAAATAGTGAGAGCAGATGGAATAATCTTTAATGCCATGGAATTGGGGGTGTTAGTGGAAGAGGCAAATAAACATATTATTGAGCTAAAGCAAAGAAATCTGAATAATACTAAATGAAACTCGATGTGGGAGAGTATCTGCGAGAAAGACAATGCTTTGGGTAAAAAAAGAAGAACGCAAGATACAAGAAGAACACAATAAAAAAATAGCTTATAGTACAAAGTGGGTTAATTAAAGAGGTGTGGGGCCGTTGGAAGACAGCAGGTGCATCCCACTTTCTTGCACTCCCCCTCCTGGATGTATTTGTAACTTGTTTACGATATCTACCAAATGAAAAATGAATGAGCTTCAAGTTTTAAAATGTTGCAGAATACAGTGGGGTTGATTTCTTAAAGTGGGATTCTTCCATTCGGCTGGAAGTGAGAGCTCTCTGAGGCACGAGCGCTTGGACGCGCCCGACACAGAACCAGGCAGTTGGTCAGCGCTTGATCTGACAATAACCATCAGGGCCCTGGCCAGGAGGATCTAAGGTAGGGTACAGGCAGTGGAGGGGTGTCTCTCTCAATCCAAGCGGTGCGGCAAAGGAGCAGCCGCGGGGAATGGAGAGGGATGGGAGCGCATGGCGCACAGCCAAACATATGGCCAATGGTCATTTTTCTCTTCCGCGTCCTGCTCCAATCCCGAATGTCTGGCAATGTTGTGCAACATACAGCAGACAGTTGCGTTGTCATTAAGGTAAACGTACTACGTGGATAGCGCGTGTTATTTGTGCACGTTTGACCGACACAACCCTCAGTGCGCACCGTTAGATCAGCTCTTAGATCAGCAGTTACACGATTGCTCATGATTGCTCATGTAACTGCTGGTGTTATCAAGTTTGCCCGCTTTTTCACACACGTAAACTTTTAGTAAATCAGGCCCTGAGGGTTTTGTTTCACATGCTGAATATTTCTCTCAACTTTTTTTTTTCAGCGTTTCCATCGTCTGTGTCAACCTGACCCTGACTGTTCTCTGACCCAAATCAGAGCTACACAGCTGCAGCAAATTTGTGGAGATGATTAACAGCAGTTCACTAACAATTGATATAAAAAGTTAATTTGACACTGAATTGCTGTACGTCATCACTGTTACCTTTTGTAAGTCCAACAGCAGAGATCTGCTCATTAGAACTGGTGCTATGACTTCCTTTGCTTCTCCCCAACTGTCTACGACTCAAAGCTCAAAGACAAGCATGAAGCAGAATCATTCATTTCACTTATCGATCATATGAATTCATACTTATATGTTCCATTACTAATGAAACAGAATAAACTACTTCTCAAATGATGTTCAAAGTTGTAATTTTTGTATAGAAACATGGACAATGCTCACGGAAACATGCATGATTCAAAAACAAATGGTTGTCTGTGCAGAAGTGTTGCAGAAATGTCAACTGATCCTAGAGAATTAAGGTGATAAGGTGCTGTGAAATGTATTTTACCACCTGCCTGGTTTCTTCTGTTTATATGTGCATTTCATATCAAACGGTATCAAATCTTCAATCCTCTGAATGATACTTGTACGTAGTTAACCCAAGAGGTTTTCGAATACCAACTGGGCCTGCCTGAAAGTTTTTGCGCCCTTAACCAAAACTAAATCCCCCCAAAATGACCAAACTCCATTAATAACTTGTTTCAGAACGACTAGACACACCTGGTCATGTCCAGGTGTGTCTAGTCGTGCTGAAACCATGTCCATCCAAATCATCACTTAAATGAAAAGTTTTCTGACATGGGAAGTTGGCTCATAGGTCTCAGAAGCAGCAGCCTAGAAAGATATCAGACAGGGCGGGGTCACAGGTATTCTTCAAGTTATAGTATTCCACAGTGAAACATCTACGATTGGAGAAGACTTGGAACTATAGGCAACTTTCCCGGAAGTGACTGACCTTCCTCTTCGAAAGACATTGTTCAAATATGGCAACCATTCATTAATATTAAGGGAAAAATGAATTCAGCGCCACAAAAAACAATCTGAAGGAGAATGTCGGGTCATCTATCCGTGAGTTGAAGCCAAAAAGGTAAGTGGATCGTGTGGCAAGACAATGATGATGACCTCTGAATGTCTCAAAAGGAAAAATTAAAATTTTGAAATGGCCTTATCCACAACTGAACCACAGACCTGTGGTAGGAAAAGAGCAATCCATGCTCCAAACCCCTTTATTATGGGGGCAGTAAGGCAGTCTTGCAAAGATTGAGCCGCATTTCAGAGGCGCTTAGTTTCAAGGAAGGATAATATTGTGTGTGGGGGGTTGTACTCTTATTGTTTATGAGGTGAGTCAAGCACCTGTTCATGTTTCTCACATGTGCATTCAATAATCAGCCACTCTCGTCAGTTTCCATGGTAGCAGCAGGATTTATGTAAAGGTGATGTTAACTTGTGGTGCAAATATAGTTACCCTTTCATGGCTTAATAACTTTAATTTACGTGTTGTTCTGCAGGTTTGACACTTGTGGTAACTTCAGATGCATCTTCATCCCAAAAATGTGGTATTGCTTCCTGCTTAGAAGTAGCGTTTGTGGTCCAGTGCATTGATCAGATCTATAAGTTCAACAGAGCCTACATCCATTAATAGCCGGAGATTTTTCATTCTTTAACTTTAATAATAATAATAATACATTTAATTTATAATGCACTTTACGGGCCCTGATAAGAGTTTCATGTATCTCCCAAGGTATCCTGTCAGGGTAACCATGTTAGATCCTCCACTTTTACTCAGGTGACAACAACGATTAGGTTACTAGGGAAATCTGACGGCCTAGTGGCATCGACTGGGACATTGAAACATATATATAATCTCTCCGCAAATGAGATGTCCAATTTTATGCTCTAACCAAGAAATATAATTTCTGTTGGGCAACTTTTGCAAACTTGCATGTTTTCCATCTACTTTACCTTCCTTAGCAACCATCTTTTAAAGAAATATGTGCCAAACTTACAAGATCAACTTATATTTTCTGGGAAATTTCCCTGGAAACACCACCAGGTTAAGTTTTACTTCACAGATTTTTCACCTGGCAGCACAACCATTACCAATTCAAAGTAGGCACCGAAAAGTGTTTTCACCAATTCAGAATTTGACCAGGGTTGAAATATGGTCACAGTATTCCTCTCTGCTCTGGAGTTAGGGCTTCAAATGATGACAAAGAAAGTGTTTTTTAGAGAGCATTATGATGTCACAATAGCGCTTACCTTTGACTATTTGGAAATATCATCTCTGCATGAATTTAAGCAATTTGAACACATTGCAAAATCTCTTCTTCATACATTGCTTTATTTAACTACCTTAAAATCATGACAAATAAACTTTATAAAGCAATTTAAATTTCAGAAATGTTTGAATTGCTGGCAGTATTTCTTAGGCACAATGATGGATCAGGAAAAAATTCATACCACATGCATGGAACCACTTAGTCAACATACTGCAAACCCAGACTCGCAAGACAAACTGTTCTCCGTCTATGAGACCACCGACCCGTGTAACACAAATAATCACATGAGGGCTTGTTGCAAATAAGATTCTAAAAGTGCAAGCAGATAATGAACCTGCTGAAACAAGATGCTGTGTAGACACAGTCCGTGACACGGTTGTTGTTTTGGTCATCTGTGATGATGATGAGCTTTAGTAATGTAAAAACTATCAGGTGAAACTTTTTTAAAAGCTTTTTTTGAAAAACATTTGGAGGCAAGTCCAACGCAGTGATGTTCCAAAAATCCACCACTTCTCCATTGCACCATTTATTTGGAAGCCTTTAGCTTCAACTACGTTGTGTTGAACGCAGCAATCTGGTTTATTGCTATGTTTGGACTTCTGGGTCTCTGTAAAGTAAGTAACAATTTTTACAGTTTCAACAATTATCTAACAGGAGATGGATTTACTTATCATTTCCCTGAGTTAAGTTTGGCCAACGTAACAGAGAAACAACCAACTGAACTGTTGTCATCATTACATTAAATGCCCCCTGAGTAGGACCCAATTATCTCTGTGTCCCGTAAAAAACATTCTATTTTCACATACACCTTTAAGTGGCTCACAGGCAGAGACTCTTCTCATCTGTTAAGTTAATCAGGCAGTAATGCCATTGGACGGTGTCTCAGGGTTATATTGCACCTGATTGTATTAATTAGCAATCAGATTTCAGATATCAAAAGGAAGCTGAAAAAAAACATGTAATGCAACACAAACTAAACTGAAGTCATCATTTGATTTCCGTTGACCTGCAAAGATAAACTCAGGAAATATGATTTAGATAAACCATAAAAACTAACCATTGTCCGCTGGTTCTCTACTGGCTAACCCTGAGTTCTCCATCTCAGTCAAAGGTACTGCAGACTGTGCTAACCAGTAGAGCTGTCAGGAGGCATGACGGTGACTTTCTCTGAAGATTTATATTGATGTTTCCTGCCTTGTCCTGAATGAGCCTGCTGATGGTTCTGGTTTGGGTCCACGATAGTACTTGGAAAGTGAGACGGTGACACCGCTGACTTATCAGCTAGTGGGTTATCAGTGTCACATCTGGAAATACGCTTTCTTTGACTGTCAGAATCTGGATGACACAGGGTTTGTGAACTTTGCAGGTTAGGGTAGCTGCCAGACTCTGCCATGGATCGGTGCAGATGTTCCCAGGTTGTAACACCGTTCAGGTTGCAGCTGGCATTACTGACAGCCTGGCACAGTAGCTCTGTGTCCTGGCGGAGTTGGGCAATGTCTCTCTCTGTAGCATTGCTTTGGCGCAGGAGCTCCTTCGTGCGTAACGTAATGTCCAGCAGACCCGATTGTCTCAGGATTTCTACTGTGTTAAGTAAACGGCAGTGGCGAGCACTTGTGCTTCCATTCCTGTGATGTCCCCTAGTTGAAAAGCTGGAGGAGGTGCTGTACAGACTGGACCCAGAAGAAGAGACCTGGGTCGAGGAGACAGCAGTTGGACTGGAGAATGACCCAGTAATACTTGTTGAAGAGGAACATAGCTGTCCAGATGTCGCGACCGCTAAGTTGGGCTGCTCCTGAAGGTCTTGCTCAGCTAGAATCTTAGTTACAGTGGTGGTGTCAATCTTGTGCTCTGTGCAGACCCTTTTCGTTAAATTCTGAGATCCATCGTTCAGTGTAGATTTACCAGGTGGTTTCTTGCTAGGATGTGGTGCAATGCGCGGGTAGGAGTTGAGAATAGGCAGGTAGGAGCTATTGACGACCTTCCCTGTGCTGCTGTGCTTCAGGGATGGTGGCTTGTTGAGTTGAAGGTTGGTCAGGAACAAACTAGGCTGTTTTAAAAGGATCATGTGGGCAGCACCAGAACTACCGGTGACCCTGGTTAAATTTCTCCGGGATAGCTGACCTCTTTTCTGGATCATGTCCGGCTGGTGGGGCAGACAGGAGCAGAGACAGAGATAAGACAAGGATTCAAAGATAGTTGGATATGAGTGGGATATGATTGGTTGAGTCCATCATGAAGACCTAAAAATTGTGTGATAGAGACGTTATATTCACTTTGGTTCCTCCCTCTTTTATGATGCATAATGAAATATAAAATAGCACTGTAAATTACCTTGATGGATTTCTGACATTTTGCAACTTAATGGATAGCATTGTCTCTTCATAAATTCCCCATCTGGTCTATTCTCTTTATATGCCAAGGTTCCCGAGAAAACTGCATTGGAACACCTACATACATTTGAGAAGAAATGTGTTCTAATAGTTATTCCTACCTTCATAGTCTAAGCCAACCCCTGCCTCACCTGCTTGTACGCCATGTTATTGATGATGTAGCGGGGTGAGAATTGACTTCCTGCTGGAATCAGTGTAGTACTCCCAAGATTAACTTGCACAGGTTCTTGGTTTTGACCTGGCCGTGAAGTGTCCACGTGGTCGTTGCCGCTTGAATTGCCTTTGTTGCTCTCTTCCACATCTGTCTGCTGCCAATCTGAGCCATCTGAAGAAAAGATTAAAAAGAAAAGGCTGAGGAGTGATTCCTGATACAGAGCAAAACTATGTTCAAAGAGCATGTTTTTGACACACTGTAGTAATGATATTGTTGTATTTTTTTTACATTATTTTCGCTATACATTGCTAACCTATGCAAGGATCCAAACTAACTTTTTAACTCACATTGCATTTGGAATGGAAAACTCTTCATTATGGTGCATTCAATACTGCTTTTAAACCTCCTCCAATCGAACAGAACAACTACCCTATTATATTAATAGCTCTTCTGACTTGTAAGTGGGAGTTTAAAGGGACTGGTAAGGAAATAGCTAAGAAATTAAGAGTGTTCAGCCCATTTTGAAATCTAAAGGTTTTTGTTGCCAACCCAAATTTTTAATTTAATTTTGATCAACAGAATATACTAAAAAAAAGTTCCAGAGATGATTTTTGGTTCATAAACAGAGCAATGAACGTGGGCCTACAGCAAAGCAGTTCAAATGAACAATCCACCCACATACTGAAACAATTTCTAATGTAATTAATCAAATTGTAAAGCCCATGTCCTCGCTGTTTGACACTGGATGATAAACTACTTATGCCTGTGATTTAAAAAATATCCAAACAAAGATAAGATAAATGACTTGAAGGTATACCAACAGGTATATCTTTCAACACATGCATTCTGATGCATTTATTTGAATTCATAATAGCCGGGCGGATTTTTGTGAAATGTTTAAAAAAACAGGAGCAAGAAAAAGCAATATGTGTCACATGACGGAATTAACTCAAATTAATTATAAATGAAATGTATTATTATTATTATTGACATAAAATAAAAAATGAAATAGTTCTGCAAACATAGTGTAAACTAAGAATTGGATTGAAAACTAAGAACTAGGAAAAACCATGACCTAGAAGAAAACTATAAAACCTATACTTTACATCAAGATATAATGCATATATAAGGACTTGCACATAAGGAAAATCCCACTGTGTTGTCTTATTAGTTAAAATTATTTAATATCAGCAAGTATTTGGAACAAGCTCCCAGAAAACTGTAGGACCTATCCAACACTGTTCTTGTATTATTATTATTATTATTATTTTAAATCTAAGCTTAAATGTTCTTATTTACTGCTGTCTTTTAATTAAAATTAAAGTATAAAAAAAATATTCCCGTCAGGAAAACACAGAATTATGTTGATTTTTTTCTATTCTCGCTTGTATTTTTAACTTGACTTAAAATTTTCTAAACTTTCTAAATGTTTTTATGACTGTTTTAATTATGTTTTTTCCACTTTGTTGCAATGTTCTTGATTGTTTGCGTAAGTACTTTGAATTGCTCGGTTGCTGAAATGTGCTACATAAATAAAGCTGCCTTGCCTCTGACAACCCACCTGCAGTACCTTCAAGGCCTAACAGGGGGCTGTGGCCCTCACTTCAGGAATTATAATCCCAAAATGTACTAACCAGAATAGCCAGAGTCTTTTTCTGAACTGTGGCAGGAGCCTTGTCCACTGGAGTCGACTGCATCTTCAGCTTTGTGTAATGTTAGTAGAGTCTTATTGTTGCTCTTATCTTTGGCGTTTTTACTCAAGTGAGGCTGTTCCTGCGGCATACTGTACCCTAATGAAAAGATTAGACACAATATTTAGACCGTCAGTGAATGTCAGCATGAAAGCTGAACAATGCTTGTTTTCCTGGAACAAATATTTGTGTTAGACATATTGGTGACAGACACAGGTTATACCCTCTACATAAACTATTGCATGCTGGGAAAGAATCCGTTGACAAACTTTTTGATTAGCAAAACATTAAAATTTAATTGATATTTCCATCGCCTATAATCACTTACTCAAACAGAGATTTCAATAAAAAAAGGTATACCGTTTTTTTTCTAATGGCCTTTGTGCCCTAAGTAGTGTGTTTATTGTGAAGCGTAACCGTGCCAATTTACACTTATAACATCGTATGCCTACTCCCATTAACTCAGTAAATATCAGCAAAAATAAATATTTCAAAATGGAATCAGGATAGGATACATAAGCAATTAAAGGAGCTGCATATGGTGGTAGTTTAACAGCCTGTTGTAAAGACAGAATTGTAAAGTGGTAGTTGTGAGTGTGTAGTCCTAAGTAGTACTAAGACCACTAAGAAGAGTGTATTTATCCTGAGGGATTGCGTAAGTAGAACTGGAAAGTAAACCTCTGCCCAGACCAAAAAGTGCTTTGGAATTCAATTAAACCCTAATGAAATTCCAAATTCTTAACATATCACGTCAATGAGGACATTGCACCAGACTAAGCTCAACCAGTGACCAGGACCTGGGAGGACTGGATGCATTACAACATATATATATATATATATATATATATATAGGTGTATATATATATATATATATATATATATATATATATACACATATTTATACATACATATATATATATATATATATATATACACCTATATATATATATATATATATAAATATATAGGTATATATATATATACCTATATGTATATAAATATATATTTTATATATATATATATATATATATATATATATATATATATATATATATATATATATATATAGCTATAGCAACTTTTTGAAGTTGGCCCTGAAAGATATTTGATATTCTTCTGCACCCTCTATTTTGAGTAGTTTATCTCAAGTAGGAGTGAAGAATCTCTTCTCTTCTTCTACTCTCTCTCTCTTTCTCTCAAGGACGCAAGATAGAATGCAGCAACGCACCGGACATTTTAGGTCGGCAACAAACGATTTGTAACCACATGTTGCTATGCGACGGAAGATACAGTACTGGCATTAAGCTTTTTTATGATGAATTCCTGTTTCTTCACTTTTGATAAATCCTACATCTTCAGAATGAAAAACATTTTTGATATTTGTGTACGCTTTAAAGGATGAGCACCACTTCTTCTAAACACACATTCAGAAATGTTTTCTCCATTTCAGAAACTCGTGGTTATCAATATGTAGGGCAGGTTTTGTCATAAGTGTAAACAAGTATGGTTTTTGCCAAGCGTGACAGAATGTTGGGAGGAGTTTATGGCTGAAACTTACGGTGGCTGACAGGTGTACACATACTAGAATTTAAGAAAACAGACCATACAGACAAAACACAAGCAAATAAAGAAACCATCTTCATCCATTTGACAATACATGCACCCTGCAGAAACCACAACAAAACACGTGCTTCAAAAGCCACAAGACAACGGAAGCGTTTATGAAGGACACTTAAAAGTGTTGTACCACGGACATTTTGATCAGCTATGCTTGCTTAACCTATCTTCTAGGTTTGTCCGGGCATGTGACTTGGAATGAAATGTTAATCAACATTGTGAAAACGTTCTGACCGCAGTGCGACAACTGAAGTCAGTATGCGCGATGGTGATTAAGAGTTTTCTTAAGGAAGTATTATACACATTCTACTGTGTAGCTTAAGCTATGTTTATTTATTGATGATGTATAAGTAATTAATTAAACACAGTTATAAGCTACATTGCATATAAATATGAGTTAATGGTTTGCAAACATTAGTTAACATTAACAATTATAAACAAATGGGATCTTATCTTGAGCAATTTTTTTTAGTTTAAAGCTATTAAATAGTCAGATATGTGAGCAAACCACAAAACATAAGTTAATGTTTATATGTAAAATAATATGTATGAATGCATTGTATTATACAAACCCTGGTTTTTAATATTAGTTAAAAAAAAAGATTCATCTGAATCTTGTAGTATACCAAGCATGATAAATTCACTTAAATTAAATATATGATCTGAAGCTCTTGAAACTAGTTGAAAGTGAGGTTCACACATGGCGCCACACAAGCTAAAACCGCCCCTTGCAATGTGTACTTTTACTTGATGCTCCAAATACATGTTGCTGATAATACTTACTTTTAATTTAATAAGGTTTTGAATGCAGAACTTTAACTGGTTGAGAATTCCCGCTGTGTATTATTGAGGATAATATAACCGACGTTTTGGAGATATGATACCTTGACGCCTTTAAATTCTCCAATACACATTAAGTTGCATACCAATAACACAATTAATTGTGCAAACTGATGACCATGACCATAGAAACCTTTGAAGAAATGTGAATATGTTGTTGTTTTTCTTGTGAAGGTAGGAAGACATCGTGGTGAATGTTAATTGGGTCAATGTTTTCATTTTATCTGTCTTTGTCCTTTTTGTTACCTGAAAATATACATTAAAAACACGATATGGAAAAAATGTTGCACACTTGAGTTGAAAAACTGTTGGTGCTAACTGGATAAAGGAAACTAATGCTAATGAGGAGCTAAATAAAGGTTTTACATCTTCATAAAACACAAAATCTAAGCAGGAAGACAGTGGAGTTTCAAACTGCCTCGAGTGACGTAACACATGGGTCAACCAAGGTAACGCGTCTCGCGCTCAGCTACAACAGCCTCACCCTCAGACCCACTATTATGTAACACTCAACTTAGGACTCCAGCCTTCTGTAGCACACGCTTACTTCCTCTAACTGTCCGTGAACGCACCCTACAACACAGCATACTGTCGAAGGGCTCGACGTATAAACAATGTATTAGTAGACTGACAATCATCGCAAGATAAAGTTTTTACAACGATTGGATGTATAATGACTTGAACATTATAAAGTCCCTTTCAAACTTATCGATTTATTGGCTCTATCTAGAGTGGAAATCTTACGTCCAAATGTATAATTTTGTCCAATTGGGGTCATTTCCCTCACTTATGCTGATTTTGATCATCGAAAACACTGGCAGAGAAAGAGTCTTGTTTAAATCATGAAATTTATTTGAGAAAAGGTGTCGAGTTTTAAGCTAGGGAGGACTTACGGCCACGCATCCGGTATGTTCCAAACTAAAACGCTACTAAATGTGAGCAAGGACATTTCTTTTAGTCTTTGTTTCTATTAGTGTCAGTGACACAAATGTCTAGTCTCTTAGATAGCATTACTCAGAGTCGCCATCTTGACAGCGTACTCCCACAGGAGAACTTACCTTAACGGTTATCCACCAGAAACAACTTTCACGCTTTTGTTGCGACATGTAGTTGGCCTATCATAACCGCATTTGTTACAGTTAGCGAGCTTGGCGCCTCCGTTTTATGTAACGACATGTCTAGAAGAAATTTTTGAAAAATCCTGCATGAAGGAAGATGGGCAAATCGTTGACCACCTATGACATAATTCTACATGGGGTGTCCATAATAAGCGTAACCTTAACTGAACTCACGGCCGCCTGTTGGTGCAACAAAGAAATGAGCACTGTGCGCGAGCTTAACCGTCATCGGCTCATCATAAAGCGACGGCCAATCACAAACTGAGCGACGAGCAGGAACTCGCGCAACAAAGTCAAGGGTTGCTATATATATATATATATAATAAAACACAGAGCAGGATGGCAATCACTGACCACTTGGATATATTTGAGAGTTTAAAGTTAAGTCTTTTCACTCGTAGTGCCATCCCATAAAGCATCTGGCCACAGAGGTAACTTTAACTTTTAACATGTGTTACCCAAAACAGACTCACTGACACTAACTCAGGTTGGTTTTTTTTATTTAAACAAGGGTTTCCTGGCCACAGCACGCAGCAGTACACAAAACACTATTGTAGTTGTACAGACTTACAGCGAGCTTAACAATTCAGACCATGATGATAAGTCTACAATCGCTAATATTAGACCTCCAGTTGTAAAGCAAAGATCTGAACATCTAAAGCCAAAGGCCCGCCCCTTCCTCTACGCAGCCTACGTGCTTGCTTAGGGCATCGCCGTCAAACGGGGGCAATGCGTGGTGGTCAATAAAATTTCAACCGCGGGCACATAGCGCGCACTCAAAACACGACTGCTCCGATAGAGAGTGAGGACGTGCGCGCGAGAGAGAGGCAAAAAGAGCGCGCTTGCGAGTGCGCGTGAGATAGAGATGCAGAGCTTCACCTGCAGGTTTGTTGAAATAAAAGTCTAAGAGTCAAATTATTTCTATAATTTGTCTCAAGTTCATTAAAGCACTAGAAAGAAAGGCTGTGGTAGGCTGTGGTAACCGTGCAAGGTTGCTGCAATTTGTTCCGGCCAGTAATTAGTGCATTATAAATTAAATGTATTATTATTATTATTTTCAGTAACTGCTCAGCCATTGAAGCGGTCTTTGTCGTTAATGTCTATTAAATACCTTTCCTTCAATCTGCTTTCATAAGATAAGATAAACCTTTATTAGTCCCAAAATGGGGGAAATTGCAGCTGTCTGATGAACAGCAACAGCAAACTGAAAATGGTATAAGCTAGAATTTATAGTCAAATATCACCTATTTTCCTAAAATCAGATCTTTATATATATTTTAATATCAGTTGATAGGTTCCACCCATCATCAATGTTCAACAAAGCTTGATTTCAGGCAAACTCCTGCTATTCTAGGGTGGCAGTCAGAGTCACCTGACCTTGCAGTCAAGTTATTCTTGTAATTGATATACAGTATTCCATGGTTACGACCAACCTTCCTTCACCATAAAATAATCTTTCCAATGAAAACTCCAAAAATAAAAATTGTACAAAAAAAAACAATTTGCCACCACGTATAGCTGATTTAAATATCCGGTTTAGTAAAGCATTAATGTAAAGTTTTGAACAAAATTACTACCTTTCAAAGGTTACACCATATTTGCATGAAAAATACATAAAATGAGTTAACCGAGTCAAGAGATAACAAAAGGCACCTCCAATTATGATTACATTTTTTTTGAAGTTTTGGAGAAGAAACATGTTTTAGTTTGTTTTTCTCAAGCCAGGATAATTACTTTATTAACTAAGAATTTATGCTGTGGCAGGTTTCCCATGTTTTGACTCCCTTAGGTCAAGTCATCTATGCTAGTATGGCAACACGCATGGGGAGGAGCTATTCATTCAGGTGTAATCAAAGTTTGGCGATCTTTATATATTTACATCAATCATAAACTGAAACTCAAGACGTTGCAGCAGACACTTTATTCTTACATTAAAATTTTTGAAATAATTTGATAGACATCTTCAGTACATATCAATACAGTTTAAATATTTTCTATATTGGCTGCAAGATAAGATCATAAAACAGTTGTGTCACTGGGTTTACTAAATCACATACATGTAAAGTGCATCCAATTCTTTGTCTAATGAAGTTTAGCATCAAAATCCATTCTTCCTCACCCAACTCCTCAGGATCCCCAGGAGAATATACAGCTTTACAGGAGAGGAGTCCTCAGGCATTACTCATCTAGTGTCTCTAGCTTGAAGCTTTGGGGAATTTGGCTCATAGGAGTTGAGAATATCATGTGCCGATGCCCAGCAGACCAGGAGCATTCTTTAGACCTGGATGTCTGCTGACATTCATGGTCTCTGGGGAGGAGAACTTAATAAAAGTAGCACAGGTCTCTCTGGTTTGGGCCTTGGCTGCAGCATTAGCCAGAATGTGCATAATCCTCAGCAGGACAGTCTCACTGCAAAAAAACAATGCAAACATGTCAAATTTACAGTACGGATGGAGGCAGAGTCATCAATAACACGTGGAAATTGAGGTAAGGACAGAAGATACAGCTCAGTGGCAATGCTGAAGCTGTCTGGTAGAAGGATCTTAAGAGGGCAAGACCCACACCTGCCGACATGCAGGCTAGAAGCCAGACACCAAGCAGCTTCTCCTTCTGGAGATGGGAGCTCCTGCAGAACTTGGCGGGCCAGACAGAGTGCCGCTCCTGCCAAGGGCATGGGCAGGAACGCCACACACTGGCCCTCCAGAAGAGACAGCTCCATTAGATAACGAGCCATCCACAGCGCCTAGCAGCACAGACGACACTTCAGATCAACACACTGAAAAATAACCTCACTGACATGCCTTCTGAGGATGCAACAGTAGATGTACCTTAGCACTGCAGCGAGCAATGGAGGCAAGGAGAACAAGGAACTGTAAAGGGGGACAGTAGGACAAATTAAACTTGAGCCCACAGAGGACTTTGCGCTCCAGACGCAGCAGCTGATGCTTGGCGTAGGTGTTGTCCATCAAGTAGCAGAGTCCAGAGACCTAGTAATTATTGAAGAATAGTTATTATTGAAGAATAATGAAAAGGAGAACGTGGTGGTGTCTGGTAATTACAAATCATTCTAATGCATATCTGAGAAATTAAACCTCAAAATTCCAAATATATCAAAAAGTATCTCTCCAGTACATGGAAGATGGGTACAACACATAGTGAAATGGTATTGCTCAAAGTGTATATTGAGTAATGGAGGTACAAACTGGATAACCCTTCTCTGAGATTAATCCCACTCAAAATTCCCTTAAATAAGAGTATCTGAATAGAAAAAAAGAAGAAAAAGATCAGTACAGTGAAGATCTTCTCTGCTAAAAAAAACCAAGGAAAATTAGCAGTCAAAACTGTAACCTAAATAGCAAAAGGAATCATTTCAAATAAATATGACTGTTCCTCAACCCCTTTTCAGGGATGCGGGATAAAAAATAGATAGATAGATAGATAGCCTTTATTAGTCCCACAATGGGGAAATTGCAATATTACAGCAGCAGAGCATGTTACATAATTAATCTAATCATAATAAATAGAACATACAAGCAATTAATTTCACAGTTATCGACTGACTTTCTCCGAACATTAAAGCTACATTCCTTCCTGTCAGAGATCTGCAACAATCAGAAAATAACAAAAAAACAACCGCTACAGCTCCACCAGTGATAAACCAATCATGGACTATTTAGACATACACTTGCACTGAAGCTAGTCAACACAGGTTTTTATAGGGAAGGCTGAACAGTTGTACCTCAGGGAGGAGACACTCTTCCTTCTTTGCAGCAAGGAAGAGGCAAACCATGCCAAGGAGCTGCAGGTTGGCTGTGGTAACCTTGATCTGACGCAGGGAGCGGTTGAGGAGGTGTATGGCCAGATAGAGGGTCTCTGTCTGGAAGTGCATCAAGTCCTGGTAGGAAATATGCGTAGCATAAACGATTAAAAACTTTACACTAAAAAAATGGTTTGAAAACAAATTTGAAGTAATGGTTTAAACTTTTGAGAAATCCATTTATTCACTTTCTTGCTAAGAAATGGAGTTTGACGTAGTAGAGATGAGCTACAGTCAGCAGCTCGTTTAGCATCACTACATTTATTTGGCTGGGAAGTCATGAGGCCTGCCCAAAAACTTTCATGGTTTCACAAATACAACAGGGTAAATTTTTCTTGGACAGTTATTTTCTGATTGCACCAATCCAAATAAATAACTTCTGAAAAACTTTATTCCCAAACTCTGATAGCTAACACAAATTTCTATTACCTAAAAAGCAAAATTTATCCTTAAATGTAGCCCGTTTTCCAGACAATAGGTATTTTTCACCAATTTCCCAGACAGACTTTGCAACTCCGTGTTTACTTGTACACCCAAGACGGCAATCCTTTTTCCTCAATCGTCCAGCATTTGACAGATAACATGATTTTATTTTACATTGCGTTACTTTCGTGAAGAAACTGCCCACATCCAGCAAAACTTACATGAACTTGAATGAGCCAGTCTACCAGGATAGCACGAGTGGCATCAGTGAAATGCTGGGGCAGGTCACCATTAAGAAAGGAGTGGTGTGTCTGAGATTTCTGGAGGGTTAAACCAGAAACACAGGCGGCACAGACTAAATATTTAAAAGCAGTATGATAACAGGTGGAGCAAGAGCTTTGTTTTCATTTAGGGATAATGCTACTTCCTTTAAAAAGAGAGATATTAGATTAAAGCACAAAGCTATAATCTAATATCTATCATAATAGATATGATGGTGAGGTCATGATGCCTCACCATCATATCCAAGAACACATCCCAGGCGAATGTCGGGTCCCATATGAGGCCCAGCGTCTCCAGCGCCATCTCCACTTCATGGCGTAGCAAACTGGGCACCAGCGCCTGCAGGTTGTGAAGACCCTGCAGTCCAAGAGGGTGGAGAAGCAAAGGTTTCTCCAAACAGCCATCTGTTATATTGGGAGGAAAAGCAGACAACTTAAATGCAATGACAACCTCGCCACTGGTCTTTAGAAGCTTGTTTTGAGGTGGGTTCATTCAGCACCGGATGTAAAGTTAGAGAATAAAATTTAACCTAGACAAACGACTGGGGTGAGAGGAAGATGGAAACTACCACTTAAGCATGTTTGACCGTCCTCATGGAACCCCATGATGATGTCGTCACTTGTTTGTGCCGATAATCGCCTTTCCTGAAAACAGAAAAAGCCACACACTTGGGATCGTTATCAGGACAGAAAAAGAGAATTAACATAGTATTTAATGATTCATATGAATATGAGCAGGACTTTCACTTCCAGACATATAAACACTGAGTCATAATGAAAGACAATGATGGGAAAAGAAGTCGCTTAGATGCAGTGGACACTGTTGGATGAAGATATCTGATGGAAAAGAAAAGGTGTACCCATCTACACTCCGTTTTGACAGGGGCAGTCCTGGACTCTTCGACTTCTACAGGCTGCCAGCGATCTATAGGCCCACAGGCATTAGCCCAAGTTCTTAATGGGGCTCGCCTCTCATCCGCCTGCAAGGGCAACAGAAAATGTCTGCATAGATATACAATGTTGGACACAACAAACTTGAAATTCAACCCATTTACAAAGTTAATGTCTTTGACTAAGTAGATTAATTAACCACCATCTCTTGCCATCAGGGAGAACAGCTTCTTCACCTGAGTTATAAGTGGAGGGTATAACTGATACTTGGTTAATGTGCTTACTCTTAAGCATCCAGCAGCATAAGTCTCACAAATGCCTTTTTATAAAAAAAATAAATAAATAAAAATTTCAAATATTTTAAATATAAAGTTTTTATGGGGGGTTTGTGGAACAACTTTACTTTAGCAATATTTATTAGGTGGTAAAGGCTGTTTATGGTCACCTGTATGTTAGATTTTACCACTTCTATGTTGAACTAACATTTATTGTGACACTCTTGACATAATCGTTCCACTTCATTCATAAAGGTTGACTCTTTTTACAGAAGTGTGCACATTAGAAAACAGCATCATGTGGCAGGGGATGTTGAGGACTATGTATTATTTTGTCACGTTTATGTTGACTTTCCAATCAGATGCTCCTTCACACCTGGTCCAGTTTAAATCAATCATTTTTGTTTTGTTTGACAATTATCAATTATTTAGGGGGGAAAAAATAAAAAAGTAAAAAATTCAACTAACTTTAATTCAGTTAAGACTAAAGCGGAACTCTTATAAATATTTAAAATAACTAAATGTGTTTATCCCACAGAGGGGGGCGTGCTGACCTTCTTGTGTAAGTCCAGCAGGGGCTTTAAGTCGCAGAAACCGGTCCTGGCCATGGTCTGAGCCGGAGACAGAGTTCCTGAGTCTGGCCGATGCAGCTACTTATCCACGGATGTCGACGGAGGCCTGGAGCAGTGAGGTCGACCATGATCCCCGGAGGCCGGCTCATAAAGACAGGTGGGCCCGCTGATTGGGGTGGGGACACCGGCGTCAAGTTGGACAGGCAGGGATGAGGACTTCCGGTTGATTTGAAATTAAGCTCATATGCAAACAAACAAGCAAACAAACAAGCAAACAAACCTTTTCTGAGTTGACCAAAACCCATATATATTTCACGTTTATCGCTCTGTTTAAGTTTCAATTAAATTGACTTGTACTTAAATGTAGCAAATTGTTCATGTTTGTGGCCTCTGGAAATATTCTGTCACCTTCTAATATAATTTATTTTGCGGAAAATTCCTTATGAAAATCCATACGTCATCATAATACAAATAAATAATAATCTATATTACTATTATAAGAAATAATTATTAATTCCTTAGCATTAATCATTTGGGTTGGTGTAGCATTTTGACCACCTTTATTTACATATTTGATTCGATTACGATGGAATAGTCGTTCACTATTGAATAATTACAGTAGCCCAGAGGGCTCAAACGAATACAAAGGCTGCATAATTATAATTTTAATAAAATCCGGTCATTTTATCAATCAGTATGTATTCATATAGCGCCTTTCAAATGATTTGCATATGGTTGAAGACGCGTTACAAGCGATTGATGGATCAAGAAAATGTAGGCACAACATTTAAACAATATTTCATCAATAAAAGATGGATTGTAAGGGAAGAAAAGTTGAATCATAAAAGATTACCCACGCAGAAAATGTGGAGGATTTATTATCTATATGTTGTGGAGAAGATGATCGACCCAAGGAGTAAGAGTAAAATCTTTGTTCCATGTAAAAGTCCAAAATTAAAATTTATAGAAAGGTAAAATATTCAAATACACCATTTAATCCTATGGTCCTTTGATGTTTAAATTATGATGAACCTAGTTTGTGTAGTTTTTGAGATATGTTTGTAATGCGGTCCTTTCATTCATTAATTATCTACCGCTTATCCTGTTCAGGGTCACGGGGGCTGGAGCCTATCCCAGCTAACATAGGGCGAAAGGCAGGGTACACCCTGGACAAGTCGCCAGTTCATCGCAGGGCTGCGGTCCTTTCGGGCCATCCTAATTACCCTCAGGGATTAATAAAGTCTTATCAATTCTATTAAATTTATTCAAGGAAAGCTGTTCTGTTTTCTGTCATCCAAATGACAAATCAATCAACAGACCTGAGTGATCACATTACTTTCTTGGCTGTTTACCAATATAATTTCTGACTATGTGTCATAACCAAAGATGGACCCCCGATTTTAGAATTACTGAAGTGAAGATTACCAATTTCCTGCCACATCCACTGCAAGACTTGTTTCATACCAACCAGTTAACAAGTCCTCATTGATTCTGATGGAATCTTCGGAGAGGTAGGGTATGGCCCAATTCTGGTGTTGATTTGGATCATCACAGGCCCAGAATGAATCCAAGCCTTCTGAAGACATTCAACAGGGAGATGAGTGAAGAGCTGCAACGGCTTCCTCCCATTAGAGTGCACTTTGGTCCTGTGTGAGCTCCATTACGGTTTTGTTTAGAAAAAGAAAGTGTGCAACAAGGAGATTGAAGTGTGGCCACAGATTGCATTAATAAGTGAGCTGTGCTTTTTAGAGGTGTGAGATCTTTGACTGTTTTCCAGTATGATGAGTTTCTGGCATAAAAACGCTGAAATAATGGATTTTGACTCAGAAATACTCTTTAGACCTGGGCTTTGAGAAACCGAATGATTAATTTACATTTCAGGACCATTTAACAATCACAATATCTAATGTCTTATAGCCTTTATAAGCAGATCTTACTTCTTTAAAAAAAAAAATATAGCCCCATCAAACTATTCTTTGAGCCAAGTAGCTCCTGTTTTTTGCATGCCTTTATAAAAAGATAAAATTCAGCAACATGTCATCAGTGTCAGATTTTAACAATCCTTGCATCCTGGGAATAGGTAGGTCGGAGTTTCTGTATATTTTTATGCCGACCAATAGCCAAGCTGCCTACTGAGTGAACATGGTCATCTTTATCATTTGCAGTAAACAATTGCTAAAATAGGAATACTGAATGTGAAAGTAGCTTTAATTGTTTCCTTTGAATTTTTACTTGAACTTATTTTTTGGGGGAATTATGCAAGACTCAAAATCTCACATTACCCACGTGTGTTAACCTGGTCATAATAGACACACACTTTTTTGCTTTTTACGTGCAGGACTGCTATAATTCATTTCATCAGACTATGCAGGTGTACTGTAAAAATAACATTAAAAAAAACACAGACAGCTTTATTCAGTAAAAAGGTTTACTGGCACATTGGAGTTGCAAATGTTATGAGCTACCCTATAGTAGCAGGTATCACCCATTACATTGTAAAGTCTTGCAGAGGGGGCTGAACCTGTCTACCAGGACGATGTTCTCCCCTTAAAGATTGCTTTTTTCATTGCCCTCTGAGCCTCAACTAACAGCAACAAGCAAAACAAATCTTGTTACACCAGCGTCAGGTGCGACATTCGTGACTGTTGATCACATTCAAATATACAGAGAAGCAAGGTAACCATAGTAAAGCTGCAAATCAAATACTACAAAGCTGCAGGCCTCCCCTTCTACTAATGCTGCATTCACCATCGGGATTTTATTTTTTTGGTATTTACACAATAGTGAGGAGGCACTTCTTGTGCCCGTGTATGCCTACAGGAGAGGTCAGGGTTATTAACTTGCATGTTCAGCTGTGAAGCATTGCTTAAAGCGTTGGCCAGCAGCGAGGTTCAGAGTATGGCTTCACAACCATTATTAAAAAAGTTCAGCAGCAACCCCTTATGGCCATGATAGCAATGAAGGCAAATCCACAGTGGAGTCCATCAGTGCAGTGGTTCTGATATCTGATCCCGCCGCTTCTGGGGCAGGATGCTAGGCTAGAGTGTGACGGCTGTGCCTGAGCCAGTGAGAAGAGGTGCTCGAGTTGTGAACTGTAAATCAAAGCCATCTGATCACGTGATCGCCTGCAGGTACTTGGACAGACTGCTGCCCAGCAGTGAGTCAGAATCCTGCTGTGTTTCCGTGTCCTCATCGCCACAATCTCTCAGATGTCTCACGTTCACCCTGTCGCTCTGCCACTCACACAAACTTAAAAACAAAAAGATGCGTGACATGAGGGGAAGATGCTCTGATAGATGATTTGGCAGAACTTTAAACATTGCAGTAGATTTAGTCATTTGCAAAGAATTTCTGGAAAAAAGTTCATTAAAAAAGCTCATTATTCCTATTTCTTTTTTACAGACATCTTCAAGATTTGTGCTGGCAAATGTAGAAGAAGGTGCATAGGAACTATTTTATCATTGGTTTCACAAAAATTCATCACAAAACTATTGTTAATTAACATTTAATTTAAGCTAAATTATAGAAATTGCGAATAAACATTAATCAGTTTAGTTACCTGGATATAAAAAATGATATTAAATGACTTCAAGTTGTCATGTTAGCTTAATAACCAACACAAAACATATATAACCCATGAAAAGAAGAAATTAATCAAAAAGATAGACATTTAAAACCTTTTAATATATATCTTATATAAGTATACTTAAACAAGACAATGTGTCTTCCAAAGTTTGCGAAATAGATGGACAAAAAAGGAGAAAATCAACAAATAAAAAACAAAACAATGATGAACAGAAAGATCTTAATGTTCCTTTAGTGAAGCTCAAAGAGCAACAGACATGTATTCCAGCAAAATGGAATATAAAAAGGTTTGTGTCAATGTGCACGTTTCAATATGCTGTCCAGAAAAACTCATCTCATCATCTTCATCATGAATACACATAAGTACATTGATATTCCAGCTCAAGCTGATGCTCTGATTAGTTCCCTCGTGTCGGTCGACCAGCTTGTGCAGCATTTTAGTTGGAGGGGAAACATGCGGACTGTTGTTACTCCACATGAACACGTATTTGATACAGCAATGACGAGAACACAAACCAAAGGTTCCTAACATCAGCTGTGGAATCATTTGAAGTTTTAAACGTCCACCGAGTCAGTCAATTGTTGGCCTCATCATGAAGACTAAAAATGTAATTATTTTTAAATACGGAAACACTCAAAGGCGTATTTAAAATTTCTTTCTTAAACTTAAACAAATATTACAAATGGAAAATAAACAAAACATTGGTGCCTAACTCTTAACCTAGGAGTGAGAATGACTGGATTGAGTAGAGAATGGAAGTGTTGGTCCACATTGGTCTCAGGCTGGAGAACAACGTTTAGTCCTTATTCTCCTCGTTCCTTCCATTTTCTCCATCTAAACACACAACGCGCCTGGCTTCAATGAGAACAAACTCTTCGGCCTTCAACCAGCAGGGAGATGGTGGATTAGTCTGTGTGGAAACTTGACTGATGCATCACTTTGATTTAAATCAATGTATAGTTTACAGCAAAGGTTAGTCATGTACAGATCCGAGGTTCCGTTCCTCACTGGGACAAGTTAGCGTCAAGCTGGTTGCAGCAGTCATCAACTACATGCTTGTTCCCTTTTTAAAAAGGCTATTGAGTGTGCCGTGTAGTGCCCTCTCTGGTCAATATTCCAGCAACAGTTTAAAACAAGCATAAAAACAGACACGAATGGATGGTTGAGAATCAAAATGGTTGTTCATACATTCCCCTGCACTCACATGCACGCACACAAACACATACTCAAACATCCAGTTGTCCATTCACTTCTACACAAGTGCAGTGCAAACACAGAAATGGCAAACCTCCTCCCCACTCCTTCTCCACCGTTCCCGATTACCCCTACTGTAGGAACAGTCCCACACTTGATTTGTAACAGCAAGTTCCAGAAAGAGCACTTGTTAAAAAAAAAATTTTAAAAAAAGGAAAATAAATCACAGAAAAGCAATAATATGGCTTTACATTTAAAACCGTAACAATCGATGAAGTAAAAGTGTGTGCCCCCCCCCCAATCTTTTCCTAATTTTGATTATACTTCTTAAAATTCCATCAAGTACGTTCGAGTGTGTGTGTGTTTGTGAATGCAGTCAATGCATGGGTTGGTTGCCAAGTATGTGTGTGTAGCATGGGTACAGCTGGTAAAGAGGTGGTACTTGCTGGCATAACCTGGTTTTCAAAGAGTCTAGGCTTTGATGTGGTACCCAGTGTAGAGCAGCAGAGGTCTTGCAGGAAGCCGTCCGTCACCCTGAGAGGACGTCCAGAGACAGAGCTGCCAGTCAATCATACAAACCTGCTGAGGGCGGTCATTCACAGCCTGTGTTCACTCCCTACTCTCTGATTCCTGTCTGGTCTCTTTAGCCAGTGCATATGTATGTATGTGTGTTTGACTGTATGTATGTATGTATGCATGTATGTGTGTATGTTTGAGTATGTTTGTGTGTTTAGAGATCAAATAAAAATGTGTCTTGTGCCAGTTTTATTTTGTGTTGTTGGAATATCCCAGCAGTGCAAGATTGTAATGTGGGACTGTGATTGTGTCTAAGCCTGCCTGCTTGTTCAAGTGTCTAAGTGATCATTCCCGTATGCTGGCAGAGTAGGAGAACTGTGGGAAGTGTGTGCGCTGATCCGAATCCTCTGCATCTAAACTGTCATCTGTGTGCACAAAAACAGAGAAAAGAAATTAATCCACAGATTCAAAATGGACAGAAATGTGTATAACAATGTATACATTTGGAAAAAAAGTTATTTGTCAGCTAGTGTCTATAAGATTAAAAAGAACAGAACAATATATATTACATTCAACTCAACTGCTTAATGACAAACATCTCTACTACTTTGTACCCTTTTGCAGCTACGACCTGCTGGAAAAATTCTATTCTTGGGGTTACGTGCTGCAAACTCCAAATTCTTATCTTATGGGGATTTTCATAGGATTCAGATCAGGTGACTGCGATGGACACTCTACAATGTTCCAGTATGTCTTCTGAAACCAAATCCTGGATAGACTTTGAATTGTGTTTGGGATTATTGTCCTGTTAGATTGTTCGATGATACACCAGCTTCCTCCTTTACACCGACGGCGGGATGTTTTCTTCTAAGCTTTACAAGTTCCTGATGCAATTCATCTTTATAATCTTTACGCTGCAGGTTTCCATCACCCGAGGAAATAAAGCATTCCCAGAGCAATGCACCTGTGCCCTGGACCCACTTCCAACAATCCTGATAAACTCCAATCTCTCTGCCATCATTCCCCTTATCACAAAAAACAATAAACCACTCCCTCCACTCTGGCCATGTTCAGTCCCCCCTCAAAACTGCTATCAGCAGACCACTTCTCAAAAAACCCACTTTAGACCAGGAAGTCCCTGCCAACTACAGGCCCTTATCCAACATCCCATTCCTTTCCGAAGTGCTGCAAAAAGCTGTTGCCGCTCAGCTCCATGACCATTTTCAACAATACAACCTGTTTGATGAGTTCCAGTGAGGCTTCCGCTCTTCCCGCAGCACAGAAACAGCTTTGCTCAGAGTCACAAACAACCTTCTGATGGCAGCCGATGTGGCCCCCCCTCACTTCTCATCCTCCTCGACCTAACCGCAGCATTTGACACTGTCAACCACCACATCCTCCTCAACCGCTTCCTCTGCAATAAAGGACTATCAAATTCTGCCTCGGACTGGTTCATATCCTACCTTTATGGAAGAACGGAGTAACTCAGCTTGGAAGGAGCCAAATCCAACACACATGCTGTCACATATGGCCGGGATGAGTCAAAACTTCCTTCAGTTAAACAGCTCCAAAACCGAAGCAATTCTTGTCGGCACCCCACATCAGGTCCAGTCATCACTTATCACCACCATCATCTTTTCCGGAAAAGACATCCACCTCTGGTCAACAGTTACCAACCTCGATGTGAGACTGGACCCTCACCTTACCTTTGAAAACCGTATCAAACATCTGTGCAAATCACCCTTCTTCCACCTCAAGAACATTGCCAAACTCCGTCCCACACTAACCCTTTCCGACGCCACAAAACTCGCCTTTGTCTCCTCCAGGCTGGAGTACTGCTACGCACTTCTCTCATTGGGATCCCTACTAAGAGTCTGCAGAAACTCCAACACATGCAGAACAGTGCTGCTAGGATCCTGGTGAGAGTGCGTAAACATGAACACATAACCACCAACAAAATCGCTCTCCTCACCCATCAGTGCATCTACGGAAATGCTCCATTCTACCTCAAGGAACTCCTCACCCAGCAAACAACAACCGGAAACCTCCGATCACAAAATGGCAACCTCCTCCATCCACCCAGACCCAAGCTCGGGACCGTGGCTTCTGCTCTGCTGCCCCTCGTCTGTGGAATTCATTTCTAGACCACCTGAGGGCTCCACAGACAGTCGAAGCCTTCAAAAAAGGCTTAAAGACATTTCTCTTCAAGAAAACTTTGTACTAATCTTGAATTTTAACTGTTTTTAGACTTGTTTTATTTTATGCTCTTGCTTTTAATAGGTAGCATCTTGAGATTTGTAACAAATGAAAAGTGCATTATAAATAAAATGTATTATTATTATTATGCCTCACTGTAGGGTAGGGTGTTCTTTTCACTATATTAACTTCAGTCTTCATCCTCCAGGCATATTTTTGATTCACAGGCCCCAAAGTTCGGTTTCATCGCTCCATGGAATAGCATATGAAAAACCTCTGAAGCTCATTAAGATGGTTTTGAGAGTACTCAAATTACTTTTCTTGGGTTTTTTGATAAGCAGTTGTGAATGTTTTGGCTTTTTAGCATAGAGCCCCAAGACAGGTGGTGTGTGCCTTCTGAAAACCTTGCCACAGGTCTACTCATGAATCTGGTGGCAGTCGCATATAGGTGGTGCTGCCACTGTGCGTTTAGCTGTGAAGGCCCCTTGCTGCATTTTTAGAAAATTTTAGAGTCTTCACTGTCTTTTGGTATAATTTTTATTGCTTGTGTGTGAGGTTGACAATCTTTTTTCATAACGTTCAGGTCTAAGCCATATTAATATACAATATAAAATAATATAAAAAAAAATTTCGAGATAGAAAAAAAATTGCCGTAAGTGCTTTAACAACATCTGATTGTAAATGTGTCTCTTTTAGGGGATGCTTTTCAGGGTGTTGAATAATTAAGATACTTGAGTAGAGCAGCATTTTGTAGTGAAAGTAGAGGAAACTTTGAATGATCCAAACTGTTCTTGTGTGATTTGGTATTTGCTAACATCTGATAAATTTTGAAAAAGAAACCCCAATATAAAATAGTTTTGGCTCTACTTACACTTGTCAGGGGGAGTTATTGTTATGGATTGTGCTGTAAATTCATCATCGAAATAACGCGTGTCAGTCTCTGACGTGACCTGGGGCTTGAAGGGTGGAATAAGCTGAGGAGAAGCAAAATATCTGTAAATCTATATTCTGAACATATTTTTACTTCTAAACATTATATTTTTTATTTTTCCCTCTCACCTTTTTTTCAATAACATCCTGCCAGTTGATGGAGGTGAAGAACTTGTGGCTCATCACGTCTTTGGCATCGTCTGGTCCGCCTCCGAGCCTGTAGATAAAACAAAAACGACACCATCCTCAATCACTCAGCAGTCACCATTATTTTAGCAAGATATTTGTGCAAACGTAGTCATTAGATATACACACACACACATCTTCTGGCTGGTACCCATTTATAGATAACTTTATTGTCAATTTCCTGTGCCTGTGTCAATAAGCCTGCAGGTGGTGCTCAATGTCCTAATTTTAGCAGCTATTTGGCGGTTCAAAGAAAGACTAGCGCTTAAGCAAAAACAACAATCACTTATGTCCTTGTTCTTGGTCATGACCCCGTGATAAAACGAATCAAGGAGGAACAGGGCTTAATAATGGGTTAATGTATACTATAGCTGAATGTGTGTTGACCCCGAGCACAGGAGAAGGGTGCAAAGAAAATGTGTGTTTAATCTAAAGCTACACAGCTCCCACTTCAGAAGCTGCTTATTCAGCCTTTTTTTCCGCACACTGTACATCAGTAGCTTTTATTTATTTTATCCTTAATGGTGTGTTTTAATATTGGTACACCGTCATGTTTTTGGATGACAGTGAGCTTATGAATGATGCAGGTGTATAAAAAACAAAACAAAAGTAAAGTGTAAATTACTCATCTATCAGGTGTTGTTGTTAATAAAATGTGATTCTTTTTATATATGAATCTACTACATGACTACAAGAAAATTAATGTTTGATATAACATTTCATTTGGTATAAATGTTATGTTTACCAGTCTAACACTGACAGTAATAGTGATTTATTTTTCAGAAATGGTGCAGACATCATATCCAACCTTTGCTTGGGGTCCTTTTTGAGCAGACCAGCCAGCAGGGCCTTGGCCTCAGGAGCCAGGTTCTTGGGGAAGCGAATCTCCTCCATGAGGATCAGCTCAAAGAGACGCTCGTGGTCCTGGTTGTAGAAGGGCAACCGGCCACACATCATTTCATACATAACCACGCCCAGTCCCCACCAGTCCACTGCCCGTCCATAGTCATTGTCCTCCAGCACCTAACAGAGGAAGAATTAAAGAAAATATATAAAACAATAGGACCTGCCTACTTGCTATTGTAAACCTGTATACCAGTATCATTCGTGTTTAACCAGACTCATTTATTGTATTAAGTGTATGGTCTGGGGGAAATGCAAGTCTCTTATTTTGAGTCTGCTTTTACAGGGAGCTCGTCAATGGAGTAAGAACAACTTCCAGAAGTCTAGAATTAGTAAAAACCAATAAGCCTATGATGTACTATCAATAACAATGCTCCTGTCCCTCCTGTAATCCACAGATGGATGGACTCATAGCTTGAGGTCCAAATCAATGAAATACTGAACTGTCACTGAGACCATCTGTCGGAGGGGGCAGAGCAGACTATTCCACCAGAGGAGACTCGGCATACAATACCAATTTCATTTTGCAGCTCTGTTGTGTGCGTACATGTAACAAAACTGTTTCCTTGTAAGTGTTGACTGATTGACAGCAAGTTCGTGTTAAGCTGACTCTGACAAGCTTTAAATTCTAAAAATAAAATGGATGCTCAACATAGCACAATTATCCCAGTTTCAAAACAGGCATCTGATATATATTGCCTCCAACTCAGTATCTGACCAAATGATTTAAGTTAGTTTTGGTTCAAAAAAAGCAAGAGAGAGGCTGTTTTTTTTTTGACCTCAGGATATAAAATGACATTACCTTATTTTACCGTATATTCGGCATGTGTGGAGTTTTGTCAGGATTATCTTGTTAATAAGACATACTTTATTGATCCCAACTAGGGAATAACAGTTTGTGGCCTAAACGTTTCAATGAACTACATACAAGGTGCTTCAAATATTTATTGAATAAAGCCTATTAATGATTACTAATAATCTACACTTTATATGTCAGGGAAGTTTTTGCAGTGGGTTAATCTTGCAAGAGGATATTTCATCTTAAAGATCCCAGGAGCCTGTTGAATGACGCCGCTGAACAGGAAATTTAGTGTTTATTTACTGTTAGCTATTTTATTGTTTAGAGTTTAAAACAACACAACTTTACAACCAGCTCTACTGTCCTGACTGGTTTTGACGTAGAGCCCCACAATGACGCCAATGAAATTATGATAAGGTCAACCTTAGATCATTTTCTCTTCAGCCCCGCGACATTACTTCCTCGTCAAAAGATATCGTCATGTCAGTTTTTGTCGCGTTACCTCTGGTGCCAGGTACTCCGGGGTTCCGCAGAAGGTTTTCATGGTGGCCCCGTCTGTGATTCCCTCTTTACACAGCCCAAAGTCTGTAATCTTTATATGGCCATCTTTGTCCAACATGAGGTTCTCCAGCTGAGCAGAATATGAGTCAAATTACAATCACTATTTGACATTGTGAGGAGCAGACACAAGCAGATTTTGACTGAAGAGAAGGACATTGAATATAAGAACTTTTCATACATTTTCCAATGCAGTCTTGTAAATACTGTGAGAAGTGTCAATGCCTGTAACTAATACCACACCAATCTTTCATAACATTATAACCACCTGCTTGCTTAATTTTGTGTAGTTCCCACTTTCAAAGCAACACAGTGCTGACCCACTGATGCATGGATGCAGTAAGACCTTTGAAGGTATGCTGTGGTATACGGCAAGTTAGCAAATGATCCTCTAGGTCCCAGAAGTTATGAGTTGAGGCCTCCTTGGATAGGACACGTTTGTACATCTCATCCCAGAAATGCTGATTTGGATTAGTTGAATTTATAGGCCAAGTCAACACCCCGGAACATGTTTTAGTACTTCTCAAACCATTCCTGGATCTCTTTTGCCATTAAGTAGAACAAATAATCCTACTGAAAGAGACTACTGTCATTGGAAAATACTGTGTATGTGAATGGGGTGTACTTGGTCTGCAACAATGTTTAGGTAAGTGGTATGTGTCAAAGTATAATCCACATGAATGGCAAGACCCAAGATTTCCCAGAAGACCTTTGCAGAAAGCATCTAGTCTCTGCGCCCGGCTTGGTTTGCAGCTACACAACAAGCCATGACTCACTCCTTTCTATCAGAACCAGCATTAACTTTTTAAGCAGTATCTTGTTACATTTGCTCTTCTGTGGGATAAAATATATTTGATTCATATTCGCTCCAGGTCTTGGATTCAACAAGACAGTTCAAGAGATACTCTGAAAGCCATCTAGTCATCACAATTTGTTCCTTTTCAAAGTCATTCAGATCCTTATGCCAAACTTTTTTTCCTACTTCCAACAATTGAAATTTAAAAACAAAATGTTCAATTGCCACCCAATATATCCTGCGCACGGGACCTGAGGGCCATTGTAACAAGATAATCAACAATGTTCTGGCTAGATCTGTTAGTGGTTATAATGTTTATAAAATCTCCACTATTTACCATGACAGAGATTGTATTGAATAATGATATTCAGCTGATTTAATGTAAATTAAATATTGGAGCATGCAGTTTACTTACCTTTAAATCCCTGTAAACTACATTGCGTGAGTGTAAGTACTCAAGTGCTGACACTATTTCTGCACCATAGAATCTCGCTCTATCTTCTGTGAACACTCTGTCCCGTGATAAGTGAAAAAAAAGCTGAAAAAGAAAGCAGAAAGGAATGAAGGTCATCTCTCAACCTTCTGAGAGATACCTGATGTCAGAAAAACACTTAATTCGAACAATTTTCTTGAGTCTTGGCTACTCCTTTTTATTTTTTGGTGATTTTCAATCTATGTGTTGAAATGTATTTGTGCTTGTCTTCAGGCATCTAGAGAACAGATTTTTAATAAAGCCTCTGGACTGCATCTCCTAGTCAGCCCGGATACTGTGACAGCTGAGGGTTTCTGTAGATTGTATTTGAGAACTTTTAAGACCATTATAAGTGAACAGGTCAATATAAGTAAAAAAAAGTAGGCTTGATGTGAAAGACTATCGACTATTTAAATTTTTTTGTAGTTGCTGAGGAAAAACACTGATGAGTTTGGCATGTTTGTTAATGTAGTATAGAATACTGCCAGTACTTCTGTGTACTAGCTTCCTCTGGTGAGCATATGCGCTAATGAAACCAATACCTGAATGTGTAAGGAAATAACCATAGAGTACTGAGTATCAACAGTAAAAAATAATCTCAGTGGTTAACCGATTAATAGTTTGCATAAAAATGACAATACATTAGAGCTTTTTGTACATAATCTTCTACCATCATCCATCTCCAAAATGATCATACACAAGTATTTTGACACACCAGGAAAATGATGACAAAGAGAAAACTTACTTCTCCTCCATTTGCATACTCCATAACAAAGCATAGCCGATCATGCGTTTGAAATGCATATTTTAGTGTCTGTATAAGAGGAAGAAAAAAAAATTGAATGTATCTAGTGAATAAACAGGCCGTTCGTTTTGGAAAGTACCAACAATACAGGCACACGGAACTCACCGTCAGAAAGGGATGCCGTGTATTTTGAAGAACTCTACTTTCTGTTACTGTATGTGCGACCTCATCCTGAAAGTTCATACACACACACACACACACACACACACACATTCAGTACACATTTTTGTATGCAGAAATACTGTTCTAAAACCATTTAAGTCTTTATTTTGACTGTCACTCACTTTAGCAATGATGACTTCTTTGCGGAGGATTTTCATGGCGTAGTACATTCCTGTGGCCTTCTCCTTCACCAAAATCACTTTACCAAACGTCCCTTTGCCCAGTAGCTTCAGGTAGTCGAAATCACTCATGGTCTGTAGGAACAGTGGTCAAATATGAGATTTGACAGAATGCACACCTATGGCTTTTAATCAACACAAGGAAAAAGCAGTGAGTAAATTCAATTTACTTGTAGTGAGTGAGGTGCGTCAGTCATAGACAAAACATACACAAATGTTATTACCCTCTCATTTAAAGCGTCGTCTTGCGACGAAGCCTTCCTTGGTCACAAGGCTTTGAGAAAGAGGCTTAAACTTCGAACAACGTCTTTAATAAAGATGAGCTTAGCTGGCCAGACACGGCAAACACTTGTTTGCCAAGCCCTAGCCCAAATACTGACCACTTTTGTGCGGGATTTGGACATTGCAATCTCCATCTCCTCTGTGCCGCTGGTGTCACTGGGCGAGCCAAATTTGATCTCCATTGGCTCCTCATCCTGCTGCTGACTCTTCAGGCTATTGGCCACTGCCTGGATCGATCGCATCCATTCTTTCCTGAGCAACAAGGAAACACACATTGCCCTTATCAAATCTATTCAATGCCATGGTGTATTACTCTGAATCTATAAGAAAAATATTTAATTGGTGGAAGTGTTGCCCCAAGACACAATCTCTAGATAGCAATATATTTTTGTATTACACTTTTAAACATAGTGTCCCTAAGAAAATAGCTTAAAGCAAAAACAGTGTTGTGACTACTTTGTGCTAAATTCAGAAGGTGGGGGATAATCTGGGGGGTTTCTGGGATTTGGTACTTGGCAGAGCTGATGTAAACAAAATCCAATAACGATTGCTTGGTTTAAGGGTGAATAAATCAGGTTTAATCTGTCAGTGAAAGCTATATGGAGCACGTTGGTCTTTACTACTCTCACAAACTTAATTTCACTGCCTGCAGTGAACAATGGTACATTTAGGGCTTCTGAATTTAATTTTGTCAAAACGTTGTTTCCCTCAGTACTTACTTCTTCGAAAGAAAGATTTGTCTCACCTAACAGAAATACATAATTTCATTTAGATTTCAAAACAATAAACCAATATCCACCAAAATATTGTAAATACTTTGGCAAGTTATGGCTTAACCTCCACTGGAAACAGCATGCTCCAACTTAATGTCCCTACTGGAATGTATTTTTGGATTTTCAGCTACAATAGGCTAGGTATTGACATGCCCTAATAATAATAATAAGATTTTTTTTAATAATTTGAGTTAATAAATCGGTCTAAAACACAAAGCTGCTAGTTTTTTGTAACTGTATTTATGCTGTCTTGAAGTGTGGCTCATGTGACAGGTGACAAAAATAACTGTTTGCCATGGTAAACACGCAGCTTGTAAAAGCTTTGTTCGGTTTTACTTTTTTTGGAATGATTTAAGTTAGCAAACAATTTTAAAAAGATAAGAAAACTCAACATAAGAGAGAGTTTGGCTATTCTGAAGCACCTTAGTAATTGACGTGGGTGCAGGAGGCACAGACAGAAATCTAATGGGCTTAGACTAAATAGTCTGTACTGCCCCTTATCAGTTGTTGTGTAGTTTGTGGTACAGGAGCACATTAGAAATCTCACGTTCTTCTGGTATTTCAGGATAGACAGATAACTTTTCAGAAATGTTTAATGTGTAATTTGTATTGCAAGTTGTATTTAAAGACAAAACATAAATGCTAAAGGCAGACTGTTACCTGCTGGACAAAGCTACAAATGGAAATGATAAAAATTAGATTTTTACTTTATTTTCCATCTATTAATCATAAGCACAATTGAATGTATTTATTTTCATTCTTAATTGGTGATATTACACGTGTTTATATATCTTGATCATATATAAATATTGTTAATTTCAGTATATATGCATACATGATCACAAATGGCAAAATTAGCGTAACCTTTCTGTTTTTCAACCTGATGTTTCATTTGTGTCCTATTTATGCTGTGTGATGCCTCTATATTAGAGGGATTTTCTCTCATTTTTCAATTAATCTGTCTATTCTTATTCTTATTTAGGCCTATGAGTCAGGCTATTAAGAGCTATGGGTGCATTGGGGTTGGGAATGGTGGACTTGTTCAAGAAGGGTGGAGACATCTGGGGACTAGATAAAATAGGTGTACCTATCCTATAGCCTCTGTTTTGTTGGAAAAAAGGTGGCTATGTATGTATTATAAATATTAAATTACAAAAGTCATTATTACTCATACATCTATTGGAGCAAATTGTCTTTTACCTTTCCTCGTTGCTGTCTACATGGAAGGTGCGCTCAATGACAGACGTCCATTGTAGGCAACGAATGACAAATGTGTTGGGCCTGGGACGCTCCGTCTTCATCAGCTGGCATTCTGTAAAGCAGAGAGTAATGAAGTAACGATGAAGATCTGTAACTAATAACAAAACACACCCATTCTCTAGAATATTTTGTGGTACTTATTTATTTTTGCCAGTCAGAAGAAAAAAAAATTACCAGCTACGGAAAAGTTGTTGAGCGGTGGGAGACTGTGGTCACTGGATACTTCAGGCTTCTCCTTGTAACCAATGAAGGAGCCATCGCTCTTTAGGATGAAGTAACGAGGCCGCCATGTTTTAATGTATTCACCTGGAAGACAAGCAGTCAGAGATATTTTTTACATTTAACATTCGACTACTTTTGTGTGGCTTTAACTTGTCAAAACACACTAATCTTTATCACAAAAATATGACATTGGGAAACTGCTGACAGTAACATGGCTAGATCAATGATAATACCTAACAAGCCTGCATTTATTACTTAAAATATAGATTTTGACAGTGACAATACATTTATTATACATGGAAAATAAGCACAAGGGGTCTCCTTACCTCTCTTGTGGAGCCATCCCTCTCTCACAACGCTAACTTCATTCATGCTGGGGCACAAGACTCTCTGGATTGGGAGGGGGGGTTGGTGACAAGCTGGTGGAAACTGTGCCGACTGGCCTGATAGTGGCTCAGTTCAGACTAATGAACAGAGATAGCTATGGTTAATACAGAATACACATTGATGTCAGACTCCTTAAAATACAAATCAACATTGTAGACTAATGGATTTAACAAAGAACTCACTGAGCCCATCAACAGTCAATCATATGTGAAGGGCAGTAAACCACTAGTATCTGAAAAAACATCAAAAACAGAATTTCAACTAAGGGCTTAAGGAGCGGACTGCTTTGAAAACCTCAGCTGACTTGTAAATTTGCAAGTAACTGTTGACTTTTCAGTGTGCAGTGCCTTACTCTGAACATAAATAGCCCTAGGTCACACTTACAGACACAATCTCCTTCTTTGCAGAAGATGAACACTGAAAAACAAATGTAAAAATATATCGGTCCAAAAGGAAGTTCAACGACAGCCAGGAGGGTGGAGATGAAGAAAAAATTAGAATCATTTATCAAAACCACTTTCTGTGTATTGCGCTTGCACTGCTGTAGTGACCACAGCAAACTGCTTTATTAAATTCCTTCAGAGGCATGTTGTTGTCTGGAAAAACAACTTTACAACAATGATATCAGCTGAAATTTGCTCACCACCTCTTATCTCTTCATCTGACTTTGATGACAGCCATAGCAAAAGCAAATGCAACAAACCTATGACAACAGAACAGAAATCATAACTTCAGGCCACCTTCCCTAACATACATGGACAATACATGATATAACTACCTACACAGGTTTCAGAAACCACAACACGCCACCAAAGCGTGTCAGTTTCCCCACAATGGCATTACAACTAAATGTAATGGTCCCATTATAGTTTGACCTTCATTCTATGACTCCTTGAAAAGGAAAACATACCCCTAGAATTTGAAATCACATTGATATCACATTAATATTATAATTATTAAAAGGACAATTTTTCACTAATATATAATTATGTTTTTTTCTGGACCTAGCCAAGTAAATCGGTCTTGTTACTGGCCATATCTCGCATTTGGAAGGCATCCGTTTATGTCTCATTTAGCCATATCTTACCTGTCCAAACCTTAATCCTAATGTTTGTAACTTCTTGGGTAATCCCACTAACAAAGAAATCCAACCAATGCCAATCGATCTATTGATGACTAAAATGGCTACAAATCTCTGTATTGCCTCTCACGGGTCTTGCTGAATGTTTGCAGAGGGGCCTTAGTGATCCAGGGTCAAGCCTGAATCAACAGCTTAGGTTAGATAATAGGTTTACCAGAAATTCTCAGCATTTCAGAGAAAGTGGTGTGGTTGAACATTACAGTGGATACAGTCAGCAGAACATAAGATAATGTTTGAACTGCTTTGTTTACAGAGATAAAAAGTTTTTATGACCATCATAGGTTTACACCAACTGGTAATCGTACGGTAGTGAAAGCTCTTTGACATCAACATCATTGTAAACTTCAGAGCAGTAACACAAATGTTCAATGCTCTTTATGAACAGAAGATTTAAGTGCTAAGTAACAATTCTAGCTATATGTGTAGCTAGTAAAACATGAGGAGAAAATACATGTTATTGATTGATATGGCTACCTAAGGAAATTAATTTCCACAGATGTGAGAAAAACTTAAAGCTCCAGTAAGTCATTGTAATTACTTTGCCATCTAAAAATCATAACTTAATATTCCAAATTACTGAAAAAATACAAATAGGGAAACAAATAGTGTATCTATTATTCCACAGTGCCCTAACACTGGCAATTATGCTGGGAAGTATCTGCAAACTTTTTTAATCTTTTCTTATTACCAACCTTTCTGTTTCACACAAGAGTGCCTTGGACTTAGCCGCCTGTTTTTTTGTTTTTCTTTACAATAACTTGGCTGTCTCAAAAATAACTTTGGTAGCTAGTCTCAGACTCATGCCATTGTATCGGGAAAGCTTGGATGTCAGCTTCACAAAGTTTAGTACACTGAACTTGAGTCATTATGTCAAAAATATTAAGTCATTACTTCAAGATAGTATGCCATTATTTCCAGACAATAAATAATTATTTTCAGCGAGCTAACTCAACAAAAATAGAAGTCAGGACTTTGATTCGGATAGTTACTCATAATTTTGGGAAGCTATGTCAATATTTTAAGATACTAGGTCGATATTTCAAAATGCCAACATTATTCAAAGATACCAACCCATTATTTAAATAGTGCGTGTTATCATTTTGATATAGAAATAATGATTTTAAGATACTAAATTACTCAGGTTAGTTTTGAAATAAGAAGTAATTCTTTTAAGAGTACCAAGTCATTATTTACCGACAATAAGCCATCGTTTGAGTGTGTAAATCATTATTTAGAAATATGATCTCATTATTCAGAGATAGTATGGCATTAATGTAAGGTAGTAAATCATTATGACTTAAGATGATTTTTGTCCATTACTTTAGCAGGAAATGAGCTTCTTTTGCTGACCATGTATATTCCATTTTTATATATGACTGGCTATATCTAGCACAGCATGGGCAGACTTTTAATAAGAATAGTTTATCTTAGCGTCCATCCAATATTTATAAATGTAAGGATACTGCCAACTGCAGCTAACACAACCGCACGCTACCTAACGTAAACATTAGCGTAACGTAATCTCCTTGAGTCAACAAACGCCGACTTACAAGACCTTTATTAAGTTTATATATCATAGCTTTAAAATAGACATGTTGATACAGCACGCTTCATGTTATCGAATAGTCATTTGTTCAAACAGCACCTCAGACACGAGACGCGACTCGGACCATGACCGCAAAACGCTCAAACAAGGCAGCTAGCCAAACTAGCTTGAAGCTAGCAGCTAATTAGCCTGTTGGTTAGCCACTCATTCCTCCTAACGAGCACGGTTCTTCTTACCTCAAAGCTGGCCAAAAGTATCCAGAGCTGTCAGCGCTTCAAGAGGTTGGGGTGTAGCCTTCACAGAACTCCAGCTAGGTCTCACTTGGAGCTTGTGTGTATTGAACTCTGTCAATGATCACACAGCTAAGCGGACTGCTCGCCGAGCTTTTCTTCTCTCACAACAACAGCGGCGGCGTGCTGCCTCTGCGGGGGTTCACCGAAGCGGCTCAGATCCAGCCACGGAATAAAGTCCACCGACCTGCAACCTGGTGGACGGTTATACTGGACTATATAATATACAGATAGAACCACTTCTTTGTGGATTTAATGTAGTTGATCGCCTGCTTTGCGTGGAAATCCTCCGTCCCAGCCAGACAGTAGAGCAGACGCGCGCTCACACACACACAATCATACTCTCTCTCTCACACACACACTCTCTCTCTCTCTCTCTCTCTCTCACACACACACACAAAGGGAAGTGACGTAGCGGGGCAAAGAGGGTCCACTGCACCTGAACACTCGGTGTGAAAGTACATCAAGTACTCCACTGTAACCTTAACCCCACCCTTACGGCCCAGAGCTGCTGAGCAGATTGTCTATGAGCAGAAATTTCCAAAGGGTCACATGCCTTAGAATGTCTTTGTACTCAATGCTCCCACCTCCTCTTTAAACCAATAGTTTTCTTTCAGTCTACGGACAGTAAAACAACTCAAGCTCGGGTATAGGCTGCAAATTCATTAAAAGGGACAGGCAACTATATACAAATGTTTTTTAATCATATAAATTTGTACAAAAAAGGCTTCTTTGTGATTCACTTAAGGAATCATGTCGTCCGTCAAAGGGCTTTACTTTGTTGTCTTTGTTGTTTACGTTGAAGATAGCGCGCACGAGCATCACTGACAGTGATTTCGTTGTTTCGCTTCTCCAGTTTCTTCATGGCATCCTCAGTAGAGACCTCTGGAAAGAGAACCAAGTAATCGTGAGTTTGTCTCAATTAAATATATAAACATCATTCACCTTGTAAAACAGACCTTCCCCACAAAAATGGGACAACAGATGTGTCAATATATGAGACTTTATCGATTCCTTTGGCGAGTCTGTAAGTATTATTGGCTGACCAACTTTCAGAGTTGTCTTTTTTTTTATAAGCCTAACCCCTTCAGAGTTAACTTAAAATGAACTTCACACGGAAAATAAATAAAAAAACATTATGTAGATAAATATGAATATTAAAAGACACAAAAACGTATTGTAAATTAATATCACTTTAACATTTGGTGAATCTGAAATGTATAGTTTTCAAAGTGCAACTAGATGGCAAGAATTGGGGCTGTATATAAAATTATATGGAAAATAAATAGAAAATGTGTTGAAATTTGGAGTTAAAAATATCGAAAGGCACACAAAAATAAAATATTATGTATATTGTGCAAGATAGGCTCCGCACAATACGACCACTGTTGAGTCTCATTTGACATGATCTGAAAACCATGACCAGATATGTGGCTCATCTCATCTTCCTCCATAGCAACTTCACCAGCTCATCCTGGGGGTTCCCGAGGCCAGCTTTGAAATACAGTCCCTCCAGCGAGTTCTGGAGGGACCTCAAAAGGGAGGCATCCTAGTTAGATACCCGAACCACCGCAACTGGCTCCTTTCGACGTGAAGGACTAGTGGTTCTACCACGAGATCCTTCCAGATGTCTGAGTTCCGTACCCTAAATCTAAAACTTAGCCCAGCCATCCCCTGAACGAAGCTAATTTCTGCCGCATGTATCCTTGACCTCATTCTTTCTGTCACTAACCAGAGCTCATGACCATAAGTAAGGGTTGGAACGTAGATTGGCCGGTAAATTGAGAGCTTTGCCTTACGACTCATCTCTTTCTTCACCACAACAGACGATACAACACAACTCTCACCTTTGGTTGTAGAGAGACCGGATGGCCCGTATGAATGGCCCAAGACGGAATCTGCATTGTTCCCCCTGAAACTGTGGTTCGACAATCAGTCGGAGCCTTTGCCCATCCATTTCCCTGGCAGAGGTCCCTGAGATAGTTAAGAGGCTGTCCAATGGCATGGCTCCAGGGGCAGATGAGATTCGCCTCGAGTTTCTGAAGGCTTTGGACATTGTTGATGTGTCATGGTTGACAAGCCTATTAAATGTCACATGGCAGACAGGGACAGTGCCTGTGGTGTGGCAGACTAGGGTGGTGGTCCCACTTTTTAGAAAAGGGGACTGGAGGGTGTGCTCCAATTATATGGGTATCACACTTCTCAGCCTTCCTGGGAAAGTTTACGCCAGGGTTCTGGAAAGGAGGCTCCGACCGATTGTCCAACCTCAATTTTCAAATAAATAACTAATAATTATAAAAAACCTGGTTGTCTTTTGGCTGCTTCCCTCTTCTCCCATTTCATCATCTCGTCATCAGTCACTTCTTCTCTTGCCACGCTGCTTAGCTCATAGACGTCCACCTCGTGGAGTTTAGGTAATAAGTCTTTCACCCACTCATAACGAATAGGACACACAGTCCGGATATACACCCGTGATGTCACCAGCACATCGTGGAAAATGACCCAGTTCATCTCGGCCTCATGGTCAAACAGCTTAGGATTATGATCACAGGAGAGAGATGAGAAAAAAAGCAAGAGAGTTTTAGAGTGCGATTAATGACAATTCTGGTGTACTATTTAAGATTTTTAAACATAATGAAAAAAATAAACATTTACTGATGATGATGGGTGAATGTGAACCATGGATCCATTGCCATCCATTGTACAAAACACTGTTCCAATAGACCTATGTGAGATAGAAAATTAGCAGATTTTTTTTTAAATCAGCAAAAATTCACATTACAAAGAAATAATAAATGCAATTCCAGTGTCATACCTTCTGGCCACATTGGTGAAGTACCCTGTGCAAAGGCATCGTCTGAAAAGTTCACTCTTATTGCCATCAAACGTCTCCACAGGGAAATCTCTCCTCTAAAAGGAAAAAATAATCAAAGTTTATTAACCATTAATAGTAGCGGGAGCGTGTTGGCAAACAGAATCCTCAGGTGAAAATCAGACCACAAAAATCTGCAAATTAAACATGGCTATGGGGACAAAAGTTGACTTATTATTTATGATATAATTATTATGATGACAACGGACATGTAATCTGCTGTACCTGTTGCAGACGGAGAAGGATCTCTCGCAGCTGCGACTCCACGCTGAAGGCCGACTTTAGCGCCCTCCAGTGGACCCAGTTGTCTTTACACCATGCTGAGGGTCTGTCACTGCAGAACGCAATAGAGAAATGATCCCTTAGAGATAATAACTTCATGCAATACAAAATACTTGAATACATTCTATGTGATTATCTGCATGCACACAAATAATATAGATGGGAATATCTTGCAGCATTAATCAGTGACGTTCTTTACCTTGATTTACACGACTGAAACACACTGAGGAGGGTGGCAAAGTCGTTGATGCCGCCAGTCTTGGTAGCTAGTGCTCTGTGCTTCTTGTCGGCCTCTTTTTGCTGCTCAGGTTTACCTGAGGTGAAGATAGCATCATTCAAATGATGTGTGAACTCAAATCTTAAATTGTCACACTACATTTCAACACATCTTTGCATATTCCATTTTTACACATTAACTAAATTAGAATAAAACAAAGTCATCCTGCATGTCTTTTTGGATTGTCTGGTCCATGGCCGTCCTTCCAGAAAATTATCTGGACACTGATTAAGTTTTTGCTGTTTCATGGCTGCTCCTGATGAAAACTTGGTTTTGTCTTCTCCATTTCCCCCCGTAATCTGCGTCTTCCTCCGTGACACTAAAAATGATCTCTCATCGCATCCATTTATTTTTCCATAGGCCTTCTTTGATGTCTCCAGCCTGACTCAACATACCTTTCATCTCTCTTCTGAACTGTCTAACCCATCTGTCTCCAATCCATATATCATAGCTTGTCTCACAACCATCTTACACACCTCCTCTTTTACTTTTCGTAAAAACAATCACTCCTGACAATCTTCGGCAACCTGCCTGCACTCTGTTACTCTACCACAATCCATATTTCCTCGCACAGCTGACCTCAAATCCTTATGCTCACTCACCATCACCAACTCCATTCTTTTGGAGTAAATGACTAATCCTATCATGTTAAAGAAAGTGGGGCAAAAGAATCCTGGATCTGCACCTTCGCTTGACTCTCCATAAACCTGCTAACAAACCAACTTTCACACAAGAAAACATTCTTTAATGTGCTTTTTTTGTGTTCTCCTTTAAAGCTTAAGTGCTGACCTGGTCTGATGAAAATGTTCTCCACAGAAAGCATTGCAGCCACAGGGAGCAGCAGGTCCTGACAGTTGAGTGAGGCGGCTTTGAGCAAGGCCCTGGTAAGGCCTGGGTGCAGGGGGAATTCCACCATCAGTTCTCCCAAGTGGGTAACTCTACCTCTCCTACAGCCAATACAGCAGAGATATTACAGCTTTTATGTCATCACAAACAACACACAACTGCTTCGCTTAGAAAACCATCAACTTGAATGAAGTCCACAAGTCAGATACCTGTCGATGGCATCGAACTGGTACAGCTGCTTTAACGCCTCGAGAATAAACCGTTCCTCTGGGCAGTCCAAATAAGGGAACCTTAAAAGAAAACAACCCATCACTAAAAGAGGTAAAATCGGCATTTAAAATTTTTGAAATGCATGTAGTGGAAAATAAAATCTTTCATTATGGGATGCAAGGATGAAATTTGACAGGAACCTGCTTCCTGGTATACTTTGACATCTAAAAGACAGACCACCCAGAAAGCTGTAACTTGTACTGTATATTTCTTCCATAATTCTGATAGATTTAAGACAAATCGTGTTTTTGAATGTTTTACAACATTTTTATAATTTATGACACTTGAGGACTTTTCCCATACAACAAAAAGAGTTATAACTAGTCAAAAACATCAAATATGCGCAAACAATGACTTTGACCGGTAACTGTCACTTTTCTCCACATAAAGTTTGTCACTATGACAACTGCAAATGTCTGTGCATAATAAATTAAAATAAAGACATCTACATTTTCCACTAGTACAGCTGTTTTGGATGATTTTGTGATAGTCCGGGAACTGTTGCACCTTTAAATTAAAATTGTGCAGTGCTTCAACTGACACTGAACCCCATTATCCAGTGATGTCACCTGTTTGCCCTGGAACATGCTTTATAGCATTTTCATAACTATTTTCTGTAAAAACAAAAACAAAAAAATCCTACAGGATTTCCCTATCTCCCGCTCATTAAATCCCCCCAAAAAACCCGAAGAAGATTTGTCCCAAATTTTATGCTTGCGTCACCAATTGAATAAACTCACTGTTATCTGCTCCACTAACAAGAACAGCCACCGAATGGTTATCTGCATACCTGATGACATCATGAATGCCCAAGCACTTGAGTGTGAGTATCACTGCAGTCAGACTTGTCCTCTGGATTTCTGGAACTGTGTATTCAGGCATAGTCTTCTCCCAAAATTCTTTGTTGTAGATTCGAAAGCATTTCCCGGCTGATGTCCTTCCAGCTCGGCCTGCTCTCTGCTCAGCCTCGCTCCTAATCACAGAAAATTCCCCCAAAAGAATCCAGTCCAAATCTGTTGGTAAGCACTTAATGGCATCGGTGTTAGCAGAAAAATCTTTTTGCAGCCATATAAATCATTCAAAGACTCACTTTGATATAGGCACCACCTCCAGAATATCCATGCCTACTCTAGAGTTGTGGATAAGTTGCTTCACAAACCCGCTGTCTATAATGTACCTTCATGGGAAAAGTGTTGAGAATATATGAGGATACATCTTGTCCAAGAATCTATTAAATACCTGAAAGATGCCGTTTACACACATAATTCATCATTGCCTCACTCACTTTATCCCGTTTATGGTGAGGGATGTTGCTGCAATGTTGGTGGCCACAACACACTTCCTTATTCCCGAGGGTGGAGGCTGAAAGATCTCCCTCTGTTGATCTGTGATGAGAACAATGTTATTTTCTTTCACTTTGTGTGTTTCTTTAGACGTTTACTTACAATGGCACAAAAAAAGGAAAATATTAACTTCAGAATTTAGCTATTATCTACCCAGACCCATCCCGATGAAAGAATTTAGCCCACAAAATGTTTTTTGAGTTTCATGCAAAACAGGGTTGCAGCAATCCCCTGAACGACTGAATAAGACATTGATTTGAGACGTAATAATAATAATAATACATTTAATTTACAAAACAACATGACAATAAACAATTATGTACAGCTCTCATACATTAAACCAAGTCTTCTGAAGTCGTTAGATGCCGAATTAATTTGAAAAGCTGAACTCTTCACCATAGCATTTAAGCTAAATGCATTGAAGTGCACCAAATCTGTGGTGAATTCACGTACAAGTGTTGCAACAAGTGTTCCTCCTACTTGACGTTGCATCTCACATAACAAAAGGAGCTCTGCTCAAGTAGCAGCAACAAGGGCATCTGATCATAACACTAAATTGGTTTCTTTGTATGAGCGCAGAGGTGAAATTTTAGTGAGTACTTTGAAGTCTTCATCTTAAAATAAGAAGTGAGTAATGTCTTTCAAAATAATTTACGAATCTTGGGGTTTCTGCAGACTTGGCCTGACAGATATACCTGACTTATGCTATCTATGATTTATTGAGCTATTTATGTTTGTTTTTAACATTTAAAAATAAGCCCCCATCTTTTCCAGCTGTTTTTCTGTTGAGTTCCCAAAATGTTTTGTGGATTAAGAAAATTCACTCGAATTTGCATCGGCATGGGGCTGAATGGAATGGAATGCAAAGAATGAAAATTTATTTTTGAATAAACTGTAGTTACCTGTGGGCATGGATCCATAAAGTGGCAAAATAAGAAGGCCTTCCACGGTTTGGTCCAGTACATCATAGCGGTAGTCTAAAGTCTCAGCTTTCTCATATAGTAAGTCACAGGCACGCTCAATCTCTGACTGACCTGTTGAAAATGGAAAAAGACTGCTGTTGATATAAAGACTCTAATGAACTATACTGTATGTTAATTGGGCTTACTAATCAGGAAGTACCTGTCAGAAATACAAGAATATCCCCAGTCATTTCACTGGTGTGCACATCAAGGGCCATTTTGATAACCTGTGTAGACATGTATTAACATGTAGAATGTTTATTTCACTGTAATTATAAGTAAAAGGTAAACATCTGAGTCACAGCTGTAATTCAGTACCTCTTTTACATAACCGGTGCTCTCTGTGTCTTTAGGTCCAACAGCAGAACCAAATGTGCAGGTGACAGGAAAAGTCCTCCCAGGAATAGTAAAGACAGGACAGTCGCCAAGAAAGTTTGACAGTTTGACAGTTTCCAAGGTGGCGGACATGATCACCACTTTCAAAGGGAAAGCCCGGCCCTTGGTGGCCTTTGCAGGATTGGAGAAGAATTTTTTCAATAAACCCAGCAGAATGTCCTGTAAGAAATAAGAGTGCACAGAAGGACTGACCGATGAAACATACTGTACGGATGCATCGAACAATTATGTGTGTTACTGTCAGTGGATCAAGATACTAGTTTTTACTCACTGTGTTGAGGCTGCGTTCATGTACTTCATCTAAGATTACAACACTGTACTGAGAAAGTGCAGGATCGGCCAAGCACTCTCTGAGCAAGCAGCCATCTGTCAAGTATTTGACCACCGTGTTCTGGTTCAGACACAATCACACCTCGCCTTTATATTTAGAACATATTAAAATACAGTATTTTGCACAGAGCGTAATTCGACTTTGCGTCTCACCTGTGATGTGCAGTCATCAAACCGTACTTGGTAGCCAACCTCTCTACCCAACGTGCACTGCATCTCATGGGCTACTCTCTGGGCGACTGTGATAGCGGCCACTCGGCGGGGCTGGGTGATGGCGATTTTGCCATCTTTACAAAGACCTAAACAAATGTGGTGCAGAGGAGAATCAAATCGTCACTGTCAGTTGAGGCTACCAAACGAAAAACTGTAGAAAAAATGCTCACCTGCTTCATGCAGGTACTGGGGAAGTTGGGTAGTTTTTCCGCTGCCAGTCTCCCCGGTGACAACCAGAAAAGAGCTATGTTTCACAGCCTGGGTTAGCCGTGATTTGTGCTGATAGATCGGCAGTCGTTTAGACTCACTGTCTGTTGAATCTCTTGCCGACTTGGACATGATGGATAAATATGGCTCGCTATACCTCAATGTGAAGGATGAAAAAGACTAAAGACAAGAAATACTCAAATTTATCACGTATAACACAGTTTAGTTATCTTTTTATGTCCTAAAGAGCCTTTTAAAGTTTAAAATTGGTAATATGTCTTACCCTTATTTTAAATACGACTAACTCGACATATGACTTCCGCAAACTAACCCATTCTGAGTTTCTATTGGTCGGTTTACTGTCACGTGAACCAGGGAAAGTCTTCGTTTGTTTTAATAGTGGAAACATCTATTATCCAGTTTATTACCGCCACCTGCTGCTCTGGAGTCATATCCAATTATCCTAACCAAGATAAAGCACCCATCGTGTAAGTTTTAACAAAATAATTAGTATTTCTTTCCATGCGAATTTTACTTCTAAGAAAGCAAGAGCAAGCAAATTCAAGATAATGTATTTATTTTCTTAATTTTGAAAAACAGAATTGTTTCAACCTCAGATATATTTTCCCCAAATTATTTTTATTCGCCTTTAGACAGAAACAAAAATTTTACTCAGTTCAAAAAATCCAATGCCAATTCAAATTTTAAAAAAAATGTCTCCGTTTCTCATTCAGCTCCTTGTTCCTGACTCCTCAGTAAGTCCTTAAACCACTCATGTTGAAATACAGATGTTTCCAGTGGCTCATTACTATCCACTGAAGTTGCCGATGCACAGCTCTACCAACAAAAGCAATGCACCAACAAGAAGATGGCTTTTGAACAGCTTTCCTCTGTAGTGACCACTACGCGTGAAGGGGTGAATTAATTGAAAGAAAAACCTAACACTTAAGCCGCCTGACAGATGATTTATAGTATTTACGGCAAATTCTTGTACTCAACCTCACTATTATTTCCTGCTGGTATTCATATATTCTGTGATGTTATGTGTTATTGTTTCCTTAACCTGACAGAGTTTATGTAAATAAATATATAAAAGTCAGTATATATTGTAGGTTAATTTTGATTCATCTATTCAATTAATTCAAATAAATCAGAATAACTACATTTCTCACAGACAACAGGGTTTAATGAAATCTTTATGGTGATGTATTTATTTTGTCCTGGTGTCCTTTATTCTGTATGCATTGTGTTGTTATTCACTGTCTTTAATTGTTCATCTGATGCTAGTGTGGACACAACTGTCTGCAAACAAATTGCCCTTATCATGTATAGTAAAAACTTATTTGACCTTGACCCTTACACTTGGGTCAAATCTTGTGTCATCTGAAATAACTTAAAATATAACACTTTTACAGTCTACGGATCCATTTATCTTTGTTTTCCCATGTAAGCATTCCAAGAACTGTCTCCATAACAACTGGACATGAAGGCATGTAGTGAATAAATGTTCGATTGTTTCTGTATCAACACTGCAGAAAAAAATTGATTTACCCCACAGACAAAGCTTATTTTCATAAATTCATCTTAAAGAGAGATACCCTTCATTATTTTCATGTAAATTTATTGGGTGAAACTGGGTATTTGAAGAACCTTGTTCTCAATTTGGAATGTTTTTTGTTAGTATAAAAAAATCCATAATATAATTTCCGTCAGACTTAAAAGGATAAAAAAAATGCCTGATTGAGTAAATCTTATGAATTTTCCTTTATTCGGGGCAAAAAATCATATTACAGAAAGTGTGAGATGATGGGTTGGGTTTTCAGAGTAAAGATATATTACAAAGTTGTAAACATGTAAACATTAAACATTATCGGGACGTTCTACGCTGTTGCATTGTGGACCAACGGACGCTAGATGGCGATCACGGCAAACATAAAGAACCTGTTTTACCACAGAAGGAAGCACTGGAAATATCAAAAAATTCATAAGCATGATATATTATTATGCAACATACTGATGATATAAGTCAATATTTCTGTATGTTTAGAAGGCACAGACATATGTTTCGGTTTTTACCTTTCAAAGTAACCCCCCCCCCCAAAAAAAAAAAAAAAAACCCACCTCACGCACAATCAAAGTGAGGATCTCCTGCCAGCAGTGCTGCTTCTGGTTTCTACCATTTCTCAAAAAATAATAGGATCTAAAACAATGAGAAAAATAGAGGTATAAATTCTCTAACTACACACAAAAATTCCCATGTGGAGTAAATTTGAGTAACTTAAAAGTAACCTGAGTGGTACTGATTACAGGAGAGAGAGAAAACAAATCAGAATACTTTATTTTTCTGTAAATGCCTTTTTTATATCCAGAAGTTTCCTTAAACATTTGACAAATTTGACAAATGAATAGACAAATTCTGTATATACAAACTAAATTATTTTTTTCTCATTGGCTGAACATGGTGGAACATCACTGGGGTAAATGTGACCATTTATGTTTAATTTCAAGTTAATGGAAATTCTTTAAAAGATTCATATATTTCAATTCAATTAATATATTTTTTAATGTGTGGGTGATTTGTTTAATTTCATTAATTTTGTAAAGACTTTTTCAGATATATTCATACTGACTTAATATAGCCATAACATTTTGCATTGAGTTAATTCTGTTTCAGCACACTTCATGCTTGTTTCAGGACACGTCTGAACAATTCGCACCCTGCTTTGAAATTCTAGCAGACCTTGTAAGTCATAAGACGCTGCTGGTGTGAAACAGCACTGAGACCACAAGCTGCATCTGCACTGCAAGAGAGATGATCCGGCCTCTCCCTGCAGCAGCACACCACCATTTCATGCAGCATCCGTCTCCGTTAGTTAACCCAACCAACCCCGCTGAATTATACCACCACATGCAGAGAAGACCCCCACAGGCCATCCCACCCTTCCGGCCTGTGGATGAAGGCTGGCATTTTAAAACGGGTGGAGTTCATAACAAAGTAGATCAGCTGGAGCTGCAGATTAATGCCGACCTGTGGAGAAAGGAGCAGGAAAGTGCGGATCAGCCACATCAAATAGGGACAGGCCACAGGAAATGATCCTGAGGGGAGCGTTTCCCTTCTTTCCCCACCTGCAGATGCTCATGGAGAGACAATGTCAGGGTCTGGATAGTATTTGCTGTATGCATGAAGAGATGGGGATAAAGTCTCAATGATGGTGATGTTTCTGGTAGAATCGCTGCTCTGACCTTGGTTTCCTTGGTGATAAATACAAACTTAAAACCACCTCCACTGAAAATAGCGTTGACTGATTAATGCAACAGATATGAAAGTGCCTGAAAGCTTCTCTTTATCTGCTGGGTCGCCATTTCAAACTCCAGAGGCCTTCTGACACCCTCTTATTGTTTGGAAACATCATCACAGTCTGAGTGAGTTTCACTGTATTCTCAGATGCTTGACTTTGCTGTCCAGCTTTGGTGTTAGTGCAGCTTAAGAGTTATCTTTCATGATAAATCGTAACATGTGACATGTGGATGATGATACACAGTAAAACATTTACGGCAACTGTGGTTGCCACAACCTCACCATTAAAAATATGAAATAGAAGTCCAATGTTATGGTAAGTCTTTTTTCTTTGTTGCAAACATACAATTTACACTTGGAACTATTTCCCTTTTTTTTTTACAGTAAATTATTATTCAAATTGATATTGTAAACCTGTTTACAATAAATATGTTTTTAATTACCTTTGCTCCACTCAAAAACTCTTGAATTTCTTCAAGAAATGCATATTTCTCATCTGATTAGACCTAAAAGGACATAACATGAAATAAAAGTAAATAACTGAATGTTTAAAAATATTCTTTTTTAAATGTAACCTCAACATTATGTAATGTATATATACCATATTTTCAACACTTAAATTCTTTAGAGATGAAGGAAAGTTTTGGCTGAATAGTAAAAGGATTAATACTGTAAATCTTAAATGTTGAAATCAGGAAAATGTGTAATTTAAACCGATTAATATCGTAATTTTAGGTTAGATAGATGGATAGAAACTTTATTAATCTCTAAAAGGGTAAATGTAGTCGTTGCAGCAGCTCCAGCATACATAAATTCTAAAGGTGATTAAAAATGAGGACATACTATATAATAAGACATCTTATAGATATGTTTAGATAAACATTCTATATAATATATAATATATATAATATATATATATATATATTATATATATATAATACATATAACCACACATACATACACATGCATACATACAAACACATATATACATACATACATATATATAACGTATATAGATATATACACACTCTATATTCATATATACACACATGTATACACACACACACATTTTTATATATACACACACATGTATACACTCACATATATATATATATATATATATATATACATACATATACACTCAATCCAAAATTAAGAAATAAAATAAATTAAAAAGACAGGAATAATATACTTGTAAACATAAAGAAAAAGGAAAGAGTCCGATCTCCTATGGCATATATAATATTAATTAAAATAGTCCAGGTGTAGATGTGCAATAGTGCCATAAGAGGAACACACACACACTGGCATTGAGGTAGCAGAGTTCTGGGTTCACAATACTTAATTATGATTCTAGCAAAAGTTTACACTTTTATGTTAAAATTGTGTGTGTTTTTACACATATTCTGCCATAGAAAATTTAACTCCTGTAATTTTGGACAAATCTAGTATTTTCTATGGTAATATACTCCAATTCATGTTCAACATAGTTGCTGTAATTTTGTTGTACACAGTTTTCAGATTCATAGTCTTTATTTACTGTTTTCATTTGACCATGTTTTTAATTGGAAATTCAAACAACATTTTGAATTAAACATATGATGACAAATTTAGAAAACAAGACGACACTCAGAAAGTACAAACCTCACATTTCTACACACAAACGTATCCCCTTTTTTCACAGTGTCCAGCCTCAATAGATGACCAAATCCATAACCTTTGATGTCTTAGGCATTTGGTCAAGAGGCAGTCCTTAACCTCAAAATCCCTACATGTCACTTCATTTGTGATTTCCCAACATTATATACATTCAAATATCTCAATTAAGTGTAATGAAATTATAATTAAATAATTATTTGATGTTTTATTTATTTTCAGTCTTTTTTCTTTCTCTCTGCTTTGATTTAAAAAAAAGAAAGAAGAAAAATCCCTGTAAGCACTCTGTTCCGTCAGCCTGGTTTTTTTGTTTTTGTCATTACCTCCAGGTGGTCCTCCGATGTTTACTTGACTTTACAGGGATATAATCATAAATCACAGGAATTATAAGCAAATGTATAGTTATTGTCGCTATCCTGGAGTTGTTAAAGCAGGCTTTTAAATATAATCCTGGATCTAGATGATGAGCCGCAACAACAACCAAATCTAATGGATTGTACTTTAGGCCATATTGTACCACTCTCATCTAAATGCATTCAGAATTTTGGAGCAATCCTTGTAAAAGACACATAAACAAACAAAGACACAGAAATATCACAGTCAAAAGGTAAATCAGTCCTTGTAAAATGTTTAAATTCATGTTTAAACATATATTTACGATATGTATGTTACATTTTCAATGCATAACAGCGGTTGACATTGGTTTCAGAGGGAAAAACCTATTCATGCGACTCATCTTCTTGGAATGACTCCCCCATGAAAGAGGTCCGCATTTGGCCATACCCACTAGCACTGTCAGTGGCACTTCCATAGAGATAACAGGACTAATTAAGATGGACACTTCATCTCTAGTCAGTTGGTCGATGGCGATACACTGTCTGACATTACATCCCATCTGATAAAGACTGTAGAAGGTGTTCTTGTGATAAAGATCGATAGATCAGTTTTGTCCAATGAGTCATCAGGTATGTGTCAATACAAAAGAATGTGATAAAGTCCAACACTGGAAAAACAAAGAGTGTGGAGAGGATGGGGACCCGTTCAGGATTTCATGTGTCGTTTATTCATCTGGTGTGACTTGCTCAGAAGTGTAGCGGACGACTAGCAGAAAAATGTGTGATGCAAATGTGTGAAAATGAAAAAGTAGAATAGATTAAGAAATGAGAGAAACTACAAAGCATCAAGAGAGTGCGACCACACCATTCATTTGTCAGTTACAATCTGAATGAATCCAGGATGTGCCAAAATGAAATCCTGCAGCCATTCTCATCAATTATTGCATCATCCCACTCAAGCCATAACACACAATGTGATGATGTCACCATGATGCTGCTGCCTGGATCTGCTTTTTGCCAAATTCAGTAAAACCACCTAAATTATTCACCCTGGAAACATCATAATTTGTCAAAAACTGATTTCAGATGTAGCTTCTTCTCTCATTCTTATCAGAAATCCATGAAAACCATTTGAATGCGAATGAATCTGCTTTATCTCAGCCAGCAGTACCATGCTTTTATTCCTTTCTTTTATCTTACTTGTATCGAATACACATTGACCCTCTCTTATTATATATTTACATCTACATTTTACATTAAATTTATATTTAAATTGATTTATATTCAAACTTTTCCGAAATATCAAACAAGAATGGGCGATTGCATAACCTACTGTTCGGTTGCAGAGAACATGCTCTGTACTCCACCTTTAAGGCAGATGTGGTTGTTAATGACGTACAATAATTGCCATGAAGTGTTTATCAAAACAGTATTTAGCTCACTATCCCTACAGAGTGACGTGTATGATTTAAGATAATACACAGATTGATAAAAAATCCTTCTCGCTCAAATAATATTTGCACGTTGTTGCATTCAAAGAACCTGGGGAAATCTTACGATTTGCTCTTTCTATTGTTTGTAGATTTCTCTCTCTGTCGGGAAATAATAGCGGGTAAAAATAAATAATAACAGCGAATGTTTAAAAAAAAATACCATTCTATTTAACATATGATTTATAATTACATTATTTAAGACCTTTCAAGTGATTTTAAGGTATAGTAACGACTTATCAAACCTGGAAAGTATTTTTTCCGACGTGTCATGAACGCGCATCAAGGGAGTACGGTCAGCCTGGCGACTCTCCCTCCTCGTACGCAGGGCTGGAAATAAAAGCACCGACACACTCCTCCCCCTCTCACTACTCTGAATGAAGGAGCCGGTGAGTGTACTGGAGCCCACAACTAGACAAGGCGGCCCGGTTTACCTGCGGAGGGGACCAGGAGCCCGGAGGAACTGACCCGGGACGTCTTCCTGCCGAACAGCTCTGAGCCGCCAAAACCGTCCCGGCTCCCTTCTCCTCGGTTTTCCGTGTGAAACTTCGGCTTTGTCAGCATTTTTACCGGCCGCCCACCTCTGACACGTTACCGCTGGTTGTTTACATCGGGAGAAAGTAGAGGAAAAGCCACAACTTCACCGCAAACCGAGCTCCGTCATCACGGAGGAGTGGTAGCAGCCGGCAGACAGGTGAGCGTTTGACGATGAGTTTGAGGCGTTTATCACAATTACCTGCCTCTTCTGGACTTTTATAGACTTTTGGGGACCTGCCTTTTATTTCAGGTTATGTTGTCCGATACATTCGTGAGTACCACCTACTGCTTGAGGTTTTTTTTTTTTTTTTTTTTAAACCAGTGCGGGGTTCAAGCCGTTAAGGCGACCCCCACCATCACCAAGGGACTGTGGGACTGCATACACCAATCAGCCATAGAACAATTTATTTTCTCCTTGTATTTTGAATAGGATATACATCGATCAGCCCTAACATTAATGGCCGATCAGCTGGTGACAACCTTTGCTGTAGTTGAGACACAGTATCTCATCTGTCTCACTGAAGATCATGATGAGACTCTGGTCCCCCTTGTTTTCTGCCTATTCACCAGCTGCCTTTCTCTTTTGTCCCTGGACAGTTCGGTAAGCACTTATTACTGCAGACTGGGAAAACACTGCAAGACCTGCAGTTTTGGAGGTGCTCGGATCCAGGTGTCTTTCCAACATAATAATAATTTGACCCTTGTTAAATGCACTCATATCCTTTTGCTTATCAGCCTTGATGACTTTCTGCCTAATAGATTCCACCCACTGACAGGTGGCATTGTTATGAGGTAAACAATGTTAGTCCGTCTTCACCCGATAGTGGTTTAATGTTGGGGCTGAAGATTATAAAACTTGTGTATTTGTCTGGAAATTCTTTTTATGATTTGGTGATGATTGAAGGCTTTTGGTAAGCATTCAATTTGGTTGACATGCATGATTTTGTAAATCTAACACCAGTTATCATTTTAAGTGTGTTGCTTGTATTGAACTTACGGGTTTATTCTTCTACAGCAACTTTTATAAAGCCTGCTCAGCGTGATGCTGATATACCTTTATGCTGCATTCAGACTGAATGCAACGCAACTTTTTGTGCGACTGTACTCGCGAGACAAAGCCATTTCACTCACATCTGAAGTGAATTTGTGTCTGTTGGCCTCTTGCCGTGACTTTGTATGTAATCACGGTGCACAAGAGCTTCTATTCATGTTTGGTGTGAACACACGTATAGGGAGTTGTGATGTCATAACCGAAACAGTTAATGGAAATTTATTCAGTTCCTGGACTGGACTTGGACTTTAACCAATCACTATAGTTTCGCAAAAAAAATAGTTCCCGTAACTTCCTGGAGGGCTTGTAATGCTGACAGCTGAAACAGTGTGAAACAATTTGTATTCCTTGCATGATTGGATGTAGCCGTACCTGGTAGTGACATGACCAACATCAATCACCTGGAAACCGTGTTGGGTTTGCATTACTTGTGCAAACCCAAGTAAGTGAAAGTGATGTGAACTTTAATTACTACTAACTTAAATAAACTAAAACGATCCTGTGGTGACATTCACATGAGTAAGTAGAGCAAATAAAGTGCATTAGCATTTGGTGTGAACACAGCATGACAATCAAGCTTTCTTGTGGAACATTTGGTCTTGGGATCAATTTAGTTGCGTTAAAAGCGGCTTCGCTTGCTTAAGTTTCAGGCCAACTATGTAGCTGTTGATCATCAAGAATTTTTACTAAGCTAAAACTAGCTAGCAATGCTTGCAAGAGATCCAGACGGGCTATTCCTGTAACATATCTTTACTGATTTAGAGGTTTACATCATTGGTTCTAGGCGTAATCTGATCTCTTCGGGGTTCTCGTGTGCACCCTTAGATAAATACGAGGTACGGCTGTGAAGTTGGTCCCCAGAAGACTATTCCTTTATGTTGAAACAGCGGATTTATCCTCAAACCCAAGTTGCCCATTTCCATTTCATGTCGCAAAATAAGGAAAGCAGTTATATGAGATAAAGCTGCTGGGACTAAATGTGGATTTGCGTTTACTACTACCATGAATGGTAAAGGAAATTTATTATAGCACCTATCAAAACCAACGTTACAGACTTTGCTACGACTAATATAATGGATAAAGCCCATCATACATTAATGTTTAGATAAAACGGGCTGAAAAGGAATTAAAGAGGAACAAAACATAAAACAACTGAAGATAAAGTAAATTACAAGGTTTACATCTGTACATAATACTCGAGCTAAAATTGAGAAGACGAACAAACTAGAAACAAAAGTTGTATAACGACCTTTCAATATGAAAAATCTTAAAGTAATTTAAGAGAACATATTGACGTACGCAGAGCACTCTTTGCCACTTCCTTGCATAATTTTTGACCCCATGTTTTTAAAAAAATGGATTGGATGTTCCTGGGATGTTAGCATTCCAAGAAGGATGTCATAACTCATTCATCACGTTAATGTCGTTCGGCACTTCATCAGAGAGAGTCTGTTCTTGTGAATACGTATTCATTCATATCATTCCAATAGTCTTAAAATGTTGATCTTTGGAGAGGATCCTTTTAGTGCGTTTGTGTCTTCCTGTTAGATCCCTGTTGGCCGTGTTAAAACACCTCCACCTCCACTTCCATCTCCATCTGTCACTACTACAAAATGAGTGACTCAGTTATTTTCTGTAGGCTGCTAGTCGAAAGATGACATTTATTAACACCCCCCCTTGTAAATAATAATTATTGTACAGGGGTTGGAGTCTGTTTGGATGTACGTTCAGTTTCAGTTGCTGCATGACTCGGGAAGAAGGAAGATTTAGAAAGTGACGTAAGCGAAGCAAGGCTGTCTCTTATTATTTTTCGATACATAAAGTGAAGGGCCTTGGAGTGACGTTCACTGAATACAGTTAGAGGGGTTTTGGTTTGGTGTTGGTACGGCATGATATACGTTTTGTACCTATTGCTATGTATAAAACTCCTGCTTTTACATTTACTTTCAGATACAATTATTTGCATCTTGTTATCTGGAATATTTTTATTTGACTTGTGGGATTTATCTGTAAAAATGTATGAAAGGTATTATATATAATTTTCCAAATATAAGAATGAAATATTCTCTAATCCATCTTGATAATTTACAAGTAATTTTCTTCTAATCCTGTAGGTTAAGTAGCTGCGCCTTTAAAAATAGTATCACAGCATGATGGATGTCCTACTGCCATCACCAGAAATCCTTTTTCTGATCTCTTCCGCTGATTCAAATAATGCTTCAGCTGGTGCAGCTTCAGTCCCTGAGGTGCTGTGAGAAGTGCCTTTTGAAGCGTCTAGGGACAATATTGGGATCCAGGGTCTTGCTCAAGGACCCTATAACACGTAGATTGCTGGGCTTAAACTTCCAACCTGCCACTCTTCTGATCGGGATATCACCACTCTACCCGCTGAGGTACAACTGTTCCTAACAGTCAGTGATCAGCCACAATTTTCTTTGCCAACAGGGTAGAATTCATTTTTTTAGTTTGTGGAGTAGAGAAATGGGTGGCGTCATATCGGCTAAATTAATGCCTATTCGCTTTATTCTCCACCGAACCATCATCACCATATTATCCTTTGAAAATCCAGGAGTGGTTACCATTTTTGCATATAGCTGTGAAAATGGTGAATCACATTATTTCCCTTCAAATGTGCTTGAAAAAGAGAGACCGTTTTGTTTTGTTTTGTCAAACTGTATATTCGTGCCGAAAAGCTGTGGGCTCCTTCGAAGCGCTCTAAATCTTATTCTTGGCATGAAGTGTTATTTTAGGAGAAAACATGCAGAAACCAGAGAGAGATATGAGATCAGAACAGAAAGGAATGCAGTATGTTTTATTCACAGCAGTAATTCATACCGACTTTTATACGCACACGCACACAGTGTTGTTTACATTGTAGAGCTTTTAAATCATTATTTCATTTAGAGTGCATGGATATTGTTGCTGGTTGGAACGTATTTCTGCTGTTGATTAGACTTTAGCGTTGCACTGCAGAGACCAGTAAGTGACACTATGGTCTGTTGGAGTCTAGTATCGATTCTGTGTTTCAGCCTGCTTCACCCTGCTTATGAAACCTCCACATACTGTTTGTCCTGTATTTGTACCGGGGGGGGAAACACACCAACATTCACTTTACAATGAACTCGATATTCTATCAGGTATTTGTTTGAGTTAAATACCAAACAAAATGTATGGGTAAAATCGGCTGGTTTAGACTTTACTAGTGTGTGAGCCTGTTTTTCTTTTTTTCAAATGACCTGTTGATATTGGCTGCACTGAAGTTGTTAGGTGAGATCCAGCTGACGCTCTCCTCCCCGACACAACAAATACACACCTGTATTAATCCTTTGTAGCGTCCAGATGAAAGAATATCTGATTTCTATGTGGTTTCACTCCAGTGGGAAATCTAGGATTTACCAAATCGGTGTCTGCAAAGTATTTTCCTGTTTTGACAGAGTTGTCCGTCATCCATGCACATTTCCTTATTCAGTAAGTTTTGTCTATGTTTTAGCAGTCGTTCCTATTTTTAGCTGCAAGCAAATACACACATGGTTGAATATATTTTGCAAACTTTTCATTTTTCGGACATGTTTTTGAACATCAAAAAGAAGGCTTAAATATAAGGTCTTAGTTTTATTATTTATTTACTTTCAAGTTGCAGTGAATAGAAAACACAAGTATGCAATACATAAAATACTTACAGGTAATATGTCATATTAGCACACACAGTTTAGAGCGGAGAACCGAGAGTGCAGACAAGAACTTCAGTGAAAGTGTTTGTAGCTCTAGCACTGGTACGTGTACAGAGTGACCAGACATCCTGGAAAAGTTTAAAAGTCTTAATTTATGCCTATTTCTGTCATTTGTCTTAAAAATTAGACTTGACCTCACTTTTGACTAGTTGAAGCATAAATTCACTGATGGTTCTGAAACATTTCTTTGGTCGACGAGCCCGGTTATGTCCATAAACTACATAAAACAAAAATGTCTGGAAGGACATTTTAAAGCTGTTAAGTGAAAATATTTACAAATGGGAAATATGGCCTCCTGCCATCAACGGCATGCAGTGACAAATAACGCAGGTATCTAATTGGAATCAACAAAGTGACAGACTTATTCCACAGCGTATGAATCTGGGTTCTTCTTTTCAACAAACCTAATTTCAGTGATGGTTGTAAACACTTTTGCACTCTGTAACAGAAACTAAGCTTCTCTGGAGGTTTTTTTTCGCACACACTTGTGCACAGTGCACACTTCTGTTCCTCTGTGCAGGTGCATGTTGCATTTAAAACGCATTAGAATTACTACTTTCCTGCCTCTGCCAAGTCATATTAAATTGCCGTTGGGCGCCTTTAAACATTGACATCCGAGCTGCATCAAAATTCATGAATATGGGAATATTTGCCATCATAACCTTCATCTCATCTGACTTAAACTGATCATCACTATTGTTCATCACTTCAGGGGTCAGTCAGCTCTCCACTGTTCCACGAATGACTGGTCCCTGTAAGTGACTATTCTCCCTCGTGCATTTGTATTGTTGAAATTTGATTAGACTTATGATATAATAGTTGGATTAAAAAAAAGAAACAATCAATTTGTTATGTAGAATTGTCTGAATGACCGTTAATCATCGGGTTAACTTTCATAGTTGTAAAAAACCCTAACTGAAACATACACGTATATTTTTGCATGGAAAAGGACTGAAACTTGGTCTTTACACAGAGAGTGGGCAGCAACCCCTCTCTCCACAGCCTTTTTTATTATTATTACATTGATTGGTGTTACACTGATTACTGCCTGATCAACTAAATAGCAGTCATATGTTCTATAAGCAACAGATATTACACAGCAGGCATCACCAACTAATGTGAGATTTAGATGAATATTAAGCAGCGCTTTATTAATTATGAAATAACGTGGCATAAACGATACACCTTCCCTTTTGCAAAGCTGTTGATCTAGTTTTGATGTCGCGGTCTTCTCTGCTCATGTGGTACGGCGCTCCTGGACCTCACGCCTCACGAAGGCTTTCGGTTGCTTTCTTTCTTTCCTTCTTTGTTCTGTTATCTGCGAGCTGCTTAATAAGTCATATGGTTGTGGAGGTCGTTCTTCTGTGTGACTTCAAACACTTGCGATCCACGGTTTTCTCTGTCGAGGCACAGAGCAGATGATGAGGGGCCTGAGTTTATATCATTAATTTATACCTTTATGTTTGCTTTAACCGAGGCTTTGATGCAGATTGACATTCATGTGAAGTGAAATATTTCCTAAAATGATCTGGTACTTTCTTAATTTTGTAATGGTTTACTTACACTGGTCAGATTTCTCGGTAAGGAGACGGCCATTTTCACCCTTCGTGGAACCCTGCTGTTCATGATAGTTCCCTCTGTGACAAACACGCTTGATATTTGAAATACATACCAGATACTTTTGCAAGCTCTGTGTTCAGCAGTGAAATATGAGAGAGAACGCTATGTGACAAACTGTGTGTTCTGACAAGTTGTCAAATAGAATCCCAAATATAAGTCACAATGTTTAGAATGCCTGTTTCACTTCCTCAGCCTAGATGTGCAGGTGGATTTTCAAGGACAGATTTTGATTAACTGAACCCTAAAGCAACAATGGGGTTTCATTTTCCTTCTTTTCCAGATAGCACCTTTAGCTTTATTAAAAGAATACTGTCAGATTATCTGGGAAATGTAGTAGTTATTTTTTCAAAACTAAGATTCACCTTTGATGGTTGACAAAAATACCTCTGTCACTGCATAGCAAGTTGCTTGTTTTTTCACATTCTCTGTGACCCACCAACATAGACTTATGACATAACTGCCTCATGTTTTGTCCACGCTTCTGTATTGAATCCTAAATAAGTAAAATGCACTTATCCCCAATGGTAGCTGTAATTTGGCATCAGAGCTTTGACTTTCATTTCTCTTGGCACCTTTCAAATGTCAAACACAGCTGGAAGGTGTTGCCTCTCCTTTGAAGCGAATGTTTTGAATATTGCAAACTTCTTTTTCCTGAGGTTGTTAGTGTAGGAGGTCTTTCTGGATTCACCATGAACTCCCTGTGCATGTGTGCATATCAAGCTCTGGCACAGTAGATACCCTCTGCGTAGTATTTTATATAAGTTATGTCTGTCCAAACATCTAACTGCCAGTTAGACAGAAAACTTTACGAGATTTACTCACAAGAACAATATCTCCCTGCATCTATTCGGCACTTGGTGACTGTTAATGTATGACCCATGTGCAACATTTATTAATCCAATTTTTTGTGCTATTAATTGTTTGATATCTGATTTTTTTTCTATTTTTTACTTATGTACCCGTAAAGGGACTTTGTTTATTTATGAAAAGCTCTTTATGAATAACAATGATTATTATGTTATTATTATTATTAAGAAACAAGGCACCCTTTAGATGTTTCACACACAAATATAAAAGGGAAGTCCCAAGTCATTGGTGTCCAAGTTAAGTTATTTGTCTTCTGTTTAGTCTGAAGAACTCACTGTTGTTCTATATTTTCTTTGCTACTGGGAAAACTGCTGTGTTCCTCTTGTTTTAATACGACCTCTAACAGAATTAAAGAAGTTTTACCAAACAGCATGTTCATATAAGAAATCTTAGTTTCTCACTAGCACACTTAAGGTTGGTCGTAGTGGTACCTGCTACTCAGGCCTTGCCTCCCCTGTCAGACAGCAGTCGGGGTTTAGGACAGACATCAATGTGATGTACAGCGAAGAGGGCACAGAACTACAGATGGCACCTTGATTAAACATACTAGTCCCTTATTTTTCCTCTTGGCCATGAAAAACGGTTAGTGAAGGGGTCACAGCGTGAACTAAGCCGATGGACTGCCTACAACAATGGTTCCCATCATGTCTCTGCATGCCACGGATGTCTGCGTCAGCTGTTTGCTTTCCAGGCCACAGTATCAGCACTACAGTATCACGTATGATTAGGAACCAAGCCCAGAATACTTTCTCTCAGCCAAGAGGGGTCTGGTTATACCCCCACCTGCTATTAATTTGTTTCTTTATCCCTTGCATCAGAAAAACGGGGATTATTGGGTCATGGTTAATTATTTTAAAATTGTGTTCTGCCCGGCAGTCAAGTCCTTTAAAGTAGTTTTTTGAATTTGTCAAAGAATTTTCATCCACAACGTTCTTGATTATTACAACCCAACAGTTAAAATATCCATTCTTTTAAGGTACTGAAATGAAATTAAACGTGATTTCCCATATCTGATGGAGGATGTAAGCAGATGGTACTTCTAAACCGGGTAAAAGGAACACTGTGTCCCTTACTATTGACATGCAGCCTCTTACCAAAAATGCTGATTTAATCTTAAATAGAATACGTTAATGCAATAACACAACATGAAGTCTAACTTAATACTATTCTTTTTCTGGAATCATTTTCAAGTATTGCCAGTTAATGTGTGTCTTCTGAAAAGTGCTACAATTAAACCAAACATATCAAAATTGTCACAAATAGACTTTTAGTGGTTATTAAACAGCTGCTTTCACATAGGTCTAACCTCCTGCTGTAGTTCCGTGTTCACCATATTGTTTCATGTTCTCACAGAAATTCATATGAGCTAATTTAGTGGAAAGCAAAGGACTGCAGGCTGGAAGATTCATTTTTTTTCTTTATTTGCTGTTGTCACAAAGATGGCACTTGATGTGAGATCAGGACCATTGAAAGACCAATCAAGCAAAAATAGAAGAAGGATCATTGACTCGTCCTCTCAAGTAGCTTCAGAATACTCATATTTTTATAAGCAACATCTCTAGAAAAACCCTGTGCAACAGTGAATAGATATCTTGATTTTGGCAGCTCAGACTTGTTGACATATTTTTTTATAAAAACATAGTCAATTGTTGAATTAAGTACTAAGTTCACCAACAGGCTGCAATTGTAAGAAAATAACTGAAGACTTGATAAAGATCTTTCAGTAGGCTTGGCATCTCTTGTAATAGACCATTCACCCTTTGCCTTCGCACTCCTTCACAGAAAATATATAGATACATTAAATGGACCATAAACTATATTAAGAGCCCTCAGTTGGAAATCATCCAAAATTAAGTCTACATTTTTCTCCTTTTATTGCAAAATTCACGAACCATTTCATAAAAAATGATGAAAGCGATTATATGCTTGTGTAAATGAAACAAACCTTTAATAGAACATGCCGAAATGCCAGGAGAGATGAAAGCTCAACACTTAATTCTCTTTTGCTATGAAAGCTTTGATAATCGGCGTGAAGGAACATAAATTCCAGATGAAATTGAGGCTGTAAAGCTGTTAAAAAAAGGAAGCGTCTCCATATAAAGCTACAATATTGGATCCAGATGTTTCACACCTACTGCTTACTAGAACAACACGGTCCAGTTGGCTTGGAGGCAACTGGTACATGCCATTTTGTTGGTTAATACGTGTTGTCCAATCAAAGCCACTGCACTGCTTATTCTAATGTTTATATATGCAGTTTAAGGAATTTGAGCGGCAAAGATTCATGGAAAAAAATGTTATGTTGGTCAATCGGTGCAACACATTGGTCCAGACTCGTGTTTTAACCAAACAAGTACTTGGGGAAATGTCTAATTTCCGCACATAAAGAATTATATTTATTAATGTGACTCACAATTGTGGTTATAAATAATATAGAAATAAACTTTGCATCGGTTGCTATGAACCTTTGTACATACATTGATGTTTTCCACATCAGGTCAAAATTCTTTTGTTTAAATACTTATGTAGCTCAGCTCTCGATAAAATACTTTAAATTAAATTATTTTTCATTTACATCATCCTCAGCTGTATGGTGCTAATTAGCAACAGTTAGCGCGCTAATATCCTAGGTCAGGATTTTGAACATTAGAATGGGGTGAAAAAAATCCGAGCACCATAATATTGGAATCCATTGCATAACAATTACGTATCAATACACTTATTAATACACTTATTCCAAAATGGTTATATATTGCACTATATGTTAAAGCTATATAAAGCATATTGCAAAATATATTTAGCTTAGGTCTAATGATACAAATTGCATCAGTTAATTGTCAGCGTATCAACATTGGCAGCACAATAATATGCTGATGTTTGGCTTAAAGCACCATTATGTTTAAGTACCGTGTCAGGGCTAAAGAAGCCAACTCTTACATGTGAGGTCAGAGCATTTATCTGTAATTTATGGATTCTCATTATCTTGAAAAGGTGTCCGAGTGTCAAGGACATGTTCCGGTAAAGGCTCCCCATACAATCTATCTTGTTAGCTCTAAGCTCTTCCTGGGATCCACCTCCTGTCATGAATGCTTCCCCTCAGTTTCCTCCCATAGACATCTGAAATCACAGGCTCTATTGAAGCTGGTCTAAAAGGGTGGCGCAAAGTATACATTATGCAGACAGGAATCAGTGGCATCCAGTCTTTAAGGTGATAATTACTCTAGCCCACACAACATCAGCTGCTTAAACGGTGGTATGGTGGATAAGAGGTTAGTCCTGACTCCTCACTGTAGGAATGTGCTTGGTTAAAGATGCTCAAAGCTGAATGGGTTGCTTGTGAAATTCTGCCTTTGCACAAAATGGGTCTGGGTAGTCCACTAACCACTTACTCCATAAATTTATGTCAGGGATTAAGAATACTCATACCACGTGTGTGCCGAAAAAGACCTTACGGATGTTGCTCAAATTGAAGATTTCTATTTCCAAGGTACATCAAAGGACGCCTCAGGGAGCAGAGACTGCTTATGCAGAAACACCTAACTCAATGATGACCTGCCCCTCCACTCTTCAGGCTCCATAATATGACTTTATTGTTTAATCTATCCATATTGCTTTTGAAACGGTGTCCCTACAGCATCAAACGAACTTGCTTTTTTATCGGGTTACTCTAGCCAGGCAGATCTTCCTTGAGTCTGAAAATGACTTTTCACACTATGAGTCAAAGCAAATTTTCTAAAGTCCTCTGCACACATTCTTATCCAAATGAAATAGGTGAATTACACTTGGAGGAGCTGATACCTTCTGTGGGCTGAACACTCCTTTGCATCTATTTATAGTTTTCCTGATCCCCCAACTTCTGTGCAAATTGGCTCTCTATATTTGCATAATTTGGGAAAATATTAAGAAAACAACATATCCACCCAGATCTGTTCTTCTATCCAGATCTGCACTAAAATGTGATTGGTCCTTTCCTGGTGTTTGCGAAATCAACAAAACAAACCATGTGAAAACATAACCCTCTTGAGGAAGTAATGAATTCAGTATCTCCACGTCTCCCTTGATCCACTTGTCCTTCTGTCATTTTCTCCACACTGAAATGAGTGGGTGGATTTCCTTTTCTTCTCCCAGTCATTTATTTATATTCATTTTGCTCTAATATTAGTACGGAGTGACAGTAATGACCTTTCCTTTCGCAGTTTACAATTTTTCTAAATTAAAGCTGCTGATGGGCCGCACAACATTCCTTTTATCTGGGATTATCCCTGACCCATATTTATTTTAGTTAGATTGATTGAGCTATCAGTTGATGAGCAAACCCTCAGTCTCGATCTTCTCCCACCAAATCTCCAGCAGCTTGATCAATTCAGTTTTTAATATTTTAGTAAACTTGTTTAATTTCAAAATAAGTCCCTTTTGGATCTTATTTGTCATTTCTACTTCACATTGTCTTTCAGTATATAATGTATGACTTCAAATGATTGATGTCTTATACAGACCAGAAGGTGCCAACGCCACACTCTAGAAGACCACCGTTGTCCGAGTTCCAGCTCCTCCCTTACATTATTCATTTAATCCTTGTATTAATACAGTACCCTTTATTTATTTATTTTTTCTCTACAGCTTTCTTCAATATTATGAACAGGGAAGACATTAATACTCAGGAGCCCTTGTGTGAGGAGTCACCCTCTGTCTTCTTTTGTTCATGCAACAGATTCCATCAACAAATCTGTGTTGAATAACCAATTATTTTGACATCTCGATGTTATGTGCTTGAATGAACTAGACAAACCTGAATCTCGACTGATTATCTACTTTGCCTTGTGTGAAAGTTCAGTTATAGGACTGTGAAGGTCACAAAGCTGAATCAAGGTGCAAGTGCTGGAAAAGGCTTATAGACATTTTTTTTTTCACAACTGACACTGCCTGATGTCATCGGTTATACAAACACCGTTTATACAAGGACAGCCAGCTGCTCTGTCACATACACACTGCACCTTTAAGAGAGGGAGCTCCTATAGAATCAAATCATCAGTCTGATTAAATATTTTGTGCACAAATAACTAAATTATACCAGTAAGTCCACTTTGAACTTGGTGATGTCTTGATAATTGAATGTGGAAATGCCCATCCCAAATGTATCTTTAAATCCCTTCCTGTACTTTTCACCCCTGTGCCCAGTTTTGAAAATGTAAAGAACTTTAGAATATTTCTCCTGACGTCTTCCCTCCTGCATTGTCGGGTCTTAACATGCTCTTTTGCTTGCCTGCAGCTAAGGAACCAGTTCTCCTGCCTTCACATTTGAGTAATCTATGGAAATAGGCTGCCCATTGTGACACCCACATACTGTAGTTGTCGGTACCTGGTCACCCTTACAGTCTCCCACAAAGGGCAACGATTGACTCCATCAAAGATCAGCCATTTATCTCCTAAAGCTACTAAGTGTCCAGTAAATACTAACAGCAGGCACCAGCACAAAGCAGAACTACATGATGAATGAAAAACCTTAGCTAGTTGTGATTTAGGTTTCTCTGCTCATTCTTAGACTGAAAGGTTTATTTTCTTTCATTTACGATCAAATCTGAGTGGACAGTTTTAAGAGCGGTTTGTGTGGGCTTCAGGCTGTGGCCTTTCATTCCATGCCTACTGCCACACTGACTCATCAGAGGGATTTATGGGGTTTGTATAGAATTATGTTGGGCTTTATTTTGTTAACGTAGCATTTGAGATTAAACGGAAACATACCAAACATTGATTTTGAGTTATGCAAATTATGTCTATATGAACGGACATGAAGAACTAATTGGAATAAGTTCCATTTATGTTGGAGAAATGTCCACGCATTACATGTAATACCGCAAAGCCAGCAAAAGCATGTGGTACCTGTTCCTCATCTGGAAAGATTAGATCATTCTATCTAATTCTTTTGTTGCTTTGCTGATTTCATTGCTGTGAGTGAAGTTGAAGATGAGTGAACGTGTTTTCCAAAAATTTTCCCTAATAAACAGGAAATATTCAGTTTTTTCAACTTAGAAATAAGAAGAAAAAAAAGATTTATTTGGTAAATTATATGGTAATGCTTGAGCCAAAATATGAACGCGTTATGTTTGAGCTCCTCTGTTACTCTGATAATGTGCTCCAGGTGATTACATACCGCTGATGTTATGATGCTAAACACAGTTTGTAAACAACTGGATTGGCATTGACTCTTCATTTATGAATAAACTTTATAAAGCAGAATAACTTTGATGGAAGTTTCTCTTGGCTTGTCCTTAGCAGTTGGAGTTATATTTAATTGAGTGCTAACTCTCGTTCATCCACAAACAAGATGTCAAGACTCTCCACAGTGAGTACACTCGGCGGTAGCTGCTGAGCATGCTTGAAAAAGCTCTGATGTCATGACTCTCTCATTCTTGTTATAATGGTCTTCATCACCCATGTGTCACTAATCAACTCCCTTGCAGGCATCTTCTGATGGCGCATGGTTCAGCTGCGTCTCCATGGTGCTTTTCTACTTGGTGTCCGTTTCACATCTCAATCAGTTCAAGAGGAAGAAAACTTGACTAACCCGTTAGCAGCAAAAGAAAAACATTGGTAGTGTTCCTTAGAAATGGTAGTGTTCCTTAGAAATGTTAGTGTTCCTTAGAAATGTTAGAACTAAACCATTTTTTAAATCTCAGCTCATCTTTAAACATTTAAAATAAACAATGATTTTATTTTAGCAGTGTGTGCAATTCTATTGAAAATCTACTTTGACGATTTACATGAGATGGTATCAGCCAAAAATGATCCATGTCTGTGATATAACTCTTGCTGTTATTAAGACCTTCCCCCCAACATGGCGGGGCCGTTCGCAGCTTCTTTATGAAGGTGGACTGACATAAACCGTGACATGTAGAGGTGAGCTGACCTTCAGCCTAAATTTAGGTCCGAGATCACATTTAACACGTCATATCCACTCCTTTAGCTTCGATCAGCAATAGGACACTAGACATGATAGTGATATCCGGTCATCCCTGTGGTAGGCATCACATGACCAGATTATTGCTATAATGTGGTTATTGTTGCTGCCCCAGTCGTTGGCTAAATTCTATGATGTGTGAACAAGAATACAAAACTGGAATGGCTCTCAAACCTCAACCAAAACGGAACAATCCTGTGTCTGACTAGCTTGCATGAGCCATGCCCCACCCTTTCACTGAAATTCAAGGAAATTTTTTTCAGGTTTACCTAATTAGTGCATAATTTACCCAATCTTGAAAAATTTAAGTAAGATATAAAAAGAAAAGTTAACCAGGTACTGGACAGTTCCTGCCACATCCTTCCACCAAGATCTGCAGAGATCCATCCTTTAGTTTTTGCAGAATCCCTAACAATCAACCAACAAACAAACTAACAGATGTTTGTCTCTGCACATACTTTCACTGTGCAGAGAAGGAGGTAATAATGCAATACAATGGGGGAAAAAAAAAAAGAAGCACAATAAGTTTTAATCATAGAAAGACCTCTGACAAATGTAGTGACTGAATATTATAAGACTAGAAGTTCAAAGCAGTTATATGGGATATCATTACACTGAACATCTACAACATTTTGTCCATTTGGTAAGCATTACTGTGGTGGAAGCTGAAACCAATAAATGATCCATGTACACCATTAAATAAAGATAATTTTTCCTTTTTAAAACATTTTTCTTTTTATAAAACTCTTCATTTAAGAAGCTTTTCTTTCTCATCAGTGGCTGATGGTCCAATATTCTCTGCTGCTTGACCTGCCTGTCATATTCCCTGTCAGAAGAAGACACTATTTTCTCCTGAGAAACTGCTGAACCATTTCCTCTCCTTCAGACCGTTTTCCGTCACTCTGCTGTTTTCATTGGAGGAAATGAGGCAGCTGAAAAGATGAGGACAACAGGCGTTTACAGAGTTTCAGATACATCCCTCATATCTTCTTGTCCTCATCAAGAAAAGAAAACTATAGGATGATATGTTCATGATTAAGAGTTATTTATCCAGAAAGTCTGTCAGGCAGACGCCAGCTGATTCTTGGTTTTGAATCATTCAGTCACAAAGAGTCAATATTCAATATGCTCAGTTGGCTCAGTTGATGTTACTGTGGCAATGCAGCCCGCATTACACCTCTGCACCCTCTATGGCCTGAGGAGTCTCATCCATGTGGGTTAAATAAGAGGGTGGAGAGGTTAGAGTGAATGTGATTTTAATTTGACATTCAGTTGCAGAAGCTTAATACTCGTACAGCGTTTAAAATGCTAGTTTTTAGCTAGATTTAATTGCCTTAACTGGGTTGTATTGTGCTGATGAGTTATGGAAAGACATTTATGCTGATGGAGAGATTAATCACGGCTATTTTCTTTCTACATCCAAGAGGAGAGATGCATATTGACGAGGAAGTACAAAAAATTGATAAGCAGTTTCCTCAGTGCTGCTCTGCCTATTTGTAATAACATCACACATTAGCTGTCTGTTATTTAGGCTGCTATGCCTTGTCTTGATTTTGAGGACACGAGGTTTTGGAGGTAAACGTGTTGTAACATGACCCTTGTGAACAGTTCTGCTATGGAGGCATTACTGCAGAGACAGGTTTGAACATTATAATTTGTCAACAAGTGACAACATGACAGTCCAGAGAGCGGTTCCTAAATTGATGAGTGGCTTGGTCTGCATGCCCAGACGCCTATCTGAATTGAACTTTGATTTATTATTTGCATCTGTTGGTGACTTAATAAATTAAGGCAGCCAATAATATTATCAAATACTTTGATTCAGTTTTGAGTTTGCCACTGTATGTATTTAATTTCAGTCTTCCATCAGGTAGACGTAGCACCATCTACTGTATATTATAAATGAGGGAATGGAAGATTGAAACCTTTTTATATTAGAAATATCCAAGATCCTAACCACTTATTGGGCACACACCATAAGTCGAAAACCAAAGTTTAGGTTTTTGTTATTTTGCATACATTGAGTTTGATAATACAATTTTGACAGTGCACTGAAGAACTTTTCCTGACATACCTGTGTCCTGTCATCATCACTTAAGTTGGTTGCATCTCCCTTTACTTGATGATTGATTAGCTTTAAGAGCGGCCTGCGTCCGACATCAGTCCTCACCGCCTCACATACCCTAACTCTCAAAAAATAGATTAAGTCTCATAAGACAGTTGATTTGTTTTGCAGACAATATCATTTCTTAATAGCTCATTTTTAAATAACTCAGTTTTTTTGATTCTTTTATTTATTTATGACTGTAGCTTGCTGTCACTTTTATTCATTTTGATAAGTCAGAATCTAAACCAGGGTTGTCGAACTCCATCGCAGAGCGGGCCAAAGATGTCCAGATCGAGGGCCGAACAGGACTCACACTGACCATTTTTAATCCGCGTTTCACATATAACAGGAGAAACATCGTGTGTTTTCTTGTTTTAATGCAGCAGCACTGACACATGTTGAATGGCTGGAGGATGTGAATGAACTTTGCCAGTCAATGAAAAAACGCGTTCTATATACTCTTATGCGCCAGCCATGTACTAATACGTTTATTTATAATTTAAAAAAATATTTATGAACTTTATCTCCTTCCGTTTCACCGAAACGGCTCCTTTAACGATTAATCTAATGTTTATTAGAGTGACTGGATGAATGTTTATGTCTCACTATGGAGGAGCAGAGAGATATTGATTGACGTGCCTGCTGTTGGCAGTGCATTCTGGGATTTGTAGTAGTATCTGGTGTTTGTATTGTATGCCAGCGGGCCACTTATTATACAAATTAAATATTGTCAAGCGGGTCGGATGTAATTGTTGTGCAGGCCGGATATGGCCTTGAGTTTGACACGTCTGATCCAAACCATCTAAAAAAACTTTTCGCAAGAAAACTTAAGCTGGGCGATTAATTGTAAAACTATTGCGATCTCAAATTCAGACGTATATGATCTCATTTCTGAAGTTCGGCGAATGAGTCGTTGGCTTAAAAAACTTTTTAGACTAGCTGAAGCTATAACTCGTTAGCATAGCTGAAGCTAAGTCCATCTGCCTGAACTGGTCTCAGTGCAGAGATTGTGGTCAGACTGAAAAGCCTTAAAGTCGGGATCAGATAAGATGGGTTTTAACACATCCCAGATCAAATTCTTTATCCTATGACTGGCTTATGTGTTTGACCAGGGGTAGTGCCTTGCAAAGAATCTGCCTCTAAGTCTGTACAGGTGAAGAAAATGGCAACAAATTACAGATATTATGCTGTTCATGCACCTTCTGCATACTTTTAATATCTACAGCCAATTTCATGGGACTTCACCCGTAATTTTTGATGTTTTTTTTTTTTTTCATGCAATGACTGAACATGTCAGGCCAGTGGCAGGATTCAATTGTTGGAACTACATGATTTGAACCTTAGAGTGACTGATAACACCTCTTCATCAGCCCTGAGTCCTGTGCCATAGTGAAGAAGGCATGACTTGGTAATCACCTAAATTGCAAAAGTTTTATCCATTCTGCAGATCCCAAATCCTCTGTCTACAAAAGCTCCGTCCATTCAACAGACATGAATTATTCAGAGGGAGTATCAGACAAGCATAATTGCTTTACCAGTAGTCCAGCAGTTCTGATCTGATTAAGGTCTAAGTCTTTCAGACTGCCATGTAAATAGTAAGTTTGGCAGCATGATGGCTTGGAGTTGCGCAATACTTTTATAGCCAGCTCTAGAAATCAGGGATTGTTTGCATTTATCCCTTCCCTATCTGGTTTTTATCCTGTGTTAGTCAGAGCCACTGTTAGAGATTTGATTTTCATTTCCTACACCCAGTGCTTATAGTAACTATATTCTTACATCACTGGGATGCAAATCAACATTAAAATTTGAGGTTTAAATCCCACCACACACGTAAAGCATATGCATATAAAAGCTAATACATTTAAACAGAAGATGAAAAAATGTAAATGTGTGTATACTTTTGTATACATGTATACTCCCAGGAAACACTTCTGTGCATTTAAAAAAAAATAAAAAAATAAATAAATTCATATATGTGAATGTATTAATTTCAACATCTCCACATTAAAAGCTCAGCATCAGAAAATTTAAAACTTTCACTGCGTCATGGCACTAATCATCAAATATGTAAATCCAGAGTGGGCCTCGCATTTTCTGGCCAGAGTCCTTTTTCTCTATATGCTTGGAAAATGCAGTTGGGTTCCCTTCAATTGCACACATTTTATCTGAAAATGCGGAGGAGGCAGGTCAGACAGAGTTCCTTAATAATTGTTGTCGCCTTTGATCTCTCTTCCTTACGGCTCTTGGGGAGTCTTAATTTAGGAAATGATGTTCAGTGTATTTTTTTTTGTTTTGCATTCACTCCTCAATTATTTCACTTTGTGCCAATGTTTCTTGAACTACAAATCTGTTTTTGTAAATACATCTTCTGTATGTAGTTGAAAAATGTTACACCTTTAAGCCTTATAATGGCTTCTTGCCTCGCATGTCAAGACCCTTGTAGTTCTGCTGGCGTGGGCTAGTTACATTGTCCCTCGGGTCAGGCCCTCCCTCCTCAGAACAGTTGTACTAATGATAGGAAACATGGCCACTGCTGCAGATGCTAATGAGCAGCTGCCCAGTGCCTGCGACAGCCTGATTACAATTGGCAAGTGTATCATCCCATTCAACGCTCTGAAGAATCAGATTTGATTTAGCCAAATGGCCGCTGTACGTCACAAACTGCAAAGGAAGGGGAATGTCACTGGTTAAAATGCTGCGTTGGCGTTTATACACTTTTAATCACGTTTTTTTTCCACTGTCGTTAGCGGAGATGTATTCTATTAATTGGGCACAGTTTATGCTATTGTAGCACAAATGGATCTGAAGCGTGTGTTTTGCATCTGCAGCACAACAGGCATCATGTCCCTGGAGAGTAAAGTAATCTTGTAATACCAGTCAGCAATGTCATAATTATTATTATTTTTTACTGATTGCAGAGTCTTGGTGCTGGATCAGAAACAGCTGCTCAGTGGGAGGACTGATTATTCACAACTCATCCTGGTACATCTTTGCACAGTCCGTACGAGAGGATTTTAGTCATGAAAGGGATGGTGGGTTTCTTCCAAAGTATCATGGCGTTCTACATTCAGACATAGTCAAGCTGGATCAGACCCCAGGTTAGGGTTCCTCCCAAATTCTATTCTGGGGCAGAATAAAAGTTCAGATGGATTTAATAATGAAGAGACGCTCTGCTTTTTAAAGACTAAGTAAAGACATTATTGAAAGTGGCAATGCTTTGTACATAATTGGCTGTCCAAGGCATTAAACAGACATTTTTATTCTCCAAGTTCAGAGGTTTTTCTAAAATGTCACTGTTACATTAAATCCCATTGGCCTTTTCCTTGCCTGGCTTTTGTTCTGAGACTGACATAAAAGGCAGAGATGGGGCCAAGATGCTGTCTTTTGGGCCAGATATGTAATTTCTGTGTGATGTATTTATTGTCAATGTAATTTAACGTTATTTTCAGCAGAGTGTGGGTTCACCATGTCCTTTTCAATTTTATTTTCCTTTTTTTTTTTTCTTTGACCGTATTGATGGAAGCTCCTCACAGTCTCAGTTGTCAATGGAAACGGGCGCTGGGAAACAACAATTTGACGCTGGGCTTTCTCTCTAAAGCATAGTGCTTATCAAGTCAGGTCCTGTTCTTTATTAAGTGCCTGACGTATTATTTAGTAGCCGTTTGATTCCTAACCTTTTTTGGTTGCGACATTTTGCCATCATGTTGTTTGCATCCACATTAATGCTAACATGTTTTCTTTCAGGATAGTCTGCAGTCAGTGGGATGTTAGCGGTCTGGAAGCAGGACTGACTGAAGGAGCATGGTGAAACACCAACCCCTCCAGGTCTATGAGCGCCAGCTGTGTTTGTCATGTATCACGGGGATCTACGGTTGCCGTTGGAAACGCTATCAGCGTTCCCATGATGACACCACAAAGGTGAGGGGCTGGAAAACCCTTAAGTGAATGAACTGCATACAAAAAAAAGTATTACTTATTTTGTTGTTTTGACGGCACATAGTCTGACGGTGTAGTTTGGTGCATATACGATGGTCACCAGATAATTCAGCTCACTCATTAAGTATACTATAATGACATGGACTGACCTTTCACCATCATACTCCAAGCCTTTGCTGTTTTTTTTACATGAAAAAGTTGCTGCTAGTTATAAAAGCCTTGAGGCTGTGCTTTCTCTCATTTACCATCTCATAAAATGATAAAATTTAGCACACTTACAGGTGGACATGGGCTCACATCAAGTTTTTAGTAAATTACCTGATCTACAATGGAACTGGTTAACCATAGTTCCCTTCCACCAGAGCCCAAATGTCTATCTTCCACTCCTGTATAATCGCATAAAGTCCGGGTTGATTTCTGACCCCCTAACCCGCCAAAATGAAAAACATTAGTGGAATAAATTTCTTCAAATATGTGTGTAATGACTCCTCTATTTATGTATTTAACATAGAATAAGAACACTGAAGCAACGCATATAAGAAGGGCTTTTAACTGAAAACTAAAGCCTTTCAGATCCCCCGAATTTCAAGATGAATAATGAATCTAATATCCGAAAATTGCTTTTGATAAAATCCCACTTTAATCTTTTCAACTTAATTTGTTGATTCTGTCCTTTCGGTTTAGCGCTAGCCAAATCCGTTCCAGACCATGGTCCTCGGTATTCTATTCTCGCCCATTCCCGTCTGCGACCATTGTAAAACCACTCCTTCCTGTGAGATTTGCATTGGCTCCCATGGGATCTTAATCCTAATACGGTCTTCTAACCTCCTCGTTTTTCTGTTTTGTTGAAAAAATGTTCTTGATGGCAGTGCAGTTCTCCTGAGAGACATCAGTACAGAATATTATTAACTTTTAAATAAAGTCCTTTTAAATAATTATGTGACTTTTTATGAATGTGTGGTTCCTTTTTTTATTTTATTACATCCTCCAATCACTTGCCACCTGTACCTGCAAAAACAAACATGAAATAAGATTATTTGCCCTCATGATTTTTGCCTGTTGAAATTTAAAGCTATTATTAAACTGTAAACATAATTGTAAAGTATTTACCCAGCTCTGATTAATAAGATGCTAAGTAAGAGGTAGATTTATGAACGTGCCGTTTTACTGAATGCACTCTGGAGGAAGAACCGTATAAGCCCATAGAGCAACCTCTGGGGCAAACACAGCAGCTCTCTTACCCCTCATGGTCTCTAGATGTTTTCTCTCAACATTGATTTACAAAGAACAATTATATTGGACCATATATGTCCTTGCTGGCTTCCCCCCCCCCCCACCCAATAACCTTGAGCGTTTCCAAAGAGAGAACCATTTGACATTCCGGTTCTCCACTGTTTATAGTTGAATGTCATTTTCTTTTTTTATTTACATATTTCATGAGTTAAATCAAACCTTTCAATAAATCAGACACATCAAACATTTTTTCAATGGATTCTGCATGAATGTGATAATTCCCCTTAGCTAGACTAGAAGCAACCCGTAAAAAAAAAAAAAAATTGCCACCGGAAACGATGCACTCTTGACCCTGAATCAAATAATATTGCTGTGTTTTTTTTCTAGTATTTTCCGGTATTCACATGTCAGAATATGTAGACTATCAAAGCCTGCACAAAGATAAGCAGATTTTTATACTCAATATTTTGCAAGGACACACAGGATATGTTGCTGCAACAAACACAAACCCACAACATACACTCGGCTTGGTCATTTATTTATGCCCAAATACCGAACTGTAGACTAGGACGCAGACAATAAGCCCCTGTCAGTCAACACACACACACACACACACGCAGATGTGCTTAAGAAAATATAAGGCATTAGGTGTGTAAACACACACCAGTGTCACAGGATGGGTGGTATAAACTCACAAGTACTTGGCTCATATAAATTCAGACCTGAATAGAGAAAGATTGATTCTCCCCCCCCCCCCCCCTGTTCACAGGAAACTGGACACTGTGTATTTCGGTTTCCTGCTGCAAGTGGTCGTCTTTCAGGTCAGCTGATAGTGGATAGCTGTATTGTGCAGAGTCGGCGTTCTTTGTTCGCCATGCTCATCCTTTGTTTTGACTGTTTGATGCTGGATAGCACTTGTCTTGACCTCTGTGTCAGGAGTACTCTATTACTCACGTTCATTTGCAGGCTGCAGTCAGGAAATGGCAGTTTTCCCCTTAACATTCCTTCAATGTAGCAAATAGTGCTGAATTGTCTTTGTGTTGTGAATAAGTATGATCAATATGGAAACGGAGCTGTATAATCAGCTATTTTTGTCTGTGCTTTTTTTTGCCTGCTGGCATCAGAGAGCTTCTATTGAGAAAACTTCTGAACACTGTAGGTCCGGACTTAGTCACATACAGCCATACACAGTACAAAATAGTGAAATTATTTCACTGTATTTGACCCAACCCTGAAGGAGCAGTGGGCAGCCCCTGTGAAGCGACTGGGGAGGTAGGGTTTCAGGGTCTTGCTCAAGGACCCTACGACAAGTAGACCCTGGTGGGATTTGAGCCGGCTACCTTCCGATCTTCTGATTGGGAGACGGCCGCTCTACCCACTGAGCCACAGCCGCCCCTACATAATGGTGTAACGGACTGTAGTTGGTCAGTATACAGTTACAATAATGGGATGAAATTTAGTTATACTGGGTTTTTTTTTTTACATTTGAAAGAAATAATTGCTGACTTGGGCTGAGAGGCAGGGTAGACCCTGGATAAGATAAAGATAAAGATAGCCTTTATTAGTCCCACAATGGGGAAATTGCAAGGTTACAGCAGCAGAGCATGTTACAGAATACGGCATAATAACAGAGCATTATGTGCAATTAAATTAAATGTACATTTTAAATTAAATGTACTAGTGTAAAGTGCAAGTGAGGTAGGTGAGTGTGTGTGTAGTTGTGTAGGTGTATGTGTGTTGCTAACAGTGCTGGTTGTGGAGTCTGACTGCTTCAGGAAGGAAAGATCGGCGATATCGCTCCTTCACACACTTGGGGTGAAGGAGCCTATCGTTGAAGCTGCTCTCCAGTGCAGCGATGGTTTCCTGCATTGGGTGTGAGACGTTGTCCCGGAGAGATGACAGCTTGGCCATCATTCTCCTGTCTCCCACCTCGTGCACTCCTGTCCAGAGGACATCCCAGGACCGAACTGGCCTTCCTGATCAATTTGTCCAGTTTCCTCCTGTCAGCAGCTGAGATGCTGAGTCGCCAGTTCATATCCTGGCCGATACATGGACAGAGACATTAATGGTTGTCTCAACAATTCACCTGTGCTGAATGTGTTTTGGACTGTGGGAGTAACCTAGAGTACTTGAAGAGCAGACACAGGCAAACTCTGCACAGAAAGGTGGATTTAAACCCCCAGCCCACTGAGCTACACACTAAGCCATCGTAGCGTCCCCATTTGAGTGTTGGATACTTAAATTTAACATTTCTTTAAACCATTGGACTTCTTAAATAATTAATTGACATTGACAATGGGCCAGCGTTCCGTCTAAACATATTCAACACTTTTGTGTTCAATGTGTTTTAATATTCAATGGAATGTATCCATGGTCCTGTCGGTAACTTATAACTGTGATCCGTTCTGAACTGTGAGACACCTCTAGTCAGGATGATGTTATACAATTCCGCATCTTTTACAATCCCAGTAAACAATCTAGGGACAGGCATCGGCTACACGTAACTGTATCTGAGGGAATCACGGAAACATGAGAACTGAGAACGTCCTGTTGAAACAACTATAAAGTCCTTCATAATCCTCTGGTGGATCATACCACCTCTCCTTTATTACTCTTTAACTGTAATGAGCCGTTCAGGTGTACTGGCTGTCTCAGCGAAGGCGCTGCTTTTCTGTGTTCAAGGTTCTTTGTAGAAACTAGTCCACGTCATGCACTGTAAGATGATCTTGCCTCTCAGTAATAATTGAAAGTATTTCCATTTAGTCAGTTTTACCCTTCAGCTACACCAGGAGGTAGAAGTAAAGCTGCTCTGACTTGTCAATGTTCCTGTTTCTTTATCCTTGACCTGTGAATTATTCCACAATAAGAAAACTCAGTCCCATAGAACTGGCAGTTATCAGAACTATACAATCATCATATGATTTTAATTTCTAATTCTGACTCTCAGAAAAATATAAACATTTCAGTTTCAGTACTCTGTGCTTTACCTGGTTTCTCTCTTAAAGCCCACCAGAGATACGATTGTTCGTAAAGCGATGAAAAAATTACCATACTTTACAATTGATTTACTACCTTGCGATCACAAGGTAGTAAATCTTTAAACAATCCTTTATTAGTCACATAGAGTCATACACAGTACAACATAGTGAAATTACTTCTCTGCATTCGACCCATCCCTGAGGGAGCAGTTGGCAGCCCCTCGTGGAGCGCCCGGGGAGCTAAGGATTCAGGGTCTTGCTCAAGGACCCTACGACAAGTAGACCCTGGTGGGATTCGAACTGGCTACCTTCCGATCTTCTGATTGGGAGACGGCCGCTCTACCCACTGGGCCACAGCCGCCCCAAAAAGATCTCTTTTGGTAGTTTCAAGTCTACCAGAAGAGGAATCTCATTCACTTATGATAGATGTTGTCCTCATCAGCACAAATAAACGGTGGATTAATTTATCAGGGAATAATAAATGGATAATGATGGGAGCAAAATTCAGGCAGTCAAGGAGGGTTGGTATAAGAGTGGAGGTGAAGGACAAACACCCACTTGATATTGGTTTTCAATGTGAATAAAGACTATGTAAGTTGGGCTTCACAAGCCCTCTGACTTTTTTAAACGGGAGGTTTCAGAAAACTTACCACAGCTATAACTGGCTTGTGGCAGCAAAGCGTTAATAGTGTTGTCATTTTTTTGGTCCCTCAATGTCGACACTTCCTATCATTTCGCGGTGAACCATGTGATTGTCCACCCAATAACGGGGATGATGAGCTGGATTTAGACGGTCATAAGTCTAGTCAGCTTTTCCCTGATTTGGTGTAGATCCAATTGAAAATTGGGATCCCCTGAATTGAGGGGGCTAGTCTTTTCCCAGTCTGGAAACCAGCAACCATCACCACTGTGTAGCTTAGGTAGGTTAGCGGTTTCCTATGTGGTTTTATTGTGAATATCTAAAGCATTATCTAGCATATCTAAACATTTCAAGTTGTCAGCTTGGGTGATAAAGAAACTTAATTCAGCAGGAGCAGCGTTCTCTCTGTAATAAGATCAGTCTCAAAATAGAAAGCCCTGTGGTTTACATGTCAAATTGTCCTTGAGCAAGACTCTGAAACACAATTTTTTCCCCCAGCGGCTGTTTTATTTGTGTGCGAGGGATTATATGAAGGGTGTGAGTTGGGCAAGACAGTCTTGTGGCGTCAAGAGCTTTGAGTGGTCGGTTAAACTGAAGATGCTCCACGTATAGTATATCCAAGTAGACACAGTCAGACATTTTTTGATAATGAATGAACAAATAATAAAAAGAAGAGTCTATTAGATCTCATTTTCAGTGAAACTATATATTCAGGACCGACAACGAATTGTGAAAGATAGAATATTTCTGAACATAAAGTTTGTGACTTGTATCAGCCTGCCTGTTTATAGAAGTCTTGTCTTGAGTTCAGTTTAAAGAAAATATTCTTGAGCTAGAGTCACATTGCAACCACAAATAATCAGATATAAGGAGGATTAACATGAAGAACTGACACTAGTTTAACCAGCCATATTGGTGTTATGGGAAAATTAAAAACTTTTGATTTTAGCATCATTTGGGTGGGGTAATATGTCTGCCATATAAAGAGAATGGAGATCGGGTTCACTATTAGGAAGCTGGCATATTTCTCAATTCTCTGGAACGCCATCCATTGCTTGCATACACGTTTACATTGTGAGCATCGCCGTGGCGGTATAGCTGTGCTCTGAAGCAGTGCACAGCGGCCGTGTGTGAAATGCCAGGGACTTATCTGGATATGCTCAGGAATGTGACAAGGGACTGAGGTGTTAAATCCTGTAAAGATGGAGGCAAGGGTAGACAGGCATGTGAGGCTCTGCATGTTTCTCACAGGGAGCAAATTAGTATCCACTAAACGATCACAGCTGAAGCACTTTCCCTTTTTTCCCCCTGTAAGACAGCTGGAAATATCTCTCTCAGGTTTACACAGTTTTCAAGTTTATTCAAATACACCAACATATTTGTGTTTGTTTGTACTACACCGTATTTTCTCTCTACAGTGTTGGCATGTAAGATGTGAGCATGCTGAGTCAAGCTGCCATTTAATTACATTTCTTATTTATTTTGTGAGGAGTCGATATGCTGACAGCGGTCTACCCTGAAATTATCGCTACACTAATTTATCCGCGTCTTCAGTGACGCTATATCAATCTGTTGTGGTGAAGAGAGAGCTGAGCCGAAAGGCAAAGCTCTCGATTTACCGGTCCATCTACGTTCCGACTCTCACCTATGGTCATGAACTGTGGGTCATGAACGAAAGGAGATCGTGGATACAAGCGGCTGAAATGAGTTTTCTCCGCAGGGTGGCTGGGCTCAGCCCTAGAGATAGCGTGAGGAGCTCAGACATCCTGGAGAAGCTCAAAGTAGAGCCACTGCTCCTCCGCATCGAAAGCAATGTCAGTTGAGATGGTTCAGGCATCTAGTCAGGATGCCCCCTGGACTCCAGGGGGCATCATGCGTGTTTCAGGCATGACCATCTGGGAGGAGACCCCGGGTTGGACCCAGTGGAGATATTAGATCTTTCGGCTGGCTTGGGAACGCCTCGGAATCCTCCTAGAGGAGTTGGTGGATGTGGCCGGGGAGGTCTGGTCTTCCCTGCTGAAACTGCTGCCCCCGCGACCCGTACCCGGAAAAGCGGAGGATAACGAGACTATAAGGTGGACCAAACATATTACACAAACCTCCATCGCATTAGCTCACTTTTCCAATTATGATGACCCTAGAATTTGAAATCACGTTATTAGAAAAATAGTATTTCAATAACAACAGTTTCCTGCAGGATCTGATTCAGTACCTCTCCAAAAATATGAAACAATTTTTTTTTTTTTATAATAAACATTTTTATTTGTTTTCAGAACATAACAAATAAAAAAAACAAACAGTTGCATGTATTGAACAATTCAGAACTTTTTGAATAATTCTGCCAACAGAAGAATGAACAAATAAAACACTGTAATAATGTAAATATCTGCATAATCTGGGTTTGAAAATCATTGGATTATTTAAGCAATTAAACATGATTTCAATACAATAAAATGCACATATAATTAATGGGAATTTAAAAAAAAAAAGGTCCCTTAATTTAATATCATTGGCAGGTTTAATAATATTATGCTTCTACCCATAATTTCTGCAGTGACTTCTATTTGTCCTCTAGCTCTGTGACTTATCTTTTCATACGTCACGCATGCGCGGTTATCGTATTACAGCCCGAAACACGTAATCGACTGAGCTATTAAAGTGTTTAGATGGTGGTCATATTTGGGAGCTGACAACTTTCAGTGCGTCACTGTAACTGCTGACGTTTTGCACACAAACAACGGCAGTTTCGACGTGTCGGACTCCAACATCCAGTGAGCAGCACACCCGCGGAAATGCTTAATAAGCTGCTCTCATGTCTGTTCTTGAACAAATGTGTGGAGTTATTATTACCATAATAATCCACACGCTTGCTGGAGGGATTCATAGGCTTTTTGGATCGTGTATGGCTGTCAAGGGAATGTAGCTGCATTTGAAGGTTGGAAAGCTCTTGATTGAATTTACACATGTAACACAAAATTGATTTGTTAATGTGCAGAATGACAGGTTTCCAGCTGCAAAGTTGTCTTTTTGTTTGTTTGTAATAACCTCTCATGACCTTTTGTTTCTGCTTCTTTGTTTCAAGGTTGACTTGCAAATCAGATGCAAACGAGAGTAGATGTTCTAGCCATCTGTATTGTTTAAATAATCATACACCATGTTTCTTCTGAGTGAGTAAGGAAGCATGTGTTGGTCCATGAACGTATGTACTGTTTTATCTCAGTCAGTGAAATAAAACTAGGAATGAAGAAAAGTACCTGATTTATTACTTAAAGATGATTACAATCTGTTAGAAGTCTCTGACGCTAAGACACCGCCCTGAGCAGCAGCAGCATGGAATATCCCCCTTGGAGTCTATGGACAGTGGTGGCGGGGGTCTGGTGAGGTTGATGAATGAAGACCCGGACGGGTCTGAGAGGAGGTGCTGATGGGGAGAAGGAGGGCTACCAAACCAGCAACACAAAATAACTAGTTGGATGGAGAGAGACATTTAAAAGCAGTAGCTGATGGTGATAGGCTAAGCATGCAGGAGAGGCGCAGTGATTGGTGGGAGGAGTCTACCTTAAAGAGTGAAGCCGATGCGGGTCATTTTTACCTTGGTCGTCTTTCTGTTTGTGTTTACTTCAACATGTCTGCTGCTGTGACAGGTCTTCTCTCACAACTGTCTTTCCAAAGGGTTCAATCACTGGCAATAATATTATTTTCACAACCTCTTTTGTATTTTAGTCTACAGAGTTCTGACATACCTTGGTGCATTCCGCTGACGTAAAGTGTTTGACGCTCCTATATTTTAAGCATTTCTCACTGTTTTAGTTGAAAAGCAAAGTGTAACTGGAGGATTTTCAGAAATGTGTTCTCTTTGGTTTTAGTCTGAGTTTTTCTTGCAATGAATGTGATTCTGTTTGTTCTAGAAGTGTTGATCTGTGTTCCGTTCCCTCTTCAGTAAATTTCTTAGCTTTGAAAAAAAAATTTGTATCACTGTGTCTATTATAGCTGTCTTGATTTCACTTTCAGAAAGTCATTCCAATATTTTTCAATGACTTTTCAATTACTGCTCTCTCCGTAATCTGATTTCAATCAAGTTAATTCAATAGGTCTGAATCTTCCCAAGGAGAATATGCCCCTCACATCCTCGATGATTTCTCTAAGGGAGGAAGGAATAACATTACACTAATAAGGGTAATTATTAGAGCAATCTACCACATACACACTGTTCTCCAGGCAGGTTCCCAGATTGCGATAGCCGGATACACGAGGCTGAACTGTCAGTCAGTGGTGTGTTGTGGCCGAATAAAATGCCAGCCATGCAGAATGGTAATGTGATGTCATCAGGGAAAGACAAATCATGTCAGGCTGGAGGTGATCTGACAAATGGTAAGAGTAAAGTAGTCCTGAGATTTATTTATTTTTGTCCTGGTTTTAGAACACAGAGCAAACAATTTTTATCTTGCATTTTGTTTTACATAATTACATTTAAAAATGATAGCACAATACGTGAGCAAAACAAAAAAAATCCTCTCATTGAAAAGGGTGGAACAGGTTGACAGGCAATTTTTCCATTTGATGCTTTTTACTTGATCAAAGTCAGACAAAACTCCGTTTTTCTGTGTTTTCTTAGGGATTTTTAACGTGTGCATGAAATTAATCATCTGAAATTAGATGGAGCAGGAAACTTGGACACAAGCATAAGTTGTCTCGGTATTAGTGGGTATAATTGCTGTGCTCATAAAAGCAGTGTGAGTTATGAATGTTTAATAAAATCTCAACTTTAGTCTCATACCTCTGGCATGACATGAATTCAGGAGACATCAGTGTTTGTAAATCGACCACACCGTCGCTGTTCTCTGTGTCTCAGGTTACTTCCCTCATAATCCTCAGGGGATGAGGATGTGTGGGAACTAAAAGATAGTGGGGGAACAATGTCTCCTCTCGGGAGCAAGTTCAGATCTACCAGGTGTTTACGGGGCCGCCCTCGTTAGAGACCAGTTAACCTTTTATCTTCAAGCTATTTGCAGTTCTTTGTTTTAGGACACAGGTAAATGTTTGTTAAATTATAAAGCAGCTGAAGCATCGGGCAGTATTTTCTCCATATCTAATGTTTTTGTATGACTGCTTCTGTTTCCCTTTAGGGACATGTTCTCCTCCTCATAAAGACTGTCCAAATGGTTTAGTGATGTGGTTTGATCTAAGAGGACCGTCATACATAATATCTTTCTCACACTTCTGATATTTACCCCGGAAACCATATCCAAAAAAGGATTGACTCAGCATTCTCTCTGAGCTCTCTAAACAAGCTTGAAGGGACACTAGCTGGAAGCGTGATGGAGGGGGACAGTCATATATCCACCCCTGATGACCCGTCAACTGGGGGGTTGGTGGGTAAATGTAAAAACACTCTGTGAGGGGGTCGCCCTGATGACTTCGTCTCCAGGCCAAGGCTACATCCATTATTAAAGGATTGTAACGTAGCTTCTTGGATGTAATCATACCAGGTTGAGACATTACTTTGATTGCTGGGTTTTGTTTTTTAAATGATTTTCCACAGGGTGTTCAAAGCAGCCATATTCTGCACTTTCAAGGTTTTGTCTGAAAAAGGAACCCTCTGTGAATGAGAGCTGGTAAACCGGTCAGGCAGACTGTCTTACCTTTGTTTCACATCAGCCGGTCAAAGCGATAATAATCTGATCCTCGGTGCACAAAACAGTGGTGCATTCAATCTCCAACGCTCAGGTTGCTCAACAGAGTGTGTTTATTTTGATGCCTGCTGCACATGCATCAAAGTAATATTCTTTTGACCCGGTAATTTTTAAAGTGTAAAGAAGGTTTGAATGGTGTAACGATGAAATGTGCATTTTCTCCGGGTTTTACTTAGGTTTGTTCACGGACTTAGTTCTATCTACTCCCCTTGTATCCTAGAATGACTTAGAGACTTATTGCTATGAACATTATGCTGTGTTGTAATGACAGCCATCTCTGCTGGGGCTCGTTTTTTTCAGGTTGCACTACATTTTCTTTAAATTATCAGCGGTGGTTTGATAAGCTCAGAAGGTTCTTGTCTAACTGCAAAAGCGTAGATGTGTGTGAAGAACTGAGGAAGATGTAGCCGAGCAGACCTGCCTACACATATCCTCCAGAGTATGGCCCAAGGGTCCATTTCTGGATCTGGATCTGGAGATGAGGACATTTAAATATTTTGCCATAGTACAAAGGAGCAATGTAGCGGGTGGTGGTATTTAGTCAGCCCGCATGTGAAGATTAAAAAGTCATTCCCTCATAATGAGCAAAGTGTTTAAGGGAATACTCTCAGGAAAGGTTGTAGCCGGGTTGACAAAGTTAAGTTTGTAGAGTTTACTTTTAATTAAGGAAAAGTTGAAGCCAATTTAAACACAATTATCCCACAGACATTCTACATAACAGAACTTAACAGATTATGGTTTCTCTTTTGTTTTGGCAGCATTCCAAGGTCCCCTTCATTAATTATCATCATGCTGCGGCGCCGTGAATGAGCTTTTGTGTCATTAAACCGACTTCAAGTTGGCTTGTTTTGTCAATTCTAATGGATTAACGGACAAAGTTGATTTTTTTTTTCATTTGTATGTGTTTACAGTGGGAGCTGTTGTGGTCCCTCATCCTCCTCTTCACCTTCTGCCTGCTGCTGGTCTGGTTCTACTTCTGGTGGGAGGCACATAACGACTACAACGAGTTTAACTGGTGAGTAGGCAGCCAAGCAGGGACTCCAGTGTAAATTCAGATCAGATTTGGGTCCGACACCAGCCCCCATATTGTTTTTTCTGTAAAAAAAATGGATCCATCTCTGTCGGCGTGTGGATTTCCTAAATCTCCACTTCAATCTGCCGTGTGCCTTAATCTGAACAGAGACCACCCGGCCCTCCAAAGATAACATCCTTACATAATGGAGATGAGTCGCAGACATTTCCTATTCTGTAAATGGCTCGGAACCCTGTATATTTAATTAACTGAAAAATTTTAAAATACTGATTATATAACTTATTCCATTATTTGTAAATTAATTTGTTTTGGTTTAACATTTTAATGCAGAGCCGCAAACAAGATTTTCCTTAAGGAACAAATAGTCACTTGAATTCATTAAAAAAAAAAGAAAAGGTTCTGCAGAAAATCTCCATTTAACAGTCTCAAATTATAAGAGTGCAACAATGACTTGTTTCGTAGAGACCCTTTTCCCGCTATGGCCAGCTGAAAACATGACACATTGCATTTCTGGGTTTGTGCTGCGACCTCCTTCTCAAATCCCATCAGACATTTTCTGAATGAGATGTCCTGTCTAGAATATTCCAGAGTGATTATGAGATCCTCCACATGCTGCAGGTTTCTGGTGGAAGCAAATTGGTCCTTGAGCATCCCCGAGACACCACCATGCTTCACTGTGGGTAGGATGTTCTTTTCAGCATAGCTTCATTCTTCCTCCTACAGACATACGGCAGAAGTTCTAAACAGGCTCCCAAAATTTTTATTTGTCTTGTACAAACGGTTGTGGGCGATCCGGAGCGGACTTCACTTGTGATTCTGGGTCATCTTTTGTGAAAATCTTTGAGTTCAGGCATGAAGCCCTAATGTAAACGTAGGCCTTAACAATGAAAAACAACTAAAGTGAGTCCGTAAAGGTCAGCACAGTGTTGAACAACATCTGATTAACAAATGTTTGCTGCTATTTATGCTATTCAGAAGGTTGAATAATTTTGACACTGTCTTGTCAGAGAAAAAAATATCAGTTTGTGTTGAATGTGATTTAAAAAATCTTATTTGATTTTGGCTATACACAAACACCTGATAAATAGTATATTTAGCCGACAAACATTATATTCAATGGGGATTCAATCATTTTTCATCCAGCTGTAAAAGAATAATTAAATTTAAAAAATTGTGCTCTACAAAATGATCACTGTTGTCTGTGTCCCATAATGTCTAGTAACCCGGTCTTTGTCCTCGGCTACCTTTCCCCTCCCCCCTCCAGCTGCTCCCACTAACCTCTACTATGTCACCTTTCCCTCTTAATATTGTCCGTTGCCTTCTATTCCCTAATCTCACTTTACCTTCCCAATGTGGATTTTCTGTGAGTCAAAATTAGTCTGGCAGATTTAAGCTTTTTGAGACCAATATAGATCTCAGATGGAGAAATGCTGCTCTTAACATATTTTACTGTGTATTCAGTCATTTATTATATGCATGCAGTCATTTAGGACCAGGTTCTAAAACGAAAAAAAAGAAAAATATGGCATTGATTTTTTACCTTCCAGCATTTCATCTCTACAAAGATGAAATAATATAGCCTAGGTCTATTTTCCTGTAATGCAAGAAGGTGCTCTTATTATGCTTAGCTTTCAGTTTGCAGTGTTACACTCTCTACTGACCACTGAAAGGAACATAACAGCAAACACATGTGACAAACACGGGTACCATTAGAGAATGGGTCGATGTTAACAGCGTTCTTGTTAATCGTCTTTCCAGTATACGATCTACAAACTAGTTGGTAACAACTCGTTCACTTCTTCTATTAGGCTGAAAAACACACACGATACTCATTTTAAATGACTGTTTTTTTTTTTTTTTAAGGCAAACATGGTTCATCAAATATTTATTTCATTAAATTTCTTATAAGATAAATTGCATTTAATTATCCCTCTTATTTATTGAAAAATTACACTCCTACTGTCCCATGCCTTTTAATCAGTTTCCTCTGACAAAATAGTTTGAGCCTGAACCTGCCACAGCTTGACACCACGGCGTGGGTGAAGCTGTGATGTGTGCGTCGCTGCACACAGTGCAGACTAAAGCCACGCCGCTCGTTTCCCAGCAGGGTTGTGTTTTATGTTCCAATAAGCTAATGCCTTATTGTGTCATGGCTTTATGATTTGCGACTTCAGAAAATGATGAATTGATTAAAAGCTGCTGATTCGTGCTCAGCGGGGTTTAACGTTGCGATGACACATTTTTTCTACAATATTTATGGTGTTATTCTAAAGAGGCATTATCAGATAACACTCCTTTCTTTTCCCTCCTTTTTCTGTTTCCTTTCCCCTTCTTATTTCTTCTAACGGCTATTTTCTACTTTCGCCTCTTCCTTCAGTTCCACAAACAGCCCCCCCCCGCCAGGTCAGATTTATCAACAGTCTTATTAGTGGTATACACATTTCCTGCTTTCACTCCAGCTCTTTATTAAGGGATGCACAGATACTCTGAGCTGACAACCCTGCCCCTATTGGCTGTAGTGATTCAGTAGCAGGGTGTCCAGTCCATCTGCTGCATGAAAACATTCACAAAGGGATGGGAGCATCAGTGCTCTGTGTCTCTGTGTGATAAGACTTAAGAGGTAATTAGTTCTGTAGGCCCTGCCTGTCAAGTCAAACTCACAAGTACTCTCTCACTTTGCCAGTGTGAGTCACAACCTTGTCTGACACCAGAAGACGTGAACCAGCTTTCAGCAATTTGCCGCCCATCCATTTATTTTTCAGTTGCATAATCTCTTTGGTATGAATTCTCAAAAAAATGATGATCCATGGTATCTGAAGATCTGTCTTTGTCATTACCTCCAGGAGTTAGAGGTTATGGGATTGGACCCGTACGTTTGTTTATATGTTGGATAACTCAAAGGTTTAGATTGCATTATCAAAAACAAATTGTGAAACTGGCAATAAAGAGAGACGGGCAGCTCGATTTTAAGGATTATAAATTCAAAATTGGATACCTTTTCTTTTAAACAGTCTACTGCACTGACCCCATGACTGCCCTACTGTGCTTCTGATTGGCTTGCTTTGATGGTGGCCTTGCTCACAAAATGTAATGTTTTTTCAGAGAGAGGCTATGTGAAATAAGTCTGCAACTGTAAGTTTAATAACACCCAGACTGCACAAACTGTTCTGTGGAGTGATAAAACAAAAACTGTATGACCTAGGGATCAGTGGTCGATCTGGCGGAGGTGGAATGAAGCAGATGCTAAAAAAGAACAGCCTACCTACAGTGGAGCATGGCGATGTTTCCATGATCCTCTGGGTCTGCTCTGTTTAATTTGGTGCTGGAAATCTGTAGCTAGATGAATTCCATTAAGTACCATCCTGCGAGAAAACATCCCTCCATCTATGAGGAGCCTTAAGATTGGGCATCATTGGACACAAATCCTAAGCAGACCTCAAAGTCCTCCAGGGACTGGTTTCAGAAGAGGTCCTGGCACATTCTAGTGTCGCCATCACAGTCAGACTGGAATCCCATAAGAAATCTCTAGAGAGATTTGAGAAGGTGGTCGTTGCATTCCAGTAAGGACTAAGAATCCTCGGGAATGATACCAAAAGCTGGGTTCTGGCTCTGCATCGCGTTTGTCACAGCAGCTAAATGGACCTTACAAATAACTAGAGATGTTTGTCATTTTTGAAGGCATGGAGCTCTTGTTTAAATTTAGCCCTTAACTGAAAAACTAAAGGATTCTACTGCTGAAGTAAGTGTGTGAAAGTTTGCATGTACAACATCTGATTTAAAAATATATGTTCGTATGAGGCTTGGTATTCAGTTGTTTAAATCATTCTGAGCGACAGTAGTCAGTAAAACTAGCTTTCCATGTAATTCTTTGTAATTAGACATATTTTTCTTTATATTTAAGAAGGATGGATGTGGAACTAAACCTCACATTTATTTACTTCTGCTGCAATGATTCCATGTTCCCGATCCTTTTCCACGCGTGGCACAATTATTATAAATTAACAAGGCTACGAGCCAGTAAACCCGTATTACTCCATCTATTAGTAAAATTTTGAAGGCTGGATTTTGATTCTTGTGTAGTGAAATGAAGTGTATTTTGGTTAAATGGATGTAAAAATGCTAATTATTATAAACATTATGGCCTACAACAGACTCTATTCAGTCCAGGCCTTGACAGCAGTTAACATTCCCTTTATACAAGTGAGCTCTAAATAATTTAAATTCACACTCCCGTTCCTGCAGGTTCCTCTACAACCGCTCTGGGGAGTGGAGTGATGGCACGGCGCCCATTCTCGCCACCACCGCTGCTGGTTTCACCTACATTTCATTTTTGACGGTCAGTCCTATAATGAATATTTACTGCAGAGAATGATAAACATTATATAGTCATAGTAATGTCCTGGTAGTGGTTTAAATGATTTTCTATACTTTGCAGGGGTTGCCAGACACAGTTAGCAATAATTCAAAGCCTTTTTTCAACTAACCTGAGATCTTTGAGACAGCAGACCCATTTCTGAGATTTTTTTATTAATGCGTCTCTTGTTTTTTCTTTTTGTTTTTTTTTACTGTTTTCAGGTTTTAGCACTTTGCCACATTGCACTTGGTCAACAGCTGAATTTGCACTGGCTTCATAAGGTAATGTGTTAATATAATCTGTGTTTGAGATCATGTGTGTTGCTGTGAGTGGTGAAAACTGGGGGGTAAGATGTAATAGATATGTTTTACATATGCATCGTTATCTGTTATTTGTGTGTGATGTCACTCATTGCTCTTAAGCTGAACTTGTCTTGAACATACAGTTTTGGAACGTGTTGTCCCAGCTGGGTTGTGAAAGCCCAGTGAATGACCTCGTCTAAAATGCTATCAGCAAACCAAATACAATGACCAAACACAGTCTGGGGTGGGAAAGGCCTGGGAGCTATTTGGGGTTATTCTGTTGTGTGGATGTGTCTTTATCCAAAGTGACAGGCTCTCTGGCTGACTTTCTTCATCTCTCCCCCTCTGCCTACACAGATAGGAGTGACTGCTGCTCTATTCACCACCATTGTGGGTGTGATATCTATCAATCAAACATGGGGTCAAGAGTGGGATGTCATCCCCATTTCCCTGCAGGTCAGCAGAATAAGAAACGTGAAAGCCTCGAAAGACTCTATCTATCTATTTTTCTCTGTTCTGATCTCTTTTTGTCTAACGTGGCACATATCATATTTTCAGAATATGCATCACCACAAATCCATTTGTACAAACCAGATTTGAGTCGCACTCATAAATGGTCCTTCATCTGATACACATTTTTGGCCATGGGACACGAATGATGTCAGATTTTAATTCATGTGGCTTCTTGCATGTACGCATCAACTGAGTGCATCAGCCAGCGCTGCAAAACAAACCGACCACAGAGGAGGGATGACGGATGGTTATCTGCCAGTTGCTCATTAGCAGTTTACAATCCTCATTCATTCACTAAGCAGTGCATCCTTATCGGTTTGAGTACTTTTGAGTTTTCCCCACAAATTATTTTCTTTTCCGTTGGTGATGCAGATGACTCGTGCAAAAATACATTGATGTATGCATGCTGGTGGTTTCAGACGTCTGTTACGTTCACCTTAGAGATTAGATTCATTCATAAATATGAAACTAAATCTAATCTCGGTCTGAAATCTGAATTGAACAAATGGGACTTGTGAGTTTTAACGTACCATTATTTATACATCGCAATCTTAACATCTACCTTTTTTCTGTGGGTCATTGGATGTGATAACTGAGCAGTTAGTACATGCAGTATAGACTTAAGTTTCAGAAACAAATGTCAGTTTAAGCGGGGTGTCATTAAAAAGGAAAGATACTAATATCTTAATCAATCCCATCAGAAGCAGATGCATCATGTTTATTTTTACGTATACATTATGTATCCGAGAGTTCCAAATGATTTCAAAGGCTGATATACATATATAATCCCATATACATATATATATGTATATGGGATTTTTATATGTATTATCCATTTATTGTTGCTGCAAACTATTATATCCGCAACCTTTGGCTTCGTTGACTCTGAACTCGACAGCCAAATTAAAATAATAAACATATAAATAAATAAATATGTGAAAAGAGATAATTACATAAATAAATCTGGAATATCAAACTCAATCTGATTAATAAACAAATATGGAACTGAGAAAACTAAAAATCTTAAATTTTTTAGTTTATACACAGAATACATTTTTTCTTCTAAAAAAAAAAAAAAAATGTATTTTGAGTTTTTATTATTCCTTAGTACTCGGTTTAGCCGTTAGCAGCTTTGCATCTGAAATCAAAACCAATTCAGCAACACCAATAGACTGGTGGGGAAAAAAAGAATCCAGGATCTGTACGCTTCTTGTACGCAAATTCAACAAAAGTACACGGATAAGAACCTTACACTGGCTTGAAATCGCATTTATAAAAAATCAAACATTTATGTACTGTTTATGGTGTGCTGCAGATGGAGATCATATATATATTTGTTGTGAGTTATCTCTATATTTACAGTTTTGAGAGCAGCTTTTAATTACTTTGAGTCCCTCTGAAATTATTCAAGTACAGTGAGATTAAAATGAATTTCCTGGACAAATTATAGTTATATTTGAAAAGTGTTCCAGACTTCTGTGTGTAATTCCCCTCTTTCTCTATTTTTGCGTCTTAACTTTGAAACCCTGACTTTCTGCACCTTTCCACATTTTTATTAATAACCATTCCATATCCTCTGTCTTTCTCCATGTCCCGCCTTCACCCTCACTCTCGCGCCTCACACCTCCGTCCAGGCCACAGGTCCGTTCCTGCACATCGGGGCGCTGGCTGCGGTCACAGCGCTGTCCTGGATTGTGGCTGGCCAAGTCGTCCGCGTGGAGAGAACAAGTAGGCTTACCTCTTTGAATTGAAGTCACTCCTACCTGCCACACATGCATGCGCGCACTGGAAGAGTGGTGAATGATTAACAAGCTGTAGACTGAAGCCAGGACCTCCAAACAGGGTGTCGGAGATAACAGACATTCCTACAGGCCCATGTGATGTTTTCCAGCCAGGACACCTTGGACTGCCCAGTGTGCTGGTGTCTCTCTCTGTGAATAAACGGCTCTAACTCTGCCTACAATTGGTTTCTGCAGAAACTGTCATTCATGCACCACTTTTACTTAAATTAGCCATGGCCATAGATGTTATTACAAATGTAGTCTCAATTATGTTAATCATACAGTATCTTCAGAGGGGACACTGTCTGCCCTGCTATTGGACTGCTATTATCCCCTCAACCCCAGAGCTGAAATAAATGCTCTCCTTGTGTGTGGCCCCCCTACAGTCTCAAATATCGCTCTCACACTGAGGTGGATGCAGGTTAAAGTTGACCTCCTCAGCCCCTGATGACAATGACATTGGTTTCTGTGCACAAGGATACTGAATATTATACACCTTTCTGAAGTTCGTTAGCTCAAAAATGCTTTCGTGGATACCAATAAAGTCATGGAATATTTCAGGATTGCTCTGGAAGCTCACCATTATGCATGTGTACCACGAGTCCGTGCCTCAGAGAGCCCATGTTTGACTCCGGCTCGGGTTTTATGCTTCACGCCATCCCTGCTTTCCTGTCTTTGCTGGTCTCTGTCAAATAAAAGCGCTCAGCGAATAAGCTATTAAATCAAACTTCTCATCAGTAAATGTCAGTGGATTCACAAAAACAACACAAGCGTGGCATGACCTGCATGAGAGAGCGCTCACTCTAATTTAGTTGCAACAAATGTTATTATAGGAAAATCAATTTTACCTTTTGTGGTTATTTTTACAAAGCGTGTCACATTGTATCACATGAGATGGAGAGATGCTAAAGGAACACACTTTGTAAAATGGCAATTAAAAGGAATATACAAGATATAACATTTTAATGGTGAGCTTTGGAAATGCCAAAGAAAATGTTGGTAAATGCAGGGTCAACAATTAAAAAAAATTCAATATGGGTTTAGTTAGTTATTAGTTGGTTATAGTATATATTATACACAGTCCAATTCTCATGCCTCTTGTTGCTGTCAGTCGAGGCATTAATTTGATTATAATTCAATTTCAGTATAATAGGGAGTTACCTTTGTCTGTCCCTATGTTCTGTACGCATCAGGAAGTAGTTTGTGCTTCATTCAAACTCTCCTCTGACAGAGTTTATAATCGACCAACATCAGCACAAACTGAGTTTGTCTGTGTCTTTGAAAAGAAACTACCCAGATAGTTTGTTGATTAGAGCGAAGCCAACTGGTTTTTACATTTCTTATCATAGGTTAGTATAATCTGCTGGCTAGATTTTTATCATGCACAACCGAGAGACGTATCAAGCTTCGTACCCGTCTTGTTGCTGTAATAACATTTGCACTCTCTCAGTTTTCCAGGTGGTGATCGTGCTGCTGTATCTCAGTGTTTTACTGGGGCTCTACTTGGTGCCACTTTACATCACCTCCCCCTGCATCATGGACCCCACCACCCTCAAACCGCGACCCGATGTCATTGGCCACCAGGGAGCCCCCATGGTGAGTCACCTGACCTTGGTATGTGAAACGGGCTACTTGAACTTTAAATGATGATCGAACTCACGACTTCCTCAAAAATATCACCCAGATTTTGCGCTATTAAAAATGCACGTATTAATGCGTCCCCCTTTTGAGAAATGGAACTTACTTTTGTATGTTGTGCTGTTATTCTTTGCGTGGCCTCCTCTAAAGTCTGGTAAGGCCTTCTGCTACCACTTCTTAGCCAAAATGGCAGCCATTGATTAGACGGTCCTGTGTTGGAGCGGTTATGCGTAGGCCGTCATATTATACTACATTTTGACAGACTTGGTAATGTGAATTCACCAAACTGGCGAGGTTTAGTGTGGAAGTAGGTGAATTGAAAGACAGCAAAACTGACTTACATCTGCGTCCACGCTTGAATACTACCTGACATTTGCCTGTCAGGGGGTCAAACCCTTGACCCTAAGTGATGTTGATAACTCTCCTTGAACCAAGAGAACCACTTGATTGTGATAGCTTTATAGATATTTTTCCCTTGCTTTTCATTTTTCCTCTCCTGCAACCCCCTGGGCTATTCTAGTCTATTAATGACCTTGTGGTCGTGCAGCTGAAAATAGTCCACAAACATAACTGAGCGAGAGCCTGGAGCTCCCATGACCTGGTGTATGGGAGGGATATATTTCCTCCTGGATTTTGTCGAATTCTGCCTGACAAAGACTTGGCAGCTTGATCTCCAAGAGACTCGTATAGATACTGCTAATCAGATCCACTCCTTTCCCTTGATTACACCATCTCAGTCACAGAACAGATTTTAGATTCCACTGCACTCTGAAGAAGGATTTTTATTGCCTGTTGGCCAAGAATGCCCCCAAAGACCACATTAAGAAATGAATCAAGCAGACCCAGGCACATTAATGCTTTTACTATTGAGGAAGAAGGAGGATTTTTGTGCTTGGCATTATAGCTGGTTGAGAATAACGAAAGACATGAAAGGGACGGGGAGGAAAAATTCTGGTAACTCATAACTCTCTCACATGTAAACACACCCTCCTTCTTTGGGTACTTGTGTAAAACGATCGATCCTCACTGTGGAATCTAAAATTAGGAGTGGCTCCGTGAGGCTGTGAGAAACTCCCACGAGGAAAAACAGTCACATGACTGGACTCGGTTTCACAGAAGGAGGCTGCATTGATTAAATTATCATTCCAATCCTAGAGGTCACTTGTACCACTCACTGGGCTGGGTCTCATAGAAGGTTGTTCTTCTAGTAAATGATGTTTAACTTATTGATTGGGTTCCCATCCTATCCTTGGCTGTCCGTTTTTCTTTTTGCAATATTTGTTTTGGGTTTCACACAAGTGCAACATCAGCAAAGATTATTTGACAATTTGTCATTACCTACTTGATGATTAATAATCTCCGCACCTTACCCTTTTCCCTTCATTTATTTCCAGTAGTAGGTCTTCCAGTAAACTAGGTCATGTTACGGGAATACAAGAAATGATTGTGTTTGTCCACTGTGTGTGTGTGTTTCTCCAGCTTGCTCCAGAAAACACCCTGTGGTCCTTCCAGCGAGCTCTGCAGATGAACGTTACTGGGTTTGAGGCTGACGTGGCTATCAGGTACACACACATGATCATACCAAACAAAATACTAGGTACTAAATCTCTTTCATAAATCGTTCAATGCAGAGGTTTCCATGAACTATTTTGTAACAGACTGGTTTTATTTTTACTATAGTCTTGCTATGAAAACATTGCCGTTCACCTGATGTCACAGAATCAGTTGGATGCCTTGAAGTGTCTCATTGACAGGTGATGAGAGACAATGGCTTTCTAAATGAGTTCCTTACGTCCAGGCAATTCCGCAACTTCGTTTTCCATCCAGAAAATTCAGTGTGGAGAGCATAGATGTTATGTTAAATGCTCTTTTCAGTCTAATGTTTGCGAACTCAAGGAGTGGATTATTTCCCCAAATTCAATGTTATTAATGCTTCATTAGCCTAAAACTTGTTACTATTAAAGCTACTCCTTTTTCTGTTTGATTCACATTGTCTCCTTGTGGCTTGGAGGCTGGGAGCTGCTGCTGCTTTAATAGAGTTGAATGCCACTCAGTAGAAGGCACACCTGTGCCAACAGTCACTTTGACTTTTAATTAAACCGTCATCTAAATTTCACCGTCACAATGGCTGTCCTCAGAGCTCTGTTCAGGTAAACAGCACCAACTCCAAAATCCACATATTTAGCCACTCTTTCACTCTTTCAACAAACTTCACGAGAATCCATCAAGTAGTTTGTTCATAATTAAACGTGGTAAAAAAAAAGAAGCCCCATTGTCAATATTCATAATGTTATAAAAAGGAAATTCCTGATGCCATCAGCTTATTGAGATCTACTGCTAAATTCAGTGACCGTGCTACATGCTAACCCCCTCCAACATTTTTAAATCACATTATTAATGCTTAAGTGATGGAAATTATGAAGAAAAAAAAAAAAGCCATGTCTATCAATATTTAGTAGTCTTATCTGATCAAGCTAATAGAAAGACTGACAAAAAACACCAGGGAAAAACCTTATCATGCCAACGGTAATTATAAATATGAAGAACAGTAGAAGGAGAATACACTGGACTACAATTGTTTTACTCTACATATCAGACAGGAAATAGTGAATTGTTATTGTAACTATGATAAAATAAGATGAAACAGATTGCCCACCAAAAAATAAAATTTGACATTTATGGAGTCTGAAGATAATTTATGCAATGAATAATCTTTTTCAATGCAAATCATTAAATAACAGCAGGATGTAGCGATAAAAGCACATTTTTGTAGCACGCATCAGTGTCCCAGCGGGCAGCGGTTGGAGGCGTGAGATCACCGTGTAGATGGGAGGTGGCAGGCTGAGCTCAGAGACACTCTTGGAGGAAGAGAGGAGGGTGGATTCTATAATGAATGTGGTATAATAGTGGGTGTGTATGTCCACTCATGCGTGTGTAGTGATGGAGGATGACTGATGCTGTTGGTGTGGGAAGTATCGCTCTGTTGGTACAGGGTGTATTCGTATGACACATCATATTTTTTGTTATTTTTTCCTCCATTCGTATTGCATCTTAAGGAGCTGCAGATTTTTTTGTGCAACTATGTTGTGTGTGTGTGTGTGTGTGTGTGTGTGTGTGTGTGTGTGTGTGTGTGTGTGTTATTTGGTCGGAAGAGAAGTGAATGGGGTTGTGCTGAGAGCAGAATGCTGACAGGTGAGCTCCTGCCTGTTCTGAGTTATTAGACCTGATGACAGCCAGAGCAGCAATGAGACTCCTACAGCAGACCAGACACACCAACTGTTTACTTTTCCTCTTCATAGATTTCTTCTATGAAGTTTTTTGTTTTTATACTTAAGATAACAGTCATGTCCACACATAAAAGGTTTTTCGTTCTTCTGAGAATTTGAATGGCAAAAATTGATAAAAAGGGGGAGACTTTTCCTTTGTCCTTGTTTTTGCAATCTAACATGCTGATGTGAGCTAAAAATGAGTCATTTGGTAGTCAAATATGGAGCTGCAGCATTTTCCCAAAAAGTTCATGGAATGGAACCAAACGTTCTCTCTCCTTTTTTTTTTCCCCCTGCAGTGTCTCATTTTCTTCCTTCTAACATGAGTTCAAGAGTTTACTTTCTAACCAACTCCTGTCTCTTCTGCACCTATCTAATGCCTTTCTGAGAGCCTTTTTTTTATTCTGACAAGCCTGAGCTTCACATGAAGTTTCCATTTATAATGCTTTTGAGTCCTTTTTGAATCTGAAAGTTCATTCAGTTCAAGTTATTTCATGATGACAGAATAGGGCACCGGCAGATGGACTACTTGAGAATTTAAAAGCATCTTACATTGATGGATTATTTTAAATGCTGCAATGGAGGTGGGGGGTAGTGCTGGGGAAGGGGAGGACACTGGTTGTGGACAAATGTAAGTTCAGCGAGATGTGGTTAAAGTGTGTGAAATTTCATGGCTGGCTGAAACAATTCCACAATTCATATGAGGCACGGCGTGAACTTGGTCACAGAATGTTTAATCTCCGACACATTCAAAACTTGAACACTCCTGGATAACTGTGGCTTTGAAAACAAAAACTGGATGGTTACCGAAGGAATATTGGTTGAAAGTCTGCTATGACCCCATTTTTAAAAATCCTATGCAGCAGGTTCTATCAATGAGTAAGAAACAATCACAAAAACACATGCGTGGATGGGTAAACTCTCATGACCCCATTAGCACCACCAGAATGACACCCTCATTGTTCCACCTGAAACCAAGGTTCAAGCATCAGTCAGTCTCCTTTCCAGAATCCTTGAGTGAACTTTCCCAGGAACGCCAGTTCCAATCCACCACTCCACTGGTACTGTTCCCATCCTCTATGTGACATTGAATAGCCTTGTCACTTGGTTCCTCTTAAATACCCCAGCCACCCTCTGGCAGGGAAATCTACTGGCCGTTGTCTGAGTGTTCAGATTCTACCTCCACCATAAATGACATGATGAATATCCAGGAGCCCCTCGAAGTGCTATCTCCAACATCCGATAATATCCTCGGCGCAGGTCAGCCATTCTACCCCTGCTTACCTTCCTGAGTCATCGGATGATTTTGCAGAGCTTCCTTTAGGCTGTCTGAAAGTCCTTCTCCTTAGCTTCTACAAATTCCTCCCACAGCCGAGCATCTTTATCAGTAACTGCCATAGATCTTCTGGCCCCTCCGTACTTGTCTGTTGCTTCAGGAGACCCCGGTTCTATCCAAGTTCCAGAGGTCTCCTTCAGCTTGAGGACTTCTTTCACCTCTGTTACCCCGCAGCGGGTTTTTAGTTTGCTGCCACAACAGGCGCCAATGACCTCCTGTCCACAGCTGCTAGCAACCGCCTCCGCAATACAGGACCTGAACATGGCCCATTCCAATTCCATATCTTCAACCTGTCCTGGGATATGTCGTGAGTTAAGCGAACATAATACAAGGGTCAGTGTTCGGATTAGATTCTGAGCTGAGAAAAACACACCTAATTATCAAGTATATGTTTATTCTGTGCCATGGGAGCACCAAAAGAAGCTTTATTCAACAGAACTGCATCAAAGAAGTGGGAAGTACATGTATTAAATCAAGAGCCGACATACAGTGCAGATGGATACAGGGGTTTTGTGATTAAAGAAGTGCTCTCCCCTCTTGTGTCAGATCTCAATGATGCTGCATGAAATCGGATGAGCGCTTCTGCATGAAATCGGATGAGCGCTTCTGCAGGATTGCACACATGTGCGCCTAATTCTGTTAAATAAAAGTAAAGAACCTCTGGCCCAAAAATAATCAAGGTTTTTCCATCACCATTGTGCTGAGTATGATAAACTACGCCTCGTGCGTGCTAAAAGTCTCCCCCTCTGATCATTAGTGTGGATGGAGTGCCTTTTCTGATGCACGACCGCACCCTGCAGAGGACCACAGACGTGGGGAAGGTTTTTCCTGACAGGCAGCTGGACAACGCCTCCCACTTCAACTGGACAGATCTGCAGCAGCTCAACGCAGGAAAGTGGTTCCTAAAGGTACTTCATGATTGCTGAGGCAGAAATTTGCAGCTATATTTGACAGAGATGTGCAGTGATGTGTGATAAAGGACATTTGCCAATTGAGACATGAGTACTCGGCTGTATATTTCCTCGCTCCCTGGTCCATCAGCACATCCTCTGGTTTCTTCTGAATACTGGGATCCATTAAAGCACTTCAGTATGCAGAGTGGATCAGGGTCAACTAGTCCTTCAAAGAAATATATATATATTTTTTTTCATCCTGAAGAATGAAACTGTTTGGCCCTGCTGGATGAAAACAGACTGGCAAAAAAAATTTGAGACTGGTTTAGAAATGCCGCCTGTTCTGACACGCTCTTATTCATTCATTCATGCATAATTATAGAGTACAGTGTAAGAAAGGAGGAGGAATGACCCACTCCACTGCTGCATTCTTGTTTGCCCATTACCTGCTGGCTGTGTAATTACATACATCTTCATGTTTTGTTTCTAAAGAACAGAATCTACTTTAATGTGGTGCCTGATTCAGTGATGCAGGGTCATGTTTTTTTCCGCATTGTGCTGCTTATAAATATCCTCCCGTCATGCATTTGCTCTCTATACCTATTCTGCTAGGGAGAAAACTGCTGCGGCCAGTATTTCTTCTGATATGTAAATGTATATGTGATTACACTTGCTGTGTGTTTTTGCTTGCCAGGGTGTTTTGGCATTTTTGTGTGTTTGTCTCGTCTGGATCTTATCTTTTAAGAGAAAAAGTGCAATGCAGAAAGTCTTTGCTGTGGAATTTCAGTATTTGAGCGTCTTAAGAAAAGCAGTTTTTTTTTAATTCAGTAAAATATAGCACATCATGTCAGACTCGATCTGCTTCTCCTGTGAGCTTTAACAATGAGGGTGGAAGCAGTGAAGCAATAACTCATGTGAAGGAAATGAGGAAACAATTTTTATTTCCCGTGGGTGTCCAAACACTTCCCAGAACACTGGGATGGATTCTTCTATCCAAAGCAATCTTTCTACATTCTTTCAAAAAACATTTGAGTTAATATCTCACATCAGGGATGTTACATAATGCTGTTAATATATTTTAAACACTAAATAAACCCTGATGAACATGTGTGATCTTCATCCTCATGCCCTGCTGTGTTTCAGGACGACCCCTTTTGGACGGTGCACACCCTGTTGCCCCACGAGAAAGCTTTGATTGCCAATCAGAGTGTGTGCAGCCTGGAGCTGCTTCTGAAGCTGGCTTCCTATCATAACAGCACCGTTGTTTTCAGGCTGAGGAGGCCTCCCACAGACCATCCCTGCTACCACAGCTGGATCAATGATACACTGCGGGCTGTGCAGCAATCCGGTGTCCCCCAGAGCCTGGCAAGTATACAGGAATTCAACACGCCAAAGCATCATGACATGGTGTGTTCTGCACAGTCTCCACGAGAACATGATGGTTTAGAGTGTTCATCTAACAATGACCATATAAAATAATCATGCGGAATGTTACCTTGTTCCCTTCACTCATTGAGAAGGCAACCATTTCACGCCTGGTATTAACATTATATCTCATTTAGATGAATGATCCCTTTGATAATGGGAATGAGATCTTGCCTTTTTGTTACATCTGATATATTTAATGAGTTTTTTTCCACTCTTAAGAAAACTAAAGTTTTGCAACATATTAAGTTTGTGGTTTCTTTATATAAGCTATCAATCAAAAGTTCATTATTAATCATTATCTCTCCCTAAATAGACATTTAAAACACATTAATGTATTCCCTCCTCTGCATTTAGTACACTGTGTCAGCATGTTGTAGCCCCGGCTTGTAAACTAACTCTGTCATTAGATCAATTATTTGTCTTGTTAACAGCAGATCAGCTGCCCAAATGAGGGTAACACACTGAAGCAGAGTTATTCTTTCCTTACACGCATCAGCCACAACCATAACACCTGTTACAGGTTGTTATGTAACTGATCTGTTTATGTCAACAGTCTCTAAACAGTATTGATGTTTTCTGTTGAACTGAAAGACAAACATCAAATAAGAATCCTCACAGAACAGTACAGCCTGTAACGGCTATTGATTTTATGCATATCATTGATTTGTTACATGTACTTGTCACTTTCTTAATGCAGTTCTGACGAATAAAGCCTTTTTTGGTGCTCTTATGGCACAATATAAACATATAGTTAATAATAAGAGGTTTGTTTCTGTCAGCTCAGTCTCTTATGTGAACACTGATCCTTGTTTTATGTTGGCTTAAGCAAAAACGCATCTGTAGACATGTTGTGCTGTACACGGATGCCAGAACATTGTACAGATTGCCTTTATTATCTGAGCACAATGGAAGCCGAGTGACCTCCAGATGTGCCCAGGTGGATACACCCACATTCAGATCACGAAACATCTACACCATGTGTCTTTTCCATGTGCCACGTCATACACATACACATCATTTTTTAATACCAGTTGTAAAAGAGGTCAACTATAACCGTATCCGTGTTCATTGTGCTGTGTGTAGGTGATGTGGACTCTGGATGAACAGAGAGCTCAGGTGAGACAGCTGGCACCCGGTCTGATCCAGACCTCAGTGAAGAAACGGAGTCCACAAAGTCTCCATGAGGACGGCATCGGCCGGCTTCTACTCCGATACAACCAGGCCACCAGACAGGAAATAGGGTAATAACACACACACACACAAACCTGATTATAGATCTAACACTCGGGTTTTTATTTAAAACCGTGCCTGATTGTGTGCGATCGGTTTCAGAAACTTCTCTGAGAGCAACATCAACCTCACCCTATACACCATCAATGAGCCGTGGCTGTACTCGGTGCTGTGGTGCAGCGGGGTGTCTTCAGTCTCCTCAGAGGCTCCACATATCCTCAATAAGGTGCCTTACCCCATCTGGCTCATGGTAAGGACCTGTCACTCATCCAGATAATCTTTCTTCTTCTTCACGGAGTATTTCTCAGCTCTCACAGTGCAGCAATCAAGCACAAGCCTTCTTTGTAAAGAATGTTTGATACCTTTTCAATTATTAAATGAAAACACTTTCATTAACTGACTGTCTGAATCAGTGTAGACAATACTATATTAGGAGCAGTCTTCCTTTGCTTTTATTGTGCATCGTCTGCGTTTTGATATTAAGAAGGGAGAGGAGCCTTCAACTGAGCTCATCTAGTCTGTTTATTTCCTGCTCTAAGAACGCTTTCCTGTCATTTTCAACGCTCAGCCGAGGTCCCAGAGCAGTGGAGAGACGAGCGGCAGCATCATTGTGGTGTATGACTGTATGACTCATGGCTCTTCAGTCCAGTCCGCTCCTGAAAACACTCCACATGAGTAGCACCCACCTCATCAGTGCCGCGTGCCGGCCTTGCTCTCTCCATCTGTAGTACCATACAGGAACTCTGCATCATGCGGACCTAATGCCAGCCCCCCGCTGTGGTTTCAGGCAGAGTTCAAGCTGCTGAAGCATCTGCAGTGTCTTTTGCTAGTTTCAAATTTTGAACTGAGGACACGTTAAATTTTCATAAGAGGCAAAAGTGAGTCTTTATCCTCAGGACAGTTTCGTTTTGCAGGTTTTACTCCTTTTACATTAAGGTTTCTTTGTTCTATCCCATGGAAACAAAAAAATCAATAAATCACATAGACACATGTTTGCGATTGTTTTTGTACAAAACAACATTAAGGGTCATGTTGAAGGTCGTTGCCCCCCCAATAAAATGCACTTAAAGAGTTGCTGCAGTTCCTAATTTAAATGACATGGAGTATGCTTTATTTATAGTAGATTTATAAAAACGACGCCATCATCATGAATATCTGATTTTTTAAAAAATGTTTCCATGTATCCATTCAATCAAGCATGCGTCCCATTTTGTGTCACTCTGGGCAGATCAATTGTTGTATTAATGGACCGACCATGTTGCACCCTGTGTTGATGTCGCCATGATGATGCCACCTTACTCAGATCTGCCTCATGCTAAATGAAGAGACGCCACATAATTCTTCCACCCTCCCAGCATTTACAATCATGAATTGTAATAAGTGGTGGAGTTTTAAAAAAAACCCCACAAAAACATAATTTCCTATAAAGCTGATCAATATCTATTTTTCTTTTAAATTAACTTCTTATCCTTCACAAATACAGGAAATCTATCTGAATAAAGCCCACCCCCTCAATTTAGATATTAATCCCAGGGATCCAGATTACGATCCCAATCTGGATCCAATTTAGCACACCATGAGTTTCCCATGCCAGGCTATTTTAATCCCCCACCACGGACGTAATGAGGAGGGGTATGTAGGAAGGGTCTCCCTCTGCAAATCACCTTTCCAGAGCATCACTCAAAAATGCTGTTATAAGAGTTCTTATCATTCAACAACCATCTACTGAAGTGAAATCTATCTCTCACCATATTTCACAGGTGGACATAAAATAATGTCAGAGGGATACAAATGTGAATGTATCATCCTTTACATAGAGGAATATATTTTTGCTGTGTAGCTCCACCCAGTGGTGAACGTGAACATGGACACGTTGACCCTCACTAACAGGCTGTGTATTGAATGTGTGTGTGTGTGTGTTTCCAGAGACCAGATGAATACTGCCTGATGTGGGTGTCTGCAGACCTGATCTCCTTTGCTGTAGTAATAGGAATCTTCATTTTCCAGAAGTAAGTACAGTCACTGATGTAACTGAAGTCACACCGTGATAGTTATCCCTCCATTTTCTGAGGATGTATGACGTAACGGCTGTTCTGTTTTTATTTCTTCTCCTGCTGTACTCTTTCACACATAAACAAGTAATTATAGTTGATTGCTGTCAATTAACAACTGCCTTGTTTACCTCCACATCCGCCCACCATGCGTACTTGAGCTCAATATATCTCTCTGCCTGGCGCCTATAATTAAATTTACAGCTCTTTCATGCTTATGCAATTTTGTTTCTGTTTTAGAGCGTTATCACACCTGAAAGTCCAAATCAAGGCTCAAGGTTTTGTTCCATAATGTACTTTTGAACCGGTTAGTTTTGGCTACATATAACAGTTTTACAACCTCACTAAAGACATCCTGTCATCATACCTGTCATCATAATCTAAGAGCGCTGCTTCTCTCTGCACTTGATGATTCATTGGCTTATAGACCAGCGAACAACTGACGTCAGTGTTTTGGCAATTAAGCGAGTTTCCTCTTCCATTTGAATGGCGATGAATAGACTCATGTACTTTACTACTGAATAGAATAGAATATGATTTTATAGTCACTGTAGAACAATGAAAGGCAGTCCAGTAGCTCTTGGATATACTGTACGAAAGTCAGCCATGACATTAAAACCATCTGCTTCATATTGTGAAGGTCGCCTTTTTTCCACCAACGCAGCTCTGTGATGCACTGCATTGTCCGATACCTTTCAGTCAGAACCAGCATCGACTGTTTCAGCTGCTAGTACTACAGTAGCTCTTCTGTGGGATCAGACCGCACTGGTTAACTTTCACTCCCTGCATGCATCACTCAGCCATGGGTGCCCCAGTCGCCAGTTTACCAATTTTTCTTTAGACACTTTGGTAGGTATAAACCACTCCAGTCCAGGAACTCCCAACAAAACCTGAATGTCTTACCTTTTTTTCCTGCTTCCAGCACATCATCTTTGTGAGCAAAACGTTCACTGGCTGCCTAATATCTCATCCACTGATTCCATGCTAATGATATAATCAACTTTGTTCTGACTTAACCTGCCAATGGTTATGATGTTGTCCTCTCGTTCTTTCATGCTCACACAAAATTGATTAAAAGTAGGATTTCTTTAATGTTTTTTTTTTTTTACTATAACCCTATTAAATAACTGTAATTTGTTAGCTGCTTGAATCTTCCTTTAAAAAATAACTCCACACGCTTTAAACAATCGTTATCACTTTTGGTTATTTGATCCGGGCCATGTTCCCTTTTTTGTCCGGATCAAACAAGATCGGTGTGAAAGCGCAATAAATCACTTTTGTAATGATTTTTCCAAGGAAAGAACCCATGATGTCTGAGCATGAGGGAGTTTTGTACTTCTGTACTGTGGTGTATTTTTTATTGTTCTCTCCTCAGTGCTGTCACAACAGTGACAAACGATCTTTTATGGACGAGCAGCTAAAATATCTACATGCTTTGTATTGGTCCAGTATTTCTCTTCCACTCTTGAAAGGTCGATTGGTTGTGTTTGTCTCTGTCATCGAGGACGCTGATGTTTGGTTTTTATGCTCTGAGTTAGCTGAGATCCAGATGCTGCTGCTGGTTTCTAAACTGACCTCTCTTGTCTCTCGCCCTTTTTGTCCTTCTTGTCTTCTCTCTGCCTGATGTGCATGCTCTTCTCTTCCTCCTCTGCTGCATTCTGGCATCCTCTCTCAGCTATCACATGATCAGGTAATTGGGTCACTCCCTCTGGCCCAAAGTCTTCTCTGTTTTCACCCTCTTTCTGTCTCCCACCATCTTATCTCCATCCTTCCTCTTTTTTTTCTTTATGACTCTGTTGGTTTAAGTGTCACATTCTTCTCTTCACATTTCATCAACTGTCTCTGTATTTCTTCTCTCACCTGAATCGTTGTTCGGCACTGCTACCACTTCTTTCCTCTTTATTCCTCTGGGCTAAATTAAACGTATGCTTTCTGCCCAAAAGCAGTAATAAAAGCCAACTAGACTTGAAATTTATATTCTCCTGTATTAAGCTAAAGGTCCAGCATGGAGGACGGATACGCATTCATTAAGGGAAGTGCTTCAGCATTAGCTGTTATTGATACTGATAGGTTAAAGCTTTTGCTTGTTTGCTTTTCTGTTTTTAAAGCCTCTGAGCTTCGGTCGATGATCATTGTGATTAATGCTCCTCAGTTGCATTAAGTCTATTTTCTTTAAAGCTAGGACACAGTGTAAGCAGGATATGGATGCATTTAGTTTGTAAAGCAAATTATAAGTGATTTTCCGAGTGATTAACCGTTGGTTACATGAAAACACTCTGAGAATAGAGAAAAATTATCTGGTATTATGTCGCTTTCAAAACAGTCGGCTCAAACAAACAATAGCTGTAGATGAAGAAACCGTTTCTAAGGAATCGCCCAGATTAGTTTCAAATAAGACGCCACAGACAGTCTAGTCCAGAAAATCTACAGTGACCTTTAAATAAATAAAAATAAATGAATGGTTGTCTTTCTATGGACTGAAATCTTGAGATGACATAATGAAAGCAGATGCAACAGTATTTAGTGACATCCTTATGGCCGCCATCTCTCTGACTGACCATCTCTCCCCTCCTTCAGGTATCGGATGAGCGGTATGCGCAGATACAACCCTGAGCAGATCATGCTGAGCGCTGCCGTGAGGAGGTCGAGCAGAGACCTCAACGTTATGAAGGAGAAACTGATCTTCTCTGGTGAGACCCTCACACTGGGACAGGAGACACAACCATTAGGAGGTTTTATTGTCTGTTTTGATTGTTTGGGCTCAAAAGCTATTGTCCCTTTTTTTTTTTTTTATCAAACTTCTTGCATAGAAAAATTATAACTCTGAGTTTCAGGTGCCGAGCTAGCATGTCATTCCATTCCCAGCATGCATCTATCTGCCTGAGTGTTTGTGAACGTTCTCGCTCCTCCTCTTCCTCTCTTCCATGTTGAAGGTCAACCCCAGTAGCAGCCTGTGTGATGTGCTCCACCTTATGTCCATGCTACCACCAGTGTGACTTCTTCCTTTATTCCATGCATCCATTGCATCCCCCGTTACCTGACACTTCTCTGCCTACTCTGCCCCTCTCCCCTTCATCCATCCATTCATTCATCCAACCCTCCCATCATGCACCACAACCTCTCCCGTAATCCTCCCGCTGGAGGGAGCTATACACGCCCCAGTCTGTTTAGGCAGGCTCTAGTATAAAGGGTCGAAGGTAAGTCAAATCGGCGTCAGTGCTTTGAGAACCTTCATTCATATTTTCACTCCGTCATCTGTCAGATTGTCATTGCATCAAGTGAAGCAGAGCGTCCTCTGGTGAACGTGAGGCCACACTGACTCTTTCTGTCCTCTGGCTCCCTCCAGAGGTGGGCAATGGGGTCGGCGGCGCTGACGAGCTGTACGCAGACAACGGCTACAACTACTACACCAATCAGGGCATCAGCCAGTGATGGGACTCATCAGCTGTGGCGTGACGGAGAGGACGCTCGGAGTTCCTGTCATCCTTGTCTCCTCTGCCCTGCCGATGACCTGACGGACTGCTGTGTCACCCACTCCTGTGGTTTTGTGTACATTCTGTAAATAGTTTTTCTGCTTGTCAAATATGGAACTCCCCGCAGTTTTTATTCGCAAAACTCGCCAAACCCGCGGCCTCGTCCCTCACGTCTCCGTGTCCGAGAGGCCACTCTGCTTTTTGGTAAAGACGCGTCTCCAGGTTCTTTATTCGAAGCTACGTTTCCAAAACTCTCTCTCTCATTTTTAAACCACTGCATATGATGATCTTATTTTTAAAAAAGGCTGTATTGCATTAAGAGACCAATCACTAACAGCTCTTTACGCTCCTGCTCGGTCAGCACTGCAGCGCGCTGATGCTCATGATACTACTAATATTAATATTTATATTTAAAGAGAAACACGAACAAGCTGTTTACAGAAGTACTGCCTTCTCCTCAAAGTGAAATATTCACATGTTGTATGTAAGATAATTATTTTGATGGAGGCTGAAGCCCCGCCCCCTCGCTCATCTATCGACCAGTGCGGATGACTGGTGTGTGTGAGCTGTGCTCCCAGTACAACCAGAGGAATTGGCGGAAACCGTTTCGGGGAGAACATGTGTGTTGTCTTTTTATGAAGAATGTGTGTTTGTTTTTTAAGTTGAGCCAGGTGTTTTGTGTCGTGTTTAGATTGGCTAAATATTTCTTACCCAGAGTGCAGTGCTCCGTCGAGTGTGTTATTGTAGCGGAACAATGTGTGTGTGACGCTTCAGCCAAACACGGAATACAGTTGACCAACGTGACGGTGAGAAAGAACTACAATAGCAATAGTCTGATGGAAGACATTCATTCGATCTGTAGTGATTAGTGCTGACGTCATCTAAATGTTGTTTGCTGGTGTAAAACGGAATGCTGTTAGTAAAATGAAGTGAAAACTAAGCTCTGAGCTAACTGAAGAGATGCTACATGAACCACAAGAGGCATCACAGATTTGAGAAACAGATCTGCCTTTTGTGTTCATTTTCTTTCTTTGGGTATTACTGTGCCTCAGAAGTAAAAATAAAAAATCTTCTAATATATGATTTTCCTTGTGTAATCTTTTTTTGGCCAGAAGAAGCAGTTCCCAACTATTGGTGCCTACATACTCGTATCATATTTTAAATCTGCTGCTTATAACTAAATCAACAAGAATGCTTAAAACAACTCAGAATAAGTTTATTGCTACTTTGACTAATGAATGCAGCATCTAATGATTCCACTTGTTATTCACATGCTGCTCCCGTTCTTTGTAGAGAACCTCCTGCTGCTGTCACCTGCTTCAAATGTGATGCACAGCAGCACCTCCACCTTCTGGCCTGATCAGTCTTGGCCGATTCCTCTTGCAGAAAGCCGGTTGTGTAGTTTTCCTGCCTTTGCATCCTGGACCTGACCTCTTCAAATCCCACCAGAGACCTTTAAAGGGATTCATCAGTTGACTAACGGCCTACCTAGAAATTACTTCTGGGTCTGCTTGGGACCATTGTCTTTATGGGATGTCCAATGACACCCAAGTTCAGCTTCCTCGCGCTGCAGGTTTCCAGGGCCCGATGAAAGAAAGCAGTCCAAAGCTTCTATTGCTTATCTTGAAGTTTCTGTGTCTACTGAAGCAGACGAGTGACTGATTTTGGGTCAGCAGTGGTGTACATCTCTAAAGCAAAAGCTTTGTGACTCTCCTGCTTAAGTTTGGAGTTTAAGTGTTTTACAACATTTGATCTTCAAATGTGTCTCCTAGGATAGGAGGCATGATTTTCTGAGGATTTAATCTTTTGGTGACTGCAGAAGTCTTCAGTAGTAGCATTGTGTTGAACGCAGAAATAACATCTGTTGTATTGAACGGTCAAATTGATGTTTAGTATATTTAGCTAATATGTAAAGGGGGATGAAAAAGGTTGTAACTCAACTGTAGCTTATTTTCTTAAAGTCCCAGAGATCCTTTAGGAACATTATTTCCAACATCTTGTTTCATTTTGTGAATTACTTGGTGAATATGAACCTCCAACAGTATTTGGTTTAACACCTCTTAAAAATAAACAGACATTGAAGATGTTAATAAAAAAATATTTTAATTGATGTTTGCTTGTTTTTCAGGGGCTAGACTGATAGAAAAATCACATGGTTGGTTTCTCTCTCTCTCAACAGAGACCGTAACAGAGTAAGATGCATAGACTCAAGTCTACGAAAGCTGTTATATATTAAGCTCTAAGTTACAACTTAAAAAATGAAAAGGCAGAAAAGTAAGTGCATCCACTCAAGAGAAACATTTGGAAAATGTTGTGAATGGAATGTAACATGGTGCATTTAGTGCTTGATTGAAGATCTTCTATACTGGCCACCAGAATAATAACAAATATAATCTTTGGTCACATCCAAAGCTCAGACAGCAACTAATACTCCAGTAGTAACGGTCCTCTGTGGGACCTGCAAAAGTCGTCTGTGCACACAACTTGGCACAATTACATAGAAGCCGATGCAAAGCTGCACGTAGACGTGACTTCCTGCTGTGAGAGGCCTATCTGACTTTCACAACCAATACATAGCAGCAATTGTGTTCACCTCTTTTAGACTCTCCACAACGCTTTATTTGTCGTCTATTTTGCCTAAACTACATCATCTCCATGACTTTCAGTGGATGTGACATCACTGGGACGCCATGCAGATATTTACAGGGACCTGAAGCAGGAATACATTCTGAACCACTAGGGTGCAGTACTTCACTTCAATGCAATGAATATAGCAGCTTCCTGTTTAGCCATAGGATCACTAAACAACAATGACCCATAACATTACAGCCACTCACAGGCAAAGTCAGAATAACATTTTTGGAACCTGGCACCTGTTAGTGGGTAGAATTAGGCACTATCTGAACATTCTGTGCTGAAGTTCATGCGCACATTAGGCAGGTGATGATGTTATAATAAATAATAATCTTATGCTTATTTAGTCTTTTTCAAGAAACCCAAAGACGCTTTACAGAGTATAGTCCGGATCGATAAGCGGCGAAAACAGAACGCCAGCGTCCGCTCCATATATGTACCTGTAATGATATTCATTCGTTACACAGAGAGACAGACAGCCATTCACACCTACATTAACTCCTATGGGCAATTTAAGGGTCAGGGTTACCAATTCACCTATATTGCATGTTTCTGGACTGTTGGAGAAAGCCGGAGTTCCCGGAGAGAGGATCGGTGAATATAAATCTTTGATAAACTTAAATATATTAAATGGCAAACATCAACAAACATACAGAGCGACAGTTAATGGGAATAAATAAATAAATAGCTGGTTACTCTTCCAGTCCATGAAAGAGCTGCTATTCCCTGAATTGACCACCATTAAGTTTATACCATGAATAAACACTAGAATGGATCAGTAAATAAAGATGTTGCCCTCATTCACGTATTGGTTCAACAGCGTCTAATTTCTGCTGAGGTTTTGTGGCCATCAAAAGCAGCCGTCACATTAAAGAGAAACAGGAACGTCCACAACTGTGGGTGCTGTTCATTACTGCGCCTCTTTGAGGAATGTTGGCGTCCTTCATTATATCGTCACTAATTGTCCTGTTCGGGTCACCTTCAACAGACAGCGGAGCACAGGTTGAGTTGCTTGTATTCAAACGTCTTGCTTGTATTCATTCGGGTGACTTTTGTCAACATTTGTCTCCCTTAAGCAAATTTTATGATGGGGGTAAAGGGAGTAGAAAGACTCTGTGGCATGAATATTCATCATAATGGATAAGCTGGATAAACATTAGCTGAAGTCCGTTTTGCGCAGGTGTTTGTTGGGGATTTCTATGGCACTCACTTGTAAAGGCCAGGAACCACCCACGATTCCAGCTTGAATGGCCACACCTGTAACCACGGCGCGGTCAGGGTCTACAGACGTGTTGGGCTCCTTCCCAAAGTATTCACTGATCAGCCTCCTGATCCGTGGGATCCTGGTGGATCCTCCGACGAGAACAATCTCATCCACCTCCTCTTTTGCCAGCTGGCCCTCCACTAACACGGTCTCAATGGGAGCCAGGATCTTATAGAACAGGTCCTCATTGAGCTCTTCAAACAGCTTGCGGGTGATTGTGGTCTGGAAGAGAACTGGAGCAGGAGCTGAGCCTTTCGGTGACTCAGAACTGTCGTCCGTAAGAAGGCTCAGGAGAGCCTTGATCGTGACGCTTGGATGGAGAGTGAGGTTGAGCTTGGCGGCTTCCACTACCTGCCGGAGGTGGTGGATGTCCTCTTTGAGTGTGGGTGGAACTCCAAACTCCTGTCGGACTCGCTCTGTGGTGTACTGCAGTAACCGCTGGCTGAAGTCTTGACCTCCCAGCTTGTTGTTCCCTGAAGAAAAATACCGTCAACTTGGAATAAGGCCACTCTTCCTTACAGCTACACTTTTATTAAAACAAACGTAATTTTATACGGTTTCTAAAGTCTAAATTAAACCAGATTGTAGTTTGAACCAATATTAGAAACTGACTTCCTGTCAAACAGACAGAAAATTCTGACACCATAGTATTGAGTCCTCTTAAGTCACTACAGGTAAAATACAGAATAAATTGGCATTCTGACCCAGAGCTCCCCCCTTGAACAGCCTGGTCACATCAGACCCCGTCTCTCATTACTGAAAATGAAACACGTTACCTGCCATGGCTCTGGTGAGGAACATGCCTCCCTGTTTGTTGAGCAGAGAAACATCCAGGGTTCCTCCCCCGAGGTCGACCACCATCACGTTGAAAACATCGACTTTATGTAGGCCGTAGGCCATGGCTGCTGCCGTGGGCTCATTAATCACACGAATGATCTCTAGGCCTGGGACGAGGGAGAGAGAGTTGACTAAATGCCAGGTATATTAACACTGCAGAGTTTGTGGTTTGTGTATTGGATACTTTGGAAGTGGAAAGGCCGTCACCTATCATAATATGTCTACCAGTAGCAGACTTAGTGTTAGCTTCAAATTTAACTTAATTTGTCCAAAGGTGGACGTTGATCGGTTCAAACACACAGAAGCAGCACAAAGACATGTCCCCCACGAGAACTGACCGGCGAGGTTGGCGGCCCTGACGGTGTAGTTTCTCTGCCTCTCATCAAACTCTGCAGGCACTGAGATGACTGCTTTCTGGATGGGCATTCCCACTTTTTTCTCAGCCATCTTCCTTAGCTTCATCAACAGCCTGGATCCGATGAACTCCGGGGTTACGGTGAAGGTTCGGTTGGTGGAGACCAGGAACTCTGCACTTCCATTATTGTCGATTACCTGGAGAAGCACCAATGAAAAGAGGACGGATTAGATTTATCAAGACTTACTATTTATATTATTGTTCAATACAGAATTGATTTAAAGATGGATAATTACCAAACAATAATTGAATTGCTTTAGTGTAAACATAACAAAAGCTGAATGTCGGTATGGAAGATCTATTAAACCAGTTTGCTTCAATGTCTGCTGAAGCTCATGAAGATTATCATATAGGGCCAAATTGTTTCTGTATTAATGTTTTCCACAAAACCTAAGGGCAGTAATTTAAATAAAAATAATACAGTCCTTATTTACATAAAGAGGTAATTTATTTTCCTCGTCAGCTATATAAAACTTCAAATCTGAAAAATATGTAACCTTCAAAAAGATTAAACTTCTTCATCTTATGGTTGATGGATAAGACTGGGCTAAAGGGATTCTGATTAAGGACACCCACAACCAAGAGTACCAAAATGTTTTGAATTCTCACATCCTTTTGCAGAGGCAGTCAACCAAATAATTAGAGCATCAGTTATTTGCCTGTTGTGTGCTGACGAACGCCATTTACTGTGCCATAGCAACAACGTCGCCGTCAAACTGATGTGGCAGCAGCTACTTCTTTCAGATGAGCAAAAAGACAAAATAAATTACACTTGACTCCAGAGAGGTGAGAGCACATGACCCTGTGTTGATTAACACCAGTGTAACCGAGTAGTTGAGCGTCTAAATGTATCCCAGGATCCAAACAAACAACAATTTTAATGGGCAGCTCATGTTGGGTATCTCTGTGTATAAGGTAGTCCAGCTATAGAAATGGCAAATTTTATCAGCTATTACGTGGCAGCATGATATGACATCCTTACAGTCTAGCTAAAGTTAAATATCAACCGCATGATGATGACAGCAATGAAAGTGACTGAGAGGAAGATGGGATTAGTGCGTTTCCCATAACACCATCTATGAAAGAACCGCTGTCTGGCAACAAGATAAATCCTGCAAGAGCCCTTAAACGTTTTCTTCTCAGAATATGAACCGTTACTTTTAGGTTGACATCACAGAACTGGCAAATGCAAGGGCAACAGTTTTACACTTTCAAATATTACAACTTCTATCACACTGCTCAAACAAACAATCAGCTCAGTCCTGACTGTTGATGTGTGCATTGCGAAAATATTCAGATTCTTCGTTAATTATATTAACTATCTCTTCCAATTAGGTTATGCTTTCACCTGTGACCGTATATTTATTGTATTTACAGCCCTATTACATAAATAATACAAGATGTATTAAAAATCTCAAGGAATAATTTATTGATCTTGATGAAAATCTAACCCAGGACCCGGCATGGGATAGGCAGTTATAGAAGATGTATGTTGGGTTTTGGCAGAGGAATGTCTTCTTCTGATCGTCTTTCTAGTTAAACCTGCAAATGCAATGTGAAATAGCTTGCTGTCAAATATGTAATACTTAAATACACGTAAATATTATTTACATTAAGCTCAACAATGACATGTACTACAATGATAAGCATTTTAACCGCCGGCTTAATATTTTGTAGGTTTTTGGTGCCAAAAAAGCACCACTATACACTGAGTTCTGACAAATTTTTCTATGACACATTATAGACTAAGCATCACTCCCTACAGACATCAATAATCCTTGGACACGCATCACTCTGCTGGCCCACCTACTAACAGGGGCCATTATAATGAGGCAATCCATGTTACTCTGACTTCACCTGTCAGAGGTTATAATCTTATAACTGATCGGTGAAGGTATCTTGTAGATGAGTATTTTATATATTTGTGTTCTAAGAGGGACATTAAAGTATTCCATATTTCATCAGCCCACCTTAAACGGGTAACGAGCACTCTCCTGCTCTAGGACCCCCGGTTCAAATATCTTCCCAATGAACCTCTTGGCATCGTAGATGGTGTTTTGGGGGCTGTGGTCAGCATGCTCCATGGCTTCATGTCCCGCCAGTACCGAAGTGATGGTGAAGGAGACGGCGCTGGGGATGCTCGTCCTCCCCTCCTCATCAGCGATAACCTCCACATCCCCGCTGCCCGGGTGGAAAACGCCGACGGAGCAGAAAGTAGTACCGAGATCCAGGCCGATCACTTTCGGCTTTGGTGGCGGTAAGTATTGTTGTCCCAAGTAGCCAGCCAGGAACAGGGCTAGGATCACCGAACCTGTGTCACGGCAAAAATACGCGTATTATAGAAGGAACAAACTGGTTAGCTCACACGCGTTAGCATCAAGTCGCCGGCTAATTACAAGAGAAAAAATATTATTTGTTTACTTACCAATCATTGAAATTTCTCCCGACATCGTCACTCACTGTTATGAAGTCACACGCCACGTAAATACCACAAAATGTGGGTAAAATAGTTCAATTTGTGGTCAAAAAATGTCCGGCTTAACCAAGACGATGACAACCAGGAAGTTTTGAGACTACCAACGAAATACACGTCAACGTTAATGCTCCCTTTGCACTTTGGGTATTGTAGTTTACGGAGATACCATAGGCTCGATGATATTGCAATAAAGGTTACTTTCGAACTACACTTCCCATCATTAAATTACTTTCATGACCTTTCCGTTTAAATAAACAAAAATAAGAGGTCATAGTCTTCTCAGCCAATCCGTCAAAGCCAGGTCAGTAGTCGTCAAAATAAAATCATATCAAAAAATGATGAAAATAATCAACCAAAGCTTGAAATACCAGATTAAATTATCTTTTTCTGCGTCCGCCAAGAAGGTTTTGTTTTCACTGTATGGTCGTCTGCTTTGTATGTATGTTTGTTGGGTTTTTTATTTGTTTTTGAGCAAGATTACGGAAAAACTACATGACAGATTTGAATGAAATTTTACCCAGAGGTAGGATTTGGCATATCTTATAGGTGATTACATTTTGGTAACGTAACAAGTCTCACAACATTTAAAATGAAATGACTTTAAATAAAAAGAAGTTTGCAATATCAACATCACAATGTGACTATTGCTTCTTATGTTCCTTTTGTGTTTAGGGATGGAGCTAGGGGCTCGGTTTCAAGTGTTCCTTTGGTGCTGGAGCAGACGCTGAAGTGGAACGCGCAGGAGACGACAGGCTACAGAGTATTTAAAAGATACTGAAAGTTAACGTTTAGCAGCACGGTGCTGCAGTGGTTAGCGCTCCTGCCTCACAGCAAGAAAGTACCAGGTTCAAATCCACATCTGCCAGCCTTTCCGTGTGGAGTTTGCAGGTTCTCCCTGTGTCTGCGTGGGCTCCCTCCCACAAACTAAAAACAAATGATATTGGTGACACAAAATTGACCATAGGAGGAAGTGTTTGTGGTTATGTGTATGCCTTGCGATGAACTGGCAACTTGTCCAGGGTGTACCCTGCCTCTTGCCCGATGTTAGCCGGGATAGGCTCCAGCCAAGAGTCCACAAATAGCTCACTTTCCAACACTCTTATTTACTCATACACATTTAGAAATTAACATACATGTTTGACTGTACAGTAAACAGCATTGGCAAGATTCGACTATTCATTGTTCCATCCTGTTGGAATAAATGTTCCGTGACAAACAGTTCACAAGAAAAACAAAAGATTACATCAGAAGTTGACCTGGAATTTTATTTAATGAGAAAGGTCACAATGAGGAACGTGATAAATAAAGGCTGATGTGGAAAAACACATTATTATTTAGAATTCAATAAATACAAGTGACATTTAATCAACAAAATGCCACCTTTTCAACAACATGAAATGAAAATAACCTCATAAAATCTTACAAGAACATGAAATTACCTTGTTGGAAAAGGGGTTATCAACATGGTATTCTGACAAAACATATGAACATATCCGTTTAAAAGGGGCCACATTAAGAATGTACAGCATCTGTGAGTTGCTCTGTATCCTCTTTGCTGTCTGAACACTCAGATGGGATGAAGCAGCCAGAGTCTCTGGGACAGTCGCTGTCATCTTCCAACACACAATGGGGGGATTTGTGCTGCTCCTCCTCGCTCACATCATCAACTGTGGAAACATATAAATAGAATTCAATCAAAAGTCATGATATTACAAACTTTTATTTCCAGCCACTTCATAAAAATTTAAATTACATTCTTCAGTCTTTGAAATGTTCCCTGTATTTTTTCCATTTACCTTACCTAAAGATGCATTTAAATGATTTATTGGTGAGTAGCAGATTTTTTTCAAGATTTAATTTTGTTTTTATAGCATAATGTCCATTACCGACTGTAAAATAACTTCCACAAGTTGCAAAAAACATCAACAGAAAACATGTCCTCTTCATTTTTTACATACAACACCTCAATTTTTTTTAACTTTATGAAAGCTACTCATCTTCATGTTTAGGTCACCAAACTACTAACATAATGGAACTCCACTTGATTAAATTTCTGGAACGCCAAGTGAGTCAGCAGTCTTGGCAGAATAACTGCAAACGCTGCCATCTGTTTTCATCAGACTGTCAGCGAAGCAAAAAAAATGAACACAATATTTAATTTGCCTTGCAAACACCCATAAACAAGCATCAGTGCATGCAATAAAACAATCTAGTGAATGTCTTCCCCTTTTCACACTTCTGCAATAATCAGCCCTCTGCTTCAAGACATCAGATTACACAAACACCTTCTGCCTGATTAAGCACTTTCAATTTGAGTTGCAGAAAATGACTAATAAGGCTCTGTTTTAAGCAAAATGGTTTTGCACTCTTTGTGGCTGAAATGTCTCAGTTTCCAAAAGCTATTTCACATTTCAAAGCAAAAAAAAGAATCTTGTGCAGACAAAGAGAATGAAAATAAAATAAGTCCAAGCATTATGGGTAAAAGCACACTTAAATTATTTATGTTAATATATTATGTTACTCACACACACAAGTTTAAAGAGAATTAAGTGAAAGTGATTAGAACATGATGGCTTCATTTGCCATTTAAACGTCATTAAAGTGATTTAATGGTAATAGTTTTTTATTGGGCTTTGCTGCATCATGATTATTTCTTATTATCTGCCATTTAACCATGCATACAGCGAGATAGAAATGCAGAGTTTAATAAATCTGACTTGTTTTACTCAAGAGTACACATGCTATAAAATCTGATCAATTTACGCTTCAGTGCAAAAAATTTTAAGGGAACATTTTGGATGTTGATTCTTGATTCTGGATAGGTGTCACCGTCGACGAGGCACTGTTGTAATGGAGCATGAAGATTCGCCACAGCTCCATGACACCGTTAGTTACATTTATATCCCCAGAAAGTCAGGGATTATATGGAATCATCGCTTGGTTGGTCATTTTAACACGATAACTTAATTACTTCATGAATCATTTCTGAATTCTATACACCCATAAACCTTACTGTGAGGAAGAAGTGGATTGATTTATGGAAAGGTCGGTTGCATATTTCTGACAAAAGGGGGAGCTTTCTCTCCTTAAATTCATTGGCCATAATTTCTCAACTGATTTAGTCCAAATTTGGTGCATATGAATCATCTTGAGGAGATTTTACTCATTTACCTCCTGTTTTACTCTAAGAGTTACTATTGTACTCACTAAAGGGGGTTTCTTTTTCTTTCTTTTTTGGACTTAAAAGATAAAGAAAAAGATAAAGATAGCCTTTATTAGTCCCACAATGGGAACATTGCAATGTTACAGCAGCAGAGCATGTTACAGAGTAAGAATAACAGAATAAGAATAACAGGGCATTATGTGCAATTAAATTAAATTAAATTAAATGTACAAAAACAAAGTGCAAGTCAGGTAGGTGTGTATGTAAGTGTGTGTGTAGTTGTGTAGGTGTGTGTGTGTTGCTAACAGTGCTGGTTGTGGAGTCTGACTGCTGCAGGAAGGAACGATCGGCGATATCGCTCCTTCACACACTTGGGTTGAAGGAGCCTGTCGCTGAAGGAGCTCTCCAGTGCAGAGATGGTTTCCTGCATGGGGTGGGAGACGTTGTCCCGGAGAGATGACAGCTTGGCCATCATTCTCCTGTCTCCCACCTCCTGCACCGAGTACTTAACTTCTCATTTAATTTTAGGAGTTCAATAAGGGGGGGATTTCTTGTACAATGCAAGGGATTGTTTTTTTTCGGGGATACACCCTCGTTGTTGGGGGCGAGAGCATTGGGCCTAGTTGTTTTAAGGATTGCAGTCTGCAAGAAATTAGTCATTTTATTATGCAAGCATACAAGCAGAAATGTTAATAATAATAATAATAATAATAATAATAATATGTAATAAATATTATAAACTGGGGTGGTACTATAATTAACAGTGTGACATGCCAGAGGTGTGAACAAAAAAATTAATTCAGTCAATCATTATCAAAGAATTGTTATCCTGTTCTTGGTCGCTGGGGCTGGAGCCTATCCCAGCTGAAGTTGGGCAAGAAGCAAGGCATACCCCTAGACGTTCTGCAGGTCATCATAGGGCCGACACATACAGACAGACAACTATTCATTAATTTAGAATATGACCTACATAATGTGGTGCACCTTTTCTAAAGTTGCAGATGGTTAAGTTGATATAGTGACACGATTCGTGGCTCAAACTTTGTTCAATAATATAATTTACATTTACATTTATTTTTTCAGTAAATAAAACTAATATTAACACAAATAGTTTTATGTAGTAAAAACCACCTTCATATCCACACAATACAGTATTTCAAATCAAGTGAATGAAATTCTACATTTCAAATGCTTACAGTCATTCATTGAATTCTGCCAGCATGCAGTAAGATTCAGATTTCATTGCAGTTGCCATTGAACTGACTAATTTACTGAACAACTAATCTTCAGCTGCGCTGCTGCTACATTTCGACAACATAGTTTCTCTATTTTCATCCGTCATTCAATTTCAAAACTTCCTTCCGATTTTGAAACTGGTTGTATTTTTTTCACAGCAAAATACATTTAACAACTGTTAGTAAAACAGGAGATCTGAATATAAATATATTTGATTTGCTAGACTCAAATAAACATTTTTGTTGAACTTATTACAGTAAATATAGCCAAGGAATAATGCAAGACTTATATTATTTTAAATTACATTACAAAAAAATGTCACATACCCACTGCAGTACCCAAAAGTACCGATAGGGACCTATAGCCCAATTTGAAAAAATACTGACAAGATGTATTTAACCCTTTAAAGTCCTAACCAAGAGGAAAAAACAATGGAAAAATTATTTGTGTGCATATTTAATTTAATACATTTATTAGTATAATATCTTAGGCCGTCTAAATTTATCATACAATGGCAAAAAAAAAAGAAAGTTTCATCAAGCATATATTATAAATTAAATGTATTATTATTATTATTATTATTTATAAACTGTGAAAGAGGATTACTTAAAAACATTAATTCATGATGAAATTTTATTTTTCATGTAACCCCCCCCCAGTTGAGCAGAATATTAAAAAGGGTTAAGTGATGTGTGTTGACGTTTCACGGACAAAGTGATCTTTACCCACAATCCAAAGGCTGTGGAGTAAAGGCTAGGGTTTATGCTGGGAGTCATCAGCCTTACACTGGGTGGCCTAACAAGATAATCTCAGTTTGGCAGGGTGCTAACCTTCTGTGTAGCGGTACTCGGCAGCAGCAAGCAGCTTGTGTCTGTGCTCAGGGTCTATCACGTTCAGCTCTATGAGGTGTTTCTCTTTCAGGTGTAAAAGGTCCTCCACTGTCTCGTAGCCATTGAGCAGCAAGGCAGAAGCGTACTCCTGTAACAAAAAAGCACTTCATAACCATCAACACAAAAGGGTAAATCTGAACAGAATGTGTCTTTCATTAGATCAGGTGTGGCGCAATGTGATTACACAGGTATGGTAGGTAAGGTAGGTTACACAGGTATGAGATGATTCTGTTGGTGTGTAAACTACATATATCTTTGAGGCTGAGGTATGAAAATACATGTAGAGCATCAAAGGGGATCTACTTATCATATCAGATAACAAACAGAAGGGAATAAAGGAATAACTCAAAATCATTACGTGAATGCGACTAAGCCATCATGCATAAATGATGCCTCTCTTCTACCAATGCACACTGGAAGGGAGTTGTGGTTTGGTTTTGTGATGGCTGGAGAGGCACTAGAGCCATATCATTTGATCATAGAGGCTCTAGAGCGTCGTCATTATGTCACAGAGGCACTTGAGCCACATCGTTACCTCATAGGAGCTCTAGAGCCAAATCATAACCTCCCAGAGGCACTTAAGCCCAGAGTTACTATAACCCATATCAATACAGCATAGAAGCTCTATAGCCATCATTATGTCAAAAAGGCTCTAGAGCGACATCATTACATTACTGAAGCGCTAGAGCCACATCATTCTGTCAAAGAAGCTCTAGAACCATATCATTATGTCACAGAAGCTACAGAGCCACGTCATTATGTTACCGAGGTACTAGAGCCACGTCATTCTATCAAAGAAGCTCTAGAACCATATCATTATGTCACAGAAGCTACAGAGCCACCTCATTATGTTACCGAGGTACTAGAGCCACGTCATTCTATCAAAGAAGCTCTAGAACCATATCATTATGTCACAGAAGCTACAGAGCCACGTCATTATGTTACCGAGGTACTAGAGCCACGTCATTCTGTCAAAGAAGCTATGGAGCCCCACCATTATGTCACTGAGGCAATAGAGCAACATCATTACGTCACAAAGGTACGAAGAATGTTGCATTTTTGTCTGTGCTTACTCAGGAACAACTGCGTTGCATAGCCTGACACTGATAAAATCAACAAGATGGCAGTAAGGAGTCAAACAGTTTTGAGTTTTATTTTGGATTTTCTACTTAGCCATGTATCCGTAGGAATCTGTCATGCTTGGATTATGGCTACACCGCCACAGACAAGCACTTCTAGTGGTGCTGCTCCATTTAGTCCGTATGGATGAACTTTCACACAATGTGCACAAATCCGGACAAAATGACCTTCTGAATCCTGGAGACTACTATATTGCTAAATGAGTTGGAATAATTTAATACTGTTTGAACTGACTGACAATTTCCCATCTGCACAGGTGTGAATAGACATTGATGAATCTTAATTTTTGGAGGGAACTGTTCTTTTGACTGAGTACTATATACCGCCGATCTCACCTCGAGATTAAGTCGCTCCAGTAACTCCAGCAGTGTTTTCGGCCGAGGTCTTTTGCACAGCTTCTGTTGTCTGATCTTTGGAGCTTCTTCTTCTTTTTCCTCTTTCTCCACCAAAATGTCCACATAGATGAACTTGAAGTTACCCACTTTGTTGTTCAGCATGCCTGTCCAGATGCCCATCGGAGGCTTGCTGATGATACTGATAATATCGCCAACCTGAGAGAAGAGTCCAATGATGAGGCTTATCTTCTATGTGATTAAAGTAGTGTTTACATCAGCGTCTCACTGGCAACAACATTTCGCATTGCGTGCACACATAGCTTTACCTTGAGTTTGAGGGAATCGGTGTCATACGGGCTTGGAACAAAGTCTGTGTGGACCCGAGCTCTTCCACAGAACTGTCCCTGATAGGACCCGTCCTCTTCCAGCTTCAGACTGTCTCTCTGACTAGAACCATTAGACTCACTGGTGACCCCACCTGAACACACAGCACGACTCACTATTATCACACAGATACAGTTCATGTAACCACGAAGGAGCTGAGATACAAACTGTATGTGGAGGAACCAAAGGTGTTTGTGCAGATACTTACTGGAGGAGCTCTGGCCACTGTAAAGACTCTCTAAGGAGGTGTGTTTCTTTGCAGGGCTTTTCTCTGCTTGAGGGTCCCTGTCTGCCTGTGGGTCTTTGCCTGCATCATCACCCTTAGTGGAAAAAAAAAGGTATGTGGTCATTTTGCATACCACAGTCCTTATCACTGCTGAAAAACAATTTACTCAGAAAGTAAAAAAAAGTCTTGAAATTAGACTTTTTTTTTCCTCTAAAAGAAAAATTATCCTCTAAAAGAAAAATTATCTTCAAAAATTCTTATGTTTCGCATTAGAAGAGTAATCTCATCTCAATAAAATAATCCACCCTTCCAAGATATTCCAGTAATATCAGGCCAGATTTAACCAATGACAAACTACAATGTTTTGAATAATATCTCAGCAGAGGAGCAAGTTATATTTAACACTTATGAGTAAGACCCGCTACCACAGTTTATCAACTAAAACATCTTAAGAAATGAAATCAATTAAAGTTTTTTCATTTATTTTTATTCAAGGTCAACAAGAGCTGTTGCTTGAAATCTAAGATTACTGTTAAAAGATCCGTGGTCTGGGCTACAGAGCAAAGACCAGATGGAAAACAAATATCATTTAATATAATTAAATTGTTCTTTATTGATCCAAATAAAATCTGCCAATGGGGTAAAGCAGTTACTAGCCACAGAAAGGCTGTAATTAACCTTAGCAAAGGATTAAATGTCCACAAATCTCAGTTACTTAAAACAGACCGAGTTAAAATGCATATAATTAGTATTTAAATCTTGTTGTCTTATTAGTGGCCTTTTTTTTAAGATTAATTGTTAATCTCGGATTGAGGTAGATATAATACTGTCGTAAACAAGTCTCCAACCCGAATTACATTTAATCTGGTTTAAACTGTGTAGAACGAATGAAGTGTGTTTTTAAATTCCACTGAACTGATCAAAAGTTAACGCGAAAGGAAACTTTACATGACGTAGGTTGTGAAAGTTAATGAGCTAGATTAATCATATCTATCCATCTGTGTCGCAGTTAAATCATAACAGGATACTTTTCTGGCGTAACACATCCTTTGAATACAGATAGGAGTTATGCGTCACATTGAGGACGTGGGTTTATAAGAGATGAAAGTGATAAGACTTGAGAAAAACAACACAGGCTTTCTGTGACTTTTAACCACTGAAGTAACTTATGTGCATGATTAATGAAAGGCTTCAGTAAGTCACTTAATCAAAATGTACTAACTGTTTCCTCGGAAAAAGACGTGGCGTGTTTTTTGCACATTCTTCTGCGCATGGTCAGTGAGATGGCCTTCATCTTCTTCCCAAGTCCAGCAGACTTGTGTGGTTCCAAACTCTCACATTCTTCTGTGAGCTGTATAAAGAAAAGAGTTTGAATGATGGAAATCCTTATATTGATATTATATGTAAAATGATTTTAACTTAAAGAACAAATGAGCAAGATAACATTTAAACACTCAAAATAAAACAGCCTAGTGCATGTAAACAACAACAACATAAATAACCTAGTCAATTCACTTTAAATGTCTGAAAAGGAGGGGGAAGAAATATAAAGTTATACTTCTTTTCCCAGTGAACTCTAATATTCAACATTTAGAACTCATGTTTCTCTTCACAAATTGTAATTCTCTAGAAATATAGAAGAAAATGTAACACTTCCTGTGTAACATCTTGCAACACGTTTTGCAAATATTTGCATATTTCTTTAATAACTCTTAATACAAATCCTCATGGCCGCTTAACCAATCATTGTTTTCACTCTGGGCGGGTAGGATGTTTTATACCATTTTGAACGAAACAATAATAACAAAAATCTAATGTACAAACCGTTGTTGGTATATTTTCTTCTGGCTTGGGTTGTGAGTGATGTCTGAGACCTTCAAACTTGCCAAAGCTTGTAGAGCGCTGGGGGTAAGCAATGAAAAACAAA